>CM056384.1:14776951-15976951 GCA_029718625.1 Synaphobranchus kaupii | reverse complement strand
TTCAAATAGTCTTAAGCAGTTTCTGCTTAGCACAATGTTCAAATAGTGTTATGCAGTTTTTGCTTAGTGCAATGCTAAAATATTCTTATGCAGTTTCTGCTTAGCGTAATGCTCAGATAGTCTTATACAGTTTCTGCTTAGCGCAATGCTCAAATAGGCTTATGCAGTTTCTACTTAGTGCAATGCTCAAATAGGCTTATGCAGTTTCTACTTAGTGCAATGTTCAAATAGTCTCATGCAGTTTCTGCTTAGCGCAATGCTCAAATAGTCTTATAGTTTCTGCTTAGTGCAATGCTCAAATAGTCGTATACAGTTTCTGCTTAGTGCATTGCTCAAATAGTCTTATGCAGTTTCTGCTTAGCACAATGCTCAAATAGGATTATGCAGTTTCTGCTTAGCGCAATGTTCAAATAGTCTTATGCAGTTTCTGCTTAGTGCAATGTTCAAATAGTATTATACAGCTTCTGCTTAGTGCAATGTTCAAATAGTCTTATGCAGTTTCTGCTTAGTGCAATGTTCAAATAGTATTATACAGTTTCTGCTTAGTGCAATGATCAAATAGGCTTAATACAGTTTCTGCTTAGTGCAATATTCAAATAGACCTAATACAGTTTCTGCTTAGCACAATGTTCAAATAGTGTTATGCAGTTTCTGCTTAGTGCAATGTTCAAATAGTCTCATGCAGTTTCTGCTTAGCGCAATGCTCAAATAGTGTTATGCAGTTTCTGCTTAGTGCAATGTTCAAATAGTCGCATGCAGTTTCTGCTTAGTGCAATGCTCAAATAATCTCATGCAGTTTCTGCTTAGCGCAATGCTCAAATAGTCTTATGCAGTTTCTGCTTAGTGCAATGCTCAAATATTCTTATGCAGTTTCTGCTTAGCGTAATGCTCAAATAGTCTTATAGTTTCTGCTTAGTGCAATGCTCAAATAGTCGTATACAGTTTCTGCTTAGTGCATTGCTCAAATAGTCTTATGCAGTTTCTGCTTAGCACAATGCTCAAATAGGATTATGCCGTTTCTGCTTAGCGCAATGTTCAAATAGTCTTATGCAGTTTCTGCTTAGTGCAATGTTCAAGTAGTATTATACAGCTTCTGCTTAGTGCAATGTTCAAATAGTCTTATACAGTTTCTGCTTAGTGCAATGTTCAAATAGGCTTAATACAGTTTCTGCTTAGTGCAATATTCAAATAGACCTAATACAGTTTCTGCTTAGCACAATGTTCAAATAGTGTTATGCAGTTTCTGCTTAGTGCAATGCTCAAATAATCTTATGCAGTTTCTGCTTAGCGCAATGTTCAAATAGTCTTATGCAGTTTCTACTTAGCGCAATGTTCAAATAGTCTTATGCAGTTTCTACTTAGCGCAATGTTCATATAGGCTTATGCAGTTTCTACTTAGCGCAATGTTCAAATAGTATTATGCAGTTTCTACTTAGTGCAATGTTCAAATAATCTTATGCAGTTTCTGCTTAGCGCAATGTTCAAATAGTCTTATGCAGTTTTTACTTAACGCAATGTTCATATAGTCTTATGCAGTTTCTACTTAGTGCAATGTTTAATGTGATCATTTAGCACCGCCCATATTACAGCTCTGGGTTATTAGCTGAGGGAAGATTCCCTGCCCATCTGAATTTATAAGCAATATTGATTCAATATTGGCCTTTTTTTTTCACTGGCATTTATTGTGCACCAGTAAATATGCCATGATTCAGCCAGTAGGCAGAAATACTTTACCTTTTTTTAATTAGTAAATTATCTTCCTTAGTTTTTCAGCAGATATGAATTAGGTGTCAGCAGAATCTGAAATAATCTCAAAACTACAGCATTAATCTCCTTCACCATGAGGCATTGTGGGTAATGTCTCCAGCAGACGTGCCCTTGCCGCTCACAGCTCTTTTCCCTCATACTCAGACAGAAGGGAGGCCGGCCAGGCAGACCGGTTGGAGGTGGAAAGATAGCATGTTGCACTGAGTCATGGAGATGGATGAAATCTGATAATTGTACATTGTGGAGAGGTTCCGAGGACCTGAGCAAGCTGTTAACCGTCACACTTTCACTTGGGAGACACAAGAAACCGTATGAATTGTAGGCTTCAGCTCTGTAAAAATGTTCATGTGTAGTACCAATCATGAGATAGTGGAATCAGTAGCATAGACCTGTGTGTTTGTGTGTGTCTGTGGGTGTGTTGTATAGACATAATATATCATCATTAACACATTTGCTAATATTCCTTTGGGCTGTTCCGCAATACAGTAAGTTCTGATATAAAACAGAACCCCAGTATGGCTTGTTCTGCATCATTTACTGTACCAAAAATAGAAGAAAAAGTTTCCATAAAGAAGATTGTGACTAAGGCTGTAATGAAGACAATGATTGTTTGCATTTAAAGACTCCAGACTATGAGAATGATGTGTTCCCTGGGCAAGAAGCTTCCTCATCTAACTGTAATGTCCATGTCCATCTAAAGTTTCACTGGAATACCTTTAACTTGGGTTCTTTCAGACAGGGGTTTCTCCATATCAGTTTGAGGGGAAAATAGTTTTTCTCTTGTGTAACTGTCGCTTCTCTTAAGTCAGCTTTCTCTGCATTCGCCCAGACCACGTCTCAGAACATTTAATATCGGCTTGGATTTCCCCTCCATTATCTGACTGAAGATATGATGCAAGCAGTTGGTTCCTGCCTGCTTGTCGGGAGTCCCCAGTCACTAGTTTTTTTGTGTTTTTTTTTGTGAGGGGGTTGTTTTCTGGAGCCCGGCCCAGAAGAGACTTTACAGGGCAGGCCCTCCCATTTTAGAGCTCCAGGAAGCCCCGTCTCTGTGGCATGTCAAGTGGAGAACTGGATTTTTCTGCAAACGACTTTTCAACAGGTTGACGATTCGCACAATACCCAACCTGCCAGGCTTGAACGTTGAAAGCCGATATGTTGCAAAGTGTAATCACCGCGAGCCTCTTTAGCAGCAATAAGGGAAATTAAGCAGAACATGCTCATGTTAGCATGTTTACACCAGGAGTGTCACTAGAATTAAGGCTCTACAAGGGTACGGGCCCAAAGCACTCACATCCCTGAAAATAACGTCTCTGTCCCCATAAAACTGCCGTACATTCAGCTAGCAGCCTCGCACTGACAAGCACCCGCGCTTAACAGCTGAGGAGTTGTTTAACTGATTGCATGACGGCGATAGTGGTCACTATTTCACTATTTTTTTATGCTCATTTCACTGGGGCACAGATAAATATGACGGGGGCACGTGCTGAAAGTGGTCTGGAAACTGGGCTTTACACCATAACCCTAACACTACAGCCAACTTCATGGCCTCATAACTGATCACATGGCCAAATTGGCAGCTGGGTGGCTTAATTACTGCTTGCAGCTGTTTCTGTTTTCATTATTTATTTATTTGACAGTGTGACTTATTCAGGCATGATGCAATGATTCCTCTGACAAATTCACTTAGTGAATAACAAATCCAGAACTCTTTTTTAGACTGCTGCGCGGCCTTTGTGAAACGGATTCACAGTAAAAGCTGACGCTCATGCTACACGCACATGAGACAAAACCGGGCACTGCTCTACCCGTTCTGCCACCCAAGGCGAGATTTTGGATCGGTGGAGGATGGGAGCGATTGTGAGGCGATTTTTCCTCTGAAAAGTCTCCAGGAGAGTAAAGGGGAATTCACTGTTCCTGTATCTGAAAAGAGACATTACAGTTTCAACGTTAGTGTTGATTTCTGTTGATTTCAGTGCCAAGATTTCAAGAATCACATACGCTGTAAGGCAAGCAAGGGCATTTGATTCAGTGTGAAAGACAAGATGACCCATGGGGAAGTAATTGGACTTCACTGTGTAAACTGATTGATGACCCCCACCCAAGGGAACTGTATAAATTCCTCTGTAATCTGGGACTGACCACATTGCATTCATGAGTCTGAGTGACTCAGGAAAATGAGACCAATGTGTGTGTCAGACTCTTTACCATGGAAGTTAAGGGCAAACAGTGCAGCACTAAAAGCACATGCAATCTGTGTAACACACACAGAATAAATATTGATTTGTATCTTTACAAAAAACATTGGCTTTGATTATTTACACTGAAATCAACACTAGTGTTGGAACTGTAATGCCTCTTTTTAGATACAGGAACATTGCATTTTATTATATTTACAGGAACATTTGAAGTTTATTATATTTATCATTAAACTAGTGCAAATTAGTGCCCGGTTTCAGATTTTCTTGTTCAGTTTACATCATAATGCATATCACCATACAGACTCTGTATCAACTACCTTAGTCTGTAATCTGCCATATTGTACACACACACACACCGCAGTGGAATGGACCCTAAACTGTGATATGTGATAGTGACAGTGATTACCATACCATGACAGTGATTACCATAATCATATCATTACCAAACAGAAACACAGAGTTGTGTTGTTTTCCCTCTCAAATAGAGCTGTTCCTCTGTTAGTCTGTACATTCGCGCTATCAAAGATGAAAAGGTTACTGGTATTACAGCAATGTTTTTTTGTGAAAGACACGATGATAAATCTTGCGCTGGAAAGCTGCCATTTTCGGACTGAAATGAACATGCAAGCGGCAGACGAGCGGCCAGTGGAACACAGAGGAGGTGAGCCATAGTCTGGGAAGTGTAGTATAAACACTTCCCAGGACTGTGGAATGGTCTTCCAGTGATGACTCAAAGAGGAAAGGCGTGCTGTAATGGAAGATAATTTCAGGTAGCTGCTACAAGCTGAACATTGGACTATTGTTCTAATGTTTTCAAATGCAAAGTTTGTAAAGAAAATAATTAATAAGGATATATATATATATATATAGCACCAGTCAAAAGTTTGGACACTCCAACTCATAGAAGGGGTTTTCTTTATTTTTACTATTTTGTACAGTTTAGAATAATAGTAAAAACATAAAAACTAGAAAATAACTTAAATGTAATTATGCAGTGACCAAAAAAGTGTTAAACATATAAAAATGTATCTTATATTTTAGATTCTTCAAAGTAGCCACATTTTGCCTTGATACCAGCTTTGCACTCTTGGCATTCTCTCAACCAACTTCATGAGGTAGCCACCTGGGATGCTTTTCCAACAGTCTTGAAGGAATTCCCACATATGCTGAGCACTTGGCTGCTTTCCCTTAACTCTCCGGTCCAACTCATCCCAAACCATCTCTATTGGGTTTAGGTTGAGGTTGGGTGTTAGATGGGTGGTTAGCACTGTCGCCTCACAGCAAAAAGGTACCGAGGCCGAGGGCCCTTCTGTGTGGAGTTTGCATGTTGTCCGTGTGGGTTTCTCCGGTTTCCTCCCAGAGTCCAAAGACATGCAGGTTAGGCTAATTGGAGACTCTAAATAATGGATGGATGGGTGTTAGATTAGGTCATCTGATGCAGCACTCCATCACTCTCCTTCTTTGTCCAATATCGCTTACACAGCCTGGAGATGTTTTGGGTCATTGTCCTGTTGAAAATCAAATGAGGGCCCAAACATGCAAGCCAGATGGGATAGCTTGCCACTGCAGAATGCTGTGGTAGGCATGCTGGTTAAGTGTGCCTTCAATTCTAGATAACTCGTCCAACAGTGTCACCAGCAAAGCATCCCCACACCATCACACCCCCCCCCCCCCCCCCCCCCATGCTTCACAGTGGGAACGGTGAAGTTCTAAATGAAAACTCCTTGTTTTTTTTGTTTTTTATATTTGTCTAAGAAATAAAATTCAAGCATTTAAGCATAAGCCTTTAGATCGAAATGTCTCTAAGATAATGAGAAAGATACATTCAATCAACTGTGTCCAAACTTTTGACTGGTACTGTATACAGTATATATGAGAATTGCCATTTTGTCATTTCAAACAGGCAGCCTTAATTAATGCACATCTATTGGCTTACACGTTTAGTCAGAATGAAACAAGTAGACTAGCCTACTGTATATCATTATGTATTTAATCTCTGTTAGATTCATTATAAATGTGCAGGGTGCAGTATAGTGGTTGTTCCTTCATTGTGTCCTCTGCAATAGAGGGGTGGACGATGTAAATTATTTTCCCAATAGTGGAACATTGTGCAAATTAGCCTCTTTATTCACACATTGCAAAGTTTTAGCCATGAACTATAAACTATCTGCAAAAATAATAACCCAATCTGTGCTGCTCTTCTTTACGATTGAAACAATGATGTGACCTTGGGCTGTCTTCTCGGAGGAAAACCGGGGAGAGAGAGAGAGAAAAACACTTTAATTTATTTTGGAGCTGGATTCGTGTCCCCATCCCCTGCACTAGACAGCTGAGGATTAACATCTGCTCATGGCATGTGCTTTACTCAGCCAGGGTGCAAATCTGAGATATCCCAAATAATACACAGTCCAATCAAATAATACTATATCTGAGACATCCCAAATAATGCACGGTCCAATAAAATTGTACTGTATCTGAGATATCCCAAATAATACACAGTCCAATCAAATTATACTATATCTGATAGATAATTCTACATGTTTTTTAAAAGTAAAATTGTGTATTTGTTGGTTGTTATTTAATATTATAACTAATAAAAAGGAATCATTGCCAACAAGGCTTTCTCTGATATTATTGTCTGTATATGTGCATATCATGAAGTTAATGCCTATCTCTGGACAGTTATGATTTAGCATTAAGCAGCCAAGAGTATATTAATAACATAAGATACATAATCAGATTGTGTGCAGAGTATGAGGCTCTATGTACCTGAGGGCAGCATATTAAGATTCCCTCCGACGTTCTGATGTTATTCGGATAATTAGTCACAGCCTGCTTGTCAGGACAATCGCTGAACTCGCCAAACTTTGTTCACTCTTTCATTTACTTGTGATTATATATTCCATATACTATATATATTCCAGGTTCCAACCCTCCTCCCCACATCCATATTCCCTTCCCCACATCCATACCCTCTTCCCCACATCCATACCCTCTTCCCCACATCCATACCCTCATCCTCACATCCATACCCCTCTTCTCCACATCCATAGCCCCTTCCGCACATCCATACCCCCGTCCCCACATCTACGTATATCCAGCAAGTCAGCATCTCTCAGACCACTATCTGTGCCAGTTGTCAGCACTGCAGCGGCCCACTAGCGGCAGATCCAATATTCTGTAGCCTTTTAGCAGCCGTCCTCTGGACTGTATGCTAGTGGACCACTGTAGTGCTGATTTGTGACATTTTGATGGCCCAACTGGTGAGCTATTAGTATAATTCATAGTTTCATTTTTATATACTGTGGTTATGAAGTCTGTATTCTCCAATATGGTTTGTAATTGTGGGACATTTAAAAAATGGCCTGGGTGTTGTAGGAAAGGTCTTCCAGAATCCAGTTATAACATTAATAAAACATATATTAAATATTTTTCCATATCCACATTAAAAGAAAGCAATCCTTTCTGTAAAATTACTGGTCTAAAAAAACAACAAAAAGAACAGACACACACACACAAGAACAGCGTCTTTAGTTTGAAAGAGAACTATACTTAACTATACTTAGCATTTCTCTTCTTTCATGTACTGTAGTTGCACCACAACCTCCCTTAAATTAGATCACAGGCAAAGTACAGCCAAGTATAATCTGCTTAGAAACTGCTGACAAGAGACATCCTGCTCCGTGTGCATTCTGTGCCATGCGTCCCTTTGTTTGATATGTAAGAATGAATTCCACCTTGGAGGAGATGTAAACTGAATAGCTTCAAAGAGAGACAATCCGCACACTGCCAAATGCTCCCTAATGCCAAATTTATTCAAGATTACATGTCACGTTCCGAGCTACCACACTCTTCATCAGACATGAATAGTTGCAACCATATATGATGTGATTCCATCTCAGACAAATTTGTCAGAGAAAAATGGTCCATACTGCACAACACGTTTTTGTGTAACAAGTTGTTTCTTTGTGTACTGCTGTAACTTTGTTCGTTTACTGAACATGACATTGTGAATTTGGCTTCCTTAAGTTATAATGTACAGATAAAGTAAATATGTGAAGCTTTCGGCAACCCTGAATTGACAAGAAATGTAAAAGTATGCATCATACTATCAGAATGATATGCTAATTACACATTAATGTATGATTGCCTATAAATATCAACTCAAGGCGCAATCAATTTCTGTGAAAAAAAATCTCAAAACATCACAAAGTCACGAGGACCTGAGGAACTGTTCCTCGACACCTGGACCTTTTGTGTCCTCAGAAAGTATTAATACACAATAGCTGAATGATTGACTGAATTATTTACAGCCTCTTTTCTGCACTTGATAATTCCTTTGTGCTTATCCACATAAATTCAGAATTATACAGTAGTTAGAATTTAGCACAAAACAGGGTGTTCTCAAACAAGGCCGAAAGCATGTTTCTGCAGTTCTGTAGTTTGCATTAAACGGGATTGAAACATCCCCTTCCCTAAAGGGACTGCTCCCTTCAGTACTGATGATGAGGCCAGCTGCCTGCTCCCCTGCCAGGGAAACGGAGCCCGATGTGGAAATACGATCGGAGGGTCAAGGCCTCGCCTGTTCTCTGTGGTGTGAAACAGCTTGACGTACAAAGTATAAATGCAAAGTCTGGGAAGGAGGCCATAATCGATGCGGTTATTTCTGCAGGAAACCGCGTAAAGGTCTCAACGTTGTGTCGGGATCGGGGCGTGTCCTGCCAACCTGTAACTTAGCAGATGGCACAGCCGCCATAGTCCTGAGACAGGACGGCCGGTCTGACTGCTGCCTGGCTCTGGGTGGAATTTTAAAGGCTCTGGTACAGAAGTACGTAGTTAAGAAAAAAGACTACAGTCTGTCCCTCCATCTGTTTTTCTCTGCGTCTGTGTTTCCCCATCGCTCTTTCTGTCCGTCTAAAGTCTCAGGAATGGGGGGTGGGAAGGGGTTAGGAGGCAGTGGTTGTAATTTTGGGCGGTTGTCTATAAAAGAGGAGGCAGAGGGGATATGTGACAGGACAAAAAAAAATGAGGTAAAAGAGAATCATTAAGAAATTGTAAAGATTTAAAGCAGGGAAGCCACGCCCCTTTCCTGGAGCCGGCACTCCGGCGGCACGGCCCTCCTTCCATGATGCTCTAGGGCTGAGAAACCATGAGCACAATATAAAAAGCTAAAATACCATTTGCTAAAAGTAATGAGGTGTTTATTTGAGAATGATTACAGTCGTATCACACAGAAAGGCGTTTTACTTGAAAGATGGAAGGCAAGCTTTGATCTTTATTTCCCCTTTCCTGCGTTCGTGTGCCGAGTGTTCTAGGATACCGAGCTTTACGCGTTCCATAAATCACTGAGCCATCGGTGACAGTACTATAATCCATTTATGTGAAAGTGAGGAACAAAAGGGGGGAAGCATCAGTGCTCGTGCACAGAAACAGCGCTGCCACAACCTGAAGACAACCGCTCATTACAAAATGAAGACAGTTGAATTCTGAAAAAAAGGGGTAGGGAAATGTGAACTACAGTCCAAGCTTTTTAAACAAAGACCCCTGCAAAAGAACGTCCTCACTCCGATCGAACAATACATTAATTGCCTTATCAACTGAATTAGTAGAAAAATGGGCCACTCATAAAGAGAAAAAAGATTTACAAAGGAAAGAATGTTCTTGAAAATATGTTAATTTTCACACAGAATTATGTTATGATATACTGGGGGTGTCACACTGATTTGGAAGGTTTATTCACACACGTGTGTGCTGGTGTCCATGTAATATGTAACCGCTAACCTTAGATACTAACTGCTGAAGTGCTACAGGCTAGTGCTAACCACTGAAGTGCTACAGGCTAGTGCTTGAGTATGAACTGTAATGGTGGACACCAATGAGGCGGTGCATGCGCAGTCAGGGCTTAACCTTGATCAACCCTAATGGCTAAACCACATTCGAGCTAAAACCTCAGAGAGAAACACCCGTCAGAGCAAAAACAGGAGAGAAGAGAAGAGCAGGCTTGTCATCAGCAACTTATTCGTCTAACTTTCCTGGCTGCAGTCCATTCTACACCCCAGAGAGGTAGACTTGCGTGTGGGAGAAAATTTCCCCTCCATGTTGTAACCATAAACAACATGGCTGCTGACAAGAAAAAAAAGAAAAGTCTATTCAGATGTTATGACTTCTTACCCCAAAGTCCTGAAATTCTGCCCCCATTCTGAGAAACGTCGCATTTATGGAAATATACTTTCAGTTGGGATGATTTTCAATAAAGCAAGGAAACTGCAATCTAAAGAAACCTCATATGGGCTTGGAGTAATTACACGATCCTCTTTCACTCTGAAGTGTGAGGTTAGTCTGGTTCGCCCTAATAGAAGGAACTAGAACCTTTCCCGTCCTTTAATGCAATAGGAGTCCGTAAACACGTCTGAAGCCACCACATGTCCACGTTCAGGGGCACCGCCAGGGATTTTGGGCCCCATGAAATGATCTCCCATTAGGCTCCACCACCCCATACTTCAACCACACCTGCAGAACCTAATAATCGACCCATTCAACAACTAATATTTTTCAGGTCCCTTGTCAGACAGGGCCCTTGGAATCGCCCCCCATTCCACCCTGCCCCACCCCACCCCCACTACCAATACGCCCTGCACACAGTACCACAATCCTGCAGGACTTCATTAAAAGCTACTTATGGAAGGATGGTAGGTCAGGATGGCTTAGTGATTTATGGGCCTACTGCTCAGACACCGGCCACTTCGAAACAAGTCCACAGATTGACTGTGAAAACACCCATCAGCTGTAAATCTATGTCTTACAGAGACCTGCCACTTTTCGAGAGATCAACACTTTCTCTCTAGCAGTACAGACATTTCATATTTCAATACTTAATATATTTGAATGTTCAGAATAAAAAACATTGTGAGAAATGGGATCATTAACATAATGATACAGGCAGAATAATTAAGCAAATTAGTTTATTAAATACTTTTGACAGTGTCAACAAATGACACCCTTATTCAAAGTTATTCTTAAAAGAGTTACACCTCTAGTATGCGCTATGGGGGGGGGGGGGGGGGGGGGGGGGGGGGCTTTAATGTAAATCTGACTCATTGTTTCCAGAGGCATCGTCATTTTAACCTCTAGATTCTGGCTACAACAGCAAATCCCCAAAGACTGAGTAAAAGTTATGAATATTTCCACTTTACTATAGGGGAAAATCCATAAAGAACCGTATTAACTTATTTTCCTTTCTGAAGAGGATGGCCCATCCTTTATGTTTTAAAATTATTTATTTTTATCCACCTTCCAAAATTATTTATTTTTATCCACCTTTATTGCCACTTGTTTTAGACAAGCATAGATGTGTATGATGCCAGATTGGGTTTTGCTCCTTGCCGTTTTTTTTTTTTCGTTAAGGAATTCTGTCAGGTGTGCATCAAGTTCAAAGGCTGTTATGGATACGGTCTTCGGGTGGCCTAATGCAAAACAAGTCTGCACATAGGGAGCGGAGACGGGTGGGGGTGTATCTCTGGAAATCGGCTTCAGGACCTACTTCTCTACAGGGCACACTTTTCACAATAGTCATGTTTAATGGAGTTTTTACAACGTCAAACAGAAAGTAGAAATCTGCCATAAATTCGTTTGGGTGGGGGTCTCTTCCCCTCTCTTAATGGATTTTTAGGGTTGTTCAGGGAGCTGCGGTTCTTAAAATAAGAAATGCAGTGGAATCCTCACGTTTAAAAGAATCCTGTGAATTACAGGGGGAAATACTCTTTGAACAAGAGAACATAGGCTAGGCTCTATAGGCAGTCTGCGCTCTGATTGTTTGCGTAATGACACGCTGAGCGCTTTGTTTCATTCGCCTTGCAATCAGTCGCAGTTAGATGGTGTTAATTCCGAGGCAGCTCCACAGGCTGAACATGTAATAACTTTAGCATTTTTCTTAAAACAAGTTTTAAAAAAAGTTCTTCAAATAAATCAAATAAAAACAAGTGAAATAAATGTAAGAGAATCTAATGTCTATAACCCCTCGATTTGAAGAGGCACACAACAACTTGTTCTGGGATAAAGCCGTGGTGAATCTAAGTGCACGTCACAGTGGGCAGATCTGGAGCGCCGGACAGCAATGTTTCAGTAATAAATCTGAGATAATGTGCTTCTAATGCAAATAAAAGCTGAGCGGGGATCCTATCCGATGTTTGCACTGTAGCTGGTCTTTTCTTTAGCCGTACTAAAGTGCTGTTTGCTCTCTAACTTGAACTCAAGACTTTAAATACAAGTGGGTTCCGCGCAGCACAACTGTTTGGTGAAAACGGAAGTTATCTACAGATGTGATACGGCGATAATAAAAGCTATAATAGTCTACATAAAAATGTTTTGGGAGCGTTAGCCGGTATCTCGTGAGATGTTCTGACTGTCTTTAGGCATGTTGGCGGTGAGACTGAGCGTTTGATCTCCCTTGTGTTCGTGTTCCCACGGAGACAACGGGAGGAACTGCTGTGTACTGAAATACTGCGACTCTGCAGAAGTGTCTTGGCAATCTAGGTTGCAAACGAAAACATAGCATACCATCACCTCCATTGTTTCAATGCTATTGATAGCCTACATACATAGTCCAGGGCAATTGTGATGGTACCCTCCATTTCGTCATGCCAATGCGAGTGTAGGCGAAACAGGGTTCAACATCAAGGCTAACATCTGTCTGTAGTCTGTGTTTATCGTGATTATTAAGTGAATTGTTTTCACATTGTATGCCTACCTTGTCTGCAGCAGGATCAGATCTTATTCGTTCTTATTCGTGCAGTAAACCATCGTTTAAGTGAATGTTCAATGGTTTGTGATTCATGTGAAACCAATCAAGAAATCAGCGTCAACATCAATCACAGATGCGCATGTACTCATCCCCAAAATTTCATCAGTTCAGTAGTCTTGCCACATCTAGGCTCAGGGGTGCCACCTGGTGTTTACAAGTGAAATAGGCTTAAGCTGTAAATTTAAGGGGCTACTCCCTTCTTGGGTGAATTCCATTGTACTTAAACAATGGAACAGTTTCAATGGTGAAACACGCAGACCACTCTTCATGGAGACTGAACAGTGAGCGTTTTTGTTATTAGAATTATATAGCAAAGAAAATCGTATGTTTTACAGCCTGAAATCGAAATTAAATGTAACTGAACAAGCCACCTTAAACTCACGGAAAGACACACTACTACATTACACCATGTTTGTTTTTTATCGCAGTTGCAGTGATTTCAGAGGTGTGGCGGAAGGCAAAAGCTTTGCATCACTGGCATTAATGGGCCTCAGTAAATACTGTTACAGCCAGGTAGAGTATTCTGGGGGCAATTGTAACAGGGGTCAATTGTAACACAATTTTTTGTTACAATTGCCCCCAACCCAGAACACATGAAACTAGCTAGCTTGCTGGATAGAATCTCAGCTCTAGCTTGTTTCTGATTGGTGCAATTTTATGGTGTTGCAATTGCCCCCTGTCACAATTGCCCCCAGAATACTCTACATCAGGGGTGTCAAACTCCAGTCCTGGAGGGCCGCAGTGTCTACAGGTATTTGTGGTTTCCTTTCAATCAGTACCCAGGTAAAGCATTGAGAACAAGGTGTGTGGACTTCTTAGCCAATCATTGACTTAAATTAATCACTTGTGCTGAAACGCACCAAAAACCAGCAGACACTGCGGCCCTCCAGGACCGCAGTTTGACACCCCTGCTCTACATGATGGATAAGTTACAAAGTAGAAATACATTTATTGCAATAAATAGTTTTCCAGGACTGATTTTCAAAAAATATTCAGGAGAAACAATGTTTGTGGGAAGTTACTGTCATTGCTATAAATCAATAAATAGAGTGAACATAGAATAAATGAACATCTGCCAATTAGAGATTCAAATGAAATTACAAGGGTTACAACATTGTTCCACCACTTTCCATCCTTCATTTAGTAGTTGAAACTAAGACTTGTGTAAATACACATGTAAACAAGGAATTAAAATGTATTAGCATAAATGTGACTGCTGTTATGGGAAGGGGAATAACATAGATGTTTCCTCACAGAGTGTTTGTGTTGGTTAATACAGTGCAAATGATCTGTGCAAAGGTCAGAGAAAGGCCACACTTGTCAAACTGAAAAACCAAAGTTGGAGTCATTGCAGATACAGGAACTTCAGTATTGCATGCGCTGTTTTAATGCTGTTAATATCGTTTCCAGTTCACAGCAGTTATTTTATAATTCACCCACCATGATTAGTTATATTCATGTAATTACACTTTTTTTTTTTTTTTTTTACATGTTCTTATAACCTTGGGTTCACTGTTTGCTCTCTTTCCTGTGTGTGTGCGTGTGTGCGTGTGTAGGAGATGATCTGAGCTGTACGGAGAACGGGCAGATCTACACCAATAGGGATGTTTGGAAACCGGAGCCATGTCGGATCTGTGTGTGCGACAGCGGAGCCGTTCTCTGTGATGAGATTCAGTGTGAAGAGGTGACAAACTGCGAAAAACTGACCATTCCTGAAGGGGAGTGCTGTCCCGTGTGTGACTCCAGCAACACCAACGGACACAGTGGACCTGGTTAGTCCCAAATACTGTATCAGAGCAACACTTCCACATATGTATTATTATAGCTCAAAACCTGAATGAAAAGACTCAATAAAAGCTATCCAAGCAGACATTCAACTTTTTTTCAGCTAGTGTTTTAGTCACAGATGTACCTTTTTTTGTTACGCATGGGCACTACATTTGAATTCTAATCCACCAACATAGTGACCTATTAGTAATCTGGAAAATATTTAATTCAAACATATATTTGAACCTATGCACTTACACATCTTTTATCATTTCAGATGGAAGAGTATATAAGGTGAGCTACAACCTTTACTTTGAATTGGGCGATGGGTTCCTTTCAGTTTTAAGTTTGGTAAAATGGTAATATTGTTACAATGCAAAACTTTACTGGATTATTTTGAATTTTAGGGTCTGAAGGGAGAACCTGGAGATGTGCCCTATGTGAGTACAGTTCACCAAATGAACACAAATATTGCTAAATATCAATGATTTTGGAATAAGGTTTTTGTGCAGATGCGCAGGGTCATTTTGTTCTGGCCTTTGTTTGGAGATTGTATCTGTTGGCCCTCACTCAGTATGTGTACATTTGTCCTCTCTGCTTTCCAGATTGTTGGAATAAGGGGTCGTCCAGGAGCCATGGTAAGCATGACGTATTTTACTCTAAATTTGAAATAGTGCATACGGCTCTTGAACAATATGTGATTTAACTGTTTTAATTTTGGAGGTTAAATATTTTTGAATCGGTTGTGTGTAGATGTTCTCATTTAGTTTGTAACACTAGGTGGCAATATAGTTCCACTATGTAAATACCACTTCACAATTTGCTTGAGGATTAGCTCTTAATTTAAATGAATAAATGAATATATAATAAATAAATAAGACAGACAGAACTATTAGGTGTTGTGTCAGCTGCATATGTAAAGAAGTCACACTTTTAATGCTTTTAAAATTTTTTAAAAGTCACACTTTTTAACTTTTTAAATCTTAAAACATATAAGGTTCATTTTTAATTGCTAGTGAATTCATTTGCAAAGTGGTGTATGACATGAGAAAAGCAGAGGTGACCTTTCTGTTGACTTTTGGTTTTGATAAAAAACAGGGACCCCCTGGAGCGGCAGGATTTAGGGGGGATCGTGGACCCAGCGGAAGACCGGTAGGTTCAATGAAACCATTTTGCTTCATATTTTTCCCACAAATGTAAAATACGTTTCCTCCTAAAATGTACTCTATCTTTATTCTATTATGAAAAACGATGTTACATACAACAAGTCTACAAGAGACTGTTGATTGAGTATGGAAAGTGAGTAAAATTAATGGGAAAATACAATTAACTGATGGCATGTAGGAGTATATGAGTTAATGAGGAGGAATTCTATAGTCTAATTCTATTTTACAATGTACTGTGCCTTTATCATATGATGCAAGGTTTTACATATCTACGGGAGACCATTCATTGAGCATAGAAAATAAGTAAAATTAAGTAAACTGAAAAATACAATTAACTGTGTGAGAAAATGTTATCAGTTAATGAGGAAGGATAACTTTAATAAAATAATTTTATTTTATAATTTGATTGTATTTCATCTGAAAAATGTGGTAAAAGGGAGCCGTGTGGACAGCTGGGCGGAGTGACAGCTGTATAAAAGGAATCGGATGCTGGAGAGCTCATCATATTCCAGTGGTGTATAATTCCAGATTTCTGTTTATCTCAGGGCCAGGGCAGAAAAAACGCATCGCTTCTCATTCACTTGTAGGCCGGGTTTCATACCAACTTTAACAGTGACTCAGCACTTCTGCATATCTCCTGTATAAACATGAGTATACTTGCAATATAAGTTTTTACTTTTGCTTATAACATAGACTGTTGCTAATGCTGTTACATGCATCATTTAGCACATTTTACAGAAATGTTACCTTTCCTGATGGGAGCGACTTTGTTTCATTTATTTTGTTTGATTAACAACAATGGCGGTTATCTGAATATTTAAATTCAGTTATACCAAAGCTTCCTCTTAAGTGTCCCGCGGTGTATTTTTCAGCACGTAACATTACAGAATGCAAACTGTTAGGCGTAATTCAACTGAGTACAATCAATTCAGTCATTAGCCTACACATTCTGTTGTGTATAACCTCATTGGATATCCTTTACTACCAAGCATTGCAAAACGATGTATAACGGGGAAAATGAATATAACTGCTAAAATGTAAAATTTGTTGCAATATCCTCATGCATTCCTGAAGTACATTGTAACCAAAAGACCTCCACTGGAAAAGTCAACATTGTTCTTCGACGGGTAAATACAACCGCATAGCATGAAGTAATGTATGAACACAACTCCAAATGTTAACATGCCAGGAGGTACAACTTGATTTGTTCAATCAATTACGGTGACAAAATAATTCTGGAACAAGTAATGACTCGCTTTATCCGAAAAATTGGGGGCATTTGTAGTTCAGGATCCTTGTGCTGGGAGGGGGTTTGTCCTTGCACAATTCAACAGAAACAACAGTAACAAAATGGAAGCAATCTCTCAATGTAACCGAATCCTTCAGAGAAACATACACAGATGGGAGTTATAATTATTAGACTAGAGGGAACACACTTTAGGCCCCATGTGGCATATAGCATGTATCAAGTGCCATAAAGCTCATCAAGACAGTCCATTAGTTATGAGTTTTTGTATAACATACAAAATGTCTTATAACATAGACTCTTGCTAATGCTGTTACATGCCTGTCATAGCATTTAATGTATTGTTTGCTTTAGTTCTCATGAGCGTACAGCCCTTTACAAGGATCAATACAACCCGGTTTCATTAACACTAGCGTCTTAGCTGAGGGTAGTGATAATCAATGGAAATGTAACACTCATTAATTCTACACCATCCAGTAATGCCTTCTTTGGTAATTGAACCATTTAAAGTACATTTCCAGTGTTTCTGTGTCTGCATGTTGCCAGACTGAACTTGCAGCGACCACAATATCAACACCTGAGTTTGGTAAATAGTTGCAGGCATTAGTGAATACTGTAAATATATGAATATATACTGAAGTTGAGGCTTTACTGAACTACTGTAGTTTATTTTCACTAGCTACCTACACCATTAAACTGAAGGTAAGGACTTTTCCTTTAAAGGTTGTATCAGCGATTTTGGGTGGAAACATAAATGATCACATTCATCTGATTTTTCCTCACGATCCGCTAGCTGCCCGCCCCATAAGCAGGCCGTCAAAAAACCGCGTCTCTGTAGGCAGCCTATGCTCCGAGATCGTACACAAAAACAAATGGTACTACCAACCACTCAAAACCAAAATAAACAGTATTCCAACCAATCACAATGATCTGCACAAACGCTAATACTCTTATCTCGCTGAAATCTTGACGGATTTACAAACGGTTTGGTTTCTTACAAACGTTATTAACGTGGTTATAATTCTGGATGCTTGAACACTATTTTTTAAAACATAACATAATTATTCATAAGTATGTTTGTTTGGGATTTCGCTTCAGAAGTGACGTCACCCAAAATCGCTGATACAACCTTTAAGTGGATCCTTGTTATCTGACCTGTTATGTGAACAAAGGCTTGGATGTTATTGGGATGGCTGCAATGCCATCCACAAAGTTATCCCTCGGCGGGCCATGCCCCATACCCATACAGCACTAAGAGTTTGCCACTTTTCATGGGGTCCCACAGAAATAACTTGACTACAAACTTTCACTCCATACAGATATTAACTTCTGTACCATATGACCTCATGTAAGTCCACATAATTCAGAAACAACTCAGACACACAATAAAGCCCTAAACCTAGTTTATTTCTTGTTTCTTCCTTCTTGTTATTCAACTACATCTAATTTTCCTTAATATTCTTTTGGAAATCATATCCTCTGAAATGCTCAAGTCCCCTATTCTCCCTATTAGGTAGTACAAGTATGACAAGTACTTTTACATCTGTTCTCCTGTGATGCTAATTCAGCCAATGCAACATGTGTAAAAATTGTTTTTTGGATGCCATAATTATTTCCTGTGGAAGCCACCAGAGATTCTCTAGTTCAGAGATTTGACAATAGCTCCAAAAACCACGTCTCACACAGGTCCCACTGTTGTGCAGTGGTGTGATATATCGGCTGGGGGAAAACACACTGCTGGGAGTCCATGATGGAAGTTCAGAGGTTCCAAATCTGTAAAGATCCCCATGGTACTTTCCAAAAGTGCAAAGCTATAAAGGTCAAATTCCCATGAGAATGGCTCTGTACATCTGGACACCATCCCTTATGTCTGATTGGGTACGCCTAACCACCCCT
This sequence comes from Synaphobranchus kaupii, assembly GCA_029718625.1. Lineage (NCBI taxonomy): Eukaryota > Metazoa > Chordata > Actinopteri > Anguilliformes > Synaphobranchidae > Synaphobranchus > Synaphobranchus kaupii. The sequence goes on along the minus strand of CM056384.1, from coordinate 15,958,111 downwards.
AGTCTCGTGAAGGCCAGACTTTGTGATAAACATAAACAAATGGTATTGATAAACACAAAGTCTGGTACATAGACTTGCCTAACGTGTAAAGAGCCGCCCACTTTGGCAAGATGGAGCGTTTGATTGACATGCAATATAACCAACCACAGACTGTCTATGGTCGATTCAGAAATAGCGCTACAAGAACTACAGACCGACGTGAAACAAATGTGATTTACACAAATGGCACGACGATCTCCAGTAAAACAGTCCATCACACCGAAGAAATGTCGTGAACTTCAAAAACTTTCTTCAATCCAGCGTTAAGCTCTTAGTCTTGGTCTGAAACACTCATTGTTCTTGATGGATTTGCAGCATTCGCTAGCTACCGATTAGTTAGCACAACTTGTTTCCCAGCGGACTGATAAAAACATCTGATTGGCTATGCATAATCATCACTTACATCTGATTGGCTACATAATCCCTCGCATTCCATACCCACTCTGATTCCCCAGGTCATCACTGCAAAAGAAAACTGAGCTTTCAGCTGACAACATGGTGAAATAAAGGGATAATAATATTAAAATAATAATAAACACCCCCTAGAGCTTAGCTACAGGAAGGAGTGCCACTGATTTTAACGTTTTATTTTTTATGAAATAAAAATAAGGGCCACTCCACCCACGGTGAAAGAGATATAAATGACAGCAAATGGAATGCGCTTAGCTTTGATAAAAATTAAATAGCATACGGAAGCATGTTCCATATAATAAAAATAAAAGCTTTGAGCTGAACCCCTCTTGCCTTTCTGCTGCATGCCAGACTGACAGACAGATATACAGACAGACGGACTGAAAAGAGGCAAAGCTCAGAGCTGTATGTACATTCAGTTCAGTGCTTTCACGCTTTCACTTGTTGCTACACATGATGTGTCATTTCTAAATCAAATTGTGATAATAAATTAAATCCAACTCAAGTCCGTGGCAGACGTATATTCCTAAGAAAATAAGAAATAGACTTAACAATAATCCTCACATTTGATTTCACTTGCTGCTGAGATATTATCATCATTGTAGTGGCTGATCGTAATACCTGAAAATTATAATTCATACTGGTCGAATGAGACTCAAATGGTATTGATTTGGGTGATGATTTGACCTGACTATGTTCAAACTTAATTTACTTCCAATGCATGACATTCACTTAAAAGTGCTTTTTGATATAATGGGAGACAATGAATAATTTACAATGTTTACGTTTCTTGTAGCGTATTATGTTTATATGGATCTGTTATTTAGCGAGTGTGAGGGCGAAGAACTGCAGTGCTGGAGGGCTGGTGTGCATGTTGATTTTTGCCACTTATTCAGATCACAGTACATTATTTCAGTCTGTGAAGTTTGCAGTTGTGGCTCGCTAGACTTTATTATAAAAAAAATTAATAAAAAAGCAGAGCAAATAAAAGATAAGTAAATAATTCAGTTGGCATGAAATCTTGAAAAAGATCAGCCCTTGTTATGCACCCCTAAGCTACAGCCCTCTAGCCTTCATAAATGTTAGCTTACTAGCCAACCTAGCAGCTAGGCTGTCAATGTCTACATTGGTTAAAATATGCAACTAGCTTCTGCTACAGAATACTCTGGCTTAGCCTACTGACCAGGGCATCTACGAGCCAACTGGCCAGGCTATCTTGTGAGCTAGCTAACTAGCTGAACATGCTATTTAGCTAACTGGCTAGACTGACTGTTCGACAACTGGTTTAATTGTTTGTTACAAGAAAACCCAGCTGACATGTTGTTGCTCAGTAGATAGTCATTAACCTAATATCATCACTCTGGTGGGAGTTGATCCCAATTCTGGGAATTTGGGAATCAAGAATGGACTCCCATCATAAGGAGCAACCATACATGTGCCATGGTTTTTATTGAAGATTACAAGTAACCAAGCTCTCAATTTGAGCTGTGAGTACAAAGCACCACAACAAAAAAGCTTCATAAAGTTCTCATGATGAGCAGATCATGTCATGAATCTCCTTTCCTTAATATTCCTGGAATTTGGACAGGGAAAATGAAGAGTAGACTCCATGCTCCATATACTGTGATCTGGATTCCAGGCAGAAACACGAGTACTAACAGCTTTAACGTGAATACTGGGGAGAACTCATCTTCATTCTCAGTAAGCGTGACACAGCTCCTTAAAAAAAAAAAAAAAACCTGAACGTAACCATCTACCTTCTCTTTTATTTACTGTCTCTGAAGATAGCTCCCTTGCTAACTGATAATAAACAAATAAGCACTGATTGTTTATAGGGATAAGGCCAACAGAAAAACGACTTGATTCCCTCTGTAATTAGACTGGATGTTTACTTGCTACAACAGCAAAACGTGTCTGTGAAATGACCTTGCAAAAAAGATAAGATTCGAAACCTGGATATCAGGAAAAGCAGCTGCCACTCAGTCTACGCCATTGATTCAGTCAGATGCAAAAGTATGTTTATCGTGTACATTTCATCAATAAATGTTCAATAATGCACCGAGTTAATGCACTCATACACATATCCTAGTATGAACCAGACTGTATAAAAATATGTACAAAGTCACTGTGACGTCACCCATTGCCTTCCCACGGCCTCGTAAAAACCGAATTGAGTCTCCGGAAGACTTTTTCGCCGCCCGTTTGTACAAACTGCGGCTGTATCCCAAACCGCATACTTCCATGCTCCGCACTACCGTGCTCCCGAGTACGCACTCAAGGTTTGGGAGTTCGCACTCTGGAGCATGGAAGTACGGTAGCAGTTTTGCACAGTCGTGGGACGCACTTCGTGGCGACATCTTACCTATAACCTTTAACCTTTCCCGTAGCTATCGGGGAAATGCGGACGAGTAAGTAGGGTAAACCTGAGAGGCATAACGTCGTTCGCTGGCATTGTACTGTATCGGCTGTTATTATATTATATATTTGTGATATAACCAGCAATATCCGCAACAGTTGAATTATCCTTTTTGCTAGCGTTCTTATTCCAGAAAAGTCAGTGGAAAGCAACGATGGCTAGGAAGACAGCCTATTCATTACATCATTGGATACCTTTAAGTAAACAATCAACCCCATAATAAAATTGTCTTCGCATTGTAAGCAATCGTCTGTGTTTTGATTATTTTCGCGCTGTTTACCAGAGCGTGAACAACTGGGTACGCAGTTAGTAGAAATGGAGCCATGTTTGTGGCGGTGGTGTTGCTTCTGGGGTGGTTTTCCATTGAAATGGAGAAAAGACGGGCTGCTGCCAGAATACGACGGCGGATCATTATTGAAAACGGCATCCGACGAAAGCAAGCCATCCGGAGAGCTGGGGTGAAGAGGAGGGCTTCTCTTCGTAGAACAATTGCGCTTGTCAGCACCGACGTAGGTTGTCTTATACAGCCGACTAGCTAGCTACACTGGTTAACATTACATATCATTAAACTTAAATGTATATGAAAAAAATGATTATTTTACATCGCATATTTATCGATTTAGATATTAATTTAGCTATTCCAACCGCTCCCGTAGCCTACGCAATAGCCCCCTATTATGTACTCCCCCTGTAATGAACGTTACCGTTGCTTAGCAATGCTGGGTTAGCTAGCTGGCAAGCTAACGATATCTCACGGTAAGTCGTTTTAACATTTAGCTAGCAAGCTAACGATATCTCACGGTAAGTCGTTTTAACATTTAGCTAGCAAGCTAACGATAGCTTATGGCAAGCCATTTTAATTTAAGTTATCCTTGCTGTCAAGTAATCCTTGCTAGCTAACGTTACTAACGTTAGCCAGCTGCTCTAGCTAGAAATCTAACCGGACATTTCTACACCTGGATCACTTTAGGTGCCAAAAATTACAAAAATGTGTGGAGAATAGAGCCAACGTGTTAGCGGTATGTTTGTACTCAATACGGGGATGTTTAAAATAAAACCAATAATTTATCGGAAAAGAATACGGAGTCTGCGTTTGTAAATGTTTGCAATGTTGTGATTAGGTTACAGGATGCAGATGAAAGTTAATGCCAGCTACGATGTAGCTACTGTGCTTTTAGCTAGCGTGTGAACCCACTAACCTTAATCCCCACTTTATCTGGAAGAGATTTCAGAACGGGGTTTCATGCTGCGGCAAACCGTGACAGACTGCTCTGCCACAGTCAAGTTAATTAGCGGTTAGCAATGGTGGTGATGCATTGCGTCTAGCTTGGCTACCGAGCTCAGCTGGTATGCTCTCTAGCTAATCAAATTAGCTGATGTTAGCTAGCTGAATATAAATTGATGATTACTGAATGAACGTTAATTATGTGACGAATACCACACATTCAATGCGAATAAATGACACAGTAAAATCGAGGATGAAAATTAAATGTTATATTAGGCTATAAAACATTAGCAACTTAAGGAAGTTTACCGCAAGTTTATTTTGCAAAATGGTGGGTTTGGTCAGGTCATGGGCTTTATATAGTTCTATGGGCTTTATAGTTCTGTGGCGTCTCCACCCCGAACTGTCAATCATACTGTGCCCGGGCCATATCCGGTTGACCCTGCTCCAAGCCAAGGTCACTTCGGCTCCACGGGGCAGGCGCAGTTTGTACAACGGCCGGCGAAAAAGACTTCCAAGCTTCAATTCAGTTTTTACGAGGCCGTGGAAAGGCAATGGGTGACGTCACAGTGGCTTTGCCTATATTTTTATACAGTCTATCGGTAATAACAGCACAAGAATGACAACTATGTGGACGAACAAAGTACTAGCTAGTACCGGCGGTACATCACCTTATATCTTATAGACAATCTGTTTTAACAAGAATCTTCTAGAGAATATATGGTTTTACTGAGCAAGCGAGAGCTACTGGCTAGCTAGTTGGCTACTGTTGACCGGGGAGCCGCCGGTAATGAATATTCATGAACGGCGAACTCATCAACATTGCGTAGCATCAATGCTAGTGGAAATGTTTTGAAAGTGAGATCATAACACAACCATCGATTATATGTCGACTTATGATTATGTATTAATAATAAGCATTAGGCCGTGTAACATTGGCAGTAATAATCCAGTTCCGCAAAAATATTTGAAATCGACTGTGATGATAATTTTATAGTATTTAGCTCCATTCACCTCCATGTATTTTTCCAGATTCTACTCTGTTTAGCAGTGCCTCAGCACTGCCCCTGATGCTCAAAGAATGCCATTGCACTTTTTTTCCGTTATTGCAGTCATTGGAGTTGGCAAGGCTTTCTCTCTCTAGGGGCTTTGTCTCAAGTGAGCCTTTTGGCTAAACTTTTCCAAATAAAGTCGGCATTGTACGTTAGTGGGTTCACACACTAGCTAAAGCATAGTAGCCTACATTACATCATAGCTGGCATTAACTTTCATCTGCATCCTGTAACCTAATCACAAACATTGCAAAGATTTATTCTACAAACGCAGACTCCGTATTCTTTTGTTATCCGATAAATTATTGGTTTTATTTTAAACATCCCCATATTGAGTCAGTACAAACATACCGTTAACACGTTGGCTCCATTCCCCGCACATTTTCTTAATTTTTGCCACCGAAAAAAAATTATCCAGGCGTAGAAATGTCTCTTTGTCCTCTATGTCCTCTTATTGAAAAAATTGAATACCCACCAGTTACAGTCTATGACGCTCTGCTGTCTGTTCTAGTTAAACTAATGTTAGCTGCTCTTAGGACCTAGCTAGTGGAGAAGCTGGCTAGTAACGTTAGCTAGGCAATCACGGTAGCTATCGTTATCTTGCTAGCTAAATGTTAAAATGACTTGCCGTGAGCTATCGTTAGCTTGCTAACTAGCTAACCCAGCATTGGTAAGCAATGGTAACATTCATGGCAGGGGGAGCGATTGCGTACGGGAGGGGGTGGAATAGCTAAATTAATATCTAAATTGATAAGGTTATACATGTATGGAGCAATTGATTTGAGATACTTAACCCACAGCTGCTTGCTCCGAGACGCTGGGCCTGTAGTGTAACTGCAACATCCCCTGCTGTCTCTCATCTCACAAAACAATATATTTTTTTCATAGTAGACACATCATAGCTCGCTCCAAAATGTATATGTGACGACAAACATGTTGAAGATGAGCGACGAGGCAGTCAATTTATTGTGTTACGAACTGCGTGCACAAAACAACAGCTTGTTCACGGTAAGCTACTAAGGGATGTTCTCCATTGACTTCCACTCAAAAATACAGCGTGTCTCCCTGTCCCAAGCATAGACTGCATAAAGGTCCCAAGACGCCAGGGCATGTTTTACACCAATGATTGTTGTCTCCCCCTTCTGGTCCTGTCCCTCCGAGTGAGGGCAGTGAGAACCCTATAGAACCTATCTTTGGCAGTGACCCCAGGACTCAACCTGTCCCACTGATTGGTCCTGAACAAATGTTAATACCTTGTCCAAACGACACAATAATTTTAAAAAATCGGCACATGGAGAGGCATTAGACAAAGGAAAAGCACCTCTTGACTACATTTTCTTGTGGAAATAATGTATTGACTTAGTATTTTGACAACATTGCTGCCATTGACTTACATGGTGAAAGACCTATACTGGAGTGAACCGCAGTGGTGCTAGTGAGCAACGGCACTATGGCCGCTCCCAGCCCAACCAGGAAATGAGCTTCAAAACGAAAGCGGTTTTGGCCCCTTGGTATGAACAGTTTATTTTTCTACGCTGCCGATCGGCACCCATCACCGTCAGCGGACTGGCTTATCCCATTCTTGTTTCAATGTTGAGTGACATCTGTTCAGATATACAGTAACCAGTGAGCAGAAAGACAAGTGCCAATCATTAGCTAATGTGCCATCTCTGCTTATATCCGATGCTTAGTAGGCAGAAGGCATTTACATGAGTTCCCTTACAGTTTGAAACTAATAAATCCAAATACACGAGTATGTGAAGTATGTCTTCATTTGTCCTGGTCCTAATGTGATATACTCCAAGTCTCATTATTGTATTGTTTTAGTCCTTATATGGTTGTAAGGTTATAATGTAAAACATCAGCACTGGAAATATTGACATTTTCTTCATTGGGTGTGCAACTTTCAAGTATAGAATAAGAAAGCCATACAAATGATTTTATGTAAACTTGTATTGAGGGATTTATCTCCTTTGCATGACACAAAATATGAAGAAATCTGAGAAATATGAGTGCATGATTGCATAATTTGGCAAGATGACGAATCACAGGGCCAATTTACATGAACAAATGTAGGAATACAAGGCTAGCATTTAATTGGATTAATTCTGGTTTAATTTCTGTAAAACATACTAGAGAACGTTAATTTGTGACTTGGCATCATTTTGATATACGTAAATAATTTGGTACACAGACAGGCTGTAGGAATAGTTTTTTTTCCCCCCAGAGGTAGACAATACGCTTAGTTTTAACACATTTTTATATGTGAGAAACTTGGCATTATCATGAAAATTTTTTTTGTTGAGAAGTCAATTCAATTGAGCAGATTCAGTAAGCCTACCAAGAGAACAAGATTTCTATTTTTGTTTTGAAATGTGGATGTTGAGCATGCAGTGTCACCGAGGCCTGCATTTGAATTCAGCAATGCAGCCAATTAAAATGGTAATTCTGAAACAGACAGTAAAAAAAGAAAGAAAGAAATTGTACAATTGTATTGTACAACCCCAATTCCAAAAATGTTGGGACAGTATGTAAAATGCCTGCAACACGTTCCAAAAAAGTTGGGACGGGGCCAAAAAAAAGACTGGGAAGTTAAACAAAACACCTGTTTGGAACGTTCCACAGGTAACAGGTGATGCTATCATGACTGGGTATAAAAAGCTATCAAAAGACTCTTGATATTTTATTTTCAGCGATACTATAACCTCTCTACATTTGAATGGATCTCTATGGGAATTGGGGGGTGGGACTAGATTAAGCTATACATTACATGGGAATAGTATGGAATCCATGGTTGGCTGGCTGTAAGTCATCAAGGGTCTGAGGTATCAAACAAGCTTCAAACCATCACTCTGCTGCCAGATATGCAGTAGATATGGATGGATCACTTGAAGGGTTTCTTCTCCTGACTTATTTTTCCATAGAGTTCAATAGGAAAATGAGTCAGGAGAAACAACCCTTAAAGTGATCCATCCATATCTACTGCATATCTGGCAGCAGAGTGATGGTTTGAGGCTCATTTGATACCTCAGACACTTGATGACTTACAGCCATTTAGCCAGCCATGGGTTCCATATTATTCCTGTGTAATTTGTAGCTTAATCTAGTCGCACCTCCCAATTCCCATAGAGATCCATTCAAATGCAGAGAGGTTATAGTATTGCTTCTAAGAGTAGCTGAAAATAAAATATCAAGAGTCTTTTGATATCCTTTAATACCCAGTCATGATAGCATCACCTGTTTACCTGTGGAATGGCAAACAGCTGTTTTTTGAGCTTCCCATTTTTTTTTTGCCTTTGTCCCAACCTTTTTGGAATGTGTTGCAGGCATCAAATTCAGAAATAGCATATATTTACAAAAATCAATAATGTTGATAAGGTAAAACATTAAATATATTTTCTTTGTACTGTTTTCAATTAAATATATGTAAAAGAGAATTTACAAATCACTGATTTCTGCTTGTGTGTGCATTTTACATACTGTCCCAACATTTTTGGAATTGGGGTTGTACACGGTTGCTAAAATGGCCAAAAAACAAATAAGATTTTAAAATGTCCACTTGGCTAATATTAACAAACAATTATAAACAAACTGGTTAGTTCACATTGATCACCGATCACTATCTTGTCATAAAATAACAATTGTTAGCTGGCTGGCCAGGTGTTTAGGTGCTTACTGTAAGTGGCACAAAACCTCAGGTGCTTTTCTCAATTTATTTAATTATTCTTGCTTCCTCAATATGTTCTTGTAATATGATTTTAATTACATGTATGCCTCATTCTAAGATTTCCAGAAAACAATTGTATTAGTTTACTGCAAAAAATTAAATGAGTAAAATTTATGTCATTAATTTGAGAAACTTGACACATCAGTCCTTTGGAATTGTGGTGAGTGTTTACATAAAAAAATGATAGGACAAATAGGAAAGAACATCAATCATATGAATAATGGAGAATACACTGAAACTGAGAACTCACAGAGAGCAACTAGTACTTAGTACTAGTTTGGACCACTTTCATTCCTCTTTGACCAACTTCAACCAAGTTAATGAATGCTTTATTTTCTGAGGAGTGAACTGCGTTGCCAAAGTTTGAATCAGTATGAATGTCTCAACGTGTCCATGGTAATGAATTTAGAGACTAATCGATGGATGAACATGTTGTCAACTTGTAGGGTCCGAGAGGTGCACCTGGCTATGACGGTGAGCCAGGAGTACCTGGACAACCGGGAGAACCAGGACCCTCTGGACAAACATCACATCCTGGGGTACGCGATACATTTAATTTAACTTTAATTTAGCTACAGGACTATTAATTACACTGTTTTACGTCACTGTCCTCATTCCGTCACTCTCTGTAGTACTGATCTATATCACTGTCCTCATTCAGTCACTCACTATAGTACTGATCTATATCACTGTCCTCATTCAGTCACTCAGTGAAGTACTGATCTATATCACTGTCCTCATTCAGTCACTCACTGTAGTACTGATCTATATCACTGTCCTCATCCAGTCAATCACTGTAGTACTGATCTATATCACTGTCCTCATTCAGTCACTCAATGAAGTACAGAACTGTATCACTGTCCTCATTCAGTCACTCACAGTAGTACTGAACTATATCTCAGTCCTCATTCAGTCACTCACTGTAGTGTTACTGATCTATATCACTGTCCTCATCCAGTCACTCACAGTAGTACTGAACTATATCTCAGTCCTCATTCAGTCACTCACTGTAGTGTTACTGATCTATATCACTGTCCTCATCCAGTCACTCGCTGTAGTACTGATCTATATCACTGTCCTCATTCAGTCATTCACAGCACTACTGAACTATATCTCAGTCCTCATTCAGTCACTCACTGTAGTACTGATCTATATCACTGTCCTCATCCAGTCACTCACTGTAGTACTGATCTATAGCACTGTCCTCATTCAGTCACTCATTGTAGTGCTGATCTATACCACTGTCCTCCTTTAGTCACTCACTGTAGTGTTACTGATGTATATCACTGTCATCATTCAGTCACTCACAGTAGTACTGATCTATATATCAGTCCTCATTCAGTCACTCACTCATTGTAGTGCTGATCTATACCGCTGTCCTCATTTAGTCACTCACTGTAGTGTTACTGCTCTATATCACTGTCCCCATCCAGTCACTCACTGAAGTACTGATCTATATATCAGTCCTCATCCAGTCACTAACTGTAGTACTGGTCTATATCACTGTCCTCATCCAGTCACTCATTGTAGTACTGATCTATATCACTGTCTTCATTCAGTAACTCACTGTAGTACTGATCTATCCCACTGTCCTCAGTCAGTCACTCACTGTAGTGTTACTGATTTATATATCACTGTCCTCATTCAGTCACTCACTGTAGTGTTAATGATCTATATCACTGTCTTCATTCAGTCACTCACTGAAGTACTGATCTATATCACTGTCCTCATTCAGTCACTCATTGTAGTACTGATCTATTTCAGTGTCCTCATTCAGTCACTCACTGTAGTGTTAATGATCTGTATCACTGTCCTCATTCAGTCACTCACTGAAGTACTGGTCTATATCACTGTCCTCATCCAGTCACTCACTGTAGTACTGATCTATATATCACTGTCCTCATCCAGTCACTCAGTGTAGTGTTACTGATCTATATCACTGTCCTCATTCGATCACTCACTGAAGTACTGGTCTATATCACTGTCCTCATTCAGTCACTCATTGTAGTACTGATCTATATCACTGTCCTCATCCAGTCACTCATTGTAGTACTGATCTATATAACTGTCCTCATTCAGTCACTCGTTGTAGTACTGGTCTATATCACTGTCCTCATCCAGTCAATCACTGTAGTACTGATCTATATATCACTGTCCTCATTCAGACACTCACTGAAGTACTGATCTATATCAGTCCTCATCCAGTCACTCACTGTAGTACTGGTCTATATCACTGTCCTCATCCAGTCACTGACTGTAGTACTGATCTATATATCACTGTCCTCATTCAGTCACTCACTGTAGTGTTACTGCTCTATATCACTGTCCCCATCCAGTCACTCACTGAAGTACTGATCTATATATCAGTCCTCATCCAGTCACTAACTGTAGTACTGGTCTATATCACTGTCCTCATCCAGTCACTCATTGTAGTACTGATCTATATCACTGTCTTCATTCAGTAACTCACTGTAGTACTGATCTATCCCACTGTCCTCAGTCAGTCACTCACTGTAGTGTTACTGATTTATATATCACTGTCCTCATTCAGTCACTCACTGTAGTGTTAATGATCTATATCACTGTCCTCATTCAGTCACTCATTGTAGTACTGATCTATTTCACTGTCCTCATTCAGTCACTCACTGTAGTGTTAATGGTCTGTATCACTGTCCTCATTCAGTCACTCACTGAAGTACTGGTCTATATCACTATCCTCATCCAGTCACTCACTGTAGTACTGATCTATATATCACTGTCCTCATCCAGTCACTCAGTGTAGTGTTACTGATCTATATCACTGTCCTCATTCGATCACTCACTGAAGTACTGATCTATATCACTGTCCTCATCCAGTCACTCAGTGTAGTGTTACTGATCTATATCACTGTCCTCATTCAGTCACTCATTGTAGTACTGATCTATATCAGTGTCCTCATCCAGTCACTCATTGTAGTACTGATCTATATAACTGTACTCATTCAGTCACTCGTTGTAGTACTGATCTATATCACTGTCCTCATCCAGTCACTCATTGTAGTACTGATCTATATCACTGTCTTCATTCAGTCACTCACTGAAGTACTGATCTATATCACTGTCCTCATTCAGTCACTCCCTGTAGTGTTACTGATCTATATCACTGTCCTCATCCAGTCACTCATTGTAGTACTGATCTATACCACTGTCCTCATTCAGTCACTCACTGTAGTACTGGTCTATATCACTGTCCTCATCCACTCACTCATTGTAGTACTGATCTATACCACTGTCCCCATCCAGTCACTCACTGAAGTACTGATCTATATCACTGTCCTCATTCAGTCACTCACAGTAGTCCTGATCTATATATCAGTCCTCATTCAGTCACTCACTGTAGTACTGGTCTATATCACTGTCCTCATCCAGTCACTCATTGTAGTACTGATCTATACCACTGTCCTCATTCAGTCACTCACTGTAGTACTGGTCTATATCACTGTCCTCATCCAGTCACCCATTGTAGTACTGATCTATACCACTGTCCTCATTCAGTCACTCACTGTAGTACTGATCTATATCACTGTCTTCATTCAGTAACTCACTGACGTACTGGTCTATATCACTGTCCTCATTCAGTCACTCACTGTAGTGTTACTGATCTATATCACTGTCCCTATTCAGTCACCCACTGTAGTCTGAACTATCCTACTGTCCTCAGTCAGTCATTCACTGTAGTGTTACTGATCTATATCACTGTCCTCATTCAGTCACTCACTGTAGTACTTATCTATATCACTGTCCTCATTCCGTCACTCACTGTAGTACTTATCTATTTCACTGTCCTAATTCAGTCACTCATTGTAGTACTGATCTATTTGACTGTCCTCATTCCGTCACTCACTGTAGTACTTATCTATTTGACTGTCCTCATTCAGTCACTCATTGTAGTACTGATCTATTTGACTGTCCTCATTCAGTCACTCCCTGTAGTTTTACTGATCTATTTGACTGTCCTCATTCAGTCACTCCCTGTAGTTTTACTGATCTATATCACTGTCCTCATTCGGTCACTCACTGAAGTACTGATCTATATCACTATCCTCATTCAGTCACTTGTTGTAGTACTGGTCTATATCACGGTCCTCATCCAGTCACTCATTGTAGTACTGATCGATAACACTGTCCTCATTCAGTCACTCACTGTAGTACTGATCTATTTCACTTTCCTCATTCAGTCACTCACTGTAGTACTGATCTATATCTGCCCTCATTCAGTCACTCACTGAAGTATTACTCCTGTCTTTCTTAGGGCCAGTTGCACTCTCAGATGTCAGGAGGGTTTGATGAGAAGTCCGGAGCCGCAGGTCAAAGTGCTATGGTCCCTGGGACAAGGGTGTGTTGAAAGATGAGACAGCGTCATCTTATAATACTATACATTACTCCATTATAAGTTTCCAGGACTGTACATGTGTTACTCAGTAATACTTTGGTTTATGTTCCTCAATAATAATACATTTTTCAGGACTGTATGTTTATCAACAATAATTCACTGTCCACAACTGTACATTATTCAATAATAATTCCGTACTATATTTTATTTCACTAATTTATTGCTTACTGTACAGGCAGGTTTGCTTCCTAGGCACTTAATGTCTACATCTTTCCTACTGTAAATATCTGGTGAAATATAAGCATACATTTCAGGCGGAATATGTACCTGACCGATTTATCCTCCTGGTTTATGTTAGGGGGAGTCTGGAGTTAGAGGACCTCCTGGATCTACTGGCCAATCTGTAAGTCAAAGAGTTGAAATTATTTAAAAAATGTAATATGTAACAAATAAATAATATAATGCTGAGATGAGATCCATTCCCTTCAGATGAGAAATTTGTGAATGCTTCACATAACTGTGAAGGACAATAATAATAATAATAATAATCTCTCTTTCTCACTCCCTCTCCCTTTCTCACTCCCTCTCTCTTTCTCTATCTCTTCCACCGTCTCCCAGGGGCCCCCTGGGATTCAGGGCGCTCCTGGAGAGGTTGGCGATCCAGGACACATGGTAAGTATGAAAGTGATCACCATGATCACAATTTCCGCTGTCAGACTACTGACAAATAAAAATGTTTTGGGCCTGTGGCAAGATAACGGTGTACAGGAGGCATAACCTTGCCAAACCCATGTGGGCGGTGCGAGTGTCTTCAACATTTTGAACAACTGTAAACATTAGGAACCGCGATGAACACATCAGCCTGAACAACACATTCAACATTGTTTGGACTCATGTGTATCAGATGTGTATGCAGGGTTTGTGTTGAGATAAAACTGCTGCTGAGCTGAGCTCTGTTCATCATTGTAGGGTTCATCAGGTCCTCGAGGCCCTGAGGGCCCTTCAGGCAAAGCGGGTGAAGATGTGAGTTATCTTCCTTCCCATCTGATTTAATATTGCTTGTCCATTTTTTCAATTATGTGTTTTTTTTTTTTTTTTTGAAAGAGCCTGGATGGAAAAAAAACAAGACACTGACAATGATCCAATGTGATTTTACCCCCCAACAGGGAGAAGCGGGAAAATCTGGAAACCCTGGAGAAATGGGATTTCCCGGCTCTGCTGTAATGTCCACATTCCAATACCACAGTCCCCTGTCCTTTATAAGTCCACCTGTAACACGTGTCACTGTTATTTATGGTCACGCCCGTATGTCTGCAGAACAGCATACTAACAGTGTGATGTATTTTAGGGGTCAAGAGGTTTTCCAGGGACACCTGGTCCTCCAGGCCTGAAAGGCCACAGAGTGAGTATAAACCACTACAGCTCCCTCATGGACCACCACTCAATCTCTCTCGCCGTTTTTCGGTTGCTATGCATTTGGATGCTGAATATGAAGCGAGATAATATGAAGCAATTACTGTGGGGGACCCAGTGATTTCTCACATAAACAGGGACCTTGTGGAAGGATTTCACTTGAATATTTGTGTGAATTCTTTGACGAGAGAGTTATTCACAAAACAAATCTAGGTGTGTTGGGCGGTGGCTGATTTGAGCTATGAGCAAATATTATGGCATCGACTGTTATCATTTCATAACATGATGACAACATGATGCTACGGTGGTGAGATGTAGAAGTGCGTTGGAAGTTGCAGTGTAACAAATGGTTCCTTCAGTTTATTTAAAACCTACGGCAAGTTATTTCCATTGCTTTGAAAGCAGCTTTGGTCACACCAGACCAACATCAGAGCAAGGCTTCAGCGATATTTCAATATGATTAACTTTCCCGTAGACTAATAAGGGCCAATAACGTTCAGCCAAAATGGCAGCCAGGTTTATTTATTATACAGTAGTTCTCTGGGTGTAACTGACTGTGGCTAAATAAAACTGCACATTTTAGCTATAAAGAATGTGCAAGGAGTGCATGCAATTGTGTCTTTCACACCTTCCAGGAATAATAACTCATCCTGACAGCCAGTACTTTTTAAAATTTATATAATGTATTACAATAATATTTTGCTTCATGAAGCTTTCATTGGTTTATTATGTCAAGTCAAGTCAAATTTATTTATAAAGTTACATTTAAAAACAACGGATGTGGACCAAAGTGCTCTTAACTCACAGATGGCCTAATTTGACACTTTTCCAGTTGTGTTTCTCCCATCATTGACAAAATGCACCAAGAGTATATTTTAATGTTTTAACGCTCAATCAACTTACAGGGACACCAAGGCCCAGTTGGTGGAAGAGGTGAAATAGGTGCTCTTGGATCAAAGGTAAAAGGTTTTACGAGTCTGTTCTGATGCTCTGGAAACTCAGTTGGGCTGTATCATACTGGATGTGCTTTATTTGGCTTGAAGTGGCAGTAACGGTGTGTTTGTTTCTTGTCTGTCTTCGTGTATGTGTTTGTTTCCTCTCTCAGGGAGAATCGGGCCCCACCGGTCCTTTGGGTGCACCTGGTCCTCAGGTATGTGACAGAACGTGACAGAACATTACAAACCGGTACAGTACATCGTGTACATTTTTAACCCCAAAATAATTACTTTTTTTTTTTTTTTTTTTTAATTCAGCTTTAATTGTCTCACATAAATGCAAATTGTACAGGAGCCTATGAGCAATTTAACAAGATAAGTACTGTAAATTTGTTGTGCTAAGTGAAGGATGGGCCGGCCAGCGGAGGATGGGCCAGGTTACTCCCGAGATTTTTTTCCATTTGTCGCCTCCATTTGCATGTTTTTCTGGATTTCTGTCCAATTCTCTTGTGTATTTCCACTTTAAAGTGTGTTTGTGATGGTCTCTCTGTAATAAGCGCTATCACAAATACAATAAAATAAAATTGAATTGAATTGCTCTGTAGGGTCCGAGAGGAATGCCAGGAGAGAGAGGCCGGGTGGGCCCAGGTGGAATACCGGTAAGAACACAGAGAGTCTATTAATTAAATCTGCTTAATTTAACTCCATCCTTTAAATATCATATCTGTTACTGTAAGAACCAATATGGTCATGAACATAGAGAGTCTATTAATTAAATCTGCTTCATTTAACTCCATCCTTTAAAGGTTGTATCAGCAATGCTGGGCCGAAACATAAATGATCACATTCATCTGATTTTTCCTCACGATCCGCTAGCTGCCCGCCCCATAAGCAGGCCGTCAAAAAACCGCGTCTCTGTAGGCAGCCTATGCTCCGAGATCGTACACAAAAACAAATGGTACTACCAACCACTCAAAACCAAAATAAACAGTATTCCAACCAATCACCGACAAGGGGTGGGTGTTGTGGGGTTTTGCGCTCGTGCACGCGAAGTGGGAGCTGAAGGAGGGCAGCGTCTGACAATTATCAGGAGCTAGAATGGCGGAATCAATCCCCAAGAGGAGGAAGAGGAGGGTGGTGAGGGAATACCAACGTATATTTTCGAAGACCAGAATAAGTATCGGGAAGGCTATGGAAAGATGCGGACGTTCAACTCCGTTGGCCAGCAACGCGGACGAGACATCTAGCCTTTATATATATCTATGGAGCTGGCTCTGTTTGTTTGGGATTTCGCTTCAGAGTGACGTCACCCAAAATCGCTGATACAACCTTTAAATATCATATCTGTTACTGTAAGAACCAATAAGGTCATGAACACAGACAGTCTATTAATTAAATCTGCTTTACTTAACTCCATCCTTTGAATATCATATCTGTTACCATAAGAACCATTATGTTCATGAATGCAGGGAGTCCCTTAATGAGATCTGCTAAATTTAACTCCATCCTTTAAATATCATATCTGTTACCATAAGAACCATTATGTTCATGAACACAGAGAGTCTATTAATTAAATCTGCTTCATTTAACTCCATCCTTTTAATATCATATCTGTTACTGTAAGAACCAATATGGTCATGAACACAGAGAGTCTATTAATTAAATCTGCTTAACTTAACTCCATCCTTTGAATATCATATCTGTTACCATAAGAACCATTATGTTCATGAATGCAGGGAGTCCCTTAATGAGATCTGCTAAATTTAACTCCATCCTTTAAATATCATATCTGTTACTGTAAGAACCATTATGTTCATTAACACAGAGTCTATTAATTAAATCTTCTTAATTTAACTCCATCCTTTAAATATCATGGGCTCTATCTTGGCGATCTTAGCGCTTGGTCTGAACGCAAGGCGCAAGTGCATTTAGGGCATGACCAAGTCCACTTTTGCTAGTTTGACGGCGTGTTTTTTGAGCGCAAAGTAAGGCGCAACGTGCAAATGGTCAGAACTGAGCAAATGGTCTCTTCATTAATTATAGGTGTGTCTTGGGCGTAACATGCAATAAACCAATCAAAATGTCATATCCCATTCTCTTTAAAAGCCTGCTTTTCCATCTTGGTGGATTACTTATATGATGATGAAACAGACATGCTCGTGCTTGTGTAGTTAAAGCGTGCAAGCAAGAAATAGGCTATATGGATCAATAGTATGATCAATATTATTCGGACTCATGATTATGACGTGTTTTGATATACACGATAATGATCTTTAACATTAGGGTTTAACACTGGCACTGGTTCCCGGTCATTCCCGACAGTGCTGTTATTTTAGAAAATATAGCCTATGCGGTTTAATTTCGTTAAAAAGTAGCTGCAACCACTGTGAATAAGCTAACAGAATGTGGCTTCCATCTGACCTTAGAAAATGCCAAATTAGCCTGCTTGTTTAACACATTTCGTTTTATTATACAATGAAGCATTGTCAAACATAAATTCCATGTTCTCACAGCAGTCAGATCACAGACAATGCATTTCAGCTAGCAAAGTTCAAGCTTCATCTGAAATTCATATTACGTGCATTCTCATAATAACATAAATAGCGGTCTTTTGGCTTAATGATGACACTAAATACACTAAAGCTGTCTGGTTGGGAACCCATAGGTCCAGGCATACTTCCCTTGTTTTATAATGTCCTGCTTATGGAAATACAACCAACGCATTTTTACTCGTTAATTCTTTAAAACAAGCCCATTTCCACGGGATTGCAGAGACAACTTGCATCTATTGCGGGAGAGAAAATATTTGTTTTTGGGAAAAATATTAATCCCAATTTCACAATGTGATCTTGATATCTTGTATGCATGCTTGTGTGCGCCCCTGTGTATAACAGACAGGGGGGTGTATGCGCGTTGTGCATGTGCCTATGTAAACACAGTTATATTGCGTTGTTAAAATAATATAGAAATAAATGTGACATGACTTTAGACCAGGTTTGTGGTGGTTTTAGCGCAAGCGTTTTCTGCTGGCTCAAGATAGCAATACGCCAAAAATTATTCTGGCCAGACCTCATCTTAAGACCAACCCACCCAGTTGACTTGCTATGGGCGCAAGATTACTCGGTAGTTAAACAACGTGAGTGCTAGGCACTATAATTACTATTACACTATAACTGCGCAGGGTGTAAGATAGCAAAGATACTTTTTGCGTTTTGGTTAGCGCCGCTTAGCGCCAGGTGTAAGATAGGGGCCCCATATCTGTTTAAATCATGTAAGCTGCATTCCATTGATGGATTAACTTAACCTGATCCAACCAGAACCATGTATGATTAAGTAATGAGTAAACATTACTTGTACAGATATGATTTAAGCAACATTTTTATGTACACTGCCTGGCCAAAAAAAAGTAGCTGTTGCACCCGTCATGCATAGTGCCCACTGTACAAGCCTCTGGAGGCCGTGTTATGATCTGGGGTTATTTCAATTGGTCAGGTCTAGGCTCAGCAATGTTATGCAGCAATAAAATTAAGTCAGCTGAGTACCTGAATGTACTGAATGACCAGGTTATCCCATCAATGGGCATATTCCAGGACGACAATGCCAAGATTCATCTGGCTCAAATTGTAAGTCTTTGGGATGGGCTGGAGAAGACTTTACGGAGTGGCTCGACTATACAAGATCAATACAAGATCTCGGCCAAAAATTTATGCAACTCTGGACGGAAATAAATGTTGTGACGTTGCATAAGGTTGTCAAAACAATGCCATGACGAATGCGCGCCGTAATCAAAGCTAAAGGCGGTCCAACGAAATATTAGAGTGCAACTTTTTTTTTGGCCAGGCAGTGTATTTTTGTAATTTAGGATATATTTAAAATGTAAATTTTCTGTATTTTTATATTATAGGGCATGCGTGGCCCACATGGCAATATTGGAAAACCAGGTTCAATGGTAAGAAAATACTATTATTAACTATAAATGTTTGTGCTAAGACTTACATGTGCTCAATATTATTAATCAAAGAAAAATGTCAAATTTTCAATGCTTTCACAGAATGTCACTGTGTATATTAATATAGTCTGTCACCTAAATAAATAATACATGGCACAGTGCTGCGGTTTTTCCATGTTATTAAAGCTATACAGTATGTTGTATGACTGTGTTACTGTAATGACAGTGTGACTATGAAGCTTGTAATGTGTGACTGTAATGAGTGTGTTACTGTAATGCCAGTCTGACTGTATGACTGTTATGACTGTGAGACTGTTCCATCTGTAGCGTACAGTAGGATCAGTGTCTGATGCAGTATCTGATTTCAGGGTCCTCTGGGGCTCCTTGGGCCCCCAGGGTTCCCGGGAATCCCAGGTATGAAGGTGAGTGAAGTCAGATCCGTAGAAACATACATGGCAAGCCATATAAAAGTAATAAATCTTCTGAGAAATAAAAGTCCTCCAGAATGTATGTGGGATATGTATTGCATTTTTAATAAATGGATGGATTTTGACAAAACTTAATTTGAACTGAAATGTAAATGAAAAGTGTGCCTAACATGTGGCACACTTTCTGATTGCGCTGATTTAGCAACACTTAAACATGCTGACAACACCTTGTGAGTTTCAGCATTGTTACTGCCATTTTAGTGACCATTTTGTGATTATTTTGTGATGACTTTCTGTCTCTATCCCCCCCCCCCCCCCCCGTTGATCAGGGAGAAGCTGGCCCCACGGGGGTCCGAGGGACTGAGGGGCCACAAGGCCAGCGTGGAGAGACAGGACGTCAGGGAACATCTGGTGCAGTTGGCCAACAGGTGTGTAGCTTCACGCAGAAACAAACAAAATGGATGGATATTTGCATTGATGGTTTGAGTGCGGCATTCATGAGAAAATGCACTGGTTTCAGGGCCCGTCTGGGACAGAGGGTGGCCCCGGAAGCAAGGGACCAGCAGTAAGTTCAGATTTATTATTATAATTATTATTGTCTATTGATTTTAATTATTATTATTATTATTATTATTCTCTATTCATTTTTATTATTAGTTAATATTATTATACTATATGGTAATAGATTAAATCTGCAACCTATTATTTCTTCACAAAATATATCTTACAGATAGACTGATTCTCCTCTGTTGTAGGGAACGGTTGGCCCTCAAGGGCCAGGAGGTCTGCTTGGCCCTGCAGGGCCTCCGGGACCACAAGGGAGCACCGGACAACCAGGCGTGAAAGGCCAACTGGTAATGCTGGTTTGCTACATGGGCTGTGGCTGAAAGAACACCGTCTGTCACCTCTCCTTTACATTCTGTGTGTGCTGTCTTTCAGCACGTCTGATTTAACACCGCCTGCATTTCACATGTAAACACACTTCATCTGCTCATCTTTCAGGGAGACATTGGAGTGCCTGGCTTCAAAGGAGAGGCAGGGCCTAAAGGGGAGCCGGTAAGGCCTAATTATTATTATTATTGTTATTGTTATTATTGTTATTGTTATTATTATTATTATTATTATTATTATTATTATTAGTAGTAGTAGTAGTATTATTCACAGTAGTAATAGTAGTATATTATTATTATTATTATTATTATCAAGGTAGATGTCTCTGGTGTAACTGTACCTGGGACAGTCTTGCTTGTGCGGTGTGTTTCTGTCCAGTCTTCACGTGAGATGTAATGCTGATGTTTGATGTGCCGTAGGGCCCATCGGGAGCCCAAGGGCCGCTCGGACCTCAGGGAGAGGAGGGGAAGAGAGGTACACGTGGTGACTCAGGGTCTATCGGTCCATCAGGCCCTGTAGGCGAAAGAGTGAGTCAGGCCTTCGACGCACCCACCAAAGTGTACTTTAGCGCAGCAAAACCCCCAGTGTTAAATCAACTCTGACAGTGTTTACACGAGTACAGCATGTACTATGTTAGAGTTAAAAGCTTATTTTGCACTGTGTGGGAATTTGTTAAAGTGATGTACTACACAACTCACGTGAAATAATAGTCTCTATCAGTGGTTTCAGGAATACTCATCATGTCAAAACCATTGAACCACTGTTTTATTTCAGGGTGCTCCTGGCAACAGAGGATTCCCCGGAGCAGACGGATTACCTGGACCTAAGGTACTTCATCTTTCAAAAGTCTGCTGAAAATAGTGGAAGAATCTTCACTGAAAGTTGGTGCTGAGTTGGTGATGTGTTTCTCGATGGTTTTTCTAGGGTGCTCAAGGAGATAGAGGCACCGGTGGAACGTCTGGCCCGAAAGGTTCTACTGGTGATCCGGGACGCACTGGCGAGCCGGGTCTCCCTGGCGCACGGGTACGGAAACCCCATCTTAATCTCATACCCGGGCTCCCCATGTTGTCCTGAATTTGTGCACGTGTACAGTACGGGATCACGTCCTATCAAAGTAAGCCTGTCCCCATTTTCCAGGGCCTAACGGGGAATCCTGGAGTCCAGGGGGCAGAAGGGAAGCCAGGACCACTGGTTAGTTGGAAAAAGTTATTTCCAATCTGTACCACTGGAAGTCAGTTGAATGTGAAGGGTAAAGTAAGGAATGTGGTTCCTTTTTTAGGGTGGGTCCGGGGAGGATGGGCGACCAGGCCCTGCTGGATCCACTGGAACCAGGGGACCTGCAGGAACAATGGGCCTACCTGGACCAAAGGGATTTAATGTGAGTATCGTCCCACTCATGGACAGTGGGAGTTACCTGTGACTTAGGTGCCATGCTGTCATGTGACTAATATTTTCTCAATGTTACCTGGACAGGGAGATCCAGGGAAAACAGGTGAACAAGGAAATCCTGGAGTACCGGGCCAGAGAGTGAGTATGGGCATTAACTGAGTGATTCATTATGTAACTGATTCACTTTCCCGTGTCCTATGTGATTGAGTATTAACTGAGTGATTCATTATGTGACTGATTCACTTTCCCCTGTCCTATGTGATTGAGCATTAACTGAGTGATTCATTATGAAACTGATTCACTTTCCCCTGTCCTATGTGACTGGGCATTAACTAACTCAGGGCTGCCCAACTCTGTTCCTGGAGATCTATCTTCCTGTAGGTTTTCATTTCAACCCTAATTTGGCACACCTGATTCTACTAATTAGCAGCTCAACTAGATCTCTAGGGCTGTGTCCGAATCAGAGCCTATCTACTGTGCCCTGTCTCCTGCGTGCAGTGTACTGGCAGAAGTGTGCTGTTTAATGTGCACTGTTATATCCGCCATACTATTTTCCAAACCGCACTGTGGAAGTGTCATAAGCAGGTCATAAGACGTCCCACCAGTGTTGCCATGTCCGCGGTTTTATAGCTAAATTGGGATACTTTCAAAGTGCAGTCACGAGTAAAAATTCCCAAAAGTCCCAAAGCACAAACTTATTTTAATTTCTATTATTTCTATTTGAAATATGTTGGTTTCGGTTAAAAATAGCCTATAATTTGGGATAGTTTTGAGTCGCCATTTGGCTGGAAAGTCAAGATTTGGCAACCCTGCGCTCCACTCTTGCGCTGCCATGTCACGTGTTCTTTTTGTTGTATTTGAAGGAAAACGTCAGTGAAGCTGTGCCTCATTTTTTTAAAACGAAGCTTCACGTCATATTTATGTGACCAAAATGTTTGTGTACTTCTTGAAATGTGTGCTCCCGAATGTACTCAGCGAATGTACCCGGAAGTGTGTCAACCAGGTGTTTGAAGTATACTGCAATTTGAAAAATTTTTGCGTACTCTATGACTTTCTATCTACTCACCAAGGCTACTCAACAGTGTGGAAGAGTGCTGATTCGGACACGGCCCAGCTGTTAAATGAGGTGTGCCTTTTTAGGGTTGGAGTGAAAATCTACGGGACGGTAGATCTCCAGGGAATAGGATTGGGCAGCCCAGAACTAAGTGATACATTATGTAACTTATTCACTTTCCCCTGTCCTATGTGATTGCGCATTTTAACTGTGTGATTCATTATGTAACACATTCACTTTCTCCTGTCCTATGTGACTGGGCATTAACCGAGTGATTCATTATGTAACTGATTGACTCTACCCTGCCCTTGGTTTGGACTGTATGTTCACTGACTGGCTCTGGTTTGGAAGCGGACACTCACTGACCGGCTCTGGTTTGGAATCGGACGCTCACTGACCAGCTCTGGTTTGGAATCAGATGCTCACTGACCCGCTCTGGTTTGGAATCGGACGCTCACTGACCAGCTCTGGTTTGGAACCCGACGCTCATTTGACCGGCTCTGGTTTGGACCGTACGTGCACTGACCGGCTCTGGTTTGGACCGTACGTGCACTGACCGGCTCTGGTTTGGAATCGGATGCTCACTGACCAGCGCTGGTTTGGAATCGGACACTCACTTGACCGGCTCTGGTTTGGACCGTACGTGCACTGACTGGCTCTGGTTTGGAATCGGATGCTCACTGACCAGCTCTGGTTTGGAATCGGACGCTCACTTGACCAGCTCTGGTTTGGACCGTACGTGTACTGACCGGCTCTGGTTTCGAATCGGATGCTCACTGACCGGCTCTGGTTTGGAATCGGACACTCACTGACCAGCTCTGGTTTGGAACCGGACGCTCACTTGACCGGCTCTGGTTTGGACCGTATGTGCACTGACCGGCTCTGGTTTGGACCGTACGTGCACTGACCGGCTCTGGTTTGGAATCGGAAGCTCACTGACCGGCTATGGTTAGGAACCAGTCCGAACGCTCACTGAGTGATTTTGTTGTAGGGTCCACCAGGGAAAGAGGGAGAAGTTGGCCCAGCAGGTGCTTCTGGTCCTGCTGTAAGTCTTTCTATCATCTATCCCATGTGGTATATAGTATAGCGGCTTGAATGTGTTGTATGATCACATCAAGGTCAAATACATATTTGAAATACTGGACCTCTTTATATTCTGGTGAAATTTTAAAACACTTTTTTTAAAACAATTTTCAGCTAAACTAATCAAAAAGTACAATTATAAGGAAAATATATTGAAAAAACTGCATATTTCTCTTGTAAAATTGTCAGTGATCAGCAAGAATTCTACTGTCTATAGGGTTAAAGTATTCCAAATAATGTTTTGACCCAGATAAAATTTGGAATTTGATATTAATCATGTTTTTCAGGAGGTAATTTTTTTCACAGTGAGCAAGTTTGCATCTGTCAGAAGCAGGTAGAAAGCAGGGGAAGCACATTTATAGGCGGATAATTAGGCACAACACCCTGTTCCACCCTCCAGAGAATCACACAGCGCCTGCTCAGAGAGGCTGAAATATTTGATGAATGGGCCTGCTGCTAGCGAGCCACTGTAGGGCTGATCTGCAGAAGGCTGGCTCGCTGACAGGTGGCCCCGACAGCGATCCGATAGGTCCTTACTTGCTGGGTAATCTTCACAGAATGACACGTGTCTAATGAAAGATGTCATTCATAAAAAGAACTTAATAAATTCTGTATAAGCAATGATGCAGAATACTGTCATTTTGACATAATTTTAGCTCAATCATCAATCCAGACAAACATTGTAGTAGACTACTTCATCCATCTGCATCCGTACAGG
Organism: Synaphobranchus kaupii; assembly: GCA_029718625.1. Taxonomy (NCBI): domain Eukaryota; kingdom Metazoa; phylum Chordata; class Actinopteri; order Anguilliformes; family Synaphobranchidae; genus Synaphobranchus; species Synaphobranchus kaupii. Next base: position 15,933,009 of record CM056384.1, on the reverse strand, counting down.
TAAATTCGTCATTCTGTAAACGGCTGTAGCCAAGGGCGATTAAGCGCTGGAGTTGGACTGGTTTGGAGTGCATCCCGAGTTTTTCCTTATCGAATTGGGAGGTGTAGCTTGCTGATGGAAGCTGCTTCAGGTTGGGAATTATGGGGGATGTGAGTTGAGCTCAGAGTTGGGAATGACGGGAGGTGTGAGTTGAGCTCATAGTTGGGAATGACAGGGGATGTGAGTTGAGCTCAGAGTTGGGAATGTTGGGTGATGTGAGTGGAGCTCACAGTTGGGAATGAGGGGAGATGTGAGTTGAGCTCAAGTTGGGAATGAGGGGGAATGTGAGTTGAGCTGAAAGTTGGGAATGAGGGGAGATGTGAGTGGAGCTGAGAGTTGGGAATAAGGGGGGATGTGAGTGGAGCTCAGAGTTGGGAATGAGGGGGGATGTGAGTTGAGCTTAGAGTTTGGAATGAGGGGAGATATGAGTTGAGCTCAGAGTTGGGAATGAGGGGGGATGTGAGTTGAGCTCAGTGTTGGGAATGAGGGGGGATGTGAGTTGAGCTTAGAGTTGGGAATGAGGGGAGATGTGAGTTGAGCTCATAGTTGGGAATGAGGGGGAATGTGAGTTGAGCTCAGAGTTGAGAATGAGGGGAGACGTGAGATGAACTCAGAGTTGGGAATAAGGGGGGATATGAGTTGAGCTGAGAGTTGGGAATAAGGGGGATGTGAGTGGAGCTCAGAGTTGGGAATAAGGGGGGATGTGAGTTGAGTTTAGAGTTGGGAATGAGGGGGGATGTGAGTTGAGCTCAGAGTTGGGAATGAGGGGGGATGTGAGTTGAGCTCAGAGTTGGGAATGAGGGGGGATATGAGTTGAGCTCAGAGTTGGGAATAAGGGGGATGTGAGTTGATTCCCTTGAGCAGGGTACTTAATCTGAATTGCTTCAGTATATATCCAGCTGTACAAATGGATAGTATGTAAAAATATTACTGGTGTAAGTTTCTCTGGGTTAGACCATGATGCTATTCTCTGTATACAGTGCTGGGGCATGGACCCACATTATTTCCATATGCTGTTTAAAGCCATAATACCTGTCTCTCTATTAGAGACACAAACTAGCGTTCAGTCCCCTGACATCATAGCTAAGGCATGTCACATAAGAGAGATTTATAGTATGAATATGAATACTGGTGAATAGTTTACATTTTGCAGTCTTTGACAGGTAACTCTTCACCTTCCACTACCTTACAGCCAGCATTATTGTTTCTTTCATACTTAATCACTATAAGATTTGGAATGACGATGAGCTCCCTGTTATGCTGGTTCTTCATGTAAACAAAACAAACCAGCAGATATCCATCCACAATCAGACCCAAGATCAATCCACTCAAATCTGCAGGGTAAATTTAAAAATGAGTCACTTAAACTGGCAGCTAAACTACGGGAGTGAGTTCCTTTTCACATCAAAATTTTGTTTTTTAAAAAGTATTTGTTTACTTATGCCTGCAATTAGAAATGTATACAAAAGTCACCAAACAAATTAGGCAAACAACGAATACATTTAAATGCACAAATAAAGAAATTAACAAAATTTGGATGTGAAAAGAAGTGTGTTGCTGCCAGTTAAAGGGTTAATACAAAAAACTCACCAAAATGCATTTATTTATTTATTTATTTATTTTAATAAATCAGCCACACCACAAATTGGATGACACTGTGATTTATTAAGAGCACACTACAAAATATGGAATAAATTGAAATACAAGTCAAAGCCAGTCTTTAAACTACACCCATAAAACACTGGGCATTTGAAAGGGTCTATCTTTGATGGTTGTGATTGCAAACGTGTTTGATTTAAGACGGAGGTTGATGATTATCTCTCTTTATGAAGGGTCCCGCAGGAGACAGAGGAGAGCAGGGACCACCTGGGGTAAACGGCTTCCAGGTAATCTGCTTTTTCATTCATTCGTTCAGACAGACACATTTAGGCTTCTGACAGCTGCAGTAAGTCATTTCTATCAATTTAGCATCTAAGACACCTTTTCATAAATCAATTCCATTTTCTCAGGGCTTACCCGGAAGCCCCGGTCCACCTGGAGAACCAGGAAAGCCAGGTGATCAGGTAAATGCGTTTCTGCGATTGAGTAACTTGACTTGCGCACAATGTCCCATAATATATTTGGTGCATACTGTAGATCACACTGCAGACATTTTTTTGCTGAGAAGAATGTTGTGCTTTTGTGTCATATTTAGGGTATTCCTGGAGAGGGCGGGGCTGTTGGTCAGATTGGCCCGAGGGTAAGCCGCATTTGTATTTACACTGCATAACCGCTTCCTTTCTGGAATGTTGACCCTTCAATATCCTTGGGTGTAACTGATGTTTTTGGGTCCCTTAGGGGGAGCGCGGAACCCCAGGGGAGAGGGGGGATCTTGGGCCTCATGGTTTGCAAGGACCGAAAGGTATCCCAGGAGCAGCCGGCCCAGACGGGCCCAAGGTACTGTACGCTAGCCGAAACGAAAGCTGACATGTTACTAACGGCTTAAACCACACTCGACAGGCCTTAAGGAATTTCAGCTACTTTTCCCATTCTAACTTTCCTAAACTGCAGGAGATCCTGGCTATATGTATTTGTATGGAAAATGGTGCAGGACACACACATATATTAAACAAAATAGCAAAAATAGCTAAATGTTTACCAGTGACATGCGCATGGCAATAACAGAAGTTCTTTCTGGGTGGTCAGAAAGCATCTATTACATTTAAAGTAAAATCTAATTTTATTCTTTTTTATTTTGCACATTTTATAAAGAATTTGGCAAAATATGTTCCACAGTATACCCCGGCCTAAACCGCCACCTTGACAGTTCTCCTAATTGTGTTATGCCAATAAAAGAGTACCTGTTTCTCCCATCCTATAGGGTAGTCCTGGGCCCTCTGGCGCTCTTGGTGATCCTGGCCCTCCTGGGCTTCAGGGAATGCCAGGAGAAAGAGGAACGTCTGGACCCCCAGGGCCAAAAGGAGATCGGGTAAGCAGCTACGCATATCTCTCACATATTATTGAAAGCATAATTCTCATGCCTCACTCCTCATGCATAACATTTATCCTTGTTTAAGGGATCTGCGGGAGAGAAAGGATCAGAGGGAACTGCAGGAAATGATGGAGCGAGAGTGAGTTCAGCTCCTCAGGCTGACGGGGCCTGGAGCCATTATTATTGCTGCAATTTAAGTCCAGATCAGGAGATGAAAGACACTACATAAATTAAATCCATGATGATGATGCTGATGATTATTATTATTATTACTATAATTATAAAACATTCTAAGATCTATCATTTATAACGAAATATATTTTGCCCTGGTAGGGACTGCCTGGCCCACTTGGACCACCTGGACCACATGGGCCCAGTGGTGAGAAGGTGAGACTCCTTTGAGAGATCGTACTGTAACCTGTGTTAAACTGGCCCAAATGAGACCAAACTGTAACCTGTGTTAAACTGGCCCAAATTAGACCAAACTGTAACCTGTGTTAAACTGGCCCAAATGAGACCAAACTGTAACCTGTGTTAAACAGGCCCAAATGTGACCATACTGTAACCTTTGTTAAACTTGCCCAAATATGACCGTACTGTAACCTGTTTTAATCTGGCTCAAATATGACCGTACTGTAACCTATTTTTAACTGGCCAAAATATGAGACCGCACTGTAACCGGTTTTAAACTGGCCCAAATATGACCGTACTGTAACCTGTTTTAATCTGGCTCAAATATGACCGTACTGTAACCTATTTTTAACTGGCCAAAATATGAGACCGCACTGTAACCGGTTTTAATCTGGCCCAAATATGACCGTACTGTATCCTGTTTTAATCTTGCCCAAATGAGACCATACTTCAACCTGCATTGAACTGGCCGAAATGAGACCATACTGTAACCTTTGTTAAACTGGCCCAAATATGAGACCGCGCTGTCACCTGTGTTAAACTGGCCCAAATGTAACCACACTGCAACCTGTGTTAAACTGGCCCAAATATGTCTGTACTGTTACCTGTTTTAATCTGGCCCAAATGAGACCATACTTTAACCTGTATTAAACTGGCCCAAATGAGACCATACCGTAACCTTTGTTAAACTGGCCCAAATATGACCATACTGTAACCTGTTTTAAACTCGCCCAAATATGACCACACTGTCCCCTGTGTTAAACTGGCCCAAATGTGACCATACTGCCACCTGTGTTAAACTGACCCAAATGAGACCGCACTGTAACCTGTGTTAAACTGGCCCAAATGGCTTTGATCTGACTGCAGTCACATTTCAGGGAGAAGCTGGTCCCCGGGGCCCACCTGGACCTCACGGCTCGAGAGCAAGTCCAGTAAGTGTGCACTATTTAACTAAAGATAGTCCAGTAAGTGTGTACTATTTAACTAAAGATAGTCCAGTTAGTGTGTACTATTTTACTAATGATAGTCCTGTAAGTGTGTACGATTTAACTAAAGCTAGTCCAGTAAGTGTGCACTATTTTCCTAAAGCTTGTCCAGTAAGTGTGCACTATTTAAATAAAGATAGTCCAGTAAGTGTGCACTATTTAACTAAAGATAGTCCAGTTAGTGTGTACTATTTAACTAAAGATAGTCCAGTAAGTGTGTACTATTTAACTAAAGCTAGTCCAGTAAGTGTGCACTATTTTCCTAAAGCTTGTCCAGTAAGTGTGCACTATTTAAATAAAGATAGTCCAGTAAGTGTGCACTATTTAAATAAAGATAGTCCAGTAAGTGTGCACTACTTAACCAAAGATAGTCCAATGAGTATGCACTATTTAACAGAGCTTTCATTTAGTCTCCATCACAGCTGGTCAGATATTTGATCTGGTTTTGCCTGTGTTATTATTCTCCATATTAGTTATTATATGATCTCATTTTTGTCATGTTATTTTATATCCTAGGGGTCCAGAGGTGAACCTGGTCCGATTGGTCCTGTCGGATTCTCTGGGCCACCAGTAAGTTACTTGATTCATTGAAAAATCTGATGCTGTGCGCCTCTGTGTGACACTTTTCCGGGGCATGATTTGGAAGGCAGTGGAAGTGCTGGATGTTTGATGGTTTCCGTCGTCCTGCCGCAGGGTCCCGACGGTCAGCCCGGAGTGAAGGGGGAGACCGGAGAGCCGGGGCAGAAGGGCGACGCTGGATCGCCAGGCCCCCAGGGGCTGGCAGGGTCACATGGTCCTAACGTGAGTGTCGAGAAATAGGAAGAACTCCGTAATGAACCCCAAAGGGGCCTCGTGGCTCACAGCGGATGTTCTTTTCTAGGGGCCCGTCGGAGTCGCTGGACTGAAGGGTGGCAGAGGCACTCAGGGAGCTCCGGTAAATGCATATTCTTTGTCTCATTTTTATTCTTTTGCTGTGGAAATTCACTATTAAATATGCATCACTGGCCTTTTCCTTCATCTTTAGGGCCCAACCGGTTTCCCTGGCTCACCTGGCAGAGTGGGCCCACCTGGCTCAACGGTGAGTATCTCTCTAACACATCATGAATCATAAAGTCCCTGCCGATGACACAATCATACAGTCCCTACCTATGGCACAATAATACAGTCCCTACCTATGGCACAATCATACAGTCCCTACCTATGGCACAATCATACAGTCCCTACCAATGACACAATCATACAGTCCCTACCAATGACACAATAATACAGTCCCTACCAATGACACAATAATACAGTCCCTGCCGATGACACAATCATACAGTCCCTACCTATGGCACAATCATACAGTCCCTACCAATGACACAATAATACAGTCCCTACCAATGACACAATAATACAGTCCCTACCTATGACACAATCATACAGTCCCTACCTATGGCACAATCATACAGTCCCTACCAATGACACAATAATACAGTCCCTACCAATGACACAATAATACAGTCCCTACCTATGACACAATCATACAGTCCCTACCTATGGCACAATCATACAGTCCCTACCAATGACACAATCATACAGTCCCTACCAATGACACAATAATACAGTCCCTACCAATGACACAATAATACAGTCCCTGCCGATGACACAATCATACAGTCCCTACCTATGGCACAATCATACAGTCCCTACCAATGACACAATAATACAGTCCCTACCAATGACACAATAATACAGTCCCTACCTATGACACAATCATACAGTCCCTACCTATGGCACAATCATACAGTCCCTACCAATGACACAATAATACAGTCCCTACCAATGACACAATAATACAGTCCCTACCAATGACACAATAATACAGTCCCTGCCGATGACACAATCATACAGTCCCTACCAATGACACAATAATACAGTCCCTACCAATGACACAATAATACAGTCCCTACCAATGACACAATAATACAGTCCCTACCAATGACACAATCATACAGTCCCTACCAATGACACAATAATACAGTCCCTGTCGATGACACAATCATACAGTCCCTACCAATGACACAATAATACAGTCCCTACCAATGACACAATAATACAGTCCCTACCAATGACACAATCATACAGTCCCTGCCGATGACACAATCATACAGTCCCTACCAATGACACAATAATACAGTCCCTACCGATAACACAATCATACAGTCCCTACCGATAACACAATCATACAGTCCCTACCGATAACACAATCATACAGTCCCTACCAATGACACAATAATACAGTCCCTACCGGTAACACAATCATACAGTCCCTACCAATGACACAATAATACAGTCCCTGCCGATGACACAAACATATAGTCCCTACCAATGACACAATAATACAGTCCCTACCTATGGCACAATCATACAGTCCCTACCAATGACACAATAATACAGTCCCTGCCGATGACACAATCATACAGTCCCTACCAATGACACAATAATACAGTCCCTACCGATAACACAATCATACAGTCCCTACCAATGACACAATAATACAGTCCCTGCCGATGACACAAACATATAGTCCCTACCAATGACACAATAATACAGTCCCTACCTATGGCACAATCATACAGTCCCTACCAATGACACAATAATACAGTCCCTGCCGATGACACAAACATATAGTCCCTACCAATGACACAATAATACAGTCCCTGCCGATGACACAAACATATAGTCCCTACCAATGACACAATAATACAGTCCCTACCGATAACACAATCATACAGTCCCTACCAATGACACAATAATACAGTCCCTACCAATGACACAATAATACAGTGCCTACCTATGGCACAATAATACAGTCCCTGCCGATGACACAAACATATAGTCCCTACCAATGACACAATCATACAGTCCCTACCAATGACACAATAATACAGTCCCTACTGATAACACAATCATACAGTCCCTACCAATGACACAATAATACAGTCCCTGCCGATGACACAAACATATAGTCCCTACCAATGACACAATAATACAGTCCCTACCTATGGCACAATCATACAGTCCCTACCAATGACACAATAATACAGTCCCTGCCGATGACACAAACATACAGTCCCTACCAATGACACAATAATACAGTCCCTACCTATGGCACAATCATACAGTCCCTACCAATGACACAATAATACAGTCCCTACCAATGACACAATAATACAGTCCCTACCTATGGCACAATAATACAGTCCCTACCAATGACACAATAATGCAGTCCCTACCTATGGCACAATAATACAGTCCCTACCTATGGCACAATCATACAGTCCCTACCAATGACACAATAATACAGTCCCTACCAATGACACAATAATACAGTCCCTACCTATGGCACAATCATACAGTCCCTACCGATGACACAATCATACAGTCCCTACCGATAACACAATCATACAGTCACTACCGATGATACAATCATACAGTCCCTACCGATGACACAATCATACAGTCCCTACCAATGACACAATCATACAGTCTGTACCGATGACACAATCATACAATCCCTACCGATGACACAATCATACAGTCACTACCGATGACACAATCATACAGTCCCTACGATGACACAATCATAGTCCCTACGATGACACAATCATACAGTCCCTACTGATGACACAATCATACAGTCCCTACCGATGCCACAATCATACAGTCTGTACCGAAGACACAATCATACAGTCCCTACCGATGACACAATGATACAGTCCCTACCGATTACACAATGATACAGTCCCTATCGATTACACAATCATACAGTCCCTACCAATGACACAATCATACAGTACCTACCGATGACACAATCATACAGTCAATACCGATGACACAACCATACAGTCCCTACCGATGACACAATCACAGTCACTACCGATGACACAACCATACAGTCCCTACCAATGATACAATCATAGTCACTACCGATGACACAATCATACAGATGACACAATCATACAGTCACTACCAATTACACAATCATACAGTCTGTACCGATGACAAAATCATACAGTCCTTACAGATGACATCACTCTCTGGAGTCAGTGCAACCCAGGATGTCTTGTGAACGCAAAGTTATTTTACCGCCACAAGCTCAAGCAGAGTCTTTGGCGGCGGATTGATGGTTGTCTCTTGTCTAGGGTCCCCTGGGAGAGGCAGGGCCTCTAGGTGCACCTGGAAAAGAGGGTCCAGCTGGTCTCCGTGGAGACTCTGGCGCACCTGGACGGCAAGGGGAGCGTGGGCCACCTGGTCCGGCGGGAAGCGTAGGCGATAAAGGGGATTCTGGAGAGGATGGGCCCACGGTAAGCATCTCCAAGGGCAGTTAGATGCAGTCACTCCCAAGGAAAGCTTTATGTCTAATTAACTAGAGAAAACTTGTGAAAATACTCATTGATATGCTTTATTTAGGGCCCTGATGGCCCACCAGGTCCTGCAGGAACTACAGGGCAGAGGGGAATTGTGGGTCTTCCTGGACAGAGGGGAGAGCGAGGCATGGCTGGACTTCCTGGTCCAGGGGTATGTAACCATTTTACATCCATTTTTATACATTCACTATGTTTAGACAAATGTGACAAAACCATATTGAAGTTTTTTTTAAACAAAATTTGTTGTTCTCTCAAGACCAGAAAAATCTATATTTACAAATTACAAGCAAATTACTTTTCTATTTATGAAGTTATAAGTGGATGAAAAGGACTTGAATTAATTACACAAGTACAGCACATATGTTTCTCAGATATATTCATTGACACCATCACAACTGAAATGTGACTGTAACTGAGACTCCAGAAAGGACTACATACAATTAACGTCAACCTGGGAGTGGGAGTTTTAGTCCGCAGGGTATTCCCCGCCTCTTCACTCAACACTAACTTTGCTGGCTAACGGGGCGACTGGTGATTGGTCAGCAGCACTAACTTCTATTGGCTGCTCTCATTATGGATCACACAGGCTGCACTCAACAAAACTGACTGGGTACATAAAAAGGTCACATTTCAGGTCAAGTATATAGGTTTTATGTGTTGATTTTAGGGTCCCCCAGGAAAGCAAGGAACCCCAGGACCTCAGGGAGATAAGGGGCCTCCAGGGCCAGTCGGATCGCCAGGTCTGAACGGGCCACGAGGAGACGCTGGTCCTGACGTAAGCTTCCCTTACTTACCTAGCTTACCTGTAGCAACGTAAGCTTCCCTTAGTTACCTAAGCTTACCTGTAGCAACGTAAAATTTTCTTAATTACTTAGCTTACCTGTAGCAACGTAAAATTTTCTTAATTACTTAGCTTACCTGTAGCAAAGCCTTCAGCAAATGTGTATTTATTGTATTTGCTGTTGTGGCAGTTCAGCTGAAAACCTGATGGTTCTCTTCGGTGTTTATGATGTTTCATAATCTTGTTTTCTTCCATTTTAATCAGATGGCACGTGCTCTGTATTTTATGCTGATATTTTTTAAAGGGATTGCCAACTCTGCTGAAAAGGTGGTTTTCTTTATTTGACATTACTCCTCATTATTAAAATAATAATCCACCAAGATGTCTACAGCTGAAAAAAATGAAGATTGAATAGTGTCACTTTCTTCCGACTATGCAGTTCTCAGGACTGGGTGGGCGTGAAAGCTAGTTAATATTCAGGCCACGCCAAAGAGCCTCTATGCAAGTTATGTGCAGACTCGGAAATGCAAACACCATTTAGCAAAACAAACGATAGCTAAATAGCCTAAAAAAGAAAGTGCGTGGTGCAAGTTGCAGCCGTACCATATCTTTGAGCCACTGAACTAAAGAAGATCTGTTCACATAATAATACTAACGTTAAGCTCAGAGACCCACGTCTTTCAAATAGTAACGTTACCGGTATCAGCATAGCATGCGTATTAGCTAACCTTCTCCTTAACTTTCCAGCAGTCAATCGGACTAATGCAATGAGCTTCGAAACATACCTCACGGAAATACGTGAACGTGGACACTTCGAGCTACGCAAACAGGTTTTCTTTTGCCATTACATTTGTGAAAGACAAACCAGAGGAAAGCACACATCGAACAAGAAAGTTGTTTACTGTTGTAGCCTGCTAAAGCGTCCCTCGATGCAACGCTCTGGTGAAGGGGAGGATGTAAAGAATTTCCTAATAGTTAATCATTGGCTGATAGGACTTTGATGATGTCCTGAAGTCCGTTTTATTCCCGCCCGCTCAAAACCTTGCCTGATCAATTATAGGCAATGGTGAAAAAAAAGGAAAGCATATCTTAATTAGGCACATCACTTAGTACATCACTTAGATATTTGGGTTATGTTTATTCCACCCCAGGATGACAACAATTAACCACTGAAAAACTGAATCATCGATTTGAGTTGGCAGTCCCTTTATGTTATTTTGAAATTCCTTTTATTTTTATTTATTTTTTTACATATTTACATTTACATTCCACATTTTTGACATGCATTGTGATGATGCTGATGTTGATGATAATGATTATGATTGTGCTAGTATATGCATTAGTATAATTATTCATAAGCTGTGCTTTGTCTTTCCTTAGGGCCACGCTGGCTCAGATGGTCCTCCAGGAAAGGAAGGAGCGCTAGGCGCCAGGGTAGGAACACAGAACACAGAACCTGCTGCGTTCTACAGCACAACTCCATTCTAATCATCACAGGAGACTAGAGGATGACACTGTCGTGATGTTGTGTTGTCAGGGCGATCGAGGGGATGCAGGTCCCGAGGGACTGGCAGGCACTCAGGGTTCCCCTGGTTCTCCAGGTCCAGTTGGTACCCCAGGGGGTCCGGGGAGGAGAGGCGACGCTGTGAGTACCCTACGCGGATTTGTGCATGTGCTGCTTCCATAGCGATCTTAACCGTTACCACATGCTCCGGCTCATGCCCCCACATTCTCCCGGCTGTAAAGCTCAATGATAAATGAGCTGTGCTGTTTTCACAGGGCTTCCATTGCTCAAATGGCCTTGAAGTAACTTAAAACAAGAAAGATGTGCGACGAGGTGTGACCAGACTATCCATCAGTGTACTGCTGTACATGATAGGATTTTAGCATGTGTTCTTATCTCTACGTCTTGCAGAGTTTTGTCATTTGAAAAAAGGGTTAATATTTTAGCTAAATCACATGTGTAATCGTAGCTTTCACAGCTCTGACGTGTCATTGAAATAGCGGTCATGCCATACTGTCAGACTTACTCGTTGTATTGGTCTCGTATATTAGCCGTTTTCAGCAGCAAATTTAAATTTAAGCAGATTACTCATGTATTCTACATTTGATTGCCTATTATAATGGTAATTATATTGGAAATGGAAGGTCCAAAACAAAGACAACCAACAATAGAATATCCCCAAAGCATCAACTTAACATGCTAGTATAAGATGTAGATAAAAACAATATGTGAGCGTTGACTGTTATCAGCTGTGAAGTGCAGCTTGAACTACATTTGTGATTTTTCTTGACAGGGTTCGAGAGGACCCTTAGGTCCCCCAGGCTCGGCAGGCAAACGGGGATTAACGGTAATATTTTTGTTTTTGTTATAATATATATATATGGATTTATTTTTGTAACAAAGACAGCATTAAAATAAGGGAATGGGTTATGGATCTTGAAGCATAACTTTTACCGGTTCACCACTTCAACACCCCGAGTGCCAAGTTTAAGCATGTCTGTCTCTTCTACATTACACTCAACAGTGGTGCTTATGAAAAGAATCACTTTCAGCACTTAATGCCAAGGGGAAGGTGACTCATATGCATTGAGCATGCACGTACGTACACACACACAAACACACACATACACACACACTCTCTCTCTCACACACAAACACACACATACACGCTGTCTCTCTCTCACACACACACACACACACACACACACACACACACACACACACACACACACACACAAACACACACACACACACACACACACACACACACACACACACACACACTCTCATACACACACAAACACACGCACACATACTGAATGAATCATGCTCTCTAACCACAGGGACCCCAAGGGCCAAGAGGAGATAAGGGAGATCTGGGAGACCATGGAGAAAGAGGACAGAAAGGCCACAGAGGGTTCACTGGATTACAAGGGTTACCTGGACCACCTGTAAGTTACAACAACAGCTGCACTTCATCAAACACCTATAAAACAGGTTAGACATGAGGAAGCATAAGGACTGAAGCCAAACTCAGCTGGGGGCTTTGGAGAACATGTAGGCATTTAACTGTTGTTTCTTTCAATGTCTCAGTATTTTTGTCATATGTAAATTCTACCATAATTAAAAAATATTTAAAATTATTTAATTATTATTAAATTATGATTTATTGAAAATAAAATTAAAGTAGTCATCTTTTGCATAATATAGTCTGGTATTACTATATTAGTATAACATTGGGATTCTGATGGTGAACTTGAGGGTGCATGGACAGAGTATGAGGACGATATGCCCCTGTTCTCACCGCTGTATATTCTGCTTTTAGGGTACAGCTGGTGAACAGGGAGGCTCAGGAATCATTGGACCAAGTGGCCAGAGAGTAAGTACCCATGCCCGGCATCAAGCTCAATCTACGAGGACCATGGAACTCAAGTGTAAATCTAATCATATGGATCATTACCTTTTTTAGGGACCCCCTGGTCCAGTTGGACCTTCAGGAAAGGAAGGGTACATCGGACAGCCTGGACCAATGGGACCCCCCGGAACGCGTGGAATTAGTGGAGATATTGGACCAGAGGTGAGTCCAGATCAGCTAGTTTTGGTGGCCATATTACATGCGCAGCTTTTGGTGGGAATAAGGATTGCTTTGAACACTTTCTCCACAAATTGGGAGTACGCTGTTGACCTTGCATAATTTCCAGCTCAACTGAACTTTGTTTTGTTTGGTTATAACAGGGACCTCCCGGAGAGGCAGGCCCTCCCGGGCCCCCAGGGTCCCCTGGCCCTCCCACGGCCGCAATGGACGACTTGTTTGGCGGCCCGCACGATTACGAAGACCTCGGTCCCCCACCCCCTCCAGAGTTCAGCGAGGATGAGGCCCTTCCGAACAACGGCTCCTCGCCCATGTTCCAAGCTGACCCGGGGGTCCACGCCACTCTAAAAGCCCTCAGCAGTCAGATCGACAGCATGCGCAGCCCGGACGGGAGCAGAAAGCACCCAGCCAGGACCTGCGAGGACCTAAAACAGTGCCACCCGCTAAAGAAGAGTGGTACGTCAGCCCCCTGCTAACATTAGCCTGTTAGCCATGAGACAACCTTAACCCTGTGCATGCTTGTAGTGCATCATCCTTCCGCTAATATTAGCCTGTTAGCCACAAGATCACCTTAACCCTGTGCACGCAAGTAGTGTGTCATCCTTCCGCTAATATTAGCCCATTAGCCACGAAACCCCCTTAACCCTGTGCACACTCGTAGTGCGTCAACCTTCCGCTAATATTAGCCCGTTAGCCACAAGACCACCTTAACCCTGTGCATGCTCATAGTGTGTCATCCTTCCGCTAATATTAGCCCTTTAGCCACAAGACCACCTTAGCCCTGTGCATGCTTGTAGTGTGTCATCCTCCTGCTAATATTAGCCCTTTAGCCACGAGACCCCCTTAACCCTGTGCACGCAAGTAGTGTGTCATCCTTCCGCTAATATTAGCCCATTAGCCACGAGATCACCTTAACCCTGTGCACGCAAGTAGTGTGTCGTCCTTCCGCTAATATTAGCCCGTTAGCCACAAGACCCCCTTAACCCTGGGCACGCTAGTAGTTTGTCGTCCTTCCGCTAATATTAGCCCTTTAGCCACAAGACCACCTTAGCCCTGTGCATGCTCATAGTGTGTCATCCTTCCGCTAATATTAGCCCATTAGCCACGAGACCCCCTTAACCCTGGGCACGCTAGTAGTTTGTCGTCCTTCCGCTAATATTAGCCCGTTAGCCACGAGACCCCCTAAACCTTGTGCACACCAGTAGTTTGTCATCCTTCCACTAATATTAGCCTGTTAGCCACGAGATCCCCTTAACCCTGGGCACGCTAGTAGTTTGTCGTCCTTCCGCTAATATTAGCCCGTTAGCCACGAGACCCCCTAAACCTTGTGCACGCCAGTAGTTTGTCGTCCTTCCGCTAATATTAGCCCGTTAGCCACGAAACCCCCTTAACCCTGGGCACACTAGTAGTTTGTCGTCCTTCCGCTAATATTAGCCCTTTAGCCACAAGACCACCTTAGCCCTGTGCATGCTCATAGTGTGTCATCCTTCCGCTAATATTAGCCCATTAGCCACGAGACCCCCTTAACCCTGGGCACGCTAGTAGTTTGTCGTCCTTCCGCTAATATTAGCCCGTTAGCCACGAGACCCCCTAAACCTTGTGCACGCCAGTAGTTTGTCGTCCTTCCGCTAATATTAGCCCATTAGCCACGAGACCCCCTTAACCCTGGGCACGCTAGTAGTTTGTCGTCCTTCCGCTAATATTATCCCTTTAGCCACAAGACCACCTTAGCCCTGTGCATGCGCATAGTGTGTCATCCTTCCGCTAATATTAGCCCATTAGCCACGAGACCCCCTTAACCCTGGGCACGCTAGTAGTTTGTCGTCCTTCCGCTAATATTAGCCCGTTAGCCACGAGACCCCCTAAACCTTGTGCACGCCAGTAGTTTGTCATCCTTCCACTAATATTAGCCTGTTAGCCACGAGACCCCCTTAACCCTGTGCACGCTAGCAGTCCAATCAATAGAGACAGAGCCTCAGGGGGTTCGAGGCCAAGCTTGGCACGTTGTTTGATATCCTCAAACCCAGAGGGTGGATCAATTTCAGGATTTTGTGCCTTCTTTATACTTCTGTATTACAGTACTTAATTAGCTTAATTATTTCTCGTTCTCACTTTTTTTGTCCTTAGCAAATGTTTTACCGTAGTGCAGTATGTCAACCAGCGCTGGCATATGGTCTTGTTTAGAAAACTAAGCCATGGTAGTTTATTGTAATGAAATCCAGTACACACAATAGGACCAGAGATGTGCACATGTTCTCTAGACCCTAGATACTCTAATATAGCCCTCAAGGCCAAAAGTACTGCTGGTTTTATTCAATACCTAATAGTTAATTTGTTGGTGTCCCAGGTCTGATTAGAGGGTAAGAATGCAAACCAGCAATACTACAGGCCTAGTGGGCCAGATCTGAGTATCCCTGCTCAAGACTGTATGTAAGTAGCTATTTGGGCGGAATGGTGTGTTCTAGTCATAACTAGGGTGACCAGATTCCCTGGAGGGCCATGTACATAATGCGTATGTGAACCTACAATAATGGCAATTACATGCAGGGAACCCATTGAAATATGGTACGACTGAAATCAAGACATCGCCCTAGTCTGAACATATTGACATATTAATGCTCTGTTGTTTAGAGGCTGTTGATTGCTGGCTGTTTTGCAGGTGAATACTGGGTTGATCCAAACCAAGGAAGCGCAGAGGATGCTATCAAAGTGCACTGTAACATGGAGTCTGGCGAGACCTGCATTTCGGCCAACCCCTCCAGCATTCCCCGCAAAACCTGGTGGAGTTCCCCCAGCCCCTCAGATGGCAAACCCAAGTGGTTCGGGACTAATATGAACGGAGGAGCTCAGGTGAGTTACATTCAGGGGTTCCATTACCGCCATATTATCCCAACACACAAGGGTTCCATTACCACCATGTTACCCCAACACACAAGGGTTCAGTTACCATCATGTCTACAACACACAAGTGTTCAGTTACCACCATGTTATCGCCACGTTTAAAATGCACAAGGGTTCAGTTACTGCCATGTTTAAAATGCACAAGGGTTCAGTTTCCGCCATGTTTAAAATGCACAAGGGTTCTGTTACCGCCATGTTTAAAATGCACAAGGGTTCTGTTACCACCATGTTTAAAATGCACAAGGATTCAGTTATCGCCATATTTAAATTGCACAAGGGTTCTATTACTGTCATCTTTAAAATGCACAAGTGCGAATTTGAATAGAAAGGATGTGTACTGGCCTAGAATCAATCCACTACCAAACGCACTTAAACACTCCACAGTGCACCCAAAGCAAATAAAATACGAGGACAGTCTATCGGGGTTATTTTGAGTGTTTATACCATCATTTTTGAAGTCAAACTGTCGTGAATCCTTTACTTTGTGCTGACCTATATTCTCTGTGGAAGTACGGCGGCGGAGCAAATGTGGCCATTGCAACTTGTTGCTCTTCTTTGTTGTTGTAGTCGACCAGTGCCGGCACTACATTCGTAGGTAACGTAAAGTCTGCCGCCATACTTCCACAGAGAATATAGGTCAGCACGAAGTAAAGGATTCAACGACAGTTTGACTTCAAAAATGATGGGATAAACACTCAAAATAACCCAGATAGACTGTCCTCGTATTTTATTTGCTTTGGGTGCAATGTGGAGTGTTTAAGTGCGTTTGGTAGTGGATGCTACGGTTACCATAGAGTTGCGCTAGCATTAGCAATGTGTGTATGTCCAAAAGAAGGGACAGCATGGAATTAGCTAAAATGGTTTCCATCAATCAACTACATTAAGGGTAAGTCGTAATTGAGACATTATGTCCAAAATTCAGAACTATCCCTTTAAGCCTGTTCTATTCAGTTGGGGACTTAACAAGTAACATGAAAGTAACAAGGACTTATGCTGTCCACAAGAAGAGTATTTCGTTTTGGTCTCAAGGAGACCATGGGCCCTATCTTGGCGATCTTGGCGCTTGGTCTAAGCGCATGGCGTAAAGTCCATTTAGGGCGTGTCCAAGTCCACTTTTGCTATTTTAACGGCGTGTTTTTTGGGCGCTAAGCACGGCGCAGCGTGCAAGTGGGCTGAACCTAGTCTCTTCATTAATTATAGGTGTGTCTTGGGCGTGACATGCAATAAACCAATCAAAATGTCATATCCCATTCCCTTTAAAAGCCTGCTTTTCCACCTCGGCGGATTGCTTATATGATGGCGAAACAGATGCGCGTGCGTGTTTAGTGCGATCAAGGAATAGGCTATATGGATCACTAGTAGCCTATGATAAATATTATTCGGACAAACCATTATGAGTTCCCGGTCATTTCCGACAGTGCTGTTATTTTACAAAATATATGCGGTTACATTTCGTTAAAGGCACCTGCAACAGCTGAGAATAAGCTACCAATGGCTTCCGTCTCACCTTAAAAAACGCCAAATTAGCCGGTTTGTTTAACGAATTTCGTTTGATTATGCAATGAAGCAATGAACTCATGTTCAAGCTTCATCCGAAGTTCATTACCTGCATTCTAATTTTGATTAATAAAATAAATAACGTTATTTTGCCTTAATGATGACAATAAATACAATAAAGCTGTCAGGTTGGCAACCCATAGGTTCACGCATATTTTCCCTTGTTTTATAATGTCTTGCTTATGGAAATGTGACCAACCTTTTTTTAACTGGTAGCGTAATGGTTTAAAACAATCCACTTTCCCAGGAAGACCGTTAAAAGTGTGATTTACAGCAGGGGAAACAGACCTGCTCCTGTAAAGCGCACATGGTATTAAAATTAATTGTGAATTAATTGTAACGTGCTGCAAATTTGTTTTCGTTTATAATTAGACGCTTAGTTCTCTTTAAAATCTTTTGTTCAGTTATGGAATAACAGGTGAAATCAGCGGTTTAATAAGCTGAGGGTATGGAAACGTTGCCACTGTAATTTTAAAAATATGAAGGACGAAGAATAGCTAAGGTTACAATTCAGTTAACATGGTGATATTTAGCTCCGTTTCTTAACCATAGGCTATCGAAAAAAACATTATGCACAGCGAACCCGCTGTAGCCTAGGCTATTTGAAAAACAATAAAAAGCAATATTCACTGGACAAGGTTTTCCAGTCACAACCATTCTATTTACTTACAAGCTGTATTCCTAGATAAACAGAGCTGTATTGTAATGACATCTGAAGCGCATTTTCAAAACTCAAATGTCCGTCTATTGCAGTGCGCGAGTTTTCCATTGAATGACAATTCACGCATTAGGTGTAAATGACAATTCGCGCATTAGGCTTGATATAGGTGTTATCAGCTCCTTTTTAATGGATAGCCATTGTCCCGTACCATCGCACATCGCCTGGATGTTGATGGAGTGGGCTGAGAGCAATGTAATGTGGCATCGTTTCCCTTCGCTGAGGGAAAGTTATGTGGACCTATAGAACCTTTTATTATTATGCATTTTTGATATAGCCTACACAATAATAATATTTCACATTGTGATCTAGATATTTTAGTCATGCTTGTGCGCGCCCCTGTGTGTAACAGACAGGAGGGTACGCGGGTTGTGCACACGCCTATGGAGACGCACTCATATGCGCCGTTAAAATAACATGTAAACAACTGCGACATGACTTTAGACCAGGTTTGTGGTGGTTCTAGCGCAAGCGCTTTCTGCTGGCTCAAGATAGCAATACGCCAGAAAGAATCCTGGCCACTCCTCATCTTAAGACCAACACGCCCAGTTCACTTGTAATGGGCGCAAGAATACATGGTAGTTAAAGGACGTGAACGCAAGGCGTTATTATGAACCATGCGCCGGGTGTAAGATAGCAAAGACACTTGCGTTTGGGTTAGCGCCGCTTAGCGCCGGGTGTAAGATAGGGCCCCACATTGCTTGTAACATTTACATTATCGCGATGCGTCCGTTTAGTGGGTTGTCGTCAGAAGAACCTGAAGGGAATATTTGTGTTACTTTTACAAATTAATACATTACAACAAAAGTAAATTTTGTTGCCCTGCATGTCAAAAAATTAAGTAAAAAATCTAAAACTTGTGACTTAATGAACTCTTTAAATTTAAGAAAATAAAAATTATTGCACAGGATGTTTGGAAATGCATATGCTAATAATATTTGAGGTGCCTGTCCAAGACAGTATGCTCAGGTTACTACATAACTATGGTTATGGTACATCCCGGTGTCGTGAATAATTATCGTTACACTATAGACTACTTGAGGAGGGCTATGTAATTATTGTAAGAAAATGATAATAGGTGATTGAGGTTCCTCACAGAGTCTATGTTTGCTTATGATATGCTCTTATTCACATTTCCCAAATGGATGGTGTACCTTTTCTCCTCTTCAGTTCACCTATGGAAACAAAGACCAGGCGCCGAACGCTGTCACAGTTCAAATGACGTTCCTTCGGCTGCTATCCAAGGAGGCTTCTCAGACCATTACCTACCACTGCAAGAACAGCGTAGGCTACAAGGACGAGGCCACTGGAAATCTGAAGAAAGCCGTCATCCTTAAGGCTGCTAATGACCTCGACCTCCGAGCAGAGGGAAACAACCGCTTCAGATACACGGTCACAGAGGACAGCTGTTCTGTAAGTACAACGTTCCACACACGGACAAGCACAAAATGGAAAGCCTTCTTTCTTGGAGGATTAGTCCAATGTCCTTCTTGTTAGCTTGGAAGCTTTGAGTTATGAATATATTACTATACTTCTAGAGCAGGGTATTGTAATGATATTTTATTGCGTTGATATAGTCAGTGTAAAAGCAGAACAATTGTTTTCATACAGAATTAACCAAAGAATCATCTGTGGATGTTAAAAATAATTGACTAAAAGTACTTAATTGTAATTTATGTTTAGCATCTTATTGACCAGCATATTATAATGCAAATTTGTGTCCAGACATCAGTGCAGATAACGCACTTTGTAAGAGAAAAAGAAAATCGACATTCCATATTCAAGAGGGCATGAATAAATAGCGCTTTGCTGCTGCAGTTTTAAAAAAATAATGAATGGTGAATTCCTGTCTCTCTGCAGAGAGCCACTGCTAACTGGGGAAAGACAGTGTTTGAGTACAGGACACAGAAAACAGCGAGACTTCCCATTGCGGACATAGCCCCGGTGGACATCGGTGGTGCAGATCAAGAGTTTGGCATCGACATCGGGCCCGTTTGCTTCTTGTAAATCAAAAGGACAGGAATTGCGCCGGGGCAAATTCTGAGACTCTCGAACTGACTGCTGACTCGATCAGCCTTGTACATACAGTACAGTGGACTACTCTGGCCCTTTGGCAAGATATTTATTGTGCCTTTCCAACATTTCAGGAGATTTTTAGCATAGTATAAGGCCGGATTCTCAAATGGAAACAAAGAATGTGATGCTTGTTTTAAGAAAACGGAGCTTGATACAGTCGTGCATTGCTCGTGCAGTTAAGAAAAATCTGTGATCACTGATCACTTATATCATAATAGTTTCCTTTGGAGCAGGTGGTGTTAATTGCAATGAGGTTTTATTTAACAGTTTATGGTAGGAGATGGCAGTTCAATCATTACTTTTTTAGGACAATTAACTTGGCTAAATAAATATTCAGTCAGAAATGCAATATGACCTATTGTCATTGTTGTTAACCGCTGTTTTTGAGATGCATACCACTATAGCAGTAAAAGGCCAAAAAAGGATTAAAAATAAAAATCTATTAACCTATTACATATGTATTGCTTTTTGTTCTTGTAAAAAAATATATAGTTTTGCTCAACAAATGCATTTACAGGATGATCTATTCTAGGTACAGTTGTTTTTTTTTCTATTTTTGTTATTTTTGTTTGTTTGTTTGTGTAAGTATTGGTGCTACGGAGAAACTGTTCTGACTTGCAGTAGAAGAGGGCGTGTTCCTTTGACAGACAGTGTTCATGGAATTGATTCAGTGTTCGGTTACTTTTATTCTACCCTGGTGTTCCGCTTGATACCGCGAGAGAGAGAGCAGATCCCTTAATGTAAGCTACCTCGTCTCAACAAACTGGGATGTTTTCATTACTTATAGTCATTTTTCACAGGTGCTGTTTTGAAGCAGGGATCCGTGTGTGCTTTCTCCAGAAAAAACGTTTTTGGTGATGTTAATAAAGATCGTTCTATCACTGGTTAAGCAACAGATTCAGTGTCTCCTGAAGATTATGTTGTAATAATTATGTTTATTGAGAATGATGCACAATATTTACAACGGCCTGCATGTTTTTTGAAGCATGTAGGTGGCCCTTTTAGCTAGCCTGCTTTATCCTCAATTTCTGCCCTTTTCTACATAGATTTTTATCATTTTTGAGCCCTTGCAAAAGGTAACCATGAATGTTTACTTTTATGTATTTTGCTATGCGACCAATTAAACAAATGCTTGTTTATCCTTACTGCCGCTTTTGTCATGTTAATTAAAATCTCCCTCATTTAGGGGAAGCATCCAGATATAATTAAGGTTTTTTTAAATTAGCATTATATAGGTTATATTGCATAGAGTACATATTGGCAGCATAGTGATACAGGATGATTTGGCTAATCTAACATTAATAAATGTTTGTATTGTTTAAGGTTGTATTTGATATTATAAATCTTATTTTATTTTATTTTGTATTGTATAGTCACAATGGCTGTTTTTTATATCTGTATTTAGTGTAAAACATGTTTAAATAATATACTGTAGATTAGAATATATTAGCAAGAGTATTTTCATGAGGCTCGGAGGGATGTTGAAACATTAAGCAAATCTTTCCCCCCATGTTTTCCAGGGTTTCAGGGTTTAACTGAAATTCTCACTCAATTCTGGTTTTTCCCAGACTACTTATCTTATTGTTTGCTGTTTAGAGCTTCCTTCTAGAGAACCATGTGGTCATATTTCAGGGAGCACATCTCATTAGTCTTTTAGCATTCAGGGGAAGCCTAGTTTGTTTGATAGTATATGTTTATATTGGTATCAACTGCCACCAAGGAGGTTTGAAAGGACCCTCCCCCCCCCAAAAAATAAAGTAAAGTAATAAAATAAATTTAAATTAAATTAAATTAAAAAGAAAAATTGAAAAATATATGCAGCACAGGGACCGGGATGTTTTCCTATATTGACGGTGAAGGATGTATCTTTTTCTGGTGTTATTTCAACTTTATGGGGGAAAAAATGCATCCAGGTGTGAAATGTGTTTTGACTAATCAACTAGTCATAAAAACTTGAAAATCTGCTTGTGATCGATCATGGCAGGGCCACATACCAGCACTTCCAGAATAAATGTGGAAGAAAACTGAACTCAAACTTGAAGCATTTGTTATTTACTAACGCACCCCGTTATTTACAGGGTAGACACACAGGAAGATTACTGAGGAAAGATTTCCTTTCCTTTGAAAAGCCTCTGCACCTGTACAGGTATCGGATACCTGTCCGTGCTCTGCATGTTTTCACTCCTTCTGCTCCTCTAATTTCACTCGTTATTGTCGTCTGGTTCCAGTGCCGGCTGTTTTCAGTGCCAGTTTTGTGGTTTGATCCAGAAGGCTGGAGGTTTGAGTCCCAAATACCTTTCATGTAAGGCACAGTATTTAACCTGTTCTTTTTCAATATACATATATGAAGCTACTGTGGCCTACTGGTTACAGTTGCTGCCTCTCACACAGAGGATTGGGGGTTCGAGCCCAACAGGACACAAGTTTATTGGGGCGGCAGTGTAGTATAATGGTTAAGGAACTGGACTTGTAACCAAAAGGTTGCAGGTTCGATTCCCAGGTAGTACACTGCCGTTGTACCCTTGAGCAAGGTACTTAACCTGAATTGCTTCAGTATATATCCAGTTGTATGAATGGATAAATGTAATAAGAAGTTGGGTAAGTCACTCTGGATAAGAGCGTCTGCTAAATGTAATGTAATGTAATATATGCATCACTTTGAACTTGTAACGCGCAATAAATATAAAACACATAACGTGAAAATATTAGCAATCCGGAACAAGCTTGTGTCTGACAATCTAATACTATTGCAAAGTTCCCATTTAAATTTTGACTTTATCTCAAACTAAATCTACAGGTAGTGGCCAAAAATGTGGAAACGGGAGTAAATAAGAGTGACAAAGTAAATGGAGAGAACATACATCCTCAAAGGTGTCCTTCCTGTGTTAAGTAGTTAATATCCCAGCATGCTCAGGGTTGTGTACAAACATTCTGGACAGGTTTGGTTGCCAGTAATTATAGCCATCATGGCTAGAAGAGGAGACTTCAATGACCTCATTGTGAAGAATGATGGGAAAAGACCGGAGCTGTTCTGGCAGCAAGTGGCAGCCCAACACCTTAAGTGACAAACTGCTGTTTCCACTACCTGTAACTAAATGCCTCTTAACCACTATTTCCTAGGACTGCTTTTTCTTTAACTGCTTTTAAAAATAATTAAAAAATAAATAAATAAAATAAAAAAACTGAATTTCCGTTGATGAAAAATCATTAAACCTTTTGTTTGTGGAAAAGCTTTCTGAATGGTGTACACAGAAATCGAGAGATCCGTGATTTGTGATATTTTGTACACTAAACAAATTAAAATAAATGTAAAAATCAATGCAATTACGCCAAGTAATTTGGTCTGAATATTTGATAGTGCATTGTGTTGCAGTGATTGTAATTTCTTTGGTACATCTAAGAGAACAGAAACTATGGTGTCTTTTAAATTCACCAATTGCCTTTTTGCAGAGAATTTCAAATTAATCTCTAGCTCCAAACAAAATATTCCATAACGATAATTATGAATTTGCATTCTTTCAAAGAGAACTGCTGTGTCTATGTAAGTTGCCTGCAAGATGAAATCAAAGGACAGCAGCCTCTTCCTCTGTGCATGGCTAGTTCCTTTCCACTCAGGAGAGGGGGAAACCAGCCATCTTGGACCCTGACAGGATGTTCCTTTGGGAGTGTGTCCTCTCATCTTCCATTTTAATTAAATAATGTCTGCTTTTTGTTGTTTCTCCCTTTTCAACTGCAGAAAGTTGTGATCTACATCTCTTCCATATAGTCCCTTGGTTTCAATTATTGTTTCTCTGTGTAAAATAACCTTCTGTAAAAACACATCTAAGAAGTATTACTAGTTTATAGGAAGACTGAGTAAAAGTCACATGTGTAACAATCCACTGGATTCATGGATTATCTTAAAATTGAATTTAAAATAAAAGTAAAAGAACATTCAGTCTGTTGTAGCAAATGGCATAAACCAGAGGCACAGATCATTGGATTGAAGAGGTGGCTTTTAAACTATAGCCATAATAATGACAAATTTATTCATAAAAAAACAACAGATAGTACCATGAAAAATCTAGCATCATGTCCATCTGAAAGGTCCATCAAGCGTTTTGAAAAACTATATATTAGTAAGGTTTATACTGATGTATTGTAGTAGGCTTATGTTGAAACAGGAAGTACTGCCACATCTTTCCTTGAACAGTCTCGCCTCAGGCTGCATGCACCTTAGGAAATAGGTCCAACCAAAGATTAATAATAATAATAATAATAATAATAATAAGGTAATGCATATGGCTACAACCTCTGGAGGCATAACATAACTGTCTAAGCAGCTTTGGAGTTACTAGAAGTTTATTTTCTTGCTTTAAGCTTGTGCTTATCAAGGTGCAAGTGACTGATTCCAGACCACATATACTCAGGTTTGGATACTGTACACTACATACAATGCTGCCCGATTGGGTCTGGGCTGTAGTGGCAATAGATCCTTAAAGGAATGGCTAGAGGGCGACATTGCAACCTCTAAAAAACAAATGTCCCCATTTAGCAAACGCTGTGATGCTTTCTCCTCATACACATGCATTCTGTAGAGGAATTCCACTCAAATGAAACGTATAAAAGACTGGTTGAACCTTTCATCTCTGGAAGCTGAGCACCTGACATTCTTACCTGGCAAGCACTCCAAAAGGGCTTCCTCAAAGACATCAACACCAAGGAAAACTCAAAGAATTTCAAGAACGATTAACTGGCTGTTAAGTGGTGCAGTAATGTTTTCTTTAATAACTACAATAGTACAGACTAAAATATTGCATACAAAGTAAATGAACAAGTATATCATATATGGACAGAGGTTTTCAAAAGTGCTTTCTGGTGCAAGAGGATACTAAAATATATAATAGGAAATTGAACTGCAATACAAATATACATCAAAAGTAAATTATTGTGCTAAATGGATACTAAAACACTCAATGATCTGATGCCCTTAAAAAATTCAATCAGAGGAAATACATTTCTCTCAACTAGAAATATGTGTTCAAAAACATATATAGTAATGTGCAAGCTGATCATTTGGCATTTAATTGTTATTCTAAAAAGTTACTTGTAGGATTTACCACATTTCCAAAGCAAGTACATGGTACAGTATAACTGGAGAGGCTGTAGTCCTGTAGCTCCTTGGCTAACAAGTCACAAACATTGGACCCAACGTGACATACAAATAGAGCACAGACTGCCTTCCCAAAGTTAATGAAATTAAAATAAATTACTAATTATTCATTAGTAAGACAACACATTTGAATTGATATTAAATCTGCTGTAGAGGCAGACTCCTTGGGTCGTCTTATTTACAGACTTCTGTACCCAGATACACCTTGGCTGCTCAACAAGATGGATGCACAAATAACTCATATGTCGTTCTTACAAAAATAGTACTTTCCCATAAACTCTTTCCTTATACTGTATATACTTTGTAACTGTATTTTTAAACCAAATTCAAATGGAAATGCAGACAAATCTGAAGGTGATACTATTTACATCTTGATAGGAGATCCCATTTTGGCTCTTTCCAATATAAACAATTAACAGTTGCACATAACAAAATGTCTTCTTGGCATCAGCAGCGACTGTCTAGGGGGTCGAGGGAAAAGACAGTGCCTTCTAAGGTTAGTCCCATTTTGAACCCCTCCTGAAAAAAAGTGGAGGAAAACCATTAACACAATAATGGCTCTTAACTTGTCATTAAGCCCTGTAGATGCACAGCTAAAAGCCTAAGCCATGGAGATCAGGCATAATCTGAGAAAGAGGGTCTTATCACCAGGAGGGGCACTGCTGTCCAACCCTTCAGGAAAATATTTCATATAGAGCTCCGTAGTCCCGCCCCCTCCTATCCCTGGCTGGTCCCGGAAGCCATTACTTTTCCCCACTTCGGGAACAACCCCTCACCCTTATGATGATATATGACATTGTTTACAAAATTTTTACAGATATGTGATACATATTACATTACATACTCATCACTGCGTTTAAATAAAATTTTAATCGTATAATTAATGGAGTTTCAGAAACTACCCAGAATCCCCGGTCGTACATAGCTAACGAAGTCGCTACCCGCTCTGCTAGCGAAAATGGCTATCACTTTGTCTTACTATGGGAGTGAAACTAACAGTATCACCAAGGGCGAGAATCACTATCAGTCTGGCCATGTCGAAAGTGTCAGCTTTATGGCTTTCACTTCAGCAGTGTGAGCAAGTGAGTAGACTGGATGTTGTAGTCGTTTTGGTTGTTTTTTGAAAACGCTCTTGTTGTATATTTGTTGGACATAATTTAAAATGACCAATTTTATAAATTATTTTAAAATATGACAACCCCTCTCTTGGGTGTTTTGAACATCTAGCTGCCTGAATATAGAAAAAAAAAACTTTTTCAGTCCATTGACTCCCATTATATTTTTTCCGAAAAGTGGCACCAGAAGTTCGTCACCAAAGTGGGCGGGACTACGGAGCTCTATATCCTCCTCAGACCAGCCAATTAAAGCTGCAGTAGGCAAGTTTGAAAATATACAAGGCAAAAAGACTTGCTCTCCTCCCTTCTATCTCTCTCCCAAGCCCCTCCCACCAAACGATGCTCCAGTGCACGCACGGAGATAGGCAGACAGGGAGGGGTTTATTCTACGGGGAGGATATTTTGCTTGTAGATAGTGCCCTGATTGGTAGCTACATAGCTAGCCCTGATTGGTTGGTTTTTAGAAGACCGGGTTGAGATTATTTGACAGCCTAATACAGAGCCCAGGATACTCACAGAAACCAGACTTTTTCTTGATTTATTGATAGCTGCTGGAATATAATGAGTAAATTTAATAATTTCACCAAAATTATATAGAAAAAATCTTGCCAACTGCACCTTTAATCAAGAACAATATATTCTACTAAGCTGAAACCTACACTACAAGTGACATTTAAAAATATATATATACAGATCCTTTCCAAAAAATTAGAATATCATGGAAAAGTTTTTTTTTTTCCATAATTCCATTCAAAAAGTGAAACTTTCATAGATTATAGATTCATTACACACAAAGTGAAATATTTCTAGCCTTTATTTGTTTCATTTTTCATAATTTTGGTTTACAGCTCCAGAAAACCCCCAAAACAGTATTTAAAGAAATTAGAATAGTGTGTAGAAAATCAGCATTTACTTCAGTTATTTCAGAGAATGAATGTTTTAGATTGAGTGTCACACTATCATCTAATTTACTCAAAACAACTGCAAAGTTTATGTCAGTTTGGTTCAGTATGGGGAAGACTGCAGACTTGACAATTGGCCAGAAGACCATCATTGACACCCTCCAGAAGATGGGTAAGCCACAAAAGGTCATCGCTAAGGAGGCTGGCTGTTCACAGAGTGCAGTGTCCAAGCATATCAATAGAAAGTTTAGTGGAAGGGAAAAATGTGGCAGGAGAAGGTGCACAAGCAAGTAGGCCTCAGCGGATTGTCAAGCAAAGACGATTCCAAAATTTGGCGGAGATGCAGAGGGAGTGGACTGAGGCTGGAGTCAGTGCTTCAAAAACCGTACAGACGTATCCGGGACATGGGCTACAACTGTCGGATTCCTCGAGTCAAGCCACTCCACTCATTCTCTGAAATAACTGAAGTAAATGCTGATTTTCTACACACTATTCTAATTTCTTGAAATACTGTTTTGGGGGTTTTCTGGAGCTGTAAGCCAAAATTATGACAAATGAAACAAATAAAGGCTAAAAATATTTCACTTTGTGTGTAATGAATCTATAATCTATGAAAGTTTCACTTTTTGAATGGAATTATGGAAAAAAAACAACTTTTCCATGATATTCAAATTTTTTGGAAAGGATCTGTATATACGTATATAGAAGAAAATGAAAATTATATATACATATATATATATATATATATATATATATATATATATATATATATACAGTATATGTATGTATATTTACAAATATTTTCACTGCAACATATTTTTGTCATCAATGACACTTTTACATCAAAAAAATGAAAATAAACTTTTTTTTGTGCTGGGTCTCAGGAGGAAATATTGCTCCTGTAAATAAATATCCAGCTAAACTCTTCAATTTTTCCACTACTATTATTATTGTAATTATGATAATTATTAATTATAATAGTAACAACAACAACAACAATACATTAGTATAATAAGTGTACTTTCTTGAAGTCATCTAAATGGTTGTTTGGTGGTGGGAAATTAGTGAAACATTACCATCTGTGAAATGTCAGCTTGATGGGTACGCAAATTTGCCACCATAAATCAATTACATTTAGTTTACAACAAAGATAAAAAGAGAAACACACACACACACACACACACACACACACACACAACAAGATGTGCATGCTGAAGCATGCTTTGTGTGAAATAAAACACAAAGAGAAACAAAATATCCAGAGAAATGAAGACGATTCAATAAGAAAAAAAAGTGCATACAAACCATCTCTGACGCTGGCAGCAAGAAGGAGAAACAGGATGGAAAAGACAGAGTATTAGAAATACCAGTAAAAGCAAGGCAAGGAGATAGTGAAAGTTACAGAATGGGGGGTCACAGAGGGGTCAGCTGACCCTTCTCTCGCCCGCCCCAAATTATATTTGCAGGTGGCAGTGTCGTAGAACTAGGCCTAAAGGTTGCAGGTTCGATGCCCAAAGTAGGACACTGCTGTCGCTCCCTTTAAGGAAGGTGCTTAACCTGCGTTGCACTAGATAAGAGCATATGCTAAATGACAGTAATGTGACAGTAATGTATTAACTCCCATCAGACAACACAAAGACCCAGGGTTTGGTGTGAGCACATTCATTCTTGTAAAAAAATCCATCAATTCCCATAGAAACAAGAAAAAGCCAAAGTCAGTATCATTCATAAAGCACAATCCATATTTTCTTTTAAAAAAAAAAAAAAAAAAATAATATTTAACCATGAAACTTTATTGAGAGAAGCACTGAAATGATGGTACTAATATTAATCTTTAGTTTACAATTGTGTATAGAAACACTTGATCTGTTAGAATTTCAGCATTATCCGGTTATGTATCTGGGATCATGTTGCCATGAGAACTTGCTGATACCCTGGGCCCACAAAATGGGAACCTCTGCAGCATGATGCTCCTGAATCCTACCATTTATACAATCAAATATCAGTGATGAGTGATGCTAGCAACAATATGGCATGAAGTGGTATCTGTATGAATAGTTTCATTAGTTTGAGGCAACGACATCAGTTTGATTTTTCAGTACATAAAGAAGATTAATGTTTTTGAAAATAATCGTGTATTGTGTAACTCTTTCACAGTCTCTGAACTTGTCGCACAGAAATCATTTGCAGTGAATCACACAGACGCAAACGCATTCGGTGGCTCGCTTTACAAAACAAACGGCGCTAAGTGAACATCTGAAGGAATGCGATAAGCTAAATGTAGCTTTGCTGTTGCTGAGGCGGGGGAAAGAGTGAAGCACTTTATAATCTGCAAGGTTCCTTTTCTACTTACAAACTTTTTCACTTTGTTCATAAAAAATACATAAATCTTGTGAGTGTAAAACGAGCTGCATACAACTGCATACAGCTGCATACATTCATCATTCTCTCATCTCAAAGCAGCTCTGAATGAGGAAATCGACCAGCCCCCTAAACAATTTCTACAGAGAGCCGCCCAAGCGTGTTTGTGTGAACAGATTCAAACCAAGGGCTTACAGCAGATCATTCACAAACATGCAGTCACCTGCATCTCGTCCAGCTTAGACTGGATGTCGGGGGGGAAGTCAGCCGCTCCGCAGGTGAAGGGGTCAAATGGCTCCGCGCCGAAAAGGTCTGTACCTGGAGGAGAGAGAACCCAGCAGAGACGGGTGAGGAGAGCACCAACACACTGCTCCTCTTCTCCGGGTTGAGGAGGCCCTTTAGCACGAGGATGCACAGATTTGCACAGTCAGGGACTTTTTTTTCTCACATCGCACAGGCCTGGAGTGGTCCCCCGGCACAAGCCGGGAGTGTGCCCCCCCCTGCACAGGCCCGGAGTGGGTCCCCTGCACAGGCCCGGAGTGGGTCCCCCTGCACAGGCCCGGAGTGGGACCCCCTGCCCAAGCCCGGAGTGGGTCCCCCTACACAGGCCCGGAGTGGGTCCCCCTGCACAGGCCCGGAGTGGGTCTCCCTACACAGGCCCGGAGTGGGTCTCCCTACACAGGCCCGGAGTGGGTCTCCCTACACAGGCCCGGAGTGGGTCCCCCTGCACAGGCCCAGAGTGGCCCCCCCCCTGCACAGGCCCGGAGTGGGTCCCCTGCACAGGCCCAGAGTGCCCCCCCCCCCCCTGCACAGGCCCGGAGTGGCTCGCCCTACACAGGACACAGGGGTGTACTCACTTGGCTGAGTGGGTCCTGTTGAGGGCTGGGCTGGGGGTGTGCCGTTGCTGGCTGCTATTGGTGTCAGAGGAGGTGCAGGGGAAAATGGAACCATGTCAAAAACATCAGTGGGAGCCGCTTTCACAGAGATGCTTCCCGCCTACAAATACAGAAAATACAAACATTACCATTACTGCTAACTGTGCTAGTCCTATAAACAGACATTACCATTACTGCTAACTGTGCTAGTCCTATAAACAGACATTACCATTACTGCTAACTGTGCTAGTCCTATAAACAGACATTACCATCACTGCTAACTGTGCTAGCCCTATAAACAGACATTACAATTACTGCTAACTGTGCTAGTCCTATAAACAGACATTACCATCACTGCTAACTGTGCTAGTCCTATAAACAGACATTACCATTACTGCTAACTGTGCTAGTCCTATAAACAGACATTACCATTACTGCTAACTGTGCTAGTCCTATAAACAGACATTACCATTACTGCTAACTGTGCTAATCCTATAAACAGACATTACCATTACTGCTAACTGTGCTAGTCCTATAAACAGACATTACCATTACTGCTAACTGTGCTAGTCCTATAAACAGACATTACCATCACTGCTAACTGTGCTAGTCCTATAAACAGACATTACCATCACTGCTAACTGTGCTAGTCCTATAAACAAACATTACCATCACTGCTAACTGTACTAGTGCTATAAACAGACATTACCATCACTGCTAACTGTACTAGTCCTATAAACAGACATTACCATCACTGCTAACTGTGCTAGTCCTATAAACAGACATTACCATCACTGCTAACTGTGCTAGTCCTATAAACAGACATTACCATCACTGCTAACTGTACTAGTCCTATAAACAGACATTACCATTACTGCTAACTGTGCTAGTCCTATAAACAGACATTACCATCACTGCTAACTGTGCTAGTCCTATAAACAGACATTACCAACACTGCTAACTGTACTAGTCCTATACACAGACATTACCATTACTGCTAACTGTGCTAGTCCTATAAACAGACATTACCATTACTGCTAACTGTGCTAGTCCTATAAACAGACTTTACCATTGCTGCTAACTGTGATAGTCCTATAAACAGACATTACCATCACTGCTAACTGTGCTAGTCCTATAAACAGACATTACCATTAATGATAACTGTGCTAGTCCTATAAACAGACATTGCCATTACTGCTAACTGTGCTAGTCCTATAAACAGACATTACCATCACTGCTAACTGTGCTAGTCCTATAAACAGACATTACCATCACTGCTAACTGTACTAGTGCTATAAACAGACATTACCATCACTGCTAACTGTGCTAGCCCTATAAACAGACATTACAATTACTGCTAACTGTGCTAGTCCTATAAACAGACATTACCATCACTGCTAACTGTACTAGTCCTATAAACAGACATTACCATCACTGCTAACTGTGCTAGTCCTATAAACAGACATTACATCACTGCTAACTGTGCTAGCCCTATAAACAGACATTACCATCACCGCTAACTATGCTAGTCCTATAAACAGACATTGCCATCACTGCTAACTGTGCTAGTCCTATAAACAGACATTACCATCACTACTAACTGTGCTAGTCCTATAAACAGACATTACCATCACTGCTAACTGTGATAGCCGGATAAACAGACATTACCATCACTGCTAACTGTGCTAGTCCTATAAACAGACATTACATCACTGCTAACTGTGATAGCCGGATAAACAGACATTACCATCACCATACCTGTCAACCCTCCTGTATTTTAACCCCCTCTCCTGCTGTCCTCCCATTTGGTATTTCTCCCTTTAATCTCCCGTATTTTGCTTTTATATATACAATTGCATGTTGAATAATTAGAATCAGCCTGCTCAGGATGCTTCTGTAGAGCCGTGTTGCCAATAAAGCCCTGCTAGACCCACTCTAGTGCAGCTGGTGGCAGTATGCAACACAGTACAGTAAGTAGTATACTTGTCTTCATTCGCACCCGATACAGAAACAATCACCTCATACAATGGTTCATAAACAAGTCATCACACCATTTGAAGACTGTACCACCCACCACCCAGGTGGCTCAGATTGTCAGAATAACCCCATTCAAAAGGGACATGATTCAAAGGCTACTTGTGGTGCAGAAAAGCGTTATTATTAGGCTATTAGTAGCTATATGCCTACATGCGCTGCAGAAACCCCACATTTAATATTTTAGCCTATCGTGTCCCTTTGAATGGGGTTATTCTGACAATGTGAGCCACCTGGGTGGTGGGGGGTATAACCCTTACCTATTCGAATGGTGTGATACAGACGTGATTATGAACCATTCTATGAGGTGATTGTTTCTGTATCGGGTGTCATTCGAGTCTGAGAACTTAGTCTCGAGAAGTCAGTTAGAGCAGTATGGAAGCTATTTCGTGCCACAATTCAAATATCAAACGACCACATCATATAGTGAAAACTTAACACATTAATTAACAAAAGAACATATCAATTGACAAAATACCACATTGTATAGTTAAGACTCAACACATGAAATAAGAAAATACCACAAACCACCACATCAAATCTCTGCCGTTTGTCATTCGATGCTTCCCATTTTTCTGTTTGATGCCATGCTTTCATTCAATTCAACAGTTGCCTTTTCACTTTGAGATGTGGGTATTCACTTTGAAGCCTGACTTGGTATTAGCTAGCGTTAGTTAAGTTATTGACAACTTGGCGATGAGTTACCACAATATAATTTGAGATGAAATTATCGTTTTATTACCCCAAATACAGTCTGGAACAGCCACTGACGATTTTGTTTTGTACAGAGTTGAGTGGTTGCTGGAGAGAATGGGAGAGATAATGGCTTACACTGAAGAAGTGTTTGAGTCTGGTGTTATAAACAACACTGAAGCCATTCAGCAAATTATTTCAACCGGCACCGATCGCCTAACGCAGCCTTTGGAAGTTCACCCTCCCACCACTGGTCATCCTGGTCCCCCCAAAATTTGTATTCCCACAGATTAAATCATTCGCTATCTGGAGCTGAAGATCCCCGTGTCTGATATAATATTAGCCCACATTTTTTATGTCTCGTTACGAACTATTTGAAGACGAATGGAAGCGAGTGATAAGGTGAGCAAATATACCGTTAACTCATTATGAAATTATGTTATGAAAATGTTATGTAACATTAGCTTGCTAGCTGACCATACAGCAGGTGGAAGAGGTTCTACGTTAGCTAGCTTAGAGAACCTCTTCCACCTGCTGTATGGTCAGCTGGCAAGCTGTTATATAGGCTAGCATTTTCATAACATAATTTTAACATAACATGCAATAAAACATGTAATAAAACGATAATTTAATCTCAAATTATATCACGGTAACTCAAGTTACCAAGTTGTCAATAACTTAACTAACGTTACGTAATACCATACATAGGCCATTAAAGAAAAAATAAAACATTTGGATGGTACAACGTTGCCAGATTCAATTATCGTACGGGGTTCTTAAAATTATGTTTTTTTAAAGAAATTTATCGTACATAGGCAATCGAAGAGAGAGTATACGTGTAAATATGTGCTTCCCCAAATCTAGCATCTTTGTTCTAAGCAATAACCTTATAAAATATGTTTTTTGACACCATATACCTTTTCAGCAAATTATTATTAGCAGCACACAAGGGGGAAAAATATTTCACACACCTAGAAGTAGGCAACTTTATGGCCTACTAGTGATGCATGTGTTCTATTAAACGTCTTTGATTGGGTGCGCCTTCATACCTAATACACAGGTTTCATTCATATAGTTCTGTGGTTCATTCCAATTGCTTATTTTCACTCCTCGCATCCTATCCTTGTGTCCTTTCCTCGCTCCTTAGCTCCGCCCAAAGGAGGACGCGAGGAAAGGAAGCAAGGATCAGATAAGAGGACGGAGGAATCATAGGCAACATGCATTAGGCAAATGGAACGTCCTTGCTCAATCAAGCGTCAGCGTCATATTACGTTTACGTGCTTAACGATAATGCTTTTTAGCTTATTTTTTCATGAATAAACATTGCTTTTGTTAGTTATGAAGAATGAGTGTCATTATGGATTAGCACTTTATAATAAATGGAATGGAACGATAAAATTGCATTTGTGTAGGGGTGTGCCTGTGACGTGGCAGATGTGGAGAGTGGTGGATAATTTATACACGCCACGCGTTCCAAGAAAAGGCTACACTAGTGTTTCCTCACTGAAGCATCCTCCGGGAGCCTCATCGTCCCCCACTCCTAGCTCCTCAGAGGAGCATTTAGCAGTTTGGAATGTCCTTGACGATGGTGAACCTTGATCGATTTCTGGGTCAAGGCGAGGACCGAGGAGAAGAGGACGGATAAAATAAGCAATTGGAATCCACCAACAGCTCCGGGGTGAAGTTGCTCTCACATGCAGGTCTAGGATCAGATTTCCCTACCCCAATTTTAACTTTAACTGCATTATACAGTAAAAAGCAACTGATCCTGATTCAGCAGCCAGGGGTAATTTTGTAACTTTATGCTATATATCATAGGCCTATATGTGAAATGACAAAATGATCATACATTTTGGCACTTTTTGGCATTATTGATCGTACAGAGGACATCTGGCAACGCTGGGACAGGCCGTCAGAAAGTCGCGAAGATCGAACGTCGATTTCACTGATGGGTTGGGTGGGGGGTGGAGCCTTTCATTTGCAGGTGCAAGTCAGGCTTCAAGGTGAATACCCACATCTCAAAGTGAAAAGGCAACTGTCGAATTGAATGAAAGCATGGCATCAAACGGAAAACTGGGAAGCATCGAATGACAAACGACAGAGATTTCATGTGTTGAGTTTTAACTATACGATGTGGTATTTTGTTAATTCACGTGTTGAGTTTTAACTATACGATGTGGTCGTTTGATATTTGAAGTGTGGCACGAAATAGCTTCCATAGAGCAGAGTGCTTGTGACATTGTTGCATTGCGCGAACTGTGAAGTTGTTGCCTGTACGGAACTTTGGCGAAATGTAACAAGATAAACTCTCCAGGGTTAATCAGAAAACAGCTGTAGCTTAATATACTGGTAAGTACTTGGTTTCCTAAACTATTTTAGCTACATTTAGCTTATTGGTTTCCTATTTTTATGAGAAATTTAGGTGTCTTCTAAACCGAAAGTGCATCAGGTACTGTATATAGTTCAGTAAGCAAGGGAAAATGGCCAATGCTTATTTGTACAACGTTTTTAAAAAAATAGTATTGTTTCTATATCTGAATATGATTTTCTTATCGTGTACAAATGGTGCATTTCATGCATTTTACAGTCTGTGGCTGTGCCGAGACGAGGGTCGTAAGTGCTTTGGGCTATTAATAGCACCCTCCTATTTTATTGCCCTGCAATGTAACTGGGGAAGCTGAGGTTTTCACAACCTACTACCCTTTTAAACAATCCTGCGTCAAAATTTACGGGGTTTTCTTAAAGCTGTAGTTTATAATTTCAGACAAACATGAATACTGTAATTGGAAGGGATACGTCTCACTACTCAGGGCAAAGTGGATCGAGTTAAATACATTAGGCTACTTATTTTATGCATATTATGCATATACTGTATGTGACTATTCTGAAATAAACGTATTCTGAACATTATACTTTCAACCAGGTATTTAATCACCTCATTAATTGAACTAGTTAACCCAATCGTCTTTGCTCTGGGCAAGCAGTAAAGTCACCTGGTGAGTAGAACTGAGTGCGGGCACGCCTGTCGTAATGCAAGAATAGTGGTGGGGGTGCCGAAAAACCTCCAATGTCTCCAATGAATTACTAAACTTTGGCGGCCCGCCATATTTTTTTTTTACTTAACTTAATTTTTTTCTTTCTAATATTATTTTACTGTTAGTCAGCACCTCGCTAAGTTATCTGATGTGCGTCCTCCCTCTCCACAATCATACTTTCATAATAATAACAAAGATGGTGAAGATATGCTGGTAAAGGTTAAAGCATTTATGAAATTAACTGCGCCATCTATACAACTTTTGAATTTTGTTTACAAGACCACAAATTCTTCATAGATCTAGCCTCTAATTCTGCTCTCAAAGTACACCGCATTGATGAATTTACTAAATTTTCTCCCGGGGGGGCATGCCCCTGGACTCCCCTAGAGGGTTCCAAGTCCATCACTGCTAACTGTGCTAGCCCTATAAACAGACATTACCCTCACTGCTAACTGCGCTAGCCCTATGAACATGTTACCCAATCTCATCTATCAAAGGGGGAAGCAGGAGGCTTGCACATATGAGCTGGATACACACACACTCACGCACGCACGCACTCACGCACGCACGCCCACACACCAGTGAAGCAGGTGGGAAGCAGAGACAGAAAAAGGCATTTACTCGAGGCCTGGGGAGGCTGCATCCGTTGCTGGGCTTTGGTAGAGTGGGTTTAGCAGGGGGAGGAGTTAGCAGCCCAGCGGACAGGTTGGAGTCAGGTGAGCTCATAGGGGTGAGAGTGACAGAAGAGATTTCTAAGCATGAGAACGAAGTCAGGTTGTGACACCAGAAGAGAGACGATGGCCTTGTCGTCATGTAGGCCTCGTTAGCAGAGTTTATATGCAGAAGCTGTAGAGAGATGAAACAAAGGGCATTTAACCAGGGGGCAATTAAGCGCTCCTGACCAAAGAGAGATGAAGCAAAGGGCATTTAACCAGGGGGCAATTAAGCGCTCCTGACCAAAAAGAGATATGAAAGAAGACCTGGAGCAGAGGACAAACGGTGATACTGAAATTCAGAGAGGAAAAGGCTGCAATCAAATTCACATTGATTCACAGTAGAGCTTTGGCTGTGGCATCCATTCCTAATTCCTAAACTTACGGGCGACACTTGGGCTACCATCAACTGCTCCTCCAGAACCTGCAGTTGCTTTTTCAACTCTGAATTCTCTGTTTCTAATTCTTGAATCTAAGAAACAGAAGGGGAAAAACACTTTAATCCAAGATCTGGTGCCAGAAAAACAGTAAAAATAATAATAATATTTAAAAAAAGGTTTTAAACTGTAAAAAACAAAAACACAAATGTCTTCTAAGTCTTACTCCTATAATGAAATATACGTATCTGTACCCAGGTACAATACACCTGCACCTCTACACATTTTTCATTTCTCAGACAGCTACAACGCCTCAAACTCAAAAGATTTCGATTGGAGTTCCTTCCAAGGTATTAAGAAAGCAACTCTGAAACTGCGACTGTTCAATTCAATCTGAGTCCAATGTTGATCTTAAGCACCCTGTGAAATCCGTACAAGCTGCTTTGGATGGAGTTACCTGAAGTGTATTTTCTTGTTACCTGAAGTGAAATCCTTCAATGCCCTGATACCTACCACTGTAAAGCTGGCAGCTTATCAGAAATATACAGTGAGGACATTCTAGCAAGTACTGGTTATTTTCATATATATATATATACAGTATATAAATAAAGAAAAGCCTTGTGCACAAATGTGTTTCTATCAAAGAGGTGCTGGTTATGGCAAGATGAAGAAACATGGAAAAGAAGATAACTAGGAGGAAAATGTTTTTAATGTCAAGCTCCAATGTTCAACCCGCAGATGCAAACAAAAAAAAAGTTTAAGGACCGACCTTCAGATGCAAAAAGCATTTGGTTCAAACAAACCTGATGAAGATACGACGAAACTTTCATTCTATTTTTACTCAATGTAGCCAATAAAACGTTTTTGTTTTCATTTTTAAATTACTTTTTTGCATCTGAAGGTAGTCTTTTTTGTTGTTTGACTGTAGGTCTACAGTTTGAACATTGGAGCTTGACATTGAAAACATTTTTCTCCTAGTTCTCTCTTTCTATGTTTCTTCATCTTGAGGGAAAGAGGCTCAAAGTTAGCCATATCTTCAAGCCTATTTTATTCAGTTAAAATTTTAAATTTTGAAAACAAAAAGTAGTCATACTGCCCACTACAGGCAAGGTTGATACTGGTCATTTAGAGACTCTAGAGTTATTGTGTAACAAACAAGACCACAAATTTCACCATTTCACATTGTAGCCAATCAGCAGTGTGACCGTTTAGTGGGCCGCCAATCAGAACTGAGAGTAATGACAATATCCTTTACATAATGGACCTGGTCTTGCGTTAAGAAATGACATGCGTTACATCAAAAGGAAATTGAACACTTTAACTGCAGAAAAACGATTGCACATGTCGTTTATATTCACTTAAAGTTATAGCCAGCCAGTAAAAGAACATGTTTGCATGCCTATTTTCTCATAAATTAAGGAAATTAAAGAGATGCTATAATGCTGAATGCTGAGGAGGAGTTTAATCCACCAGTTTAATCCACTGCTGTAACGCCGGGGATCTGGGGTCTCACTCGTTTCTGTAAGCCTCCAATTTGCTTCCTCGTCTCCACGTCTTTTCCTCCGGATTCCAAAAACTTCTTGTACGCCAGGTCAAAAGCCTGGCCAATGGTTAGCGTTATCTCCTCAGCCTGGAAACACAGTGGGAGCCAATCACAAGAGATCTCTCTTTCACTCACATGCGCACTACGCCCCCTACAGCCAGAAAGCTGCACACACAGCATAGGCTTAATTGAGCGAGCGGGGAAAATACTCACGCATTTTTCACTGTCAAACACATAACAGAGGTGTTTGTTGGACTCTGAATCTTTGCAGATGAAGGTGAATATCCTCTTGTCAGTTTTGTCATCAGCGCAGAATGATATCCTGTGCAACTGGCAATTGTACAGCACGTCCTGAAAGGAGATAAATGACGTGACAAAGCTGAGTACGCCCTACCATCAGAAAATACTGAGCTGCCGTCACATTTATTATCGAGCCTGCCATTATAGCCATGCAAACTCTTCTGTCTCGTGTCAGGTAAAAAAGGAGTATGATGCCTAATTGCATATATCCCATAAGCACATGGGAAGACAGATCTGTATTTCCCGATGCCAGTCAGACCCCTATACAACCTGAAAAAGTCTCGTTCTGAATGAAAGACCACATTGTGAAGCCAGAACTGCCTTAATCACTCACTCAAACATTCAGAGGATCACAGAAAAAAAATTATTATTTCATTCTGTTTCATAGCAGATGCAGCTGTTGAGAGCCACTGGAGGGCAGCAGATGTATTGGTCTGATGATGTAAGCAGATAAACCTTGATTCTGAAGTTGTATGTATATAACAAGTCAGACTTCTTTAACACAATTATGGTCCCATTGAGGGGGACTAAATCACGGAGCTTTTGAATTATACATGAATGTCCTGATTGAAGAGACTGAAAGCATCGACCACATTTTTTTCTGTTTAACTAGGTTATAAGCAAATGTAGTATATAAGAACTGTTACCTGACCCTGCATTCAAAAAAATGCACGACATTTGATCCGAAGGAGGTGGAAAATCCTGACTGAATGTGTGTTCTTTCTTACCTGTATTTTCCAATTAACTCTGGCCATAAAAGCACCCCAAGAGCCATTTTCCATGTCTGAACAGTTTGTTGGGACTTAAACAGAGTATTACAATACAAAATACTGTTTACATTACAAATAAGACCCTCCATTTTCTGTAGATGGAATTTGTAGTCTTTAATGCCACAGAGCAGTGATATCATAACCTGAGTTATCTACTGAGACCTTCATAGCAGGAAGTTATGTTATGATGAAAATGGAATCTAGTTTAATTATTCACTGGGATGGTGAAGCCATAGCCATACTTAATACGTTTGGATTTTTCATCAAAAGAAGAATATGGCAGGCAAATACAGACAGATGTGACATTTTACATCTGGGTACATCTTTGCATACATAATTTTAAAATGGCAGAATATTTTCTGTTCAAGTGATTTTTAGAGATCACAAGGGGGGAGGGCATACATTAATTTAACTAGTGCTCATCTCTGTAAACCATCCAAATAAACAGGGCCTGTCAACAGCAAGGAAAGACTCATTCATCCTGATTCAAAACAGCTCCAAATGCAAGAAACTGCTACAGATGTCTCCAAAAGAAAGGTCACCCATAACCTGTGATTTTTATAAAGTAAAACCTCTTAATGATCAACCATTCAATCAACACCATGGAATTGAGCATACAAACACAAAGTTTTAAATTTCTTACTGACAAGTTTAATCAAGTTTAAGTTGATTTATAGTACATACTGTATATGTTGAAGGCAGTACTTCATATATAGTACTTCATATACTGTATACGTACATATTCCTTATAAATCACAACTGTGCAAATTCTGTGTGTCACTGAGAGACTACTGCATTATAGTAGTATTATACTGATACCTGAACTTACCTTTGTTTTTGGGTCTAATAGCTTCACACCATAGATTGAGATTTGCAATTCCACTTTTGGAGTTTTCTGTCCCTCAGACTTCTTGATATGCCTTTGAAACTGTGAAGGGAGAAAAAGTCAAAACAAATTAACTGGGGCCATGAAATTTATGTTCTATGCTGGAAAAGTACCCTTAAATACCGTGTGGTTTTGTTCTGGTAAGAAAGAGCTGGAAAAGTACCCTTAAATACTGTGTGGTTTTGCTCTGGTAAGAAAGAACTCCACGCTCTGAACCGACTAGGGGAAAAATGATACCAAGGTAACAAGAGCTTGAGTTGACCGGACACATACCACTGATCTCTATTTTGGCAATTTTCTTTTCGAAAAATAAAAATGGTCAGAGCAAACCATTTGTAACAAAAGAACACAAAAAAGAGAGAGATGGAAAGAAAGGATAAAAAAGGTGCTTTATCAAGTGTAGAGTTCATCTTACCCAGG
Source organism: Synaphobranchus kaupii (assembly GCA_029718625.1). Lineage (NCBI taxonomy): Eukaryota > Metazoa > Chordata > Actinopteri > Anguilliformes > Synaphobranchidae > Synaphobranchus > Synaphobranchus kaupii. Next base: position 15,891,385 of record CM056384.1, on the reverse strand, counting down.
AAGAAAATGAACTCCAAAGACAGTCTTCATTATTCTTACCTTGGTTAGACGTGAACTCCACACTTGAAATCCACTGCCTTTGTGGTTAAGACCAGAGAAATAAAGGTTGGGAAAACACAGAGGAAGAAAGAAAAGGGTTAAAAGAGGGATAAAACTACCAGAACTGTGTGAAAGAAGAGGAAACATAGGGATTGGATGAAGTGTGAAGTCAGATTGAATCTTTTTCCCCCACCATTGTTTACACAGGTACACTCAGGCCGATGTCTAAAAGCTCAACCCACCGGAGTCAGAATCAGCACCAGTGATTCATTTGAGCCACCGATTGGCTTGAAAATCCACACACCCTCCTCTCAAAGTCTTAATTGGCTGCTGAAGGGAAACACAAACACTTCCTCCAGGACTTTTTTTCAACAGGTTTACATCCCCTGGCTTAACCCATGCATATTTTTGGTATCATTAGTGGACCAACGCGTAGTGATATGCACTTCTTTTGTGGACTGTTTTACATTTCATATAAAAAAACAAGACTAAAACACAGTAGAGCATATGCAGATATCTCCGTGCCCTCTACCCAGCATTGAGTTACCCAGTGATTAAGTTTGGGCTGTGTAAAAATAACTCCACAGTCACAGAGACAGGCTGGGACTTGCTCTTATCTCCGTAAAGCATCCAAACAAACAGCGTCTGTCAACAGCAAAGAAAGAGACATTCATCCTCATTCAAGACAGCTCCACGAGCAAGAATGTGCTACACTTTTCTCCAAAAGATGGATAGATATACTTCTCTATAACCCCATAACATATAACCTATAACCCCATAACATATAACCCCATAACATGTATTATTTAAGTAAAACTTTTCTTACTAATTAAAACTACACTGTAGTCCCCTGAGGCCTTTGGGCTTTGCATTGAGCATGCAAACATTATGAACACATAGCTGTTAGTTCATATTGACAAGCTAACATGGTCAATAAATAAATTATTATACCAGACTGTGTAGCAGATATTTAACAGCTGTTGCTGAAATGCTTGCTTCAACACGCACGCACACAAATACACACACACGCACACACACACACACACACACACACACACACACACACACACACACACACACACACACACACACACACACACACACACACACACACACACACACACACACACACACACACAGTAATGCCACTACATTTCCAAAGAGAAAGGTCAATAAAATGACTATGCCAGGGTCACCAAAGTACTGCTTCCTTTAGCCAAGAGTACTTTCACCTTGAAGGCCTGAGAAGAAATGTAATTCATTGCACATTATTATGTTTATTTAAAATAATGGACGAGTTTAAGCTGACTGATAAATTGGCATTTGGGTTACAATGAACAAGAATATTTCTCATTTTTCTCATATTTCTATTGAGAAATTAAATCAACCTGGTTATTTCTGGCACCTGAGAGACAAGACAATGGGAACAAGACTTGAGTACTCTACAGGCTCAAAACGTTCTGTTATTTTTAAGACAATAGACTACCACCCACACCATATGTTATAAAAGATAATAACATAAGATTTGGGTCCTCTATAAATAAGATCAGTAAAACTTCCCAGCTAACGAGGTGGGATCACGCGGTGAGAAAGAAACAAAAGCCCTTCCTTTCTGTTCGTCTACTGCAGCAATGGCATTACGCATTATCTTCAGAAATATGTACAGAAATACACACGGTGCCGTGCATACTCTTCTCACTGCATTGTTATTTCGCTGCCATGAACAAATATCTTGATCAGTACCACAGAAGTCATATTGTACCAGTAAAATGACTTTTCTTCAGTCTTCACATGCTTCATGACCAGACAGACAGGGTCGGTTACTTTTTAACAGTGCTGCTATAATAATCTCCTTTTATTCATCACTTATAAAACAGAACAAATAACAGCTCCGTTGGGCACACATAGAAACGCAGTAAAGGGCTGGGAATGATTTCAGACACATTTGGGGCCAGATTCAGAGTTGAGATAAGCACGTGCAAATGGGATAACTCCCGAAATTCCGCGTAGCTTAAGCTATTTGAGATTAAGACATTTGATTTATCCGCTGTTTTAAGTGTCTCTCCAGTACACATGCGCCATTACACGCGCGGGATGGAGATTTGATGAAAAGGAGGCGTGTCTGTAAGATACGCGTATTCAGAGTTTAAAATAAAATTTTTTCCCCGCAACTTTGTTCGGAAAAAAACGTAGTTTATGTCTAGCGCCGCCAATAGATGATTATTAAAAATACAGCATCTTTTGCAAAAATGGATATTAGAATGAGTGCATGTTCTTTGAAAAAAATATTGGTTTTATTTTCCTTTGCCTAGCCTACTTACAATTATCAAAGAGCTGTCATAAAAAGAAAAATATGTAAAAGTAGGCTATGATTGACTGTCTGGTATATAGCCTAATACCAGACCAACATTAGATGGATTCATTGATAGACAGTGTTTGGATCATAATCGCTTTGACAGAGAGACGATTTTGTAGCCTACTTGTGTGAGCACAGTTGCTCCAAAATTATTAGGAAGCGCAAAGTAACTCCCCGCAGTGTTGATCTACCAGTGCTCCAGGTTAAAATCTCTCTCCTTCTTGGCCACATCCTTCCAGCATGTGACAGATGCACTCAAAAAATAAATCTTTGGACAGTGGTCGCAAGTAATGGGCTATTATTAAGTATAAGTGACTTCATCTGGTTAAGTGGAAGATGTCACATCTAGGCTATTATGTTACCGTACATTACTTTATTAGGTAGGCTAAATTGTTAAAAAAAAAAAAAAGTCCAATGATTTATTTGTTTACTTAGTAATATTGCGTGCAACCACTGTCCACCGATAATTCTTTTCATTGTGTGATGGGTATATCCCAGTCATCAATAGAAACTATGATCATTTTACCAACACGATGTATTAATATGTTCACTGCATGCCTATACCCCTTCACGCAAGAGCAACTACGATGCGCAAAGGCAGGATTTCCCAAAAGGCAAATCTGGTTATTAAAGGCACTGTCACTGACACGTTGAAAATGCATAACCCTACAAACATTTTTTTAGTAGATACCTGGCAACCTGGGGGGCAGGTACAAGAAACAGAATTAGAATATCATGCCCTGTACCACCAACATTTTGAGATAAGCACCTGCGCAACACAAGTTAGAATATGGCGTAAGTCAGCTCGCATTAAATCTGCGCAGGAGAGGCATTTAAGCGCTTGACTTAAGTTGGCCATCTCTGAATCCGGCCCTTGGAGAGCAACGTAAGAATGCTATTTCTTTCTCTTTTTTTAAATTTAACTATAGCGGTCTGATCTGTACATATGTGAACATGCTACAACCATCAGATAAGAGAAACCTCCAAAATTAGAAATCTTGAGGCTGAACTCAGAACTATGCAGTGCAATATTTTAAAGGCAATGAATATGTTCAAAATAAGTTCTTGTATCAACAGCTATTAAAACAGTAAAGTTTAAAATGTATATCTACTGTGGCATCAATTGATTACTGACTGTAGAATGCAGCTGCATTGGCGCCGAGCAATTTTTATCACAAGTAGGACACGTTACAAACTGCTAATGATCTAAATGATGTAATTACACGGCAATAAACCTTAATATGATTCAGGCAGCATTAATTGTGTTATATTTATTGTGTTCGACTCTCCACAGAATGAAATTGTCCTTTATACTCTGTCAAGTTTACAAGCGTCTGACTGGGCAGAGCTTAGAGGACAATAACAAATATCACTCACAATTTACCTTCTCTGAACTGAAATAGGCTATATGAACTGAAAGCTGAATGGAAATGGATAAATTAAAATGTTGCAGATCGTAATTTTTCAGTATCATTTAAAATTTTAACTTGTTTATTTCTTCAGTAATGGGTGATGAAGGAGTTGATACTGGCACTGCATGAGGGGGCAGTCAAAGTAGCTAACGTTGTATCAGTAGCAGCTGTAGTCACGGTGATGGAGAAGTAAAACTAACAAAGATTTAAGAGTTGTGGAATTTGAAGAGTTGAGGGTCTTAAATATAGAAAAAATCTCTCATTTAGACTACATTGAAGTTACATATTACATATTGTACATTTAAATGCTGAATAATTGCGACATCTAATGATGAGATATTGTAACAACAGGAATAACTACCTATAGGGTATCCTGTGGTTGATAATAGATAAAAACTGGTGTTGCCAAGAAATAAACAAATTATGTGCAGAGGAAATTAACTTGAGGAATTTAGCTGAAAGTGAATTGAACGTATATGAGCATGGAATTGCATTTACTGAACATGATATTAACTAACATGATTGAGTGTATATGAATTTGAACTAACAAATGAAACAGAACTAACAAATGAAACAGAACTAACAAATGAAACAGAACAGAGAATTGAGTTTTATGAATTGATGACCCTTCCTAAAATTTTCCAAGAAATGAAATAAACAATACCAGCAACAAGCTATAGCCTACTGTATTCTCAAAGAAATGGGGGAAATTGATTATTTAATACTAAAACAATTGCTCAAGTAATATTTCATTTGAAAATAATAATAAGTATCACAATTATTCACACGTGCTTTGTGTGGGCCCTCCCTTCCCAAAGATAACACTACCGAGTGCTCTTTAACAGTGTTGCAATTCTGCCATACAGAATCTTTAATCATCCTCCACATCTTTCCATCTGTGTTCTGGGACTGACATCTTCAATTCAAACCACAAATTTAACATCAGTTACAAGTCTGGAGACTGACATGACCATTACAAAACAGTAATTTTGTGGTCAGTTAATCATTTTGTGGTTGATTTCGCTTGGGAACATTGTCCGGCTTTGTGGCGAGGTGATACCACGTTTTTTGCCAAAATGCTCGGGTACTTGTTGGAGTTCATGATTCCACTGACTTTATATTTGCTATGCTCATATCAATGATTAAAAAAATCATTGCTATAGATTCCATGACTTTTTTAACAAGTTGTCATATTTCAAACACGTTTCAAATGGTTTCCCCCCACCACACAATACATTTAGAGTTGATTAAGAAGATTAAATGTTGAGTTGTATTTCCTGGCAAATACTGTATCAGACCTCTTTCTCCTGGGACCTCTGGGGCAATAAAGATGAATACTATATGAACCTACTGACTGCATAATGGAGAAGGGGAGTCTCACATGCATTTAGATTATTTGTTTTTCAACTAAGTTCAATTTGATTTGATTCGATTCATTTAAATTCAATTCAGATTCATTGCCAAAAATGGCCACTGTCAAGCTAAATTATGTATGTTCTGTTTGGGTGATTCAGATAGCAGGTGTTTTGCAGGCAGCTTAGGCATCTGTATGTAATCCATAAAGTCTGTTAGCTCAGCATCAAGCAAACAGGAATCTATAAGCAAACTTACAACTTATCTATTTGAGTATATGAATTGTGCATACAACACATTATTGTAAGTTATTGTAAGGAACACTAACACTCCAAAATAAAACACTCTGAAATTAATAGATAATACATTATTCACCACTAAAATGAATAGATAATGCATTAAACTCTACTGAAATGAATAGATAATGCAAAAAGCACTACTAAAATTAACAGATAATGCACAAAATCACTACTAAAGTGAACAGATAATGCATAAAGCACGATTGAAATGAATAGAAAATGCATTAAACACTACTAAAATGAATAGATAATGCATGAACCACTCCTAAAATGAATAGATAATGCATAAAACACTACTAAAATGAATAGATAATGCATAAGACACAACTAAAATGATTAGATAATGCATAAAACACAACTAAAATGATTAGATAATGCATAAAACACAACTAAAATGATTAGATAATGGATAAAACACTACTACAATGAATATATAATACATAAAGCACTCCTAAAATGAATAGATAATGCATAAAACACTCCTAACATGAATAGATAATGCATAAAACACTTCTAAAATGAACAAATAATGCATAAAACACTACTGAAATTAATAGAAAATGCATTAAACACTACTAAAATGATTAGATAATGCATGAAACACTACTACAATGAATATATAATACATAAAGCACTCCTAAAATGAATAGATGATGCATAAAACACTCCTAACATGAATAGATAATGCATAAAACACTACTAAAATGAACAAATAATGCATTAAACACTACTGAAATGAATAGAAAATGCATTAAACACTACTAAAATTAATAGATAATGCATGAAACACTACTACAATGAATATATAATACATAAAACACTCCTAAAATGAATAGATGATGCATAAAACACTCCTAAAATGCTAAAATGAGAACTTACTTTCAGCTTTCTCACTGCATCTTTCACAATGTCTGTGCCTTTAGGTTGGTCAACTTCTGTGTTGCCAAGGAACTATAATTCAATTAGAAAAGAATGTATTTGATTTTTATCTTACTACACATTTTGTAAGCAAATGCAAAAGAGTATTCATAGATAAGTTAAATGTACAGTAGCCAATCAATTCTAACACTTTCAACAAGGTAAGGAATGGGCAAAACAAGCACAAAGAATCGGTTCCTGTTCTTCAAAAGAAACTCTAATACATTTGTTAATTGCAGTACAGGGATGGCAGTACAATAAATTAGGTAAACATATTTTAATTCTGCATAAAATGTATTAAAGTAAATCACATATGGCCTGATTGACTAAGCATGTCCATACCTTTAGCATGTCCATACCTTTTAGCACATGCAAAACTAATAACACAACCAGTGATTGGTGCAAAACAAATACCATGACCAATCATTGGTCATGTTATTGGTTTTGTGAAACATCAACAGAAAATTTTTGAAACAATTTCATATATGAAACTTTTTTCTCGGGGTGCAGTCTTTGGTTTTGGCAAGAGTTACAGAGATGAAAAGATGCCTTGCTAATTACTTCTGTTGAGAGTGCTTCATCTGTTAATGTTTTTTAGTTTTTTGAAGTTTAATTCCCCCAAAAACTCATTTGGCTGGTACCAACCAACAGAGGGCGCTGTTAACCTTCCATCATGCAATTCCATGTGTCCGGCATCTTCAAAGTTATACAGTATCAACAGTAAAATTTGGCCACACAAGCAATATCTGACAATTGTTCCACACTTAAAGCTGGTTTTAGGATGACAAGTTCTTAACGTGAATTTCAAGCAGACAGTTCAGCTGAAAAATAAAAGCATTCAGATGAGAAATATGTAACTGCGTCAATTGAGATTTTCCCAATTAATTCACCTGCGGGTATCGCGGGACATGTGTGGGTGTTTAATATTAACATCCCCGCTTCCATGCAGCAGAGTACGCTACTTCTGGGGAGGAATCTGAGGCTCAGTATATTCTTCCTCCCCCCTTTTCTCTCTCCTCTCTGGACTGATGGGATGTTTGTACTGTGGACTGCACACATGGCCAACAGAAAGCTTTCACTCCTACTTCCCATGAAAAACGCTGCCTTTCGCCATCGACGGAAAAGCCTAAATAAGCCAGCAGTTGTTGCATTCCGGATGTCCACGGCAGATGCTATACCCAAGGGCTTGGTTGGTTGGCACAGCGCAGACTTGTGTTCAAAGCAACGGCCAGCATCACGGGCCAAGACAGATGTGTGTGGAATGGGAGGAAAGCTGCTCTTTCCTGATTGGAGCAATCAATTACAGCGTTCCTATCGCTTCCCTCCTGTGCACTTCATTATTCATTATCCACCAGTAAACATCAGCATTTCAATCACTGAACTGTAATGCATCTGTGCAGGTACTAGATCACAGCTTAAGTTATACTGTATTCGCCCTGTAGGGTCATTTGTCCTCTGTGTTTGACTCACTAACTACTAAGGAGCAGTGGGCAGCCACAGTACAGCACCCAGGGACCGACTCCAGTTTTGAGGCCAGTGCATTGGTCAAGGGCAATGGCAGGAGTTTTACCTAACCTGACATACATGTCTTTGGAGTGGGAAGAAACCGGAGTACCCGGAGGAAACCCACGCGGACACGGGTAGAACATGCAAACTCAAACCGGGACTCGAACCCAGAACCTCGTGCGAGGCGACAGTGCTAAACACTACACCACCGTGCCGCCAATGTCTTTACATTTTTAAGCCCAGTTTTTGACCGACTGACCCCATAGTTTCCACCCAGCTTTCCTAGGGCCAAAGCTATTGCGTGATCTCAAATACCAACACTCCTATGCAAGATATATACATGTATATATTCCATTAAAAAAAGTTTTTTAAATAAATAACACTATCATTCTACCAACCAAAAGAGAAAACAAACGAAAGGACCAATTCCTAAACTGCCATGTGTGCAGCTCCAATAAATCATGTCACTTGCCATTGCAAATGGTGTTAGCTTTGAGCTGAGAGTAAAGGTGTGAGAAGCTGTGATATTCTCCTAACCGCATTAGCACATCTGGTCGTGCATAGCTGGGACTTGGCTTGAAAAGCTCATTCAGTAAACAGTCATCCATTTCTGTAAAAACAATAATATGAGGAGATAAATCATCTTTCTGAAACATACCTTGGCATTGTACGCAATGTAATGTTTCGCCAGCGCCTCTGGGGTATGCATCCATGACTTATCTGAATGAAAGGAGAAAAAACAACAAAATGAAAATGTATTTTCTGATACAAAAGACGAAAGGCTTGAATATAAAGTTTGATTTATCCTACGGGATCTATATGAATGGGCTGGTATCATACCACCATTCACTGAAAACACGTGGTCAACTAACTTCATGATCAGGACAACCTTAATGTAGTACATCATTAAACATGTAATCAGAGGGAAAACGGCACCAAGACAAATGCCAGCATTCCTGTTCTTGGCTGAAGAATACGGGGGTTATCCACACACTGGTGAGCCTCTACAAGCCAACAGGGCGGCCGTACACCTTACAGCTGTATAAGAGACTGGGCCAGAGATTCCCAGTGTGGCAGTGGATCAGAACCAGTACAGATAAAACAAAAACAAGTACAAAACCAGTACAGTTACAGAACCAGTACAGTTCAATATATTTAATATCAGAATTATATTTTCTCATCATGATAGTATTATTTATATAAAATTATTTAATAAAAAATACAAAATATAGTCATATAATTCAGTTTCATAAGGGTTGGCATCTAGAAGAGTGATAAACTAGCCTATGCATATTAAAAGACCTTAAGGTCCCCTCAGTGAATGTTGTAAATATATGGTCTATCCCAGGTGCCGTTGTAGGTGCTGAAGTACTTGAGGAGCGGTAGACCTGTTTGTGAAATAGAAGTGCATGCTTTGGGTTTAAATCTAACCTGGGCTTACAACACAATAAATACGTTGACTTAGATTCTCTGCGGTGCTCTCTCAGGATGAAGAATAACGGAAGGAAGAAGAGGTCTTCCTCATCAGAGACCACACTAAAGAATTATGAGCGATATCTCCTGTAACGCTGGCTGATGGATGTGAGACAGGAGGGTCCTGAGCTTGGGGCCACAGTATCAGAACGCCGCTGATGAACACAACCGAGCCTCAGCTCGGAATGTGAGGGCCAGTGCGCGCCCGGGACGACAGCTGCCAAACGCAAGCCCGCAGCGAAACGGAACGCTTTCACCACCGGCACCATGGGATACATTTAGAGCACACGGTCAGCTTTCTCATGAATCATCGGTGAGGCTACACTGGCAGATAAACGGCCATTTTGTCACAGTGCGATTTTAACAACAAACTCTGCTTTAGCAGGAATTACAAACAAAATAATAAAATATGAACTTTTTTTTTGACATGAAATCGTTATTCGTAACGTTATTCGAAATCGTTTATCGTACTGTACTGTAAAATGGGACCCCAGTGTGGAACTCCAGTGTGGAACCCTAGTATGGAACCCCTGTATAGAACCCCAGTATGGAACCCCTGTATGGTACCCCAGTGTGCAGAATACACACATACAGGAATGCAGGACTCAACTTGGCACCCTTCTGAACATCCTTCCATGAAACGGGGGGGGGGGGGGGGGGGGGGTTATAAAATGTACAATACATATTTACTAGACACCATTATATTATTAAAGTGTGTCAACTGGCGTGCTTACTTTGATCTTTCTGATGTCAGCATTACAAGACATCAGAGAGTTATCTGAGGCAGGCAACCACAGAATTCTGCACAGCTTAGAAATATCAGAGACGGGCAGCTACTACATTCTAGATCTCTGAGTATTCATTAATTCTAATTAGATTCTGCTTTGTCTAGCCTACAAGGGACAAAATCCAGGCTTAGCAACCATCAAGTTACCAAGCTCATTATCTGTACTTTTATTCTTCGCCATTATTCCAGAAATACCCTGTGAGACAGTCACACACACACACTAAAAAACCCACACCAGATTGCACACACACACACACACACACACACACACACACACACACACACACACACACTACAAAACCCACACCAGATAGCAGTCACACACACACACACACACACACTACAAAACCCACACCAGATAGCAGTCATATACACACACACACACACACACACACACACACACACACACTAAAAAACCCACACCAGATAGCACACACACACACACACACACACACACACACTACAAAACCCACACCAGATAGCAGTCACACACACACACTCCAAAACACACACCAGATAGGAGTTTCAGATTTATATTAAAAAAATGGACGGGTAATCCCTCATTTTTACATTTAGAATTCCTGTGGAATTAACAGAAAATCCTTCAAAGGGAGCTTTGCAGTAATGTTTCCCAGAATCTACTACGTTCAACAGATAATGTTTAATCAAGTTAAGTACATTGTCATAAATTTGAGGAAAGGTAGACCGCCACGCACAAAGTTTTGTGTACTAATTCATATTGTTTAACTGTGGTGGTTATTTTTCAGTCAGGCAAGAGAGAAAGCAATGCTGTTCATAATATAACCCCCCAATTTTAAGGTCTGAACTACTGAACTAAAAATAAATACAGTTTGACTTGGCATTTCTAGCCTTGCATTTTATTAAGCAGTTAAATTCCAGGGCCTAGTTTTATTACAGATTGCATGTAGTCATCCATCTTCTGCCTTTGCTTATTCAGTCCTGCTGGGTTCCTCTAAAACACCCCCCCCCCCCCCCCCCCATGATCCATAGAAAAGGTCAGCATTTGCCTCCACCCTGCAGGACTTTGGAAGACTGACTGAAAGGTCAATTTGCAAAGCTACTGTAAATGACACGTTTAAGTCAACGTTCCTTCAAATCACATCCTACAATTAAGAACTGGTTAAGGCGGCCCGTTGTACGGGATCCGTTTTCAGTACGGTTATTTAAAGCGTGACAGCCAGTGTCCTGAACGTGATAACCCTGTCCGGGGGGTGGGACTATGGGGGCGGGGCGGTCGATGAAACGTTGCTAAACGAGACAAGCAGTGGAAATGTCACGGGCCGCAGAGGTTGGCCCCATCCTGCCTGTGTCCCCCTCCACTGATGACATTTAAATTGTGCCTTAGGACAAAACTGTAAGAGGAGGACGCACATAAATCAGAGTCAGGGACGCGCTTGGCCATATGATCAGCTAGCATTCATAAAGCATTTGGGATGGCACATTTTCTAGAACACGGTTTGAGAAAGTCAATGCACCTTCAGGGCAGGTTCAGTACCTTGCACCCCGGGAAAAGTTTGGTCAGGCAAACAAACTGCATTTCGATCGAAAGCGAATGGCTTATTTAAATATGGCCTGTGCTTACAGTTATGATTTTTACATAAGAGATGATGAAAGCGAGAAGACAGCTCCAGAAGCGACACATCTGGATTCATCATAATCACTCCAGCCCCAATTATCCTGCCTCAGTTAGCTAATTATCAGTACACGCCAACACTCGTTGACAGATAGATTACACCACAAAAAGAAAAAAGAAAAAAAAATGTTCAGAGGCACAAGAATAGCATTTAGCGGTCACCTGTGAGATTATCAAGTGTTGAGCTAAAGTATCCGATGATTAAATAATCAAGAGCAGAAGCTGGCATGAGTTCCAGAAGCAGATCCAACCTGATCTCATGTGAATTCGGCAATATGTACTGATTGTTAGTGTCTCAAAAAACGGTACCTGTTTCCGAATTTTGCACAAGCGCCCCCATGAGCCTGTACTGGGAACAACTGACTAATGCTCAGTTGTAGAGTGTAAGAAGATTTTGTGAGAGATACATAGTGAGAGAGAAGCTTGTGATAGAAAAATATAGTTGTGCAAATATAGATTCTTTAAATCTTAACAGTTCGGGCATGAGCCCGAGTTACGTGAACTCCTGTGAGGTTATGTTTAGGGGTTGTGGGTGGGGTACGGGAATCACGTGTCTTGCCAAGAAAAGCAGTGGGACGCGTGACGTCATATACTACTACCCTCACACGTGATGTTTCCGGCCTATCACAGCCCCTAGCTTGCACAAAATTCGGAAACAGGTACCGTTTTTTGAGACTAACAATCGGTACATATTGCCGAATTCCATGAGATCAGGCTCGCAGATCCATCCCTCCTTGCCCACTCCTGCTCTAAGAAGTGCTCCCAATATCAACACTTTCAAAACACTTCTACTGATCCACCCCTTTGAAATGGCTTTTAATCTATGACACAAAATGGACATTTTTTAAACTATGAATGTCACCATTACCGTATAATTTTTATTTCTTATGAATTATATTTGATTTCTATGTATGTATGTATGTATGTACTGTATGTATATGTGGAACACTTTTGAGGTTGATAAATGTTACACAAATAGCATGCATAATTGTTTCTCAGAATGACCTTCTGATCCAAACTTCTGGCTACATATCATCAACATCATATCTCTTCTATGATAATTTCACAAGTGATTAGTACAGGGATGGGCAATACCAGTCCTGGAATTCCTGTTTCCACTTCTTACCCTGGCTAAATGAGCTAATTGGCTGTATACACCAACACCGGTTCACTCATAGAAGAAATGTAGCGAAAATGTCAGATGGCGTAAATGTTCAGGCTAATTAAGAAATTGAGGCCAGAAAAACCAGAAACAGGTTTAGCACAATAGTTTTGTAACCAGAAATGCACATGAAAAAAAGCATGTTCCATGCCTTAAGAGTTATTTCTGTTTTTGAGGAGAGCAACACAAACACAGATATAAATGCAGTTTGTGTTTAATTTCCTAAATGCTTAAGCTCTCCCTATACAGGATGTTACAGGGAACCATGTAAAAGGCATATCCAGCCAATTATAAACTTATGGCCAGACCTTCCTTTTCACATGAAAAGGTAAGTGTCTGTAGTGTTCCCAACAAGCCTGCAGGACTAAGTCCAGTGATGGGGACACTGTGCTGAAGGAGACTAGGGTCAAGGCTGTGACTCCATGATTAATAATAATAATAATAATAAACTTTATTTATATAGCACCTTTCATACAACAAGTAGCAGCACAAAGTGCTTCACACTACGGAAATAATAATAATAATGACTAAAAATATTGGATAAAACAATATAACTCTATGTGCAAGGGTTCTTTAGAACGCTCTCCCGCGTCCTACTGGAGCACTGTAACGTATACACGAGCTTGAATAGAGGTGATTTATGAAGTAGCGCTCTCAAAAAGATGCAATCTCTATCATGGTGAAGAATAGTCTGAAATTGACTTTGTGTTCAGGCGGAGGGGAAAGGATGCTGTGTTTTATGGCGTGCCCGGCACTGCGCTGAATACATGCTCCAAAATATTCTGTCACCTCAGCATCTCATTTTCCAGTCTGGATCCAGGCCCTTTATCTGTTGTTATTAGAATGACAAATAGAAGGCACAGTGCAATGGAAATGATAAACTTCAAAGTGATGCAGGGCATTAGTGCTGCGTGCGAAAATAAGGCTCGGGTTATGAGCATAAACATTATGGGGGCAACTGAAATTCAATTGAGACTTCAGTTCAGTGCAGCAATAGACCTGAATTATTGTCCAGAAATGTTTTCTTTCTTTATATCCAAACACGTGTGCAGGCACGAACATACGGACGCACACAAACTTCCATTGTATCTCATGTTTGAATTCCGATGATATAAAAGCCTGTACAATACATTGTGATATAAATATCATCTATCAGATCCAAAAATAATATTAATTGGGTACTCTGACAAGCATAAGATTTAATGTATTTAAAAATTAAAAAATACAATGGCTGTACACACAAATAGATTTTCATGGCAATACATATGATTCAGTTCATTTGATATGAGATGTTTATATCTTACTATATGATGCACTGAAATACGATCCGGTTTTACTTTTCGCTGAAGAAAGCTTCTGTTCTGAAAGTGTTAACCTTGCAGATTTGCCATTTGTCAAAGTGAACTAATTGATCGTCTGAGTTCCCACCCAAAGGTTAATCAAATGTTACGCTGGTATAATGCGTGCTCACCTCTTCACATTCTAGCCCCTACACCCGTCAGTCTCATGCACGTTTGAGGTTTGCGATGCTGGTCAGCCTTCCATCGCTAACCTCACCGGTGGGAGCTGTGGCCTAGACGAGCATGGCATCTAATTTAACCTGTACACGGGCCGCCATGGGGAGGAAGAATAACTCATCAACACTTTAATATTCAGTGGCAGCCGCTCTACAGCCTGCAGGATGCGATAAACTCTTCCAGTGCTTCAAGGGATAAAGATGGCGGCTGTTGCTGGCATTAATAAAACATCAGCTTGGATTCCCTAATCTTATTAACGGCCTTTGAAACACGATTTACAATTAAAGTTGTCCTATATACAGTGTGCTGCTTTAGAAGATTTTGTTAAGAGAATTAAGAGACTGAATCCAATTTGCGAGTTTAATGAAGGCGTTTGTGGGGCGCACAAACTGACCATATCCCTGTCCCCTACAGTCTTCCTGCTTGTCCTGCATGTGAGCAATACCACCTGACAGGTGGTGGATGTTAAGCTCAAGGACACTGTGTGTGTAAATATCATGTGCAGGAGATGCAGCAGTGTGTAAGCCTGACTATGTGTTTGGGCCCAATTGTGTCTTTGTGATCAGAGACAAACAGTGGCTCTCACTGTTTTTGATTAAATAATCGGGCAGCTGACCCAAGGTCACGGGATAAGAGGCAGCTGTCATTCACTCGCATGTTTCTTCTTCAACAAAATCCCACAGCAAAAAGAGAACAATAATTATAGTAATCAGAGTTTAGATGTATGATTTCCCTTGACACAGTGCTGTCTGAAAAACAGTCTAGGCTGTAGTGGAATGAGACTATCTCAGGAACAAAAGGTGATCATGAACCAACCTTGGAATGTTTCACTCTGTTTTCAAAACAAGAATTTTTGAGTTCGCAAGCAGCGGAAAAACATTCTTTTCAATTATACATTTGGATGATAATTGCAGACTTTCAGGTTTGGTGTTTTTGTTTTTAATGAAAGTGGAATTCCAAGAAGTTAATGATTGCTGCCCCAAATTGCACATTCAGAGAGAAAGCAATGTAAGAAAATGCAATTACCAACAGAACATTACAAAAGTTTACAGCAGCCGGCATGGGATTTGGATCTGGCTGCACGAACATATAAAAATGGTCTTAGTGGAGTTTTCAATCAGCCAAACAGTTTTCCCAGGAGAGGACAACTTAAAATACCCTAGGGGGGAAAAAACAGCAACTGGCTGGGTTATGTGTTTAAAAGTAACAATAAAATAAAGCACTCTTCCCTTGAATGAGACAAATAAAGAGGAGCATTATGGGAAATGCGTCATAATTCCTACATGAGAAGCCCTTTTACCATTCACCTGAACTATCACTGTGAGAAGCCTCTTACCATTCACCTGTACTATCACTGTGAGAAGCCTATTTTCCATTCACCTGTACTATCACTGTGAGAAGCCTCTTACCATTCACCTGTACTATCACTGTGAGAAGCCTCTTTTCCATTCACCTGTACTATCACTGTGAGAAGCCTCTTTACCATTCACCTGTACTATCACTGTGAGAAGCCCTTTTACCATTCACCTGTACTATCAGTGTGAGAATCCACTTTACCATTCACCTGTACTATCACTGTGAGAAACCCTTTTACCATTCACCTGTACTCTCACTGTGAGGAGCCCCTTTACCATTAGCATTAGATGAAAGGCTGGAGCTGTTGAATTCAGATGCATTCAAATCTAGTCCTTTGGCTTTATCAATAGGACATTTAAGAGAAAGCAGAAAGTGTATCCACTTAGACAGAAGCATATACCTGAAACTGCCACAATGATTCCACACCAGTATCGTTTAATATGAGGAGCACTCTTAGCTGATTGGTTCTGATTACAGTGGATGAATGGTTCACTTTGTCAAATCTATGTGTTCTACCTTTATTTAACCAGGTATCTCACCTGATAACCTAATTCTGTTCTTGCAGTGATAACCATGGGTGTCACATTGGGTAGGGAATGCAAGGGATTGTGCCCCTTACTGGTCAACACCTCTTCTAGGAGCAACATACCCAAGGAGGTCTCCCATCCAAGTAATAATCAAGCACATCCCTGCTTAGCTTCAGAAGGGTATGGCTGCTGGATTTATGAATTGTTTCAAACCTGGAGCCTGTGCAATGTTTATGACTGGCAAGTTACAATCTCTTAGCTACAATCTCTAGCCAGCTCTCTAAGCTTTTCCTCTTCAACATTGACCAATTCATATGGTAAATGTCTGCAAAGAAAGTTTGTTATCAGAAGAACCTTAACCAGATGGATGGATCACTGCAAGGGTTATTTCTCCGGACTCATTTTCCTATAGAACTCTATGGGGAAAAAAGTCAGGAGAAACAACCCTTAAAGTGATCCATCCACATCTACTCCATATCTGGCAACAGAGTGATGGTTTGGGGCTCGTTTGATAGCTCAGACCCTTGATAACTTACAGCCATTTAGCCAGCCATGTGTTCCATACTGTACCAGTGTAATTTACAGCTGAATCTAGTCTCACCCCCCAATTTCCATAGAGATCCATTCAAATGCAGAGAGGTTATAGTATCGCTTGTAACAGTACCTGAAAATAAGATATCGACAGTTTTTTGATGTTGATGGTCATAGACTTCAGGAAGTAACAGCATGTAAAGGATATGCGACCAAATATGAAATATGATACTTTAAAAATACGTTAAAGCAAAGGGTATGAATACTTATGTAAATGAGAAATTTTAGTTTTTTATTTTTAATAAATTTGCTAAAATCTCAAAAAAACTTTTTTCACATTGTCATTATGGGGTGTTGTGTGTAGATGTTTGAGGCAAAAAATGAACTCAATCTATTGTAGTATAAGTCTGTAACATAATAAAACGTGGAGAAGGTGAAAGGGTGGGGAGACTTTCCGGCTTGACTGTATGTACGGAGAGAGAGAGAGAGAGAAAGAGAGAAAGAGATGTTATCTATTTTTCAACATTCAATACTGGATCCATTGTGAACAGAGATGATTAAGTATAGTACAGAAAGACCCATTCCAACAGTGAGCCTGCACAGAGAAGACTGTATGAGAAAAAGACCAGCAGCGCAATCACTATTAATACGGCTCTGGTGATTCTCATGATTACAGCAGCTATTTTCTCTTGTACTGCAATTTTATCTTGCATGCTTAGTATGAAATATTAAACTGACATGATAATGTTCCTACGTGTTGACTACAAAGTGCACTCCTGCAAACTAATCAAGAGGGGACAGGATTGGGTGCAGTCAGGGTTACTCACATATTCTCCACAAACACCATAGATTATTTATTTCAAGCATTAGCATAATAGACACTTTGTTCAGAAGCTCTCTCTCTCTCTCTCTCTCTCTCTCTCTCTCTCTCTCTCTCTCTCTCTCTGTATTCCTGAAATAAGAAGTCAGTGCTTCCAGAGAGCATGGAAAACCTTTGTGCCACTATGAAAGGCATTCATGACCCTTTATGTAGGATGACTTCATTCTCTGATCTGCGGAATCGTAGAGCGTAGAACAGTGCACGCAGTCTCTACACGCTTGTATAAAAACAGTGCACGCAGTCTCTACACACTTGCTTTTATAAAAACAGTGCACGCAGTCTCTACACAAAACAGTGTAATGATTGATTTCTCATAATAAAGAATTGTTTTATATTATTTTACCTTTTTTCCTGTTAAAAGCCCGATTCATGGTGGAAAAGGTCTGAACTCTGCCTCCAGGGAATCTGCTGCAATTCCACCTGAGGAGAAGAAAAGCACATTATGGGCATGTGAAAAACACCACATATTTTCCACAAACAAACGAACAAAAAAACCACTCTACATTTACAATATTTCACCACCAGCCGTTCTCAGACCATACAGAGACTCATTGTCAATCAAGCACATGTATGATGTCACGACAGTTCTGATAAGTAAAATGACATGTTTGAAATTAAGTAAATAATTTGACCCCCCCCCCACACACACACACACACACACACACACACACACACACACAACAACAACAAAAAAGAATCAAGTTCTTGAAGATAAACAACACAGTACTGAACATACTCAGTGTTAAGGTTAAATGAGTCAATGTTAAAGGAACAGCAGAATTCCCTGATTTTGAGATGAAATAAAAGCCAGCAGACTGTGGTTCTCCATGACCCGGACTGCAGACCCCCATTCTACCGGTTAGTAATGCAGGAATCACCAAAAATAAATAAATAACATGATGCATTTCTTTTTAAAAATGAGCCATTTATAACTTTATTTCAGATAAAGTTTTGGTATTATGTTACTATTATCATGCTAGGATAAGATGTTACTGTTATGTTTGTACTACTCTAGAACTCTAGATCAATTATCTCGGGTAATTTAGCCCTGTGAAAGATAATACGTTTTTTAGAAGCTGCTCGTAAATAGGTATATAAATCTGTGATATTACTTTAGTCAAACTCCCCTCAAAGAACTTTGGCAACAATAACTATTTTATATAAAATGATACAGTGTAGTTCAGATTATTGATAGGCTATCAAAATAATCACATTTTTCTCTTCTTCACAGACACTGATTCAGAGGTTTTTCTTTCTTTCATTTTTCTCTTTGTTATTTCTTCTATAAGAGTGAGCATGCGATTCAGGTTCAGGTTTAAGCAGGCAGCAGTAGCTTGCTTGGTTCAGGTTTAAGCAGGCTGCAGTAGCTAGCTTGGTTCAGGTTTAAGCAGGCTGCAGTAGCTTGCTTGGTTCAGGTTTAAGCAGGCTGCAGTAGCTTGCTTGGTTCAGGTTTAAGCAGGCAGCAGTAGCTTGCTTGGTTCAGGTCTAAGCAGGCAGCAGTAGCTTGCTTGGTTCAGGTTTAAGCAGGCTGCAGTAGCTTGCTTGGTTCAGGTTTAAGCAGGCTGCAGTAGCTTGCTTGGTTCAGGTTTAAGCAGGCTGCAGTAGCTTGCTCGGTTCAGGTTTAAACAGGCTGCAGGAGCTTGCTTTTTCAGCTCGTTAAACTGGTAAAATATAAATTATACATAAAAGTATACTACAGCTGTAATCCCATTATAGGCATGCATATTTCTGGTGGCACAATATTGTGTATGTACTAAATGAGTATGCCAGCACCGTGTAGACCATTGGATAATTCACAGTTTACAAAAAGAGATGACGCTTAATATGTTACTCTTGCCTTCAGCAAGATCTATTCTGTGGTGTGAAGGACACGTGGGTTTATGGCTGAGAGTGACTCTTTAATTAAAATGCTTTATCATTTCCATGAGAATCGGAGCAACAAAGGCCTGCCCTATGTGGTGCCTGAGGAGAGAAAACCGTTCTTTTATATCATGTGTGTGACCCCGAGGAAAATCATCTCAGATGCATACCCTGGTGAAAGCCCAAAGCCAAAAGAGAAGAAAAAGAAACCGCACTTTCATCACCCGCATGGAGGCATTCAAAAGGCAAACCCTTTTAAAGTCGTTAAAATTCTCTTCTGTAGAGAACAATTATGTTCCCTGAGATAAATCAGGCCCAGAAATGTTCACAGCAATACTGCCTGAAACAGATAAAGCTAGGGCTCACTTGATTGGTGAGAAGCTCCAGGTCTTAAGGAGTGTGCGTTGGCGAGGTTCAGGATGTCATGGAGGTGATGTATAACCTGTAAGGAACCTGTACTCAGTTCTACCCAAGGCACTAGGTCACAAGAGTCTAATTAAGTGAAGTTGTGAAAGTAGGAAAGAATCACGTTTCTCTCTCAATAAGAGCTGCTGGAAGCTTTCAGTCATCTCTCCAGAGTTGGACAGGAGGATGGAGGGCGTGAGAAAAATCAGGCTAGCGGGCAGACAGCGGCCCGGCCTCGGCAACAGCTGTTGGCCCACCGGCATCTTGCAAACTGGCACTACAGCGGTCAACTTGCGGCGAGTGCACGTGAGAATCAGCATTGAGAGAGGCCAAAGCAACAGGGTGAGTCTGTATGAGGATCAGCAAGAGAGAGGGAAAAGCAACAGGTGAAATACTTTGCCCTTAGCGGGCCACCGTAGTGCCTATTAGCAAAACTGTGGCGTCCCGACAGCCATTGCCGTAGGCGGTCCGATAAGCGCTAGGCAGTTACGCGAGTTCTTAAAGAATAAATTTCATGCAGCCGAGAGACGTTGCTCTGGATCCAGACAGAAAAAGACTGTGAAACTCCATAATGCTGAAGTGCCCTGAAACGCAGTGCTTTTCCTATTTAAATCCCGGCCTCTGTTCTGCCTTCTGGCTTTATTTTCATAGTCAAATCGACAATTTGCCAAAATACACCCTTGAGAAAGATTACGGACAAGAACATCAGACATTTATTGCTGGCTTTTAAAGAAAAGCTAAGATTTTCAAATTTGTGTCTGTTAGTGCGTCCTCCACTTTAGAAAATTGGCAGTTTTTTTTGACAACCAGGGATTCTTCAGCAGTCCAATATTCAGACAGAGAAAGCACTAAAAATTGAGATAGACTCTACTTTCCTGTCCTCAGTTGCAACATCTATTTACTGGAGGACTGTTTACAGTTTTATAGGCCTTTTATTTCTTTATCCATTTTATTTAAGCAGGCCCTGATTCATGCCAATATTGATTAGAACTAAGAGCATTGTATGGCTCTGATAAGCTTTGCACTAAAATATCTACAGGGTTATGGTCCGCTCGGCCCTGCTGCTTGTACACAGTGCTCTTATTTGCCCGTGCTTCTCTTTGTCATAATAGCCTTGAAAGTTGATTTGGAGAAAGGCATCCGTTTCACAAATCTGTAACCAAACTCAGGGTGCCTTGGTGGCATAGCCTGCAGAGCACTGTCCACATGCTCACTGCGAGCCGCGACGTCGGCGGATAGAATCTGGCCGCGTGACCTTTGTCGCACGACTCTCCCTCTCTCGCTCCCATTCCTCCCGGCTATGTACACTGTGTTGTCCAATAAAGCTGAAAAAGCCCTTAAAATGTAAAAAAAAAAAAAAAGTATGAAGTAATCAAACTTTGCTCCACGCCGAGTCAATGTTTTTATTCTTGATGTAGTATTATTATTTTTATTTTATTATTATTATGTTAAAATAATCTGCGTACTTGTACATATTACAGAACTGGTGGTATTACTGGGCTTGATAAATGAATGTCGGGCTGGAAAAATGGAAAGTCATTTGTCTGGCTTTTTTCAATGAGCCCATTAGAGAAATAGCACAATAGAAAAGTGAGGGCTTATGGGTAGAGTAATTTCAGCCTTTCCGAGTGGCATCGACCAAGGGAATAAAAAGCCTGTGCACTGACTGGGTCTCCAAGATCAGCACATCTTTTACTGGGTGAAGCCAATCTCACCTCAACTTTGGTTACAAGAATGTAAATCAAGACTGGGGCTGTGACCGAATACAACCCCTACACCCTTTGGAGGGCGCATATTTGAGTCCACTTCGGCAAAAATTATTATTATTATTTTTTTGTTAATTCTATCTTCATTCATAATCGACACTTTGTAACAATCGTCATATGTTAACGGATTGATATTCTCAATAACAAATAAAAAAATTAAAAGAAATATTACAAACTACTCACTAGTTTGGAAAGAGTTTTGCAGGATTTCTTTTGCACACTGTTTGCAAAGTGAGGGGACAGGGCACATAGTAGACAGGGGACAGTGGACAGGGAACAGGGGTTGTATTCGGACACACCCAGGGTGTTTTTATTTTTTTTGTAACTAGTGTGGTTACTTACAAAGAAAAACTGCCGATTTACGGGCCCGATTTACTAAGCCCTTTAGCGTGTGCAAAACCAATAACATCACCAATGATTGGTGCAAAACAAATACTATTAACCAATCATTGATCATATTATTAGTTTGGTTTGTGCTAAAATGTTTTAGTTTACACACTGTAAACTGGCGCACTATTGTATACTGGAAAAAAGGAGCACAGAATCAACAATACCTATCGATTTAAAGCAAATACACAGGAATGCACATTAGTGAAAATGCTCAAATTCCATCCATCCATTATCTAACCCGCTTACTCCTGGGATCTGGGGGCTGCAGCCTATCCCAGCATGCATTGGGCGAGAGGCAACACCATTCTGCCCAATGCTCAAATTACACACAAGCGTACGTGTGAAGCTATCCACTGCACCACTGAGCCACCCAATGCTCAAATTACACACAAACGTACTGTACGTGTGAAGCTATCCACTGCACCACTGAGCTTGACTTTGTATGTGTGAAGCTATCCACTGCACCACTGAGCCGCCCAATGCTCAAATTACACACGAGCGTACGTGTAAACCTACGGTCTCTGGAAGTGCAAGGCTCTCTAGAAAGCCCAGGATTTGAGGGGTGCTTTACCATGAGGGTGTGGTTAAAATGAGCCGGAGAGACCCTGCAATGGAAACAGCAATGAAAGCCGCAGTTCACAGCCAGAGCTCTTGATGGGCTGCGAATATGGCTGGGAGGAAGCACAAGTGGATTTATTCAAAACCATGTGCAGGTAATATTTTCCAAGTCTCCAAGTCTCTCGAATCTAACTTCTCAGCATTGTGCCTGCTTTTTTTCTCAGCAGTGGTTTATTTAAGTCAAAGTCTATTTCAAGAACAAGGTGTGTGTGTGTGTGTGTGTGTGTGTGTATTTATCTTTTTTTATTTTAATACAAAATGATGCTGAGGTATTTATTTGCTGCTGCTGAAGGCCTGAAAGTAAAATATGCAGAGAGTGGAAGCAGTGGGAATGTGCACGAGTGTTCTCAGATTCCTCTAGCTCCCAAACCCAAACAGTACTGCCATTTAAAAAAAAAAAAGACTAGGCTATAAAAATGAGATTGTTTTATTTATAGAAGATTGCACTGTCGCCAAGAGTAATGCAAAGTTAAATGAGCAGGGACAGGATACATACTAAGGTCTTCTAAATAGCTGAATCCATGGGTACCCACCTTCTTGCTGCGTAATCTCTCAGATAGTGGACCAAATGCTACAATCACAAAAGAACCAAAGTTGAACCTCTGCAATCAATTTCTGTGACAACTTCACAAAAAGGTGACATTCAAAGAGGTCTAATATATGTACACCGGAGTGGTTCTGTCTAAGGAATTCATTACTATCCTTGATATGCTTAGTTTATCTGAGCTTTAAATGGCTTACAGGCAGTAAAATTGTACAAGTTCCATACACGGCATATGAAACTGACATCATGGCTCTGTGTAATAGTTTCTCACTGATATGTTGGCAGTTTATTTATGAAATGACATATTGCCCACTCTCAGTACATTTCATCCACACCCATATCTGTCAGCAAAAACTCACAGATATAAGCATCTTCCTTCACAGATACTATGGTTTCCTTTCAGTTTAATTCGACTCAACACAGGCTCAGCAGGGGATTGTGGGTAAATTATACACTGCTGGTGATATTGTTGTGTCCTTAGAAAACCCACAGAAAACCCACTAGTTTAATTTTTAAAAAAAGGAATTAAAATGTAAAATAATAATAAATATAGTTGCAAGCAGAGATTCCCAGGGACCGAGCAGAATAAGCAGCATTTGTCAAACATAAAGACTCCAAAATGGTCGACAATTCAAGACAGAGTTGACCCAAAAAGCAAATATCTATGTTTCTAATCAGGGCTTTTGTCATTGTTGCAAGTTTGAAATGTCTGCAAGGGAACAGTAAAATTTTGGATCTCTATAGCGCCACCATGTGGTTTGATTGGGCTAAGCCTTTGTAACTGAAATTCTGATCTAACTCTGAATCACCCCATCAAGTTTCAGAACTTTATGTTAAACGTTTTTAGAATTATTAGCATTTATGTGATAAGCGACGCCCACTACAAATTCATTGGATCGTCATTTGGCCATTTTCTGACCTAGGCCTTGACTGTATGAAGGCAAGTGGTCAAATTGGTCGAACTTTATGGGCCCTTGAGGCAAATTTGTTCATCTTGAGCAGAGGGACCTGTACACCAAGTTGTGTGACTCTAGGTGAAACGGGGCATTGGCAGTGGCCGTGTCAATGTCAAAATATTTTCACATGCACTACAGCACCACCAGGTTCAATCTGCATCACAATTTATAGGATCCAAGAGTTTGGCTATCCCAACAAGCCTGCCAAGTTTGGTGATTCTAGGCCAAACCAGCTCACGGGAATTTTAGGAGTAAGGGGAGAAGAAAAATAAAATCGGAACAAAAACAATAGGGTCGCAGCAGCTTCACTGCTCACTCCCCTAATAAGTAATCCCGTATGTTACTGCACTGGACTGGGGAACCACTCGGGTTTCTTATAAAACTTGGACTATACTTTGAAGATAATGTCTTAGTCTAAATAAGACAAGCATGTACGCATCACGCAAGTATGAGGGGTCAAAGGTTAGTGTGAAGCTTCAGTTAAACACCCAAAGGCATCTTCAGTCAAAGGTTATTAAAAAAGGCTTCCCCGTAAGGTAAGGTCTTCAGCACTGAAAGCAGTGTGAACAGAAAGACTATTGTCACACAAAAATGGCCTCAGATGCTGTACACACACTCACATACAGTGCTCTCCATAATGTTTGGGGCAAAGACACAATTATTTTCTTGATTTGACTTTGTGCTCCTCATTTTAGATTTGCAATCCAACATGTGTTAAAGTGTAGATTCTCAGCTTTTATTAAAGGTGGTATTTTTATATATTTTGGTTTTACCACATAGAAATTACAGCACCTTTTTATACATAGTCACAGTTAGAGACATAGGCCAAACCTTAATCATAATTAACTGTTTGGAACATCATTAAGAAGAAAGAGAGCACAGCTGAGCTCAGTAATCGCAAAGGGCCTGGTAGGCTAAGGAAGACCTCTACAGTTGATGACCAAAAAATCCTCACCATAATTAAGAAAAAAAACCTAAAAAACATCTGTCTGATAGATCAGAAACACTCTTCAAGAGGCAGGCATGGATTGTCAGTGACTACTGTCGAGAGAACACTTCACGGACAGGACTACAGAGGCTACACTGCAAGATGCAAACCACTAGTTAAATGCAAAAACAGGATGGCCTATTTCAGAAGAAGTACCTAAAAGAGCCTGCAGAGTTCTGGAAGAAGGTCTTGTGCAGAGATGAGCCCAATATTCACTTTTATCAAAGTGATGGCAAGAGCAAAGTGTGGAGGCCAAAAGGAACTGCCCAAGATCCAACGCATACCACATCATCTGTGAAACATGGTGGTGGGGGTGTGTGGGTTTAGGCATGTATGGCTGCCACAGGTACTGGCTCACTTGTCTTCATTAATGATGTAACTGCTGATAGCAGCAGCAGAATAGAATAGAATAGAATAGAAAAACTTTATTAATCCCCGAAGGGAAATTGCATTGTTATAGCAGCAACATTAAAACACAATAAAAACACAACAGACGATACCAACACAACAGATGCAAACACAGAATGCTATAGTGATTAAAACAGGTGGACAGATAAATAGACATATGAATAAATAATAAATAGGTATGTATGCTGACTGTGATTTAGCCGGTCCTGGCAAAGGAGGAAGAGTTGTACAGTTTTATGAATGAATTCTGAAGTGTACAGAAACATCTTATCTGCTCAGTTCAAGCAAATGCCTCCAAACTCATTGGACGGCGCTTCATCCTACGGAAAGACAATGATCCCAATCATACTGCTAAAACAACAAAGGAGTTTTTCAAAGCCAAAAACCGGAAAATTCTTGACTGGTCAAGTCAGTCACCCAATCTGAATCCAATTGAGAAAACTTAAGGCAACTAGCCCCTGAAACAAGCAGGAGCTGAAGATGGCTGCAGTACAGGCCTGGCAGAGCATCAACAGAGAAGATACTCAGCACCTGGTGATGTCTATGGGTCAGAGGCTACAAGCAGTCTTTGCATGCAAAGGATATGTGGACAAAGTACTAAACATGACTTATTTCATTTACATAACATTAATATGTCTCAAACATTATGGTGTTGAAATGGGGGGGGGGGGGGGGGGGATGTATACAAAGTGCTGTAATTTCCACATGGTGAAATCAAAATGTATAAGATACCTGAGAATCTGCACTTTAACCACATGTGAATTGTTTGAATACAAATCCAAAAATTGTGGAGTACAGAGCCAAATTAAGAAAACATATTTATTAAAACTTTATGGAGGGCACTGTATATGCAGCCAGGATGCCAGACTGAGGCAAAATGACAGCAGTTCAGAATGAAAGAGTGAGCGGTTATGACATACAAATGTGTTTTGTATTTATTGATTGCTTTATAACATTGCTTATTTCCCAATAGGTATCATCTATTTCCAAGACACCTCTGATTTTGGATAGATGAGGCCTGGTCACCACTCTTCATTTTATGACTGTATTGAGGGCTGGGACACAATGTTGATACCAATAATCTAAGGTTCAAAAGCACAGCTTTCTCCCAAATGCTATACCTGGTTTTTTTATTTTTTATTTTATTTTTTGAACCAACGAAAGTATATTGCAACTAATATATCACTTTGAGTTAGAAGACCAAAAGCATGTTTTGTGTTATTCGTCACTTACCTTGCAAATGCCCAATTTAGCTGTGCAGACTTAGATGAAAAGAAAAATTTGCTTTCCATCTCCTACTCTCCAACATATGCATTTATTTATTTATTTACTGTTTTACTTCACCCACAGGACCACGTCTGTGGCCAAAAAGCAGAACGGCCCAAACTGTCACTTGTTTAAGCATTAGTCCATGTGTGGAAATATCTTATTTATTAGTCATTCTACTAGGTATAAAGGCTACTGTTTAGAAACTGTTTAGAGGTTTAGAATCTTAGGCTTAGCTAGCTAGATTAACAATGTTATTTTTAAGCCAAGTTGCCTACTAACATACAAACCCCAATTCCAAAAAAGTTGGGACAGTATGTAAAATGCACATGAAAGCAGTGATTTGTAAATTCTCTTTAACATATATTTAATTGAATGTTTTTGAGATATTTAATGTTTTGCCTTATCAACTTTATTGATTTTTGTAAATATACGCTAATTCCGAATTTGATGCCTGCAACATGTTTCAAAAAAGTTGGGACAGGGGCAAAAAAAAAAAAGACTGGGAAGTTAAAAAAAAAACACCTGTTTGGAACATTCCACAGGTAAACAGGTGATGCTATCATGATTGGGTATAAAAGGATATCAAAAAACTCTTGATATCTTATTTTCAGGTACTCTATAGCGATACTATAACCTCTCTGCATTTGAATGGATCACTGTGGGAATTTGGGGGTGGGACTAGATTAAGCTGTAAATTACATGGGAATAGTGTAGAACCCATGGTTGGCTAAATGGCTGTAAGTCATCAAGGGTCTGAGGTATCAAATGAGCCCCATATATGCCCAGATATGCAATAGATATGGATGGATCACTTTAAGGGTTGTTTCTCTTCCTATTGAACTCTATGGAAAAATAAGTACAAAATAAATATTTACAAAAATCAATAAAGTTGATCAGGTAAAACATTAAATATTTTTTATTTGTACTGTTTTCAATTAAATATATGTAAAAGAGAATTTACAAATCACTGCTTTCTGCTTTTATGTGCATTTTACATACTGTCCCAACTTTTTTTGGAATTGGGGTTTGTAATAACATTAGCTCAGTTAATGGAGTGAGCCAGTCAAGACAAAAAAATGTTAATTAACCTAACTGAAAAATTCAATGAAAAGTATTAACATTGTCAGCACTGTATGCCAGTTTACTATGTGATGAAATGCCAAATGAACATGAGGCGTGGTCAAAAGGCTGCTGTAATAACATTCTGATTCTATGATTGGTCAAACTGGTCTCAGTAACCAACGTGACCCCCGCCAGCGCCTTGTAACATTTTTGTCTTCTCACACACAACTTGTGCTAGCTTAGCGTTGTCAAAGAGATTTCAATAAACTGAATTGTGAATTAGCCCATAATTGTCATTTGCACAATCTGCCATGTGGCCAAACAGTTTGACTTGTCTAACATCACTGCGTAATTCTGACACAAACAAACAATTAAATTTGAACAGTAACAGTATCATTGTGCACTGGCTACTGCCCTTAAAAGTGCACTCATACTTGTTAAACACCAGAAAACCTGAGTTAGAAATGTATTACCAGTTTTCTAAAATATATAATTTGTAGCTGATATCAACAAAACAGACAACATATTTCTAATTGATGAACACAGATACATTGAAATCTACGATCACACTGCAGTATAGACAGTATACATACAGTATATATTTATAATCCACACTGTCATTCTAAAATAAACAAATATACAGCCCTACGTGTAGAGGAGGCGCACATTAGAGGTTGGCTATCTATTTCAAAAACACACTCAGACCCTCACAGTTTATTGCCAGCGAGTTGTGGAGAGAGACAGACACCTGGACAGTGTCAGAGTTGGGACTGAGAGTGGCGGCGTTTGCCTGCATGATCTTTTCCTGACTGGATGGGGTCTCGCCTCTCCGGCAGTGGCCCTGCATCACCCCAAAAATCTGCCCTTCTCCGCCTCCACCATTTGCTGAAGTCGGCTTTGGATCCGGCTTAGTGATTTACAGGTGTCCAGAGGGACCCAAACACCAAACGGCAATAGTTACTGACCCCGAGACAAGTTTAAAATGTAGGAGGACTGTGCAGCTAGCTGGTCTGCTACAGTGGAGGGAAACATATGGTCCCCGCGGGATCGCGCAAAGCAGTCAGTTCTACAGCTCATTCACTCCAGTAAAAGTGTTTAAGGACAAGCTAACGCCCCAGCAATGCAAACATAAACATTAAGGTCAAACAAACAGCTCAATATCACTCTGTCAGTGTAAATGGACTGGAACTGTAAAATTGCAACCAAGTACCAACTTAACACTAAGAAGACAAATTTTTTTATTTTATTCTGAAAATGAAAAATAATTACCAGAATAAACTCTTAAAAGTATCCTAAAAGTAAAGCATGCTGAAGGTGCTAGTTATTTTGGACTTATTTAGGTGTCTTGGAAATAGATGATACCTATTGGGAAATAAGCAATGTTATAAAGGAATCAATAAATTATTTATTTTGGCTGTTGGACTTTGAAAAGACTGTTCGTTTTTTGTGCTTTTTAACATTTCTGTTAGCGTTTAAATACTTGTGGATTACTAATCATTCGGCATATAAACGTCAGGCTTTGGTCATGCACTCAGGAAAGATCTCCTTTGTCAAAAGCTGTGCGACTATTCATTTTCAGTCAGTTAAAATTTAAATTATAAAATGAAAGTTTAGGAGAAGATAACTCAGCATGACCTACTTTGACAGTGTTAACAGTCCTCCTTGAAAGCAGAAATGAAAAGATAAATCCAGAAATGTATTAGTAGGCTCTTCCACAGAAATGAAAAAAAAAAAAATCCCTCCAAGTTCCAAAAAACAGACAACTCTCCCTTGCTTAAAACAACAACAAGAAAATCTGAAACAACAAAAAATAAAACTAGCATTCAAAAGCCATATTATAAAAAGCCTTATTTGGCACCACTAATGCAAACCATCTGAGCCTACCACCATTTGACATTGTGCAAAAACATGTACCGCAGTCCCAACATAATGCCGCAGAAACACAATGGCTCTTTGTTTCCACAGCTGCTTTCAACAATCCTGGAATTTTGCTAGCTAAGCTCAACAAGTTAGGAGACATCACAAAACAATCTGTTTATTAATTTACCCTGAAACATTCCTCACTCGGATCAGTAGCTAAGCTCTAGCATACTTTCCAAGCACATTCCCCCGTTCTTACTTTCCCTCTTAACAGAGACATAAGAACCAAAAACACACCGAAAACAAATAGGGGAAAAGACCAGCCAAAACAGTACCCACCAGCAAGAGAGATGGAACCAGAAAAGAGTTCAAATTGGTCTCAAAGTCAAATGAAAATACAATATGCTAGAGTGAAGCGATGTACTTGCCTTGAAAGCCAGTGGAATTTTGAAGAGGAAGTTGTAGCGGTACCTAATAGTTTTCAGCTGTGGGCCAGATGGTGACAGTATTGTGCTAACAGGCATGATGGGTCTGCAAACTCAACAAGATTTTTGTTTAGCGACACCCTGCCTAGATTTTAAAGTCAAAACCGCCTACCCACACTCATATTTCTCACTCTCAAGGTGAATAGTTTTCATTTTAACTTGCATTTTAACTTCAGAACAAACACAGCACTTTGATGTCTCTCATGTATAACTGCACCAGAAATCCAAGGTACCTAATTTCATCACTTAGTTACCTTTCAGGGGACCCAAGCATTGTCCTTCACAGACACTTTCAATAAATCATACTACACTGCAGGTTGTAAATTGGATTAAAACAAATAAAATAAACAGCTAAAAAGCAAAGGGAGTCATGAAGGGACACAAAATCCTCTGAAAAACAAAGCATCTGCCCCATCTGCTAAAGCGCTTGCATACGGTGCAAGAAATGCACATACTGGCAGCAGAAGCAAGCTACGCCTTGGTGAAATCCAACACTTCTGCATCGTACTCGGTTTTGAAAAAGGCTGGGATAGACTTCTTTGTGCGCCGTGCTTGAGGGAGGTGCATAGTGGACAAGAAAATACATCTTTATTTATAAACAAAATGAGGTGGAAAAAAGACTCCCCTTCCATACCCCCCTTTTCCGCCACCTTGCCAGACCCCCGTATCATCTGGGACGAGGTGTTGCTGTGTTGGTGTTGGCGACGCCTTCAAATGTCTGCTCAGGGGATCATTTCAGGAGAGAGAATGCGGGGAGCCCTGCTCTTAAATTTCATTGGTTTTACCTTGCTTTCTCCTCTCTTCCTCTCTTCTGCCCTATATGAACATCTGTGGGAAGGGGTGTGGTGTTGTTTTAAGGTTAGCCAAGACATTCCACATCTCTAAAAGAACTGGTACTTCAGCAAAAAACAAAACTTCTGTAAGGGGTCAGGGTAAATGAGAAACACATTACAAGAAAGAAAGAACAAAAAAAAAACTGGAAAAAACAGATTTTCCTGGAATCATTAAGCTTATTTACTTTCAGGAAATCGGTTCATGTTTAGTCAGACATTCAATGATTCATCGAGAATGCAGCCATGGAATAAAGAGGGAAGGGTGGGGGGGGGTCTGAAAAATATTGACTGCTCAGACTCAGAGTAGGGCAGTACATCAAGCACGCAAGATGTTGTGCAATCCAAAGACTATTTCCTGATAAATACGTTCAAATAAATGAGATCAGGTCCAATTACATTTTCTCTGTGTGCAGATTGATGGAGTTGTCACACCTTTAATACAATTTTCATATTTCCGAAAATTGAAGTTTTTTTTAATTCATGAAATGGTGACTTCACGTGAATATTTCTTAAAGCAAGTATAAAAAAAGAAGAAGAAAAAAGAAAAAATGTTCACACCTTGGTGATAGATTCCTGGAATTTTGTTTTTACTGTGGAGCCTTGACCCTGACCAAGGGGATGTGAAAGACCAGAAGACTGTGGGGCTAGACTACACACTATCCTGGATTAGACTGTGGGGCTAGACTACACACTATCCTGGATTAGAATGTGGAGCTAGACTACACACTATCCTGGATTAGACTGTGGAGCTAGACTACACACTATCCTGGATTAGACTGTGGAGCTAGACTACACGCTATCCCGGATTAGACTGTGGAGCTAGGCTGCATGCTATCCTGGATTAGACAGTGAAACTAGGCTACACGCTATCCTGAATTAGAATGTGGGGCTAGACTACACACTATCCTGGATTAGACTGTGGAGCTAGACTACACGCTATCCCGGATTAGACTGTGGAGCTAGGCTGCATGCTATCCTGGATTAGACAGTGAAACTAGGCTACACGCTATCCTGAATTAGAATGTGGGGCTAGACTACACACTATCCTGAATTAGAATGTGGGGCTAGACTACACACTATCCTGAATTAGAATGTGGGGCTAGACTACACACTATCCTGAATTAGACTGTGGAGCTAGACTACACACTATCCTGAATTAGACTGTGGAGCTAGACTACACACTATCCTGAATTAGACTGTGGATCTAGACTACACGCTATCCTGAATTAGACTGTGGAGCTAGACTACACGCTATCCTGAATTAGACTGTGGAGCTAGACTACACGCTATCCTGGATTAGACTGTGGAGCTAGACTACACGCTGTCCTGGATTAGACTGTGGAGCTAGGCTACACGCTATCCTGGATTAGACTGTGGAGCTAGACTACACGCTATCTGGATTAGTCTGTGGATCTAGACTACACGCTATCCCGGATTAGACTGTGGAGCTAGGCTGCATGCTATCCTGGATTAGACAGTGAAACTAGGCTACACGCTATCCTGGATTAGACTGTGGAGCTAGGCTACATGCTATCCTGGATTATACTGTGAAGCTAGGCTACACGCTATCCTGGATTAGACAGTGAAACTAGGCTACACGCTACCCTGGATTAGACTGTGGAGCTAGGCTATACGCTATCCTGGATTATACTGTGGAGCTAGACTACACGCTATCCTTGATTAGACTGTGGAGCTAGACTACACACCATCCTGGATTAGACTGTGGAGCTAGGCTACACACTATCCTGGATTAGACTGTGGAGCTAGGCTAAATGCTATCCTGGATTAGACTGTAAAACTAGGCTACACACTATACTGGATTAGACTGTGGAGCTAGGCTACACGCTATCCTGGATAAGAATGTGGAGCTAGGCTGCACGCTATCCTGGATTAGACCGTGAAACTAGACTACACGCTAGGCTACACACTATCCTGGATTAGACTGTGGAGCTAGGCTACACACTATCCTGGATTAGAGTGTGGAGCTAGGCTGCATGCTATCCTGGATTAGACTGAGGAGCTAGACTACATGCTATCCTGGATTAGACTGTGGAGATTGACTACACGCTATCCTGGATTAGACTGTGGAGCTAGACTAAACAATATTCTGGATTAGACTGTGGAGCTAGACTACACGCTATCCGGGATTAGACTGTGGAACTAGACTACACACTATCCTGGATTAGACTGTGGAACTAGACTACACGGTCAAAGTAGGCATTTTAGATCAAATATGAATCAAGATTGAGCAACTGCATAGCCTATTTCTCGCCTGTTTTCAGAAATATATTTTAGTGGACTGTTTAGGTGGAATAAAAGAAAGTTTATGAACAGGCCGCCATGTTTTTCCTGTTTGAAAAAGGAGGCGAAACCAAGGACCACTGTATGTCTAACCAGTCAGGTGCCATTAATGTTCCCTGGTAGGCTACTGAATCTGTTGAATGTATTTACATAGCACCGCCCATCAAACACACAGTTTGGGGGTCCGGCGTGTCCCCATACATTGTCGCCGGATTTGGTGAGAACCTAGCTGAAGTGTCCATTGCCGTATTTGCATAAGGTGTTTCGGCCCTTAGAGTCATCAGAGTTGGTACATAAGCCTACACCATGATGTTTAGAGCCAGTGCAAGCAAAAGGGAGATTGGTGTTGTTGCGTTTTAAGCAGCATGTGGATTTGGGGGTACAGTGTTAGAAGCAGCATGCAGATTTGTATTATTTTTTTTTTTGTTGTAATCTTTAATAGCTACAAAATGTTCATTTGAACCTTGATATAAATGCAAACTGCCTCTTATAGAAGTGCTTTCAGGTGGAAATCATAGTTTTTTATTGAGTGCAAATTTCAGTTAAAATTCAAATTTAACAAGGTACCCTATTAACAGTCCTATTACAAGACCCCATTAGAGCTTTATAAAATAACTTTAAAAGGCAAGAGCATGGCGTGAAAACAAGATATTCACCTGTATCAGTCCAAACATTTGAGGCCATACAGACATCACAAAAGCCATGGGAGATATGTGCCTGTGTGATGAGATGTCCAGCACCCAGACTCCATAATGTAGTTCTGACTGATGGCTAAAGCTAAGCAGGGCTGAACTTGGTTAACATTGTAGTTGAATTTGAGATTTATTGGAAAAACTAAGCTGTTGGAAATTTGCTGTTGGGCTTGTACAGGGCAGTCTTCTCTCTGGATCAAGAAAAAAAAAGTGTAGTGATGGGGACACTATGTAGTAGGAGACCCACCTTCCAGATGAGCCATGAAGCCAAGTTTCTGACTCAGTAGAGATCGCATGGTATTTATGCCAAAAAATTGGTTTCTCCAGTGCCTTGGCAAACTTCCCAGCCCTCTCCACTCAATGTGGCCATTTCATTATCCCCATCAATCAATTTAATCGACCTAATAATTCCCTCATTCTCCAGCTCAGCTGATGTGTGGCGAGCATTCTGGCACAAAATGGCTGCTGTTGACCGTGCAGTTATGTTATTTTTTTGCCACGGTAGAGGTGGGTGTTTACCCTCACAGCCTGCAATCTGACAGATTAAACAGCTCATAATGTCACAGTAAATTAACTTTCAAGGGGTGAGCTATCACTTTGTCTAAAATATCAAGGAAATCAAATAACCAAGCTGAATTTTAACAAAGAGCAAGCCCACCTCAGCCCTCAAGGATCAATTTCTGTAAGAAATAAAGCCTGCCAATAGAATGCATCTCCTGTGTGGACTCAATTGAATTACAGCAGAGCTTTCCCCGAACATATCAATGAAGGTGCCAAGCCACCTAGAGAGCAACTACCACAAGTTTTCACCCCACCTGCCCTAAAAAAAAAAAAGCCTCAGACTTAACATATCAAAACTGGTCTGTCGGTCAAAATTTTAATGAAACAAGACAAAGTGACATGCACAATTTTCCCAAAAATTTATAAAATATCCAAAACAGAGGCATGTCAGTTACACACGTAGCTCAGTTATTAAGTGGAATTGGTGCTGCAAATGGGGGCTAGAAACATTATTTGGCAATGGGGTTATCCCATAATTGTAAGTAGCTATTTTGTGTTGTGGGATCAAAAGGGAAACTGTGTATGAGGCTTATTGGCAGGAGCTATCAGGGAGATTTCTCAGAGGCCGTTACTCGCCCCCCCCCCCCCCAGTTGCTATTTTTCTTCACTAATTGTGTGTTGTGACGGGTCGTGTGTTGTGACGGGTAATGTGTTGTGACGGGTAGTGCGTTGTGAAGGGTAGTGCGTTGTGATCACCAATGTTGGGGGCCATTACCCCTCTTTTGTGTGATGTTTTTATTTGTGTACCCTTAGGGTAGTCACCTCTGCAACTCCATCATTAAGCCCCGGTAATTCCTACATCTACCCTCGGGTGTAACTCCCTGTGACAGAATGTAGCCTACAGCACCAGCATCAGAAACCTCTGCTGCTACGGGGCTCCTGTTATCCTTGCGTAATGTACACGCTTATAACAGTGGTGTTTGTTTTATTCTGGAGTTTTGATGGACTGGACTATATTGACCGTGTGAATAGTATTTATACCCGGACAGCAAATTGTGTCTTAATACTGGATCCACGGCGAGCGTTCTCATTGCCTACTATTCTATTAATAATTAGTTTTATTATAAAAATGTGTATCGAAACTATATGTGTACCCCTTGGCCTCCTGTCCATTCCTTGCTGACTGATTGTGGGGGTACCAAGGGTAGGCCCAGTAGCTGGGTCCCTCACACCATATGCGTGAGTGGCTTAATCACATAACCTTTGGTATATACAGGTAAGCCTGCTACCTTTTACATTTAGAAGCATATTATTTTCCCTGAAATAACAAAGAAAAATTCTATGGAAGTTAACATTAAATGCAAGAGGATTCCTGTCAATAATACAAAGGTGACCCTGAAGAGGCACTAAGAGAGAACATGAGGCTCTATAAGCTCATAAATACATGATTATAGTACAAATAAAATAGCGGGGAGAGGGATTATCACATATCACCAATGGTAAATTCCAAATGGCTACTTTCCTGGAAAGCTTAGCACTGGTGTGAATAGGGTCCCATATCTGGGGACTGTAGCACTGGCGTGAATAGGCTCCCATATCTGGGGACTGTAGCACTGGCGTGAATAGGGTCCCATATCTGGGGACTGTAGCACTGGCGTGAATAGGGTCCCATATCTGGGGACTGTAGCACTGGCGTGAATAGGCTCCCATATCTGGGGACTGTAGCACTGGCGTGAATAGGGTCCCATATCTGGGGACTGTAGCACTGGCGTGAATAGGGTCCCATATCTGGGGACTGTAGCACTGGCGTGAATAGGGTCCCATATCTGGGGACTGCAGATACAAGTCCACACTCAGGGGTGTGCTCCTGAACCCAGCGCATTTAAAAACATTACATTGAAATATATTCACATGCACCTACTATGAGCAGTTTGATGTAAAAAATGATCTAAAATAGCTTGAGATTAAACAGATAAAGGAGGAGCGCAAGGGCTTGATGGGTAGCGCTTATGTAACAGCGTGAGTAGGATGAACAGAATAATGGTGAAAAACATGAGTGAGGATAAGAGTGAAAACTAGCCTGAAAAAGAGTAGAATAAAGAGAGTAAGAGTAGGACTGGCTGCATGAAAACGTATACTTACCTTATTTACATTCCTTCATGAATTAAAGAGTAGTTTATTTAGCTACCAAGACAATTGTAGGTAGCTCCAGGTATTATAAATCTGATGGTAACTAGAGCCTTGCCGGGGAGATCGAATCCCCAGCTGCACGGGGATTCATAAATGGGCTGAGAGTTAGCTGCTCCACATGGACTGGACCACAGCCTCCCCACTTTTTTATGTCCTCATTTTGCAGTTGCGTTTTCCAATTTGTTTTTGCATTCGCAATGTGGTGAAATGCTGTTGGTTTTGTATTTGCACTTAGCTGAGGTTTCTGTTTTTCCTAATGTTATTGTGTTTATCCATTTATCCTGTGCATTTGATAATGCATTTGTGTTTTATTATTTGTTTGTGCGTTCCGTATGTGTTATTGTGTTTGGCAGTCTCATATCTGTCCTTGTGTTCTATTGCAGAGACGGCTTCTAATGTGAAAAATAATTGTATCATGTACTCTGCATTTTATAGTTATTATGCTGTGGAAATGTATGTGCTATGTATTTATAGTAATTATGCTGTGGAAATCCCCGCCTCCCCACATTCTCATTTAACAAACTAAATACATCAGCAAAGGCTGTTCCAAGTTGACCATTACTGTACTTCAGCAGCTAATTAGCTTCTTAGCCATCTATCGCCATCAGATGTGTTGCAAATCCAGTAGCAAATTGTGTGCCAGAGATACTGGAATACTGTTGCACTGTTTTAAAAACAGATTGATCCAGCCCTGGAACTACGCGTGAGAGTACTGCAGAACGCTGATATGCCTGGTCTCATCTGAGCTGACATGCGCTTAAACACGGAGTGCAAAAGAGGACGAGGAAAAAGACACTAGAGAGCAAATTCCTTCATTTTATAACTTTATTATGAGAAGACGGGGAGGATCGTGCAATGCCATTCAGTCGTGTGGAAATTGGCGGTGTCTTATAGTATTTCCTCAGATGTTCCTTACCAATACACCTGCCTTCATTCATTAACTCCCAGAGGAGTTCAAAAGACGTACAGTGCACATTGTAGCCAACGGCAACAGGCCTCCCATCTGAAATGTTGGCAAAGTTGTGCAAAGTCAGTTAATCTAACATGCACATTTATCATAGGTTCCGCAGGGTTTGCACTGAAAATAACAAATATGGCTCTGGAGCCTGAAGAGGTTTTTCAGTGACTACAAATAAAACAGTACAGTCTGCAAATATGGCCTGTATATTACAACAAATCTTCAAAATAAAAAAAAAAATAGGAAGCCTTGGCGATGTCTCTTGATTGAAAAGCATCGACGCAGCATAACAATCCCATCCAAATGTTTGGGAGAAAAAAAAAAAAGATCACACAAATGAGTAACTGAGGTGAAGCACTAACCTGCAGTGATTGACCACAGTAAACATGTTGAGATGCCGGGCAAGAGTACCAGTTAACAGCTTAGGCATGACAATGGTTATTATTCAGTGACTTAACAGAAATAGGCGTACTCTTTCCCATAAGATATCCTCCACAACCTGTGAAAACTACTGCCTAATAAATGACAATCATCATTAACTAAAATAATGGTTCCAACCTACAGTATGAGTCAATTTCTGAACACATCTACCTCTCTGTCTTTGAGTCACATGGGAATGTGCAACTGCAGTAATAACCAATCGAGGCCAAGGGGGGCTTCTCAGCGGCTACGTCTCCCCAGCGTTGCCAGATATATAATTATTGCATTTGCATTATAATTCTGACCTCTGTACAATATGCAATCATTAATTCCAAAATTGCGCAGATGTATGATAATTTTGTCATTGAACAAATTTAACGTTTCATAAAATGACTGAATATGACAAATAAAGCTCACTAGGTTGGTTGCTGCTCACCGAATGAAAGCGTGGGTTTTGAAAGAAGTTTGTTTTTTATTCATGTGTTCGATCATAATGTTACATTGAGCTCAGGAAATCTGAGCTTAGATCTACATAAAAATAAATTCTGGTGACGCATCTAATCAAATCCATTTTAAAATACTTGTAATTTGCTCCGTCAGTCACTATAACACTCTGACGCTATGTAGCACTCAATCAAAGCCATTTTAAAATACTTCCCAAAGCCTCATTCATTTCAATGACTTTTGAGATAAAGCATCTTAAATGGTGGTTGCAGTGTAACTGTCAAGTGAGAACAGGCAAAATGTGGATATGTCTGACTGAATGGTGTCCTCTCACAAATAAATGCTTTGAGGTTTAAACCACAAATGGTTTCTTTAGAGCAGCTTTTTACCCATGTATTTGTATGGTTTTAATTGGCTGTTTGAGAAGAAATTAACAACTTCATGGAAGTACCTAAGAGTAATTTCAATGAGTAAAATACCTAAGAGTAATTTCAATGAGTAAAATACCTAAGAGTAATCTCAATGAGTAAAATACCTAAGAGTAATCTCAATGAGTAAAGTACCTAAAAGTAATCTCAATGAGTAATGTACCTAAGAGTAATCTCAATGAGTAATGTACCTAAGAGCAATCTCAATGAGTAAAGTACCTAAGAGTAATCTCAATGAGTAAAGTACCTAAGAGTAATCTCAATGAGTAATGTACCTAAGAGCAATCTCAATGAGTAAAGTACCTAAGAGTAATCTCAATGAGTAAAGTACCTAAGAGTAATCTCAATGAGTAAAGTACCTAAGAGTAATCTCAATGAGTAATGTACCTAAGAGCAATCTCAATGAGTAATGTACCTAAGAGTAATCTCAATGAGTAAAGTACCTAAGAGTAATATCAATGAGTAATGTACCTAAGAGTAATCTCAATGAGTAATGCACCTAAGAGTAATCTCAATGAGTAAAGTACCTAAGAGTAATCTCAATGAGTAATGTACCTAAGAGTAATCTCAATGAGTAAAGTACCTAAGAGTAATCTCAATGAGTAAAGTACCTAAGAGTAATCTCAATGAGTAATGTACCTAAGAGTAATCTCAATGAGTAATGCACCTAAGAGCAATCTCAATGAGTAAAGTACCTGAGAGCAATCACAATGAGTAATGTACCTAAGAATAATCTCAATGAGTAATGTACCTAAGAGTAATCTCAATGAGTAATGTACCTAAGAGTAATCTCAATGAGTAATGTACCTAAGAGTAATCTCAATGAGTAATGCACCTAAGAGTAATATCAATGAGTAAAGAACCTAAGAGTAATCTCAATGAGTAATGCACCTAAGAGTAATCTCAATGAGTAAAGTACCTAAGAGCAATCTCAATGAGTAAAGTACCTAAGAGTAATCTCAATGAGTAATGTACCTAAGAGTAATATCAATGAGTAATGCACCTAAGAGTAATCTCAATGAGTAAAGTACCTAAGAGTAATCTCAATGAGTAATGTACCTAAGAGTAATTTCAATGAGTAAAATACCTAAGAGTAATCTCAATGAGTAAAATACCTAAGAGTAATCTCAATGAGTAAAGTACCTAAAAGTAATCTCAATGAGTAATGTACCTAAGAGTAATATCAATGAGTAATGTACCGTAATCTCAATGAGTAATGTACCTAAGAGTAATATCAATGAGCAATGTACCATAATCTCAATGAGTAAAGTACCTAAGAGTAATCTCAATGAGTAAAGTACCTAAGAGTAATCTCAATGAGTAAAGTACCTAAGAGTAATCTCAATGAGTAAAGTACCTAAGAGTAATCTCAATGAGTAATGTACCTAAGAGTAATATCAATGAGTAATGTACCTAAGAGTAATCTCAATGAGTAATGCACCTAAGAGTAATCTCAATGAGTAAAGTACCTAAGAGTAATCTCAATGAGTAATGTACCTAAGAGTAATCTCAATGAGTAATGCACCTAAGAGCAATCTCAATGAGTAAAGTACCTGAGAGCAATCACAATGAGTAATGTACCTAAGAGTAATCTCAATGAGTAATGTACCTAAGAGTAATCTCAAAGAGTAATGTACCTAAGAGTAATCTCAATGAGTAATGTACCTAAGAGTAATCTCAAAGAGTAATGTACCTAAAAGTAATCTCAATGAGTAATGTACCTAAGAGTAATCTCAATGAGTAATGCACCTAAGAGTAATA
Organism: Synaphobranchus kaupii; assembly: GCA_029718625.1. Taxonomy (NCBI): domain Eukaryota; kingdom Metazoa; phylum Chordata; class Actinopteri; order Anguilliformes; family Synaphobranchidae; genus Synaphobranchus; species Synaphobranchus kaupii. The sequence goes on along the minus strand of CM056384.1, from coordinate 15,850,476 downwards.
TCAATGAGTAAAGTACCTAAGAGTAATCTCAATGAGTAATGCACCTAAGAGTAATCTCAATGAGTAAAGTACCTAAGAGCAATCTCAATGAGTAAAGTACCTAAGAGTAATCTCAATGAGTAATGTACCTAAGAGTAATATCAATGAGTAATGCACCTAATAGTAATCTCAATGAGTAAAGTACCTAAGAGCAATCTCAATGAGTACAGTACCTAAGAGTAATCTCAATGAGTAATGTACCTAAGAGTAATCTCAATGAGTAAAGTACCTAAGAGTAATCTCAATGAGTAAAGTACCTGAGTAATCTCAATGAGTAAAGTACATAAGAGTAATCTCAATGAGTAATGTACCTAAGAGTAATCTCAATGAGTAAAGTACATAAGAGTAATCTCAATGAGTAATGTACCTAAGAGTAATCTCAATGAGTAATGCACCTAAGAGCAATCTCAATGAGTAATGCACCTAAGAGTAATCTCAATGAGTAAAGTACCTAAGAGTAATCTCAATGAGTAATGTACCTAAAAGTAATCTCAATGAGTAATGTACCTAAGAGCAATCTCAATGAGTACAGTACCTAAGAGTAATCTCAATGAGTAAGGTACCTAAGAGTAATCTCAATGAGTAAAGTACCTAAGAGTAATCTCAATGAGTAAAGTACCTGAGTAATCTCAATGAGTAATGTACCTAAGAGCAATCTCAATGAGTAATGTACCTAAAAGTAATCTCAATGAGTAATGTACCTAAGAGTAATCTCAATGAGTAATGTACCTAAGAGTAATCTCAATGAGTAATGTACCTAAGAGTAATCTAAATGATTAAAGTACCTAAGAGTAATCTCAATGAGTAATGTACCTAAGAGTAATCTCAATGAGTAATGTACCTAAGAGTAATCTCAAAGAGTAATGTACCTAAAAGTAATCTCAAAGAGTAATGTACCTAAGAGTAATCTCAATGAGTAATGTACCTAAGAGTAATCTCAATGAGTAATGCACCTAAGAGTAATATCAATGAGTAAAGTACCTAAGAGCAATCACAATGAGTAAAGTACCTGAGTAATCTCAATGAGTAAAGTACATAAGAGTAATCTCAATGAGTAATGTACCTAAGAGTAATCTCAATGAGTAAAGTACATAAGAGTAATCTCAATGAATAATGTACCTAAGAGTAATCTCAATGAGTAATGCACCTAAGAGCAATCTCAATGAGTAATGCACCTAAGAGTAATCTCAATGAGTAAAGTACCTAAGAGTAATCTCAATGAGTAATGTACCTAAGAGTAATCTCAATGAGTAATGTACCTAAGAGCAATCTCAATGAGTAATGTACCTAAGAGCAATCTCAATGAGTAATGCACCTAAGAGCAATCTCAATGAGTAAAGTACCTGAGAGCAATCACAATGAGTAATGTACCTAAGAGTAATCTCAATGAGTAATGTACCTAAGAGTAATCTCAAAGAGTAATGTACCTAAGAGTAATCTCAATGAGTAATGTACCTAAGAGTAATCTCAATGAGTAATGTACCTAAGAGTAATCTCAATGAGTAATGTACCTAAGAGTAATCTCAATGATTAAAGTACCTAAGAGTAATCTCAATGAGTAATGTACCTAAGAGTAATCTCAAAGAGTAATGTACCTAAGAGTAATCTCAAAGAGTAATGTACCTAAGAGTAATCTCAATGAGTAATGTACCTAAGAGTAATCTCAATGAGTAATGCACCTAAGAGTAATATCAATGAGTAAAGTACCTAAGAGCAATCACAATGAGTAATGTACCTAAGAGTAATCTCAATGAGTAATGTACCTAAGAGTAATCTCAAAGAGTAATGTACCTAAGAGTAATCTCAATGAGTAATGTACCTAAGAGTAATCTCAATGAGTAATGCACCTAAGAGTAATATCAATGAGTAAAGTACCTAAGAGTAATATCAATGAGTAAAGTACCTAAGAGTAATCTCAATGAGTAATGCACCTAAGAGTAATCTCAATGAGTAAAGTACCTAAGAGTAATCTCAATGAGTAATGTACCTAAGAGTAATCTCAATGAGTAAAGTGCCTAAGAGTAATCTCAATGAGTAATGTACCTAAGAGTAATCTCAATGAGTAATGTACCTAAGAGTAATCTCAATGAGTAAAGTACCTAAGAGTAATCTCAATGAGTAATGTACCTAAGAGTAATCTCAATGAGTAATGTACCTAAGAGTAATCTCAATGAGTAATGCACCTAAGAGTAATCTCAATTAGTAATGTTCCAGGAACAATTACATTTTTTTTACTGCAGAAGGTCTCACCTGCTGTCCTTGATGCAGATTATTTGAGCATTTCAATTCTCAACACAACTTTTCATATAAATGTCCTCATTCATATGCATTTGAGTTATTGTCATGAACCTGATTTTTCATTTGGACCACAGCTGTCTGGGTTTTCAAAATACCTTGTGTAAAAAATGTTTGGAGGCCGTTCAAATTCATTGAATGGGTTATAATGGAGGTGTAATCATACTCTAATCAATTTCTTTGCACTAAGAACACCAGAGAAACATATAAAATAAGAAGCCAGAACTCAAATCAAATCCTACATTGCTGCTCATTGACCAAATTATTGCAGTGAAAAGAGTCTATACTGCATGGAAACATAGATGCCCAGTATTCCCCACACACTGTTGCTCAGGTCAGCTCACACACATACTGTCACTCAGGTGAGCTGACACACGCACTATCACTCAGGTGAGCTGACACAGACCTATGTCTCTCTCTCTCTCTCTCTCTCTCTCTCTCTCTCTCTCTCTCTCTCTCATCTCGCAACAAATACCCGATCCAAAAACGCATAGCAACCTTGCCAACTTAACTCCCATGTATATCCATCCAGAATGCCCAGCACATGTGAATATATCCGAGTGATTTTCCTTTTTCTGTTAGCTTAAGGATTCCCCATTCACCAAGATTAATATTTCATGTGTCGTGTAGGCAGTGCCAAAAGGCAATTACCATGACAATTTAATATGGTCCTGCAAGTCCTCCCCATGGTCAGGAAAGTAGGCTATAACGAGGACAAACCATTTTAATTTTCAACAGTCAGTTCTTTCTCGTGTATTTCTTTTCTTTGCTACGCTCATTATTTTTCCGTTTCACATGTTTAAGGCTATAATGAAAACTTTTCATGCATTCATAATAATCACAGGGGCTAACACTAGCTCAGCAGGCAGTGAGGAGTATAGCTCGGCCGAACCTCTGATAAATATGTTTCAGTCCTGCTGATTTTCTAAGTCACGCAAAATAATAAAGTACCAGAGTTCCAAAGCCACGAGACGTGGTACCAAATATGCGGGGTTCACTCCGGTCGCAGTTGGCGGAGTTAACGCAAGACGATCATGGTGAGAAATAAATCATGTCGTAACTGCAGTAACGCCATATACTGTCGCAGTTAATCACACACACATCTCAGAGCATGAGGGGAAGAATATTGTCTGGATAAAATCATAAGAGTCATTGTGAAAACCAATGTCTTATGAGGATTTATTTATTATTTTTTAAAAGTGCATTAATTGGCTTAATACAAAATGAGAGCACAGTCATTATTGAAAAAAACATCCCTGAGAAGGAGTGTTTATAGAGGATGAGCTTTATCCTGTCCATATCCTAACTTCATGCATTGAAAAACTGATATTACATCAGTACAAGTTCTCTAAGACCCTTCATGAATACTGCCCAAGAAATTCCACCATGCTTAAAATATATTAGCTCTGCATGACCAAAGGAACAGCTCAAGGGCTCTGCTACAAAAAATGGAACACTGCTCTTTACCATAAATTCAGTGCAGCAGAAACACACACTATCCAGCTAAACTCATACCATACAAATCTTTAATAGTACTGCAGGCCTTTAACCCTTTAACTATAGAGCCTGTCTTAGGTTATTTGCATTCATTGCATTTTTTAAATTTTTTTTTACAGTGAAATTTTCAAATAATCTGGCCACACAATAGTCTTAAAACCTCTATAACCTAATTATATAAATCTCTATAATCCATTTTACGATCACAATGTTATATTGACAATGGTTCCTTATTTTGGAACATGACACAAAACAGGCTCAATCAAAATGACAACTCTGTACATTCTGTGTGTTCCATGAAAATCAAGACGACACGAATAACGGTAAAGTCGGTGTCCTTATCCCGGCAAAAAGAAAAGACTTTTAGGCAAGAAAAAAAAATTACACTTTTATTTTCGGACATGTGTTCAACAAAGCTAGAGAAGGGGTTAATTCTGAATTTGTTTTGTGAAATGCATAGAAATATCAACTGTTTTATAATATTTATGGCTTACAACATGCGACAGCACAAGAGCTTGCCATATTCACTAACACAAGTTTTTCTTTCTTTTATAGAGAAGTTCCAGATATTCCCTCATGTAAGTATATAATATAGGCTTAGAGACTTTAAGGGGGGCATAATACTGGTTACATGATATGCACAAAAAAAATCAAGAACAGCAGCATAATAATCACCCCCCAAAAATCGAAAGCAACTTAAACTTTAGTTAATATGTTGTGTGCAATGCAATGGAATGTTCTGAAGATTTCACACATTTAAAATGAGTTGTCCCTTTTGGACCAGGAATTGAAAGATTGGGATGGCAGGTATGCCATCCGCCAAGTTACGGCTTGGCGGGGCATGCCCCATACCCATACAGCACCGAGAGTTTGTCACTTTTCAGGGTTTCCTGTAGAAGTAACCACAATGACTCACAGCCCTTAAAAACATTAACTTCTGTATGTTCTGACCTCATGTAACCACACATCATTCAGATAGAACTTCACACATCCACATCCACACAATAAAGCCCCAAACGGGTTATTTTGCGGTTTTTCTCCTTCTTCTTCTTCTTATTCTTCTTCCCATTTTTCCTGCCAACCCATAGACCCTCACTACCTGCCTGCCTCCGTACCCTCAAAGAATAATTCTCCCCATTGGATAACAACATCGCATACCTGCTTTATTTTCAACAAAAACAAATTCTGTTTGCAAATATCATAACTATTGGATACGTTCGTAAAAATGCTATATGTACGCTATTTTCTAGGTAAAAATATTACTCATTTTTATCTGCATTTATTTATTCATCCCCCCTTTCTCTATTGTACATGATGTTTCTTGATATAAATGTCTGTTTGTGAATTATAATGAAATCTGTAGCAGCAGTTAACATTTTAAAACCTGTACATTTTCTAAAGTAAACTTGCCACCAAAGTATAACCATATCCTTTCTGGAATGTAATTATTCATCAACTGTTAAAAATATTAATTGAAATCATATTTGTTCCATGAGGCACAATCTCTTCATATGCTAAGATTAAGAAACACAGGGCCAAGTTGCATTAAAAGATTTAGGAAAGTTTGGATAGCATTGCTTTGGAATAGAGCTAGTTTATTTAGTGTGAGCTACGATAGGCAATATTGTGAGTAGTAACTTGGCCACATTTTGATATCAATACTTTTAAAGGCAGGCCTAGTTTTTGCAAGTTGCAATTAAGGACTTATAGACAGCGCTCTGTAGGCTATGCGTGAGTAACTTGGCTTTTTTTTATTTATTTTTTTACGTCGGAGACGTTTTTGATCAGATTAGATTTACTTCAGTGGAACATTGAGAAATTATACTTTTCCTGCAAAAAATTTGCTAATAAATGCACTACAATAACATGCATTACTGATGAACTTTAGCGACATGTTCACCTTTATATAAAAATAAATACAAAAAAATTGCAGCAAAACTTAAAATAAATGACACCAAACATATCCAGAAGTTTCAAAAACAATGCTTTATTTTCTGAAATAGTAGAAATTCGATCTGCATATTATGCTCTTTTATGTAAAATTGATGACACAATATAAAATATATATATTTCTTTTTATTTGAAAAAAGCTGAAACAGTTTTTGTTACCCTTCATAGCTACCAAATTATGTAGGCTATGGACTCACCAATTCATAGCTATATCCTGAAGTAAAATGTTGATTCTATTTGACTTAGATTGCATCAGTCTGAGCTTGTGCTAAACTATTGCTGTGTGCAGGTGGAGCAAATTTTTTGTAGTAAATTGGAAAATATTAAACTTTTAGTAGAGCCAAAACAATTTCTGCTATTATTAACTGTGATCACAAAGCGTACTGAAAAAATGGCATTTAAGCTTCTCACATTACATTATCAGGGTGAATTGTATGGATATCATGAAATAACAAAAGTTTTTGTCAACTTAATTTTGTCAGCATTTTTGTTACAATACGTGGAGTGGTCATTTTTCCCCCTATTCAATATATATTCACAAATATCAAATCTAAATTTGACAGTCCATAATGCACAGCCTTTTCTTTACAGTTTATAATGCACAGCCTGTTCTTTACAGTCCATAATTCCCAGCCTGTTTTGCACAGCCTGTTCTTTACAGTCTATAATGCACAGCCTGTTCTTTACAGTCCATAATGCACAGCCTGTTTTTCAGTCTATAATGCCCGGCCTGTTCATTACAGTCTATAATACACAGCCTGTTCTTTACAGTCTATACTGCACCGCCTGTTCTTTACAGTCTATACTGCACCGCCTGTTCTTTACCGTCTATAATGCACAGCCTGTTCTTTACCATCTATAATGCACAGCCTGTTCTTTGCAGTCTATAATGCACAGCCTGTTCTTTACAGTCTATAATGCACAGCCTGTTTTTTACAGTCCATGTCAGCACTGTCAACCCATCACACCTCCTGCTACTCTAAAAAATGGGCTTCACAAGCCACAGCTGGTAAGTATGGGAAGAGGCTTCCTGCAGCTCATCTGTCACCCACTTTACGACGGTGCGCATGGGACTGTGTGTGATGCTGCATTATCCCTCCAATAATTCCTAGACGTGCTATCCTGACAGGGATGGAGTGAGAAAGAGCAGTAATGGCAGTGAGGTGGAAATCTAATTGCCAATTAGCAGCTGTTTCCCATAGAACCCTGAGCCGGAGGGGAATAACTGGGAGAAAACATTGAATGCTGCAGCCAGAGGAAACAGCTAAATCCTCACCCCCCTCCCACACAACCCCAAATGCCGGCTTCCACACCAAAACACATCTGATCAAATCTTACTTCCAATAATCTTACTTCCAAAGCTTTCATTTTCTCCTCACTTACGTCTAGAGCTAATGCTATTCCTAATACTAAGACTTGGCTTTGCTGGAATGAGTTTAACACACAGAGCAGGTATTTCCATTGTCTCAGTTTTAAATAGGCATTTGATTCCTGCTATATTCAACTTGATTGTTTTGGGGGGGGAGGGGAGCAACTTCTTTGAGACAGTTAAACTGCCTATTGATATGAAACATTTAGGTGCAAAATAGTAGATCTTCAAAGCTCACCTAGGTCCGGTTCCACAGTGGTAGGGTATGCACTGTTGTGGGAGTTATGAAATGAAAACCAATTACCAGCTATCAAATGCATAAAATAAGAATGCCCAGGTTATGCAATACAATAAATGGTTAGATCCCACTTGCTGCAGATTCCTGTACATTAGAACATTTACATTTTCTCCAGGTTTACATGTAAATGGCTCTCCAATCAGAAACAGCTTGCTGAAGCTACTTAATGAAAACCATTCGCTATCAAATGCATAAAATTAGTATGCACAGATTATGCAAAAAATAAATGCTTAGATGCCACTTGTTGCTAATGTTTGTACATTAGAACATTTACATGTTCTCCAGCTTTACATTTAAATGCCTCTGTAATCAGAAACATCTTGTGAGCGTGGTCAAAAAAAATAATAATTTGGTAACATCTGATGTCTTCCTATAACCATATGTCTACACAATATAAATTAGAATGTCCATTCTGAATGAAGTATCCATCTTACTTATACATACTAATAATAATAATAACAATAATAATTGTGCATATTATGGACACTTAGAATGATGTGCCGGGTGCACATATTATAGACTCCAGTCTGAATGAAAATGAAGCATATTAATGACTAGTAACATCAAAGAGTGTTTAGCAAGAGTTAATCTTCACACGTGCTAAGCACTATGGGGAAATACTGAGGTGGTCACATGTTGTCATTGGTTTAATAAAGTATTGAAAGTGCACTTAAAGATACTCAATTTGTGGGGATGTAAAAATCAAAATGGGTCATGAACGATCGAGGGACACGGTCTGCACTCACCATCACTAAAAATAAAACGCCAATAAACTTTTACAAATATGCTAATTTTACCACTGACAGGCAAGGAAATGAATGTTTCACCTTCCAAGTTATCAACACTGATAATCACACACAGCTTGAAACTCATTTGGGATCTTTGTCCATCAAGATCGGACCAAAAATAAACATTAATTTAAAAATTAATGCCATTGTCATTGATTAATAGCATTTCCATTACAAATTAAGCCATGTTACAAAAATTAGACCTACTGTATTTTCTTTACACAGTGTCACATACCCAGTTTCTGAAACTGGTCTGCCTATCAACATTAATGTCTTGATATAGGCATGATGATAGACATGATGTTCCATGATTATTTTGGCAGAAGCCCTCAAACAATTTAACAAAGTACTCCAGTGTAACTCTGCCTGTGGTTTCTCAATTCATGCATTCTGGCCGGTGGAAGGGTATGTTTTTGGTGGTGTTTGTTTGTTTGTTTGTTTGTTTGTTTGTGGGCAGGAGTACATAAAAACTACCAGACCAATTTGTGTGTAGTATAGTATGTATGTGTAGTATGGACCAAGGACGAACCCATTACATTTTGGAGCGGATTTGATCAGTGGTTTTCGAAATAAATATAAATATATACGCGTTTACAATGTTTTGCAATGGGGGCGCCGCCATGTTTAGTGATTTTGACCACTAGATGGTGTCAGGCAGTGAGGCAGTGAAACGTGGGCAGCAACTGAAGCACAAATAGTTTTTCTATTTTTGTGTAATAATTTTGGCCTTTTCGTTTAGTAAATAGAATATATGCCTTACATTGCCCATTCTTCTAGTCCTCAACTAGTCCTCAACTTTAAACTTTAAAGTTTAAAACCCCGGAGCATAAATAGTTTGCTCTTTCAGAAAAACTACATCTAGTCTGCTGGATACAACAGGAACAGCTCTACGTTCGACATTCGAGGTACTTGGAAAATATGAGGTAATAATAACCATATTATTTCTGAAAATCGTAGTATTACGCTACATGTTTCTGTTCACGTGAAGTGGTCCCTTTCTCTGTGTTATTGGTAGCCTAGCCGATTTGGGTAGTTGATGTAACTGACTATTCGGGGGAGTATTCCAGAAAGCGGGTTTGGTGAAAATTTTGAGTTTGCTAACCCTGAGATTAATTCAATTCAATCTCCGGGTTAGCAAACTCAGAGATTCCAGTAAACCCGTTTTCTGACATACCCTCCGATGTGATTGACCAGCGGAGTTCCGGTTAACGGATAGGCTATAGAAGTTCTTTCACCTATCTACCTAGCATTCTATCTGCCTATTCAAGCCATCATCAATTAACTGATAAGCTTAAATAGGCTAGCTAGTCAGGCAACCTCGCTAGCTAGAAGTAGCGAACTTGGGTGTACTGGCTTAGGAAGGTGACCAAAATAGTAACGTTATTACAACGGCGTTAGCTTCTAGGCTAGCTAGCCACACACCTTGTAGGCTTGTTACACTTGGTAACGTTAGCCTAATCAGTATTAAATAACTTGAAAATGTATTGTTAAAGTGAATCAGAACTCTCATGGTTAACGTAGCCAATGTGGCTCCATTTTTTTTCTGTCTGTTGGTGCTGCAGGGAACTACCTGCGCACACAACAGAAAGGTAAAAAACGCTAGTTAGTTAGCTAGCTAAATATGGCCAATTGTACACTGTTCACATTGTTAAAAGAACATTAGATGTACAAATTTTGATATAATGACATTAGCCTGGCTTCGCCAAGCCCAATTCGAAAAAAGTTAATGGGGTTTGACTGGAAACTCGATTCATTTTGGATTTCCAAGGGACCTTATCAACGATTGCAGACCAAAATTATTCTGCACGGAATTGGATAGACCTACAACCAATCTGAGCAATGAAACGTGGGTTAGTCATGTGGGTACAATCATCGTATTAGCCCTGCCCCATATTAGTTAAACGGTTGTGATTAACTGGGAATCAGTTTGAACGGGTGCTACCAGACTGATATGGGAGTGAAACAGAATGTGAGGTCACGTGATCAGGCTGGTAGCACCCGTTCAAACTGATTCCCAGTTAATTGTCAAAATGTATCTTCTATTGAGATTTTATTATACTCTAGGCCTACTAAATGATCTCTGATAGCCTAAAAAGACGGACAAATGGATCAAACACCATGCAAGATTACTGCTGTCAGTCCTGTCAGATTTAACTAGTTTTCATTTCATTTTGACATGGAAAATATATTCCCATACATACTCTGTCTGTCCATGGTATGAGCTTCCCCTGCAGAGTCAGTAGTAAAAGCACTTCAATAATCCCAACAAATCTTCAAAACTAATTCCAATCAATGTATACCTGATTTTACGGTACATGCATCAACATGCAGCATGGGCGGAGGGATGCGCTCTCCGAGTGACCTTTCTAGTTGCAAATATAATACACCTTGCAACAAAGGAAATGCATTTGGTATGTTGGGTTGTTAACAGTAAAATGGGAAGGTGCTGTTGTGGGTCACATGATTCATATGTTGCGCGACTTTTTGGAGAAATACATACAGATTATGGCAGTGTTTGCTACCCTTTCTGATCCCACCTAATAAAAGAGGTAAATCATCTTAATAGGGAATGCAAACGCTAATGGCTCTGCTAGAGGTAGGACACGGGTATGCGGGTAGAGAGAGTGCTAGGCAACAATAGCATACCACCTTAAAATTAATAAAAAGCTTAAAATGAACACTTAAAATGGACACTGGTTCAAAAATAAGTGCATTTTCAGCAGTCCCTTGTCATGCTGCTGGTTTGTTAACAGAAATTTCGATTAATCTGCTTTATGAACAGTTTGCATTTTCTCTGACAGCAGACAATCACTCGGCAGCACGCAAGATTAAATTTTATCATCAACTTAAATGAGAGGAGTGAGACAGATGTGAAAACTCTGCTGGTGCTTTTCGCCTAGATAGCTGGACTTGTTAAATACATGGAGGTTTATACTTAAAGCTCAAAATGTTCTTAAAATAGGAGATTTAAGGGCTTCTGCGGGGCTCATTACATTCACTCAGTAGATGCTCTTATCCAGAGCGACGTACAAAGGTAGGGAACATCAGTGTTACTCTCAGGAATACTAAAATGCAGCATCACCAAGAAGACACAGAGGCCCATCTATAATCAATGTGTGATGCTAATCTAACAAACAACAATTTGGAAGGAAAGAAAGAGAAAAAGAAAGAAAGGACTGCAGTGTGCGTTTCAGAAGACGGCACGTTTGTCTACATTCTCCCAAATTAATAAACTCAAATTTCAACCACGAGTGCAGCTGACCGATACAATTATGCATGCCTAACTGGAAGAAAAGGGGGAAAAGTACATGTAAAAAGAGGAAAGTTTTATTTTCAATAACATAACATTTAAAAAAAATCCAGTTGGGGTTGCATTGGGTTGACATTATTTGATTTTGATTATATGATATAATTTGCACCAACATGCTACTGTACTGTTGTACTCATTCATTATACAGAAGTTTGTACAGTACTGGTGTAGCCAAAATAATGCAATAAATAAATATATATATTTTTTGTATTTGCTTAAGCATGTTGTAACTGTAACACCAATGTGGCTTGGACACGCCCACAGGCCTCACAGATCCTGTGTCCTTAGTACACTGCATTTATGTGTCAGCAATATTCCATATTTTGGACTATTCTACAATAAACCATAAGGAAATATTATGCAAACATTTATCTTAAGTTAAATCTTTTAAGCTGTTAATTATAAAATATTTTTCACAAGTGGCTTCCAGCACAGACATCATCATAAACAAAACAAATTTCAGTTTGAAACTGAATACATCCAGCTAACACAAAAAAGGACAAACAATGAGCACATCAAAAATGTCTATAGGAAAACAGGAAAAAACTGAATTCATAGTGGTTGTATGCTTTGTAAGTATCATAGGCAGTTTTCCAGAGACAAACATATTATAGACTCCTCAGCTAGTGCTGAACATGTCTGCAGTAAGTATAGGTATGTTTGCAATAAGTACAGGTACACATGAGCCAATAGCCAATGGAAAATATGCATTTAAGAGTTGTGAAATAAAATGGATGGCCAAAATTTAAATACGCATGTTTTGTTTTTTTTAACACCCGTGAATTTAAATGTCATACACCAGGCCATTGAGATCCAAAGGGACCAAGTAAACCGCTGACAAAGCACACCATTTATAAAATTGCGCATCAACAGCTTGCAGAATTGTCAAAAGCTAGGACACAAACATCTATCCAATTCCCACATTCGGCCCCCTGTATATGGTGGAGTGTTAATAATTGAATTTGTGAGATCAAGCATCAGGTTCCCCTTGCGAAGGATTTAAAAACCCTTTATAACAAGCCTCTGAACAACATCAAATTATGCCTAAGACTCCCTTGCCAGAGTGCTGAACAGTTGGGTTAAAATAACTCACCAGCTGCAGGCTTTCACTTGAAAAACATGCACATTGTGGCAAAACATTATGGATATAAATAGAACCCACAAAGACCCAGGTGTAAATATGTCAAAAGGTAACAAAAAAACAGCAATATCTGCTGCCATTGAAAACCAAAAGGGACCAATACAAACATGCAATTCTTTACGTGTGTACATTCAGCAAGAAATCTATTAAACACACACTCCAATTTCACTCCAGAAACTGTGATTAATAAGTTCTGAGATCAGATAGAGTTAAAAACATATAATAATATTAATAACAAAAAACTACGTTTTAAGTTGAAGTTTGGCTTGGTCAAAAGCAGAAAATTCAAATGAGCACCACCAAGCCAAACTTCAGCTCTCAACACTATCAGAGATTTCCAGTACTCCGTTTTTTTTTTTTATCTGACTGCTATACAGTTCTGTAGCTATGTTGGTCTACTGTATTTCAAACAACACGTACTCATCACTGGGCAGATTGGTTCAAACCTTCTCTCAAAGAGCCTAATTCATGCTCTTCAAAATAGTACGTGGCCTACGACTGCTGCATTAGAGGTCCCACTAGAGTAGGTTTAGACATTGGCTATAATGCACATTTGTACATTAAGGACAGCACAATAGTAAATATATTTCTGTACGTGATGCTGATCATTTTACACAGAAGACTGTACACACTTGAAAACTAAATATCACTTGCTGCTGGAGTGCATAAATAGAGCGTTATTTCATTTTGACTTATAAAATCATAGAGTCTACTTTTATTTGTTGATTAGAAATGGAATCATCCATACAAGGAGTAGCCTATACTGGATATGTGGCCTAGGCTTATACCGCCACCCATAAAAATCACTTATGTACACCTAAGTAGTATGAAATATATGAAAACATACACTGTTGACACAGAGTAATAGTCGATAAGATTTCAGCCATAACGTAACATGTAGGCCTAATTGGCCTGATATGTCATACATAGTGGAGTTCAAAGGGTAGAAATAAAAACAATAGGTGAAAGTATACATCGAATAACCTAATGCAATCACAGCATACAATTATACATCTACTCATATAACTTTAGATAGCTTCTAAAAAGGATTTGAAATGTGGAAACAGATGTAAGATTTAGATCCACCTTTCAAAGCTACCTACCAATCACAGCTATCAATATTGGTATGAGGCATTAGAAATAGCCTACACAAAACTGCAGTAGGGAAATACAATGCCTTTTTGTACAGGTCATTACCATGGGTGGCAGCACATACTCGAAGACTATGAAGTAGGCTCTTTGAGAGAAGGCTTGAACCAATCTGCCCAGTGATGAGTACGTGTTGTTTGAAATACAGTAGACCAGCATAGCTACAGAACTGTATAGCAGTCAGATATAAAAAACGGAGTACTGGGAATCCCCGATAGTGTAGAGAGCTGAAGTTTGGCTTGGTGGTGCTCATTTGAATTTCCTGTCTTTTGCGGCTTTTGAGTGATGAATTAAAGCTTGTTTGATACGTCAGACCCTTGATGACTTAGAGCCATTTAGCCAACCATGTGTTTCCATACTGTTCCAGTGTAATTTACAGCTAAATCTAGTCCCACCCCCCAATTCCCATAGAGATCCATTCAAATACAGAGACGCTATAGTATCGCTTGTAAGAGCACCAGAAAATAAGACATCAAGAGTCTTTTGATGTTGAAGGGTCACAGACATCAGAAAGTCATGGCATGCAAAGCCAAAGGATATGTGACCAAATATAAAAAATAACAAACTTCTGACCCACTGGAATTTTGATATAGTGAATTAAAAGTGAAATAATCTGTTTGTAAACAATTGTTGGAAAAATTACTTGTGTCATGCACAAAGTAGATGTCCTAACTGACTTGCCAATACTATAGTTTGCTAGCATGAAATCTGTGGAGTGGTTAAAAATGAGTTTTAATGACTTCAAACTAAGTGCATGTAAACATCTGACTTCAACTGTACATACACATACAATTCTTATACAATCTGTCAATGTCAGGCTCTTCCAGTTGTAAGTTCCCTTGTTACCCAATGTAAGTTAGCAAGCTGGCTAGCGCCCCATGGCAATGGAAGATATAACGTTAGCTAACGTTATTTAACTCTGCAACGTTATAAGTTAAGTAAGTTAGGCTATTGGTTTTTAGCTGATAAACCATGCTTCCGTTGTTAACATTATCCATTTTCGATCATATAATGTTAACTGAGCTAACGTTAACCTTACTGGCTAAACTATCACTCTTCAACTGTGTTGTGTTGGTAGGCTTTAGTCTAACTAACGTTACATACTGCCAAAACCATATTCAGCTAAATATCTGGCTATTTTTGTTACGTATCTGTTACGGGACGAACCCAAGTGCAACGACCAGGAGACAGATTTCACAAAAGGGTATTTTTAATAAATTAAGTGTTGGGGTAGTCCCAACACTGTACAGGAAAGGCAACACAAGTATTACACAGGTTTTTCGCCTGGAAGCCCGGGGCGGGCTGCTCCAAGCCGGAGCTGGACTGGAGGATCTGGAACTGTTCGTTCCAACCCGGAACTGGACTGGACAGGAACTGGACCGGGTGGTCCACACGGGAATCAGGTTCTGGAACGGAATGTTCCAAACCGGAACTGGACTGGACTGGAACTGGACCGGGTGGTCCACACGGGAATCAGGTTCTGGAACGGAATGTTCCAAACCGGAACTGGACTGGACTGGAACTGGACCGGGAGGTCCACACGGGAATCAGGTTCGGGAACGGAATGTTCCAAACCGGAACTGGACTGGACTGGAACTGGACCGGGAGGTCCACACAGGGATCCGTGTCAGGAACGGAATGTTCCAAACCGGAACTGGACTTTGGACAGGTAGTTCGTACGACTCACGCCTGGACTGGACTGGAACTGGCAGGGGAGCGACTCACTACGGCAGGGCAGGAACTGGACCGGACTGACTGCACCAGTACAGAACAACAAAACAGAGGGGGGTTAGTGCAAGGGAAGGCACGGGAAAGACCGGGAGGTTCTCACGGAGGTGCAGGGCTTGGTAGACAGGTGACTGATGTAGCACAGCAGGACAGGGTGGTGTGGCGTAGCTGCGGTAGGTCCGGAAGGAGCTGACTGGTCTCCAGAGCTCCAGGAGCCGGCGCCGAAGAACTAGTTGGCTTCTTCGGTCGGACAGGAACAACTGGAGGGTAGCCAGGTAACAAGCCAACCCGGAGCCTACACGAGCTGGAGGTGGAGGTACCGCAACACACACAACGAAAACGGGGGGATACGAACACTGCCACGGGAGAATGGGTGCTGGGTTAGATGGAGGAGAAGGGAAACAGGTTAGCTACATCAAACGACAGGAAATTGTGCGGGAGGTAAACTACCAATCCGTAGTTTCGCGTAGAACTAATGCTGTACGGGAATAACATCCCACAACCAAGCGAATCGTTCACACTAGAAGACCAGATAACAAGACGAGCACTAACACCAAGTGACGATAGTTAACGAACTGGCGCCGACTGGCAGCCAGCCGAAAGACTATATAGTGAGGTTAATGACAGGACTAAATAAGGGACAGGTGTGAAAATAAACCGGGAGTGATTGCGAAACACCAGGTGAGGAAATGCATGCAACGAGGGGGAGGGAGTGAAAGGCGGAAGTAAGACAACACAACCAGACGAACAAGACAGGGAAGGACACGCCTAGTCCGCAGCAGCGGGGAAAACACGGACAAAGGGATCCAACATGACACGGAGGGAAAACAGGAAAACACGGAAAACGGACAGGAAGGGAGCGGAACATTACAGTACCCCCCCCCTCAACGTACGTCACCTGGCGTACCTGGCGGCCTGGTCTTGGATGGGAAGCGACTGTGGAAATCCTGGATCAGTGATTGATCCAGGATGAGGCCCCTGTGGAGCCATGACCGCTCCTCAGGACCATACCCCTCCCAGTCCACGAGGTATTGGAAACCCCGACCCTTACGGCGGATGTCGATGATGCGGTCCACCGTGTAGGCCGGGGCGTTGTCGATGACCCGGACAGGTGGAGGAGGGAGGGTAGGGGCACTGAGGGGGCTGGAGGCGACAGGCTTAATTTGTGAAACATGAAAAACGGGGTAAACTTTGAGGGAGGCAGGGAGGGAGAGTTTAACGGAAACTGGGTTGATAAGACATACAACAGGGAAGGGACCAATGAACCGGGGCCGAAGTTTTTTAGAGGAGGAGGGAAGGGAAATGTTGGATGGGGATAGCCAGACCTGCTGACCGGCCCTGTACTTGGGGGCTGCGGTCCTGTGCAGGTCCGCCAGACGCTGCGAACGGGAATTGGAACGCAGGAGTGCGGTGCGTGCAAGTCTCCAAATGCGCTTGCATTTGAGGATGTGAGCATTAACAGAGGGGACTGCTACCTCGGCCTCCTGGACCGATAGGAGAGGGGGTTGGTAACCTAACGAGCACTCGAATGGGGATAACCCGGTGGAGGTACTCTTAAGGGAGTTGTGAGAGTACTCTACCCAGGGGAGGAAACGGCTCCAGGAGGCGGGGTTGCGAGCAGTGACGCACCGCAGGGCGGCCCCCAGGTCCTGGTTCGCCCTCTCTGCCTGGCCGTTAGACTGGGGATGGAAGCCAGACGACAAACTGGCCGAGGCCCCCAGGGCTACACAGAACGCCTTCCAAACCTGGGAGGAGAATTGGGGCCCACGATCCGAAACAATGTCGGATGGGATCCCGTGCAGCCTGACCACATGTACCACCAGGAGCTCCGCAGTTTCGAGGGCGGACGGGAGTTTGGGGAGGGGAATGAAGTGAACCGCCTTGGAGAACCGATCCACAATTGTCAGAATGACAGAGTTGCCCTCTGACAAAGGCAGACCGGTAACGAAATCCACACCAATGTGGCTCCAAGGACGGCCCGGGACAGGGAGGGGAAGGAGAAGACCAGAGGGAGGCTGGTGGGAAGCCTTGCTCCTGGCGCACACTGAGCAGGCCAGGACAAAAGCACGGGTATCCTCCTTGAGGGTGGGCCACCAAAAGCTCCTCCTGACGAGGGTGGTCGTTCTGGCAACACCTGGGTGACACGCCAGGCAGGAGGCGTGAACCCACTCAAGGACCTGGGAGCGGACGGAGTTGGGAACAAACAGGGAGGGGTTAGGGTTACTACGGGGGTCAGGGTGGGAAGTCTGGGCGGACCTCACGATCTCCTCAATCCTCCAGGAGACCGCAGCCACCATACAGGACGCTGGTAGAATAGGCTCGGGGTCAGCAGGACTGGAGGGAAGGGAAAACACACGGGATAAGGCATCCGCCTTAATATTGCGGGAACCGGGGCGATAGGATAAAGAAAAATTGAACCGGGCAAAGAAAAGTGACCACCTAGCCTGTCTAGCATTAAGCCTTTTAGCAGACCTCAAATAAATTAAATTCTGGTGGTCAGTTAACACAATAAAGGGGGTACCTGCCCCCTCCAGCCAGTGGCGCCACTCCTCAAGAGCCAGCTTTATGGCAAGAAGCTCCCGATCCCCGACATCATAATTTCGCTCAGCGGAGGACAGCCTCCGGGAGAAAAAGGCACAGGGATGGAGTTTGTTGTCCAAGGCGGCACGTTGGGACAGAATGGCCCCCACGCCGGTGTCGGAGGCATCCACCTCAATCGTAAATTGACGAGTGGGATCAGGGTGACAAAGAATAGGGGCTGAGGAAAACCGTGCTTTAAGCTGTTCAAAAGCAAGCTGAGCTTCGGAGTTCCAACAGAAAGAAAAAACAGTGGAGGTAAGTTTGGTAAGGGGGGCAGCAATGACACTGTAATTACGGATAAAACGGCGATAGAAATTAGCAAAACCAAGGAATTGTTGTAGGTGCTTACGAGAGGTGGGTTGGGGCCATTCCGTCACCGCCTTGACTTTGACCGGATCCGCCCGGATACTGCCCTCCTCAATGATGAAGCCGAGGAACGGGACTGAAGAGACGTGGAAGGAGCACTTCTCTGCCTTGACGAAGAGCTGGTTCTCGAGGAGACGCTGGAGAACCTCCCGGACATGGAGAATGTGTTCCTGAGGGGACTTAGAAAAAATCAAAATATCGTCGATGTAAACGAAAACAGTCTTACCCAATAGGTCTCGCAGTACGTCATTCACCATGCCCTGGAAGACTGCCGGGGCGTTAGTAAGGCCGAAGGGGACCACCAGGTACTCATAGTGGCCCAACGGGGTATTGAAGGCAGTCTTCCACTCATCCCCCTCCCGTATGCGCACCAAGTGGTACGCATTACGGAGGTCGAGCTTGGTGAAAATGACGGCCTGCGAGAGGGGTTCAAAAGCAGTGTTAATGAGGGGGAGAGGATATTTGTTGCGGATAGTGATAGAATTGAGTCCCCGATAGTCGATGCAGGGCCGTAGTGAGCCGTCCTTTTTCCCTACAAAAAAGAACCCAGCACCAACCGAAGAAGAGGAGGGACGGATGATGCCCGAGGCGAGGGACTCATGAATGTATTCTTCCATGGCGAGTTTCTCTGGTCCCGACAGACTGTAGAGACGGCCGGACGGAAGTTTGGCTCCCGCCAGCAGGTCTATACAGCAATCGTAAGGGCGGTGAGGAGGTAGGGACAGAGCACGTGATTTGGAAAAGGTCCGGCCGAGGTCGTGATATTGCTTGGGAACGTTGGAAATATCGGGTTCGGGTAGGTTGGTGCTGGGATTCTTGGACCCCGGAGGGGGAAGAGCGGAACGGAGACAGCTAGCCAGGCAGTGGCCACTCCACGCCAGGATGCGTCCGGCCTGCCAGTCGATGTGCGGGTTATGGAGGCGGAGCCAGGTCTGACCTAAAACTATGGACGATTGTTTTGAGTTGATGAGGAGGAGTTGAATGCTCTCCCGATGATTGCCGGAAAGGACGAGCTGTAAGGGAACGGTGGAGTGGGTCACTAACCCCAGACTCCTACCGTCTAAAGCAAAGGCAGTAATGGGAGAGGGTAGAAGCTCCGTGGGGATGCCGGCCCTCTGGGCGAAGGTGGTGTCCATAAAGTTGGCGTCGGCCCCAGAGTCGATGAGGGCCGACGAGACCTCGGACTTGTCCCTCCACAGGAGAGTGGCCTTGAAAACCAGGCGATTCTGGGCTGCATGGCAGGGTATGATAGGGCTCGTCAGTACGCCCAGTTTTACTGGCGAGCCTATTCTTTTGGGCGGATGGGGCATGAGGCGATCTGGTGGCCAGGTTTGCCACAATAGAAGCAGGATCTGGATCGCAGGCGACGTTGGCGCTCCGCAGAGTTAACCGCAACTCTGCCCAGTTGCATGGGCTCCTCTTCGGAGACCCCAGACGCCGCCCTGGATCCAGAAGCAGAAGGGTGAGAGCGTATGTGAGGAAGATGACCGGGGTTCCCCCCACGCTCACGGGCCCGGATACGGAGACGGTTGTCGATTGCTATGGCCAGGCTAATCAGGCTATTGAGTGAGGTGGATTCTTCACGGGTGGCAAGTTGGTCTTTAAGCTCCTCGCTGAGTGCCTGGCGGAAAGCCCCCTGAAGGGCGGTGTCGTTCCATCCGGACTCCGCTGCGAGGGTACGGAATTGGATGGCCATTTCAGCGACGCTACGACTCCCTTGACGGACCTGAAGTAGGCGCTGAGTTGCATCTCGCCCACAGGTAGGGTGGTCAAACACTCGCCGCATCTCGGCGGTGAAGGCAGCGAAGTTGTTGCAGAGCGCGACTTGGCTATCCCAGATGGATGTAGCCCACTCCAGGGCACCTCCTCCCAGGCTGCTCATAATGAAAGCGATCTTACATGGGTCGGAGGCGAAGGAGGAGGGCTGCATCCGGAAGACAATGTCGCATTTCATGAGAAATTCGCGACATTTCCCCAATTCCCCGCGGTATAACTCAGGATGTTGTACGCGAGGCTCACGAAATGAAGCGGACACAGGAGGGTCCGCCGGAGGATCCGGTGCGGGCGGAGTAGAGCCCAATGGAATGCGCGGAAGCGGCTGGTGAAGAGACAGCTGCGTCACTTGTTCCGTGATGCCCCTCAGTACTTCCAACACGTCATCCAAACGACGGCCCTGTTGGTCGCTGACCGCAGTTTGGCAGGAGAAGGCGTGCCGAATCTGCTCCAGGTCGGCTGGGTCCATGTTTTTGGCCAGTTCGTTCTGTTACGTATCTGTTACGGGACGAACCCAAGTGCAACGACCAGGAGACAGATTTCACAAAAGGGTATTTTTAATAAATTAAGTGTTGGGGTAGTCCCAACACTGTACAGGAAAGGCAACACAAGTATTACACAGGTTTTTCGCCTGGAAGCCCGGGGCGGGCTGCTCCAAGCCGGAGCTGGACTGGAGGATCTGGAACTGTTCGTTCCAACCCGGAACTGGACTGGACAGGAACTGGACCGGGTGGTCCACACGGGAATCAGGTTCTGGAACGGAATGTTCCAAACCGGAACTGGACTGGACTGGAACTGGACCGGGTGGTCCACACGGGAATCAGGTTCTGGAACGGAATGTTCCAAACCGGAACTGGACTGGACTGGAACTGGACCGGGAGGTCCACACGGGAATCAGGTTCGGGAACGGAATGTTCCAAACCGGAACTGGACTGGACTGGAACTGGACCGGGAGGTCCACACAGGGATCCGTGTCAGGAACGGAATGTTCCAAACCGGAACTGGACTTTGGACAGGTAGTTCGTACGACTCACGCCTGGACTGGACTGGAACTGGCAGGGGAGCGACTCACTACGGCAGGGCAGGAACTGGACCGGACTGACTGCACCGGTACAGAACAACAAAACAGAGGGGGGTTAGTGCAAGGGAAGGCACGGGAAAGACCGGGAGGTTCTCACGGAGGTGCAGGGCTTGGTAGACAGGTGACTGATGTAGCACAGCAGGACAGGGTGGTGTGGCGTAGCTGCGGTAGGTCCGGAAGGAGCTGACTGGTCTCCAGAGCTCCAGGAGCCGGCGCCGAAGAACTAGTTGGCTTCTTCGGTCGGACAGGAACAACTGGAGGGTAGCCAGGTAACAAGCCAACCCGGAGCCTACACGAGCTGGAGGTGGAGGTACCGCAACACACACAACGAAAACGGGGGGATACGAACACTGCCACGGGAGAATGGGTGCTGGGTTAGATGGAGGAGAAGGGAAACAGGTTAGCTACATCAAACGACAGGAAATTGTGCGGGAGGTAAACTACCAATCCGTAGTTTCGCGTAGAACTAATGCTGTACGGGAATAACATCCCACAACCAAGCGAATCGTTCACACTAGAAGACCAGATAACAAGACGAGCACTAACACCAAGTGACGATAGTTAACGAACTGGCGCCGACTGGCAGCCAGCCGAAAGACTATATAGTGAGGTTAATGACAGGACTAAATAAGGCACAGGTGTGAAAATAAACCGGGAGTGATTGCGAAACACCAGGTGAGGAAATGCATGCAACGAGGGGGAGGGAGTGAAAGGCGGAAGTAAGACAACACAACCAGACGAACAAGACAGGGAAGGACACGCCTAGTCCGCAGCAGCGGGGAAAACACGGACAAAGGGATCCAACATGACACGGAGGGAAAACAGGAAAACACGGAAAACGGACAGGAAGGGAGCGGAACATTACAATTTTAAAGACAAATTTACGTAACGTCAACATTAATTCATTGTCCTAACGTTACATTGCTTGGCACTGTTATAGTTCCATGTCGGGCTTGTAATGTTACTAATTTAATGTTAGCTAGCTGTTAGATAGCTCACACGGTGTGGTGCTTGTAGCTTCCTTAATGTTACAGATAATATTGTGGACATGTCTGAAAGGAGTAACGTTAGTAGTTAGTATTCTTTCTAGCTTTGTCACTCGGTAACGGTAGCTAGCTAAGTTAACGTTAGCTATAGTTATTTTGGAGCTGTTCATCAAAGTTGTGTGGAACTGCTGTGATCACTGACCTGGCAACATATCTTTTAAGCAAAAATAACGTTATCCACCTCGCTCTCTCAAGTTGATTTCCACACACTTCTTGTGAAAATGTTAAACCATACATAAAATTCAAAACGAACAATTAGTAGCCTACGGCTAGTTTCTGTCATGTGGCAGTATGAGAGGCTCAGGCTAGCTTCAGAGACAGAGCGATGAGTAAGAAATCTTGCATTGCATGAAACTGTTGTAACGGTAGTTTAAACTTTCAATTAGCCTTCGGTTGCTAGCAAATTTATGCCCCAATGTTAAAGCTGCAGTAGGCAAGTTTGAAAATATAGACAAAAAGACTTCCCCCTTTTGCTCTCCTCCCTCCTATCTCTCTCCTAAGCCCCTCCCACAAAATGATGCTCCAGTGCACGCATGGAGACAGGCAGACAGGGAGAGGTTTATTCTATGGGGAGGATCTTTTGCTTGTAGATACTTGCCCGGATTGGTAGCTAAATAGCTAGCCCTGATTGGTTGATTTTTGGAAGACCGGCTTGAGATTTTTTGACAGCCTACTACAGAGCCCAGGACACTCACAGAAACTGGATTTTTTCTCAGAACACCTGATTTATTGATAACTGCTGGAATGTAATGAGAAAATGTAGTAATTTCGCCAAAATTATATTGAAAAAAATCTTGCCTACTGCACCTTTAAGTCAATGAACAATACATTTCCAGTATCGTAGAATTATAAAGGTTTATTTAAAAACTCTACAATAAACCGAAATTTCACCTTTCAAAAGCACTAGTCCATGTCACGCCCGACATATCGCTATGTCTACTTAAACGATTAGAGTTGTAGAATTTGAGTTAGGTCGTTGGGAAAAAAAAGTCTTAATCTAAATGATAATTCTTTAATGTACTTAATTGCATGAAAACGGCTTAACAAATCGTTTCCATATTTGTTTTATGTTGAGATATTGATGAGATGAGTTGATCTGCCAAGTGGCTTGGTCATTTGTGCTAAAAACCGAAATTTGGGTTTTAACATGTAAATTGCAACCAAAACCAAAATTAGCGGGACGCGAAAGATAAGGTTATGTTCCCACTCACACTGTGTTGTGAAACTCACCGCTCAGTCATTATAAAGAGAGGGAAGGGAGAGAAGGTGCTTTTAGATTTTATAGCCAAACCACATCAGAGCCACAGTTGCATTTAGCTCCATTAACTCGGGTCTCCAGACTGTTCTTATGGGCCTATTCCACTCACTTTGGACATTTAGTAGATTTTTAATTTCCCTGTAAAGTGCCCTGGAGCGTTTGCTATATAAGAGCATGTTTCACTGTATTGTATTGTAATAAACACACTATTATTAGAGCAATGACACAGTAACAGCTGGTTGGCTGATAAGCCCTTGGAAAACATTTGTACAAGGACATCCACTCCAGCCACCTACACATCAAATGTGCACCTCTGACCTCTTACATTCTTACTACTATTAGCCTGTGACTTTACAAGTGCACTAATCCAGTGCTAAAACAATTATCCCATTTAATCACCATGCTGTAGTAACTGAAGTCACTTTGGTTAAAAGCACATGACTAAACTGTAGATTGATGAAATGGGAGTGCCTTTTTTTAAAACAAATTTCATGCCTAGTTAACATTAACAAACATTTGATTACATCACCGGGTTATGGAATATATGTAATCGCCAAAAATTTAACTAACTTAACTTAATTGCAACTTATCAAGAGTCTTAATTTTTAAAATTGAATACTGATGCAAAAAAAGGAAAAATAAAACCTGCCATGTAGAAACACTGGGACTGCTATGCTACATAAGCCAACATTTTTAATGTAAGTCATTCAATGATGAATGTCATGCATGTGGACTTGTATAAAGTTGTATAAAGGATGTACATGGGGCCGCTGGGTGGCTCATTCAGCTACGATACGGTGAGATACTTTCACCTGGGGGGCATCTCACAGGGCGGGGCGGCCGTGATTCATTGCTCGCCCCCCCCCCCCCCCCCCCCTCTTCCTCTCCCTCCTCAGGGCACACACAGTCCGCCTGCACAAGCTGCATATTAAACGTTATCCTTTGCCTCGGGATTCTGCGAGTTTGACTGGTGGACTGCACATTGGTATGACATCACGCATCTGTGTGGAGAGAGCGTGATTGCCTGTGCTCTTCCCCTATTCACACAGTGAACACCAGCACACAAAAATATGGCCCATTGCAGACTTGGAGAAAAGAGAGCTCACATTACATAAAAAATACATTAAAATAAATAAATCTACATACAATACAAAATTACCTCATCCTCTCAAAAAACATTAATATTCACAATGATTCACTTCTTTTTCCTCCTTGTTTCCTCTTCCAAATTTTGACTGAGCAATCTGTGGCACTCTAGCCCACGCAAACCCAGCCCACCTGAGCAGGACTGATGACATCATCCGCAGCATCAAGCCTGTGTGTGATGTCATAGCTAGCTACAGGGCCCAGCCCACATTCCTGACCTGCACAATTACTCCCATTAAATGTTAATGCATGAATGTGCCTATAACTTCAATATATAATGTATTTACTTGCTTGCAGGCCATCATTGCAGTGATCATTATTGTAAGTCTGATAAAACATCGCTGATACAGAACAAGGGATGCAAAAGAACCTGATCCCATAACCTGCAGGTAAGGCAAACTTCTACCCAATCCTGAGGGCCCAAGGGGCTCCATTACGGTTTGCTACACTGTGGAACAGGCATGAGTCTATAGACCTCTGGCTGCCTTTTATCAACTTCCATACTCACTGAGGGCTGGGGCATGGGGGTGGGGGGCAGGGGCAGGGGCAAAGATGGAGGTGGGGTGGGGGGTTAGGTGGAGGCACAGAAGGCAGGGGCCAGAGAAAAGGTAGGGGCCACAAAGAAAGTTGGAGCTGCATTAAAGGCTCTCTCTTCCATGATAAAAAAGCAAAGGCGATGGCGCTCATAATGATGAGCAAACTCCCAGATCCCCACAGCGCTCACCCAGTTGTGAGGTCTAATGAATAAGAGTTGGCTCAAATATACATTTATAAGCTTAAAAATGACAAACCGCCTCTGCAGTAACTCTGGCTAGAGAATTCTTCTGTGAAGTCTAAGGCCTGTGATCCCATCAGTATAAATCAAACGATTATGATTTTCATTAGTGTTTCATTTCCATTTTGTCTTGTGTAGGAGAGCAGGGGAAGAGTTGCAGTGTGTGATCAACATGTCGATGCCACTGGCACTGCAACACATCGCATTAAAATAAAACCAGGATCAACATGTTGATGACATGGCCACTGCAACACATCGCATTTAAATAAAACCAGGATCAACATGTCGATGACACTGGCACGGCAACACATCGCATTAAAATAAAACCAGGATCAACATTTCGATGACACGGCCATTGCAACACATAGCATTAAAATAAACCAGGATCAACATGTCGATGACACTGGCACTGCAACACGCTGCATTAAAATAAAACCAGGATCAACACGTCGATGACATGGCCACTGTAACACATTGCATTAAAATAAAACCAGGATCAACATGTCGATGACACTGGTACGGCATTAAAACAACCAGGGCGTGGCCTCTTCTTTAGACTCATGCTACAGTTATTTTTGATAGATTTTTGATTGTATCTGTTGATTTGCGAAGTTCGCAGGGTCTGCTGGCGTCGCCAACCCTGGTCCTGGAGAGCCACAGGATCTGCTGGTTTTAATTGTTACTTAGCATTTGTTTGCTCAATTAAAGCCAAGTTTTCTTGGGTCTGAATTGGTTGCAGAATTTAAGGTGAAAACAAACCCAGCAGATCCTGCAGCTCTCCAGAAGCAGGTTTGGGGACCCCAGCAGATCCTGTGGCTCTCCAGAAGCAGGTTTGGGGACCCCAGCAGCCCCTGTGGCTCTCCAGGACCAGGGTTGGGAAGCCCAGATCTATATAATATGCATAGCCTTTGTTCTGAATGTGTACGTATAATAACACCAATCCCTGTCCAAATGGCTCCTCTGTGTCTCCAACTCTCCCGAGAGGAACCCTATCTAGTTCACAGGTTTTTTGTTGGGCAAAATGGTTCAATCTGGGAGCTTTCACACTTTTCACACCTACCATAGAGGGTTCCATAAAAAAATAAAAATAAATATATATATATACAGTCATGGACGAAAGTGTTGGCACCCCTGAAATTTTTCCCTTAAATTAATTATTTCTCCCAGAAAGTTAGTGCAATTACACATGTTTTGGTATAAATCTGTTTATTTCCTTTGTGTGTATTGGAACAACACAGAAAAGCAGAGAAAAAAAGGCAAATTTGACATCATTTCACACAAAACTCAAAAAATGGGCCAGACAAAATTAATGGCACCCTTTCAAAATTGTGGGTAATTAACTTTGTTTCAAGCATGTGATGCTCGTTTAAACTCACCTGTGGCAAGTAACAGGTGTGGGCAATGTAAAAATCACACCTGTAATCAGATAAAAAGGAGAGAAGTTGACTCAATCTTTGCATTGTGTGTCTATGCCTGCCATACTAAGCATGGAGAACAGAAAGAGGAGAAGAGAACTGTCAGAGGACTTGAGAACCAAAATTGTGGAAAAACATCAACAGCATCAAGGTTACAAGTCTATCTCCAGAGATCTTAATGTTCCTTTGTCCACAGTGCGCAACATAATTAAGAAGTTTACAACCCATGGCACTACAGCTAACCTCCCTGGACGTGGACGGAAGAGAAAAATTGATGAAAGGTTGCAACGCAGGATAGTCTGGATGGTGGATAAGCAGCCTCAAACAACTTCTAAAGAAATTCAAGCTGTCCTGCAGGCTCACGGTACATCTGTTTCGTCGCGAACTATCCGTCGACGTTTGAATGAGATGAAACGCTATGGCAGGAGACCCAGGAGGACCCCACTGCTGACACAGAGACATAAAAGAGCTAGACTGCAGTTTGCCAAAATGTATGTGGACAGATGAGACCAAGATAGAGTTTTTTGGTAAAGCACGTCATTCTACCATTTACCGAAAACGGAATGAGGCTTACAAAGAAAAGAACACAGTACCTACAGTCAAATATGGTGGAGGTTCAAAGATGTTTTGGGGTTGTTTTGCTGCCTCTGGCACTGGGTGCTTGGACTGTGTGCAAGGCATCATGAAATCTGAAGATTACCAAAAGATTTTGGGACGCAATGTAGGGCCCAGTGTCACAAAGCTGGGTTTGCGTCCTAGGTCATGGGTCTTCCAGCAGGACAATGACCCCAAACATACCTCGAAAAGCACCCAGAAATGGATGAAAAGAAAGCGCTGGCGAGTTCTGAAGTGGCCAGCAATGAGTCCGGATCTAAATCCCATTGAACACCTGTGGAGAGATCTTAAAATGGCTGTTGGGAGAAGGCACCCCTCAAATATGATAGAGCTGGAGCAGTTTGCAAAAGAAGAGTGGTCCAAAATTCCAGTGGAGAGGTGCAAGAAGCTTGTTGATGGTTATAGAAAGCGAATGATTTCAGTTTTTTGTTCCAAAGGTTGTGCAACCAAATATTAAGTTGAGGGTGCCATTAATTTTGTCCGGCCCATTTTTTGAGTTTTGTGTGAAATGATGTCAAATTTGCCTTTTTTTCTCTGCTTTTTTGTGTTGTTCCAATACACACAAAGGAAATAAACAGATCTATACCAAAATATGTGTAATTGCACTAACTTTCTGGGAGAAATACTAAATTTAATGGAAGAATTTCAGGGGTGCCAACAATTTCGTCCATGACTGTATATAAAGGCTTCCCCTATGAAGACAAGTCAAAGAACCCTTTTTTCTAAGAGTGTGGGCAATTGGACAGGGTCCAGGTCAAAGTGAGAACACATGGTCAATAAACACTACTCTAGAACTATATATTTTTCCAGTGTGATATAGACATAAAGTCTGGTGAGTCCTTTGAATTGGGCATTACTTTGTCTCACTGTGGGACTCAAATAGACATTTTTAGAATATTGAAAGTGGTTCATAAATCTCACAGTGATTCAACCTATCCGTTAAAGGCTTAAATCTACTTTAGTAATTTAATTTTAATCTCCGTGTCTGTGCCTACATGATAAGAAATTTAGCAGAAAAATGCAACTGCAGTATGAGACTCTTATACTGTGTGCATATTTCAGGAACAGGTTCCTCTAATGTGTCAACTGCAACTCATCAGCTGTGACACAGTTTAAGCAAAGGCATCATCAGAATTACACAGGATGTCAAGCACAAACCAAACAATATAAATGGCACAATTCTTTGACACTTTTATAACAACTTTGCCGCTGGTTTTTTCCTTTATTCTCTGATTTGTTATTCTGATGCACAACCACAAATGTTCTCAGGTTTCCAGAGCACAACACAGTTCTCCAGAGCACAGGCTAACACAGTTCTCCAGAGGAAAGGCTAACACAGTTCTCCAGAGCACCGACCAACACAGTTCTCCAGAGCACAGGCAAACACAGTTCTCCCGAGCACAGGCTAACACAGTTCTCCAGAGCAAAGGCTAACACAGTTCTCCATAGCACAGACCAACACAGTTCTCCAGAGCACAGACCAACACAGTTCTCCCGAGCACAGGATAACACAGTTCTCACGAGCACAGGCTAACACAGTTCTCCAGAGCACAGGCTAACACAGTTCTCCAGAGCACATACCAACACAGTTCTCCAGAGCACAGGCAAACACAGTTCTCCAGAGGACAGGCTAACACAGTTCTCCAGAGCACAGGCTAACACAGTTCTCCAGAGCACATACCAACACAGTTCTCCAGAGCACAGGCTAACACAGTTCTCCAGAGCACAGGCTAACACAGTTATCCAGAGCACATACCAACACAGTTCTCCAGAGCACAGGCTAACACAGTTCTCCAGAACACAGGCAAACACAGTTCTCCCGAGCACAAGCTAACAAAGTTCTCCCGAGCACAGGCTAACACAGTTCTCCAGAGCACAGGCAAACACAGTTCTCCCGAGCACAAGCTAACAAAGTTCTCCCGAGCACAGGCTAACACAGTTCTCCAGAGCAAAGGCTAACACAGTTCTCCATAGCACAGACCAACACAGTTCTCCAGAGCACAGACCAACACAGTTCTCCCGAGCACAGGATAACACAGTTCTCACGAGCACAGGCTAACACAGTTCTCCAGAGCACAGGCTAACACAGTTCTCCAGAGGACAGGCTAACACAGTTCTCCAGAGCACAGGCTAACACAGTTCTCCAGAGCACATACCAACACAGTTCTCCAGAGCACAGGCTAACACAGTTCTCCAGAGCACTGACCAACACAGTTCTCCAGAGCACAGGCTAACACAGTTCTCCAGAGCACAGACAAACACAGTTCTCCAGAGCACAGGCTAACACAGTTCTCCAGAGCACAGACCAACACAGTTCTCCAGAGCAAAGTCCAACACAGTTCTCCAGAGACTCCTGGGGACTAGCTCTCCTATTGAAAATCTCCCTCCCAGAACAGCTTCTCTAGACTCACAGCCTCAGTCAGCACTGTCATAAACACATGCATGTAGTCCAAACAAAAAGCAAACACTTTGAAAATAGATACACCTACTCTGAAAAGTTATTTGAAGAAATGCAACAAGAATTTTGCGATCTCTATCAGAGGATAATTACACATGGTGGGAGTATAGATTTGGCATCCCCAACTGCAAATATGGAAAGCAGCACATCAATTCGGTCTACTCTGCACACTGTAATAGCAAAATGCTGCTTTGTAACTGATGTGGGAACAGAAAACAAAAAAAGGGGGAAAAAAAGACAAACTTACATGAATTATTAACTTAAAGGGATAGTTCACCCATTTTGAAAAAAATGTTTTACTCACCCCCAAAATAGTATGTTAAGCTGTCCTGGTCTCACCGTTGTAAATCCTGGATTGAAGCAATGCTAACAATTAGCATTTTGCCATTGGATATAATTCCCACCAGGCTAACTCGCTGTAAATTAACCGCCTAAATCCACTCAAATAAGGTTTAATAACTTTAAATTAATAAGCTTTACAAGTGTCGTTGCAATATTACTTTGCTTGCGGTCTCAGATTGCTGCAGTAGAGATAAGGCTACATAAGTATTATTTTATTGGGGATTGTTTAACAACTCTGCCCATAAGATCAGGGCCCTGCATGTCACCAGACTCCGGGGTCTCATAAGCATCATCACAGAGGAAGAGGGGAATATTCAGCGTTCCCCATCACAATGAAGCCCTATATGTTCAGCGTCAAAAACAGGAGAAACACAACTGTTACCACAGACAAACCAACAAGGAGTTAACGCCCCCAATAATAACAGTTACATTAAAGTATTTACCTACATGCTCTCAGGCCTGCATTGAAAGAAATCTATAATAATAGTATATTATCCATTATTTACTGCAGATAAAAAAAGAAAAGAAAAATACCTTTCAAGCCTTTTTTCATAGTCTTAGATTTCACCTGCTTAACTTTGAAGAAGACATTCAAGCAAGTGTCTCCTTTCTATTCTTATGCACTGTTGTGATTGGCTGTGAATTTAATGGAAAGAAAAAAGGTGAAAAACTGCAGTAACACACATTTAATCTCCTCCCATCTTTCAATACACAAAATGTCACAACTTAAATCCAGGATGCTTCTGTTCAACATTGTAGAAAGCTTTACTTCAATACCCCGATCCAATCCAATTTATCACCATACATTCTAAAAGGATGTGAAGTTTCTCAGCCTTAGGGGTGAAGAGAAATGAAATGCTGATGTCCTAAGATTTATTGTTATTTCCATATGGACCAATGCCAACATGTTTCATTAAATGACTCAACTCCACCAACAGCATACAAAACAAACCATAATTATGGTTTCTCAAATACTCACAGAGCATCACAGGATGAGATCACATTGAGTTTGGCCTCAATGTAAAGGCTTTGTGTAAATGGAAATTCAGGACAGTAGTCAAAGGTGGATATAATTTTATGTTACAGAGTTCAGAGTTTTCAAGATTTATTACCGATACTGCAAAGGTAAGCTTATGCTGGATAAAAGAAACAAGCCACTGACTACAAGATAAAAGCATGTGGCAAACTGATGAATTGCAAAGATGTTTAGTAAGTCTAGGCATTCATTATATAAATTTATTACCCACAGAAAACAAACTTTGAGATAGCTTTTTGTAGGATCTACGGCAATCTGAACGCAATCTTCTCTTTTATTCTGATTTAATAGTTTTATTCTTTATGATCTTGGAAAAGGCACATTACATTTTTGTTTTTTGCAGACTGTCAAATGAATTTGTTGCACACATGCACACACACACACACACACACACACACACACACAAGCGCACACAAGCGCGCACATGCACACACTTCCCCTGTGCTCCCCTGGATCGATAGCAACCACCGCTATCAATCATGACAGTGCAGACAAACGTGTGCTCTCTGCCAACGCATGTGATTCTTATCACACCGCAGTTCTCAAGTTGGGTCGGAAAGAGAGACGCTTCCAGTGTGGTTTAACAGGTTGACTTTCAAGTGGTCTCTGATTCCGACTGAATCCCTCCCTTCCCTGGGTAATGATAGAGCACAGATCACAGTTATAATGTACAGCGCTCATCATTGTAAAGCACTTTGAGTCACCGGCCGGTGAGAAAGGCGCTATATAAATGCAAGGCATTATCACAAGTTCACAGATCAGTTTTGCTACACTTGCACTTCTCCTGCTAGAAGTGGACCAAAAGTCAAGCTTTGACGAGTTGTGACCTGCTGCTGCAGATTCATGAAGATGTAATCGCAGCGTTGAAGCCGCAATTCTGAAAAGGTATGCACATGAAAAATGTCAGCCGACATTTTAGCAGCTAAAATCTTCGCTACTTTATTTTACAAGTACTCAACATTTATTTGCAGATGTGTGGATATTTTGTGTTCAAATTGAGGAATACACATTTACAGATTATTTTCAAATACAAATTATGAGACACACATTCAAATCTGTTCTACAGATTCTCAAGTCAGTTTTTCTACTATTCTCATGCAAGACGTGTCTCAAAAGTTGAGAGCGAAGAGCTCTTCATGTTGTGACCTGTACGATGATATTGTGTACTTGTAACTGCAGATTTGTGAGGTAGTAATCAATGTGTGTGTGTATTTGTGAGTCGAAAATGTATTCACAAGGAAAATGTCAGTTTTGCAAGTATTGCGCTTAGGGATGGGTATCGTTAGGATTTTATCGATACCGATACAGGTACCGGTACCGCTTATCGATATCAATACTTATCGATACTCTTATTGATACTACTCTCCATAATTTTGTTTAGAAAAAGAGATGTTGTGAAAAGAATTATTTTAGAGTTATTTTATTATTACTTTTAGGAGAAATAACAAGTTATTTTGATAAAATGAAATTGTTTCCTCATAGTTTCCTGAGAGTATATAATGAGGGGACCAATTGTTATAAATAAATGTCTGGTAGTGTGTTTTGTTGCTGCTTCACTATAAATACAATAAACTTAAATGAACAAGATTATAGATTACCAAAGAACTATAGCTCTTGAGCTTATCAGAAGCTAACAGAATAATAGTTATAAATAATGAATAATACAGCGGTGGTGAATGGGTTGGGCTTTGGTGTTTGTCTTGAACTGCAATCCCCTGAAGGAGCGGGGGCTGCTGCTTGACTGACATTAGCTATAGGATGAGGAACATGTTTCAAAAGCTTTTAAAACTAATGCTGACATTGCTAGATTACCAGCTATTACCAGCCATTGCTATTATAACATAGTAGCAGCACTGGACAACGATGTATTGCTCCACAGAGAATGCTGGCGTTGCTCCAAGGCCTACTTTGTTACCTGTTCGTAGTGTACAGGGAATCATTTCCCGAAAAGCTATTGAGTTTTTTAGCTCTGGGTTTATGTAATTCACATGGTGGTGAATAAGCTAGGTAACGTTAGACTGAAGCTTCACTATTTAAACTACTTTTCGGGAAAGATATTCCATGTACATTACGAACAGGTAACAGAGAATGCTTTGGAGTAACAAAACTTAAATACTGTTGTCGTTCCAGTGCTGTTACTATGTGACTGGCCATCTAGTAAATGCTCAGTGATATTTTCCGAAGATAATAACTATGGATTTGTTTTATCTTATAACGAATGTTACCTTGACTTGGTGAGGTCCAGACAGTCACATTATTTAGGGGAATCGCATCAGCTTCTGCACCAGATTGAGGGCTGCACTGAGGGGAATGGTGCAGTGGCCGCTTTGCTCAAGCAGTCAAATCCACTGCCCTGCTTCAGATTTATGGCATGTTGCATTTGTAAGCGTTTAATTAGATTGCTAGTATTACTCCCCTTACACGCAACAGCTTTTTTTTTTTTACATAAATTGCATTTTGCTGTGTTTACGTTCGCTTTGGTAAAGTGGGCCCACACTTTTGAACGTCTTAACCTGTCTACCATCAGTGCCACATGATTGGAGTGCACAGAACGTAAACAGACAACGTCGAACGTAATCGCCTGACACGTGCAACTTGTCATCATTAGAAGGAAAAAAAAAACTTGTCATCGTTAGGACCCGAGTAGAAACATATATTTTATGGTAGGTAATTTGCAAATGCCTGCCAGCTATGTTAGAATGAATTAAAGTGAATTACGTTCAAATATCGATAGCAGCACCGTTTGTGCAGGAGCTTATCGGTATTTCGGTCCTGTCCAATCAGGAGCCGGTAGTAGTTTAATGCCGGTTCTCGATACCCATCCCTAATTGTGCTGCAGTACTCAAAATGTATTTGCACATTTGTGAATCTGTTACGTGGGTTCAAGTCCAAGGATACATATTTAATTTCCTAGTTCAAATTACAAGACACAAGTTAAAATCTTTTCTACAGGCTATCAGGTGATTTGCAACACATTTACCTTCATACACCACACTCCACACACACCACACGTACACAAAAAAAAAAACCTTGGTATACAAACCAATATTGGTAAAAAAAAGAAAAAGAAAAAAAAAGCTATCATTACATAATGGTCAACAACTACAAGACCTTGGTATACACTGCCTGGCCAAAAAAAAAGTTGCACTCTAATATTTTGTTGGACCGCCTTAGGCTTTGATTACGGCGCGCATTTGTTGCGGCATTGTATGGACAACCTTATGCAATGTCACAACATTTATTTCCGCCCAGAGTTGCATTCATTTTTGGCCAAGATCTTGTATTGACGACGGGAGAGTCGAACCACTACGTAAAGTCTTCTCCAGCACATTCCAAAGACTTTCAATGGGGTTAAGGTCAGGACTCTGGTGGCCAATTCATGTGTGAAAATGATTCCTCATGCTCCCTGAACCACTCTTTCACAATTTGAGCCGGATGAATCTTGGCATTGTCGTCCTGGAATATGCCAATTGATGGGATAACCTGGTCATTCAGTACATTCAGGTACTCAGCTGACTTAATTTTATTGCTGCATAATGTTGCTGAGCCTAGACCTGACCAATTGAAGCAACCCCAGATCATAACACTGCCTCCAGAGGCTTGTACAGTGGGCACTATGCATGATGAGTGCAACGGCGACTTTTTTTTTTGGGCAGGCAGTGTATTTTATTCATGGCTCACAATAAACTAAGGGCCTGATTTACTAAACCTTTCAGCACACACAAAACTAATAACCAATGATTGGTGCAAAACAAATGCCATGACCAATTGGCCATGTTATTGCTAAAAGGTTTGCACATGCTAAAGGTCTTAGTAAATCGGGCCCTAAATGTAATAATAGGCTAACACAGCAAAAGCATTCCAGTTCTGATTCAGTGAGCTGCAAAGCGTAAAAGATTGCATTTAAATTCACCTGCAGAATTCACCTGCAAATTCTCTTTCCAAAAAACTATTTCAGTTATGAATAAATTGTGTATGTTTTTTTCCTGCTGTAAGGAGCAAATCAAAGTTATCAAAGCCCCCCAGATGAAAGAGGAGAACTGATCTCTCTCATGTAGGTACTTCCACACCTGTGAAGTTCCATCAAAACATGGATTTCTACAGGAATAATCCCTATACTGAAACATGGCCATTGAATGGTTATTTGTTGGCATGCAGTCCTCAAAGTAGCACTGGCAATACCTAACATCATTTTAAATTAATACCATCCAACCTGCATAGTATGCCCAAAAAAAGTCAACGTTTCAGGATCAAACTCCAAACTCACTGTGTTAATATGCAGGTTAATCAAGAGCTTCAATCTCATTTCAACTGCCTCAGGGTTGTTGGCTCTGGCAGATTTAGTCTCTTTTCAGTAGTCGACTCTGCTCAATTTGACAGCGTGAAAAATATTTATATAGATTTTTGTTACCCCTTTCATTTTCTCATTCAAGAGCTAGCTAGGTTGATGTGGCGGTCCCGATGTTATGAATAGCATAGAATATGTTTGTTGGATAAAGCTTCATATCCGAGAGAGCTAGTTAGAAGGCTACGGCAGATTTCTGACGTTGGCCTACTAGCTAGCTGCCACAGGTTAAATTCTGGTGTTAGAGTACGGTCGCTTAATTAGGACATGATTAATAAAAACACATTCATAACTATAAACAGCAAGAACAATAGCATAGAAAAAACAAATGCCTAAATTTAACTGAACAGCACAGATGGCCATGAACATCCTAACTTTTAAACTATGGCCTAGATTTCAATTGTTATACTCAGAAATAATGAATAAACTTTTATTTGTTGTCTGAGATTTATTATAACACACATTCAGAATGAGAGACAAGTATCAGAGGGTGGGAATAATAGCATCCCAGCCTGGGATGAAAATTGGTCAAGCAGAGGAGGGGACGATGTCTGCAGTGGTGTCTCCCTTTCCCCTCAGTCACACTGAGCACACTGCTCACATCATAGTACATGCATACATAATTATACAAAATATGTGTAATGGGGGCGTGACGTGTGAGGTAGGAGGGGCCAAATGCAGCAAGGGGATTCATTAAGCACTAAGGCCACTAAGACGGGAAACCCCGTGGTTAAAGAGATACTGCAGAGCCTTTTCTAAGGCCTTTTTTACTGCTTCAATTTGAACTGGAACTCGTGAGTAGGTGTGGTCATATGACGATGATGCCACGTAGTCATATTATGAATATTCATACAGTCAAGGAGTAAAAGGGTGTCTCTTGGTGAACTGACTCAGCCCCCCTGAACTCAATACGCTCATTCACGCTAAAGTAACGTTACTATTAAATACATTCAAATACACAGCAAAACCCAGTCACACAGTAACGTTAGTATATTGAACATGGCTGGTTGTAGCTACATCAAAAGTGACGTAAAAAGTCACATTAATTCCGACTGTTCAGACTGCGTTCGCTTTGACACAATCGGTTATGTATCGGAATCTAATACCACATTCAAAAGTGGCCCAAATGAGAATTGGAAATGTCAGATTCAATGTGATTTTCGCTGTTCACACTTCCATAAAAAATCTGATCTGTGTCACATTTGAGGAAAAAATCGGATCTGGGCCACTTTTTACCTGCACGGCTGGAACGCTGTAGTGGCCAATATGGATCCCGGAACTATCCGTTTTATAAATGTTATATTGTCTGGTCTCACTAGCCAAACGGCCGAGCGCTCCATTTTCTTAACTCGCCCGTCCTCAGAATCACTAATTTCATGCCTTGATTGACTTTCACTGAAACTGTCCATGTCACGGTCCCCCCATTCCTGGCTCCGATCTCGCATTCACCAGTCCCTCGCAGCACAAAAAGCGAGGCTTTTTTCCTCCCGTCTCCTCACCCTTATCATTAGCTCCACTGCACATCAACTTTAAAATTAACGCAGAAGATGTGACTTTGATGACTTCCTTTTTGTTGTTGTTTATTTCTGCAGGCTGTGTAACAGGCGCTATGTCTTTTGTTAATTTGCACGTGTCATTTGAGCAGAGCAATCGGTTCACACTGGAATCAGATATGGGCCACATTAAAAAATTAATGTGAACAGCCAAACAAAAAAAATCTTATCTAAGCAATAAATCGGAATTGAGCACAAAGGCCTGCAGTGTGAACGTAGCCTTAGTAGCTCGATATAAGTCGTAATACTAACATTAGCAGTAATACAAAGCAATTCCCATTTGAACTTGAACTAGCTAGTTAGCAGTACAAGGGTCTCAGTCTCAAAGAGGAAAAAAAAAAAAAAAGTTGGTCTCTGCTTTTATACCACGTGCCCAGCCGAGACCACCCCTAGGACCACCTCAACTCCACCCATTTTTATGTTAAGGATCTTGTGATGTCACGAATCTCCGGAAACCAGCGTATTGGTAAGCCTACACAAAGACTCATATAAAACTATTTTGACTAAACATGAGATTTTCAGACACAAACAGTTGTGTATGATCATAATCTAACCCAAAGCATCGGTTTTCAACGGGAAAAGTCGGTTTTTGACTGCAGTATCACTTTAAGGGAAGGAGACAAGACAGGGAACACACGTACCAAAGCTACTAACTGGCTCACTGTCACACGCCAATGAATAGAAGCGCAAACGCCAGGTTTCTCAGTAAGAAAACCAAACAAGGCGAATGGAACAAAGCACTGGGCTCCCTAACTTCTACGAGCTAAGTGACTAAAGAAAGAGCCAGAAATAATAAACGCCCTGCCTCGGTAACGAGACGCATAAGAACAGGCGAGTGGCGGAATGGCACAAATAAAACACACACACACAGCCAACAAACACTGCAAAATAATACGAAATAGTATACGAGGAGGCGAAAGGAACAGAGATCTAAAGGTTCCAAGGCTACTCTCAGACTTGCAGTCACACACAAACATGTCCACAACATCGCCCAGTCTCCCTATAGGAAGACGTGACCCGAAGGACGAACAGAACTACAGTTCCGAACAAAATCACCAAAGCTCCATGTACGGAGACAGGTACCGAAGGACGAACAGGACAGCTGCACCGGACATTTACCGGCTAAATGACTAACGCAAGATTAGTAGAAAATAAACGCCCTGCCTCTCAGTAAAGAGGAATGTAACGAGAAGGCGACAGGAACAGAGATCCAACGTTCCATGGCTACTTCCATAAGCTCGCAGTCACACGCAGAAAACATAAAGGGGGTAAACGCCCGATCTCCCAGGAGAGAGAAAGATTTTACAGGCGAGCCGACGGTAAACCGCCGTCCCATACCTTTACTAGCAAAATGACTAACGCAAGCTTAGTAGAAAATACACGCCCTAGCCTTTCAGTAAAGGGGAATGTAACGAGGAGGCGAAAGGAACAGAGAGCTAACGTTCCAAGGCTACTTTCAGAGACTCGCAGTCATATGCAAACATGTCCACAACATCGCCCGGTCTCCCTATAGGAAGACATGTACCGAAGGACGAAACAGAACTACAGTTCCGAACAAAATCGCCAAAGCTCCATGTACGGAGACAGGTACCGCATAGGACGAACAGGACAGCTGCACCGGACATTTACCGGTTAAAAGACTAACGCAATCTTAATAGAAAATACACACCCTGCCTCTCAGAATAAATAAAGCCCTGCCTGTCAGTACGATAAAAACGCCCGGTCTCTTAGTAAGAACTGACCATACAAAAACACCCACAAACGAACAAAGACTCCTCTCGCTCTCACGGAAGAAAGCAGAGAGACGAGGAAGAGACAGAAAAGGCAAAAGGTCTAGGCAAAGGAAGAAAGGAAAGACCAGGAAGCGGAGACAGAAAAGAGCCAGGGGGGAAGAGTCCTAATAGCTACTCCCACAAAGGCAAGTCCCGCCTTACTCCAATAAAACACACTGGAGCAAAAAGGGTCTCCTAAAAAAACCTAGACCTAATCATACTGACTAAGCAATCAAAGGGCAAAATAATACCACACACAAAACAGTGCAAAAAATGCCAGACAATACAAAACAATATCAAAGCCCAGAACGGAGGAAAACGTGGGCTTATATAACTCCCAGGTAACCACGCACAGGTGTGGATGCTGACAGAAGCTCCGCAATCAAGGCGGAGCGGAGCAAGCATCCACCAAAAGGGCAGCGCCCTCGCGTGGCCACCGAGGAAAACGACCGCATGGGAAAAAGGGTCAAAAACCATGACAATATGGACAGACAATTGGAAACTCATTACTTTAGACACCACTAGATTTTACAATAAGCATTATAAAAGTCAAGTAGTTACATAGCATATTATACATAGTCACAAGCTAACAGTATCTCTACATGGTTCTAAGTGTAATATACACAGAATGTTGCTTGTTTAAACCTTTTGCACAAGCTTTGGGCTATGCTCCCATGATTATATCCAACTGATGGTACAAATATGAAAGCAAGCAAATTTCCCAATGCGGAATGACAGAATATAACTTGATTTTCATTCAAGCAAAAGGATTGCTCATTTAGATGATGCTCGAACTGCATATTAAGATGGACTTACTAGTTTCATTACCATCGTATTCGGTTTTAAACATATTTAAACAACATTTTCACCAAAACATTTTGTCAACAACAATAAAAGTATCGATGGTTGACTGAACATAATAATGAAATAATAACCCTGCACTTAGATGTAAACGGATGACTGAATAATACAAAAATGAAATAAATAGATTTGCACTTAAATCTACATATACAAATGAAGTGATTTAAGTAAAGCATGGATAAGAGACTCCACACTGTTGCAGAGAACACTAGAGACTGACTGTACACTTGAATTACTGATGCAGTGAACATATGTATATAATGAAACAAATATTCTCTGGTCTGTCAAGGGATGCTGAGGAGCTCATATCTCCATTCCCCCCCAAAAGGTACTTTTTCCATGCAAAGGTCAAAGGAGGACTGGCCACAGTTACTGTGGAAGGCTTTATAAACACACAATAGCACCATTGCAGCCTCTATAAACAGACAATGACACTGTGGCAGGATTTATAAACAGACAAGGACATTGTTGGAGGCTTTATAAACACACAAGAACACTATAGCAGGATTTATAAACAGACAATGACACTACGACAGGCTTGATAAACACACAATTACACTGCTGCAGGCTTTATAAATGCACAATGGTACTATGTCAGGTTTTATAAACCCACAACAGCACTGTGGCAGGCTTTATAAACACAAAATGACACTATGGCAGGCTTTATAAACACATGGTGGACACTGTGGCAGGCTTTATAAACAGACTATGGCAGGTTTTATTGGTCCCTGACGCATAAGCTTTTATAGAGGAGAATAAAATCTGTAAGAACTTTAAAATTTGTGAAATGTCAGTGATTTAAGTGATGTTAAAGGCACAGGAATTCAGTTCACTGTTAAAGCACCTGGCAATAGGATGCTTGGTCCCTTTAAGCACTTACCTGTCCAACGGACAGGGCTAT
Organism: Synaphobranchus kaupii; assembly: GCA_029718625.1. NCBI lineage: Eukaryota > Metazoa > Chordata > Actinopteri > Anguilliformes > Synaphobranchidae > Synaphobranchus > Synaphobranchus kaupii. The sequence goes on along the minus strand of CM056384.1, from coordinate 15,809,589 downwards.
ATTTACGGACATGTTCAGTAATACAATAGAACGGACAAATGAAATTTTAGAGACGGCCTAGCTGAACATGATGCCCAAAGGGTATACGGCTCAGCTAATACACCTGCTGTTTTTTAGCATAGCCACAGATGGCTCACCGATCAGGGCAGCACCACCACATGCTGTGTGTGTATCTGGCACATTTTGAACACAACTCTGCTCCCCTGCAAGCAGGTAATGAGCGAAATGCACAGTCATGCTGAGACGGGACACACACACACACACACACACACACACACACAGGACCTTAACCACACTGCTATTTTAATACAGTGTCACTAGTGTTACACACACACACACACACACACACACACACACACACACACACACACACACTGCTATTTTAATACAGTGTCACACACACACACAGGACCTTAACCACACTGCTATTTTAATACAGTGTCACTAGTGTTACAGACACACAGGACCTTAACCACACTGCTATTTTAATAGTGTCACTAGTGTTACACACACACAGGACCTTAACCACACTGCTATTTTAATACAGTGTCACTAGTGTTACACACACACAGGACCTTAACCACACTGCTATTTTAATACAGTGTCACTAGTGTTACACACACACACAGGACCTTAACCACACTGCTATTTTAATACAGTGTCACTAGTGTTACACACACACACACACACACACGCACTGCTATTTTAATACAGTGTCACACACACACACACAGGACCTTAACCACACTGCTATTTTAATAGTGTCACTAGTGTTACAAACAGGACCTTAACCACACTGCTATTTTAATACAGTGTCACTAGTGTCACACACACACACACACACACACACACACACACACACACACACACACACACACACACACACACACACACACACACACAGTACCTTTACCACACTGCTATTTTAATACAGTGTCACTAGTGTTACACACACACAGGACCTTAACCACACTGCTATTTTAATATAGTGTCATGAGTGTTAATACACAGCAGTTCTGTAGTTTGGTGTGCATGTAAAAGACATTCACAAACATTCGTGCACGCACACACAGACGCACACACACACACACACACACACACACACAAATATAAAGACATGTTTGTACCATTCTGATGGATGCTGTAAAGCCTTGCTTGTTTACAAAGCAGTAGCACTTCTCAAACCTTGGAAAAGGAATGCGAGTGATTTTGCATAAGCAGACCACATGATTCCATAATGAAAAGGCTACAATGCAGTAAATGTGGCCTATGAAACAATGGACACAACACAAGTCCTAAATGTTTTAAATAAATCCTCCGGGGTCTTTTAAAAAATTTTTTTTATCGTGACATGACCCTGCAGAGGAAACGCAGGGTGCTGACATTTCTGCCCAATTAGAAAAGTCCAGGCCACACTCGTGCCTCTCAGTCCGGTCCAAAGAGCTGCCCAGTGCTCAGGGTAGATAAGAGTTCCAGTCCAGCCAAGATTAAGCCAGACAGGCCAGCCTGTTCTCAGACCAGCTTCCAGCAAGCGACTCCTGGTCTCTGCCACTCCTGAGACAGACCACATACCCAAATAGAGTGGCACCGCTGGGTACTGTACTTATACACTGCCCGGCCAAAAAAAAAGTCGCACACTGTAATATTTTGTTGGACTGCCTTTAGCTTTGATTATGGCGCGCATTCGTCGTGGCATTGTTTCGACAACCTTATGCAACGACACAACATTTATTTCCGTCCAGACTTGCATTAATTTTTGGCCGAGATCTTGTATTGACGACGGGAGAGTCGAACCACTCCGTGAAGTCTTCTACAGCACATCCCAAAGACTTTCAATGGGGTTAAGGTCAGGACTCTGGGGGCCAATTCATGTGTGAAAATGATTCCTCATGCTCCTTGAACCACTCTTTCACAATTTGAGCCCGATGAATCTTGGCATTGTCGTCCTGGAATATGCCAATTGATGGGATAACCTGGTCATTCAGTACATTCAGGTACTCAGCTGACTTAATTTTATTGCTGCATAACGTTGCTGAGCCTAGACCTGACCAATTGAAGCAACCCCAGATCATAACACTGCCTCCAGAGGCTTGTACAGTGGGCACTATGCATGACTGGTGCAAATGCGACTTTTTTTTTGGCCGGGCAGTGTACATCAGCACTGTTTATTCATCATCTAATGCGCAAAGAACTGGGGACAAGACCTTACCAGCATCTCCGTCAAATGTTACCAGGCATTTTAGACATTTACACAAGGTGTGGAGATTAGATATGCACTGCCAGCCATCTAAAAAAATAAATAAACAAAAACCAATGCAAATGCATTTTGAATTCCTCACATATCCAGCAGCTCCCCATTTTTCAGAGCAGATAACAGCAGAAACACACAATACGCTTTGCCCGAACAATACTTGTTTACAGATTACACAAATCAGTCACTTACAAATGGACTGGAGTACGCAATTGTGTTGCCTTGATTTTCAAACTTTGATGGATTCTTTTGAGATTCCTCTGGTTTGCCAAAACTGGCCACATACATTGGTCATTCCATCCCAATCCAAATAGCCATCTCCTACTCCATAGGGAATTTTCAGATGCACTGACCTCAAAAATGGTGCATATATATATATATATACAGGCGGCGGACAAAATTTCAGAGACATTGCATGTGCCTCCTTAAAGGAGGTCTAACGAGCAGCACTTTGCTAGGTAAGTCTCCAAAGCAAGATGCGGATACTAACAGAGTTCCAAAGGGGCCAAATAGTTGGTGCCCGAATTGCAGGTGCATCGGTCACAGAAACGGCAAAATTATTTAAGGTGGCAAGGGGAACAGTGTCAAAAATTATGACAACATATGCCCAACACCAAAAAACAGCATCAGCAAAAAAGAACTGTGGCTGCAAGTCAAAGCTCTCTGACAGGTACAGACAGACACTTGGTAGGATAGTTCTACAGAACTACAGGTCTAAAAATCACCACAGAATTTAATCAATCCATATCTGAACCAGTCTCAACAAAAATAGTACGTTGTGAGCTTCACAAAGCTGGTATTTATGGCAGGGCCGTCATTCGGAAACCATTTGTATGCAAGGCTAATGCACAAAAACGCATAACATGGTGTAAGGAACACAAATCTTGGACCCCTGAGCAATGGAGAAAAGTGATATGGTCTGATGAGTCATCTTTTACTCTTTTTAACACATCTGGATGTGTTTATGTTTGGAGAAAGCCTAAGGAGGCATTCAATCCACAATGTCTGTTGCCACCTGTTAAGTATGGTGGTGGTTCTGTAGTGGTATGGGCAGCCATTTCATTGGGACATTTGATTGGGTCCATTGATTGTTCTCCATGGACGTATAACTATGGAAGATTTTTAGTGACTTAATTAAATGCAATTGCTTTAGCGACACATCGTGAAATTGAAATGTAAACAAGCCTTTGTCAACATATGGTGGTGCATGGAACGTGACACAATTCAAAGCAATCCTCGTAATTGTATTTATTGATCTGCAGAGCAGTCTGTCATTACATTTCAACAACAGCTGCGCGGTTTCCGTGCCAAAATTGAAATGTAAATGGGGCCAATTGCATTTCGTTCTGTGGCCACTGCGTGCCGCACGGGACATGCAGAAACCACATTTCAATTTTGGCATGAAAACCGCGCAGCTGGCGTTGAAAAGTAATACACCCCGTATTGTAATTCAGTATGAGTGTTTTTTAGAAAACACACAATGAAATACAATGCAATATGCGTTTTGTTTTTAATTATGGTATGATAAATGTGCATCCTTATGTAAAAGTAAACGCAGATATGCATTACATTTCACAATGTGTTGCTAAAGCGATTGCATTTAATTAAGTCGCTAAAAAAAAAATCTTCCATATATAATGGGCAAACAATATGAAACCATTTTACAAGACCAGGTGCACCCAATAGTGCAAACACTGTTCCCTCATAATGTCCCCATATTCCAACATGATACCGCCCCCATACACACTGCTAAAAAACATTAAACAATGGTTCCAAGAACACGAGGATGATGTCAAATGTCTTCATTTGGCCTGCAAAATCACCAGATTGGACCTTTATGGGAAGTTCTGAAGCATCATCTCTCAAAGAACTGGAGACTGTCCTTGAACAATGGGCCAATATCCCACTACACACAGTTCAGAAATTGTATGACAGCATTCCTAGAAGGATTTAAACTGTTTTGAAGGCAAAGGGTGGGCCTACTTGTTATTAGTTACTAGATATTAAGTGTTTGTAGGTGTTTCCAATATTTTGTCCAGTGTCCACCCCCTGTATACATTATATATATATATATATATATATATATATATATATATATATATACTGTATGAGCATAAATATGATACTGGAGAGACTTGGGTCACTCTGTATTCATGAATGTATAATATTATAATGTAAAGGTATAATGTATAGGTGTTGAACATCCAAAGGAAAATCAGATAATAAAGCTCAGACATCAAGGCAATACATAAGATAATATTAGGTGTCACATTATTTGCATATTTGATTTATGGGAGTATATATACAAAAAAGAAAAAGAAAAAATGCACCAAAATGTGACACGCCAGTTATGACCAAATTGCACAGATCTCTGAATGACCAAAGTAAATTTTTTTCTGTTTGAGTGCAGATACCAGATATGCCTCTATAGCAGTGGTTCTCAACCCTGGTCCTGGAGTACCCCTGTGTATGCTGGTTTTCGTTCCCACCCAAAATTGCAATACTTAATTCTTAATTAGGTGTTTTTAATGTTTAGAGGGATTATTTACCCTCTTAAACCACATTATATTAGCAATAGCTATGCATGCCATGAAGAATAAAAGTCCAATATTCACATTGTGGTGTAATGTAAATGATTAAAAAGAGGTAGAAACTGTTTTAACTGATCAAATTAAAGACTGAGGTGAATCAATAGGCTCATAATTGGTGAAATTGTGGACACATGGCCACTAAAACTAACCGTTTGGTAAATAATGAAGAATTCAAAGGCAAAGCAAATGATATAACGAGCCAAACCTGCATTGTGTTAACAAGTTTAAGGAAAAAATTATGAAGGAACTTAAACTTGTGTTCAATTACATAATTAAGAGCCTAATTCACCTCAGTTGTTAACTCTTCTCTGTAATTGTTTGCAATAAAACACAATAAGTATTATGAACATGGGAATTTTGATTAAGAAAAATGAACAGCTTGTTAAAATTCGGGAATTGCAATTGTGGTTGGAACGAAAACTAGCATACACAGGGGTACTCCAGGACCAGGGTTGAGAACCACTGCTCTACAGAATAGTACAAAGCAGACAACGGCTCAAGAATAGTCTGTTAAACAGACGCCAAAGTTCCGAACGTGTACGTAACACGTGGGGCTCTATCTTGGCTATTTTAACGGAGTGTTTTTTGGGTGCTAAGCACGGCGCAACGTGCAAATGGGCTGAAAATGGTCTCTTCATTAATTATAGGTGCGTCTTGGGCATGACATGCAATAATCCAATCAAAATGTCATATCCCATTCCCTTTAAAAGCCTGCTTTTCCACCTTGGCGGATTGCTTGAGGGCGAAACAGACATGCTCATGCGTGTTTAGTGCGATCAAAGAATAGGCTAAATGGATCAATATCAATATTATTCTGACTAACCATTAGCCTATGAGTTCCCGGTAATTCCCGACAGGGCTGTTATTTTACAAAATATATGCGGTTAAATTTCGTTAAAAGGACCTGCAACAGTTGAGAATAAGCTATCAATGGCTTCAGTCTCACCTTAAAAAACATCAAATTAGCCTGCTTGTTCAACGAATTTCATTTGATTATGCAATGAAAGTGTCAAACATCAATTCCATGAGGCTGTTCTCATGGAGTTCTCGAAGTTCAAGCTTCATCTGAAGTTCATTAGGCTACCTGCATAGTAATATTGATTAATAACATAAATACCATTATTTTGCCTTAATGATGACACTAAATACAATAAAGCTGTCAGGTTGGCAACCCATATGTCCACACATATTTCCCCTTGTTTTATAATGTCCTGTTTATAGAAATGTGACCAACCTGTTTTACTCATAGCGTAATGCTTTAAAACGATCCACTTTCCCAGGAAGACCGTGAAACGTGCGACTTACAGCAGGGGAAACAGAGAACATGCAGCACACATGCAGAGAATGGCATTAAAATTAATTGTGAATTAATTGTGTAACGTGCTGCAAATTTGTTTTCATTTCTAATTAGACGCTTAGTTCTCTTTAAAATCGTTTAGTTCAGTTATGGAATAACAGGTGAAATCAGCTGGGTTTTAATAAGCTGAGAGTATGGAAACCTGGTCACTGTAATTTAAAAATATGAAGGACGAAGAATAGGCCTACTAAGGTTCAAATTCAGTTAACATGGTGACATTTATCTCCGTTGTTTAACTGTAGGCTATGGAAAAAACCTTATGCACAGCGAATCCGCTGTAGCTTAGGCTATTTGAAAAACAATAAATGCATTATTCACTGGACAAGGTTTTGAACTTTTTTCAGTCAAAACCATTCTATTCACTTACAGGTTGTAGGCCTAGAGAGCTGTATTGTAATCACATTTGAAGCGCATGTTCAGAACTCAAATGTCCGTCTATTGCTGTGCGCGAGGTTTCCATTGAATGACAATTCACGCATTAGGTGTAAATGACAATTTGCGCATTAGTCTTGATGTTATGAGCAAATGGAAAGCCATTTTTATGCATTTTTTTATATAGCCTACACAATAATAATATTTCACATTGTAATCTTGATATTTTTAGTCATCCTTGTGCGCGCCCCTGCGTGTAACAGACAGGAGGGTGTACGCACGTTGTGCACACGCCTATGTAGACACACTTGTATGCGCCGTTATAATAACATGTAAACAACTGCGACATGACTTTAAACCAGGTTTGTGGTGGTTTTAGCGCAAGGGCTTTCTGCTGGCTCAAGATAGCAATACGCCAAAAATAATCCTGGCCACTCCTCATCTTAAGACCAACACGCCCAGTTCACTTGTAATGGGCGCAAGAATACATGGTATTTAAACGACGTGAACGCAAGGCGTTATAATGAACCATGTGCCGGGTGTATGATAGCAAAGACACTTGCGTTTGGGTTAGCGCCATTTAGCGCCGGGTGTAAGATAGGGCCCGTGGTGTCCAATAGTATCATTAACTATAATAACGCTGCAATTAAATTAAGATTGTATTTGTTTGTGTATTATGTATCAACAGTAAACCCAGTGAATGTATCGGAAGTGGATTTTGTCTCTTCCTTACGCTTACAAGCACATCAATTATATTTTATTATTAAAAAATATTTTGTGTCCTTTTAGTTAGGTACGCATCATTTACCTCGTTTTTTCAATACAACAATCAAGTTTAAATTATTTGATAGTTGGGATTTCCGCAAGTGTACACTTTCAAAGCATGTTAAAATAGGCTAATTGCGGTTTGAGGTAAACAACAGGGTATTTGGCTCGCAACCTATGTGGTGTCCTTGCTTTCATGGGCGTTACGTGCGCTAACTTAAGTGATACATTGCTTGAAATGAAGAATTAAGGGTATGTTTCTGTTTGCCACGTATAAAAACATCTGATCAAAAACGTCTCCGACGTAAAAAAAGAAAAAAGCCAAGTTACTCATGCATAGCCTACAGATCGCTGTCTATAAGTCCTTAATTCCAACTTGCAAAAACTAGGCCTGCCTTTAAAAGTATTGATATCAAAATGTGGCCAAGTTACAACTAACAATATTGCCTATCATAGCTCACACTAAATAAACTACCTCTATTCCAAAGCAATGCTATCCAAACTTTCCTAAATTATTTAATGCAACTTGGCCCTGTGTTTCTTCATCTTAGCATGTGAAGAGATTGTGCCTCATGGAACAACATATGATTTCAATGAATGTTTTTAACAGTTGATGAATAAGTACATTCCAGAAAGGATATGGTTATACTTTGTTGGCAAGTTTACTTTAGAAAATGTACAGGTTTTAAAATGTTAACTGCTGCTAGAGATTTCATTACAATTCACAAACAGACATTTATATCAAGAAACATCATGTACAATAGAGAAAGGGGGGATGAATAAATAAATGCAGATAAAAATGAGTAATATTTTTACCTAGAAAATAGCGTACATATAGCATTTTTACGAATGTATTGTGTGAACACAAGAACATATCTATGCTCTGTAGGACCACATAGGTTTTGATAGAAATTCAAATATTCCAAATAAATAAATCAATAAATACGGCACAAGAGCACAGCAGGCGCCACACAGACAAATTTCTTTTGTCGGCATTTGTGTGAGATTAAAATATGTAGCCAGTGGCACAGTTATTTATATATATATATTTTTTACATTAATGCAACAACGTGATGTTAACCAGATGATATTCCACGTTGAAAATTTTTTCTTTGCTTGACAAATGGCCATGGGATAGCTGTTCCCATAATGTTAGCTAGCCTATTGCATTACTGCTGTGTCCAGTGACTGAATTGTTTAACTAACAGGCTACAAGTGAACAGTTAATACTGTAAACGTGTCTTTGCCTTTGCAATAAAAAAACATTCTTGTATGAGAAAACCAGAACATGCGCACACTGTTTGAGTCCAAAATTAAATTACACTTTAGTACCAACCAGGCGGGGTACGAACCCACGTCTCTCGCATTCTAAGGCTTGACACTAACCAGAAGACCAAAGGGATACAGTCACGTGATATAGGCTATAGGCCATTTGTCAGTGTCTGTCTGACTTTCACCATTTCACTGTAGTACAAGTGAAATACAAGTGAAACATTGAACAGTTAATATTGGAAACGTCTTTTGCCTTTGCAATAAAAATACGTTTGTTAATGTGAAAATAATAACAGTGTAATTATCATGGTTTTTGACAAGTCCTTCCCTTGCGGTCGTTTTCCTTGGTAGCCACGCGAGGGCGCTGCCCTTTTAGTGGATGTTTGCTCCGCCCCGTCTTTATTGCGGAGCTTCTCTCAGCATCAAACCTGTGAGTGGTTACCTTGGAGCTATTTAAGCCCACGTTTCCATCGTTCTGGGCTTCGATATTATTTTGCGTTATTTGCACTGTTGGGTGTGTGTTTTTGTGCCATTATTCTACTCGCCTGTTCTTACGCTTCTCGTTATCGAGGCTGGGCATTTAGTATTGCTGGCTCTTCTTTAGTCACTTAGCTCGTAGAAGTATGGGACCGCAGTTCTCTGCTCTATTCGCCTTTCTATGGTCTCTCCTTATTGAGAGACCGGGCATTCACACTTTTACTTAGTTACTTAGCTCGTAGAAGTATAGGGCAGCAGTTCTTTGTTCCATTCGCCTTGTTTGGTTTTCTTACTGAGAAACCAGGCATTTGTGCTTCTACTCATTTGCGTGTGACAGTGAGCCGGTTAGTAGCTTCGGTACATTTGTTCCCTGTTTTGTCTCCTTCTCGTGGACTACGTTTCCCCTTTGTTGTGAGTCAGGGCTTTTTATTATACTGAGAGGCATGGCGTGTATTTTCTGCTAAGCTTGCATTAGTCATTGAGCCGGTAAATGTCCGGAACAGCTGTTCTGTTCGTCCTTCGGTACCCGTCTCCATACATGGAGACTGGGCGATTTTGTTCGGAACTGTAGTTCTGTTCGTCCTTCTGTACCTGTCTTCCTATAGGGAGAATGGCCGATTTCATTGTCATGTTTGCGTGTGACTGCGAGCCTATGAAAGTAGCCTTGGAATGTTAGATCTCTGTTCCTTTCGCCTTCTCATTACATTCCTGGTTATTGAGATGTAGGGCTTTTAGTGTTCGCATGTCTTGTGTTTGCCACACTGCCGGTAGGTTAGGACACGGAGACTGATTCCTACAGCAAGCAGTTTGCTCCGTTTAGAGCTAGGGACTTATTTTTTCGCTTATCGCGTTCTCCCTTTGATTAGCTCTATTTTAGTTTCCTTTGTGTGACGACCGCATTCCCACCCTACTGTTTCCCGTGTTTTCCCTCTCTCCCTGTGTCATGTTCGTCTCTCCCTAGTCCATCTTTCCCCGTGCTGCAGGTTGGGCGTGGTTCCCTAATTGTTTCACCCTGTTTCACGCCACTCCTTACAGCCTATCCCACTTCCCCGCTTTCGCATGCATTCCACACTCTTCTATCTGCTATTCACTCCTGCATACATTCGCACGCCGCACATAATTGATATCAATTAAATGTTGTATTTAGTCACCCGGTGTTCTCTGTCCTGTGCCAGTTTGTTAACGTTGTTGTCTGTGAACCTCTGGTCCTGCCTTGAGTCCTAGTAACCAGTCTAGTAATATTCCTGAGTCTTGGCTGTACAGGTGTTAATTCGCCTTACCGCCTATTTAAATCCTGAGTCTGCTCCAGCATGGAACAGCACGTCTGCTGTTCATTGTTCCCGTCTTGTCAAACTAACTCTGTCTCCTTCAATTCGCCTAACTGCAGTTGTTGGTCGTCCCTGCCTGTGTCGCGGTCTACAGCCTCCCTCCTGACGTGTGTGCAGCCTTTTGGGTTTCTGCTCCTCCACACTGCAGTAGTTCCTGCGTCCGGCCGTTGCCGCATCTACTGCCACGGTTACGGTTGCGCTCACTGCTGCTGCCCTGCTGCTACGCCTGGGTCCGATCCGGATCCTGATCCACGGTCCTGCTCTCCCGCTCCCGCTCATCCCCTGCTCATTCTAACCGGTTGTGTTTCCATTGCCTCCCCTGCTCTCTCCTAACTCTCTCATTCCCCCGCAGCATCAAACCCGGACTGTCCGTATTAAATGTCGCTCCCTACTCTTCAGGAGAATGCCATGGATGAAGTTTAAATTATTGGATGCTTAGCGCTCCCACAATTGTCTGTCCATCTGTCTGTCGTGAGTCCAGTCCAGTCCAGTCCAGTCCAGCCCTGTCAAGTCCAGTTCCGGTCTGGAACGAGCGTTGCCCGGTTGCCAAGTCCAGTTCCGGCTTGGAACAAGTGCCGCCCGTCTGTCCAGTCCCGTTCCGGCCTGGAACGAAGTCCAGTCCGGTTGTCAAGTCCAGTTCCGGCTTGGAACAAGTCTACCCGGTCCAAGAATCTTGTGTGTGCATTGTTAACCTGTCTTGCCTTTCTCCCCTTGCTACAGGACTGCCCTGTTGATCTCTTGTCGTGCATTTGGGTTCAGTCCACTGTCTGGGTCATAACACTTTGTTTGTTACCTACGAGGCAGCCCCTCTCATTTGACATTAGTATCTCGTCGTTCACTGTTTTGTATACGTTTCCATATTCAGTGTTTTTTTAGCTTGTTGTGTTTTCCGAGCGCGAGATTTGGTGCTCTTGTGTGACATTCGCCCGGTTATACGGGTCATTTTTGGTTACGCCCCTTTTTTCCTAGTTCCCATATTTCCCTCCAGTGAGAGTAGGAACTAGGTCATTTGCTTAAATCATTTATATTTCCTTATATACGGGGTCTCTCCGTCTCAGTGGCTTTCTAAGCTTAAAGAATCCCCTTGCTGCGTTTGGTCCCTCCAACCTCACACGTCACACCCCCATTACAGTAATAAATGAAAAGTATTTAACAGTTGCACATTGTTTTTGTCGAAAATAAATTTGTGTCCTGTTGGGCTCGAACCCCCAAACCTGTGTGAGAGGCAACAACTGTAACCAGTAGGCCACAGTAGCTTCGTGAAATACAAAAAGCCATATAGCGGTTTTGTCTGTGATTCTGTGATGTGTGCAGATTAGTTTGAAGCGTTTTTATTGGGCGATAAGCTTGGGAGAGCAGGTATGCGATGTTGTTATCCAATGGGGAGAATTATTCTTTGAGGGTACGGAAGCAGGCAGGTAGTGAGGGTCTCTGGGTAGGCAAGAAAAATGGGAAGAAGAAACTTAGGCGGATAAATTGGCGGATGGCATACCTGCCATCCCAATATGAATTTAAAAATATATATGTTGCTATCTTATACATAGACATAATTAATTATAAAATAATATTATAAAACCGTTAAAGTCCATTATGTGATGTTATACGAATATGAAGGTTAAGATCCGATTGTGGACTCCGATTGTGATTAAACTTTGTGGAAATGGTGACAGTTGGGAAATGACCTGAATCTTGAATTCCCCCCTCCCCTAATCGGTTAATGCCCGCCTTCACAGTGCAAGATCAAAGTTTTAGCCCCATACATATGACGTTCAGGGTCAAGATTAGCACAAGCGAGGGTGTAGTATCTCTCGGAGTGCCAATCTAGTTTAATATGTTGCTAGATCCTCACGTAGCCTACTGCATTCCATACATCATTAAACTTGAGTTTTGAATGCCATTTTTTCTAATATTTACTTTCAGCAATATTTTTTCCACAGAGTTTATCTCATTTGCAATACCATTCATCTCTGCTGTGAAGGAGAGGGACTATTTCCTGATGACATAATATGTTAACCACGGCCAATTCTTACATGATGTCTAGGCATTTAGCCATGTGTTCCATATAGGGCTGCACGATATATCGCAACGATAATTATCGATTGCAATAACGGCCGTTGCCACCGCGTGGGGCGCCTTTCTTTTCGTCTTTTTTTCTTTAAGTATACCCAATATACGGCAGTAAACATCCAAACCTCAGAGGCTGCGTTAAATGCTTCCGGAAAAAAACATCACCGCTGATATCTATTGAGTGTTGATAAGACAGCCAACCAGCAGCAAGGTCGTACAGCTTTCACATGATCATGTGATGTGTTTTTGTCAATCGCATGAAAGGTGCAACGCCTTTCTGTGATTGTCCGTCTTATCAACACGCAGTAGACAGTGATGACGTTTTTTTCCCGGAAGAAGTTCAGACGGGTTTTGAAGTTTAGATTTCTACCGCATCAAGTATAATTAAAGAAAAAAAGACGAAAAGAAAGGCAATACCCCACATGCTGGCAACGGCCGTTATTGCAATCGATAATTATCGTTGCGATATATCGTGCAGCCCTAGTTCCATACTGTACCATCGTAATTTACAGCTGAATCTAGTCTCACCTCCAATTCCCATAGAGATCCATTCAAATGCAGAGAGGTTATAGTATCGCTTGTAACAGTACCTGAAAATAAGATATCGAGTGTCTTTTGATGTGTCACAGACTTCAGGAAGTAACACCATGCAAAGGATATGCAACCAAATATTAAATGATACTTTAAAAATATGTTAAAGCAACTTATATGTAAATGTGATATTTCAGTTTTTTATTTTTAATATAATCCTGAAGATATCTAAATACTTTATTTAATTTGCACATTATAGAGAATTACTTCTACAGGAGTAGAAAAAAATCCCATGTAAGTATGTTTTAATTTGACTTTGCAACACAGCAAAAAGACAAATACTCAATGGGATATGCATACTTTCTGAAGCCAATGTATATAAAGTACCAGTCAAAAGACACAGTTGATTGAATGTATCTTTCTCATTATCTTAGAGATATTTTGATCTAAAGTCTTATGCTTAAATGCTTGAATTTTTAGTTCTTAGACAAATATAAATAGTGAAGTTGATGCCTATGTATGAATTTCTTTCCAAAACCAAAATTTAAATAAATAAAAAATTGCTTTTGAAATGCACCCCCAACCCCGAGTAGTTTTCATTTAGAAAGGGGGGGGGGGGGGGGGGGGGGTGATTGAGTGCTGCATCAGATGACCTAATCTAACACCCAACCTAAACCCAATGGAGATGGTTTGGGATGAGTTGGACCAGAGAGTGAAGGAAAAGCAGCGAAGTGCTCAGCATATGTGGGAATTCCTTCAAGACTGTTGGAAAAGCATCCCAGGTAGCTACCTCATGAAGTTGGTTGAGAGAATGCCAAGAGTGCAAAGCTGGTATCAAGGCAAAGGGTGGCTACTTTGAAGAATCTAAAATATAAGATACATTTTGATTTATTTATTTAGTCACTGCATAATCAGTTATGTTTTTACATAGTTCTAAACTGTAAAAAATGAAAATAAATGAAAAAGTAATGTAACTCCATCTAAAAGTAACTACCTCCCCCACCTTGTTTCACAGATGGGGGGGGGGGGGGGGGGTTCTTTAACCCATTCTTTAACTCTAACCCAGCCATTCTTGAACCCGTTCTTTAATTCTAACCTGGGGTACGTTTCCCGACAACGATCAATCTTAGGGTTAAATGCGATTTCAACAAGCGATTCTACGATGGCTCTTTAATTTGTAACACACGTTTCCCAAAACAGTTATTAAAGTGTGAACGCGCAGTCACCTCTTAAGTGCTACTTAACCAGAGGTGTAAAGTTCTCCCCAGTATTTAGTTCCAATCACCTGGATTTGCTAATTAGCACAATTCTTCTGCCAGGAGGTAGAACTAATTAGTGAATCAGCTGGCTGAGTTCATGGGTGGAAGAAACACATAGCAGGACTTTTCCTTTCTGATCCCTGGATTTTACATCTTTGTACTTCTATCTGTGGTGCTGCTGATATGAGAGGAGGAGGGGCGATAGATTGGGAGACATGAACCCCATTGTGATGCCCAATACATGGCCGGTTAGGCACGTCAAAGTTTCTTTTGAAATAAAATATTTTTTCCCCACTGATTTTACTTGTCTCAAATTATTTATTTATAGGGCTATTTAAGGAATGGCTTTTATGGTTAAGTTCCAAATATATAAAAATACGTAAATAAAAAATAAATAAACGTAAATAGTGTTGCATCTAACATCACTATAAAAAAAACAATCAGTGGTTATGGTAACCGTAAAATGAAATGAACACTAACACGAAAAAATCTAATAAAGTATGTGATTTATGGGCTTCTAAAACGCATTTAACCGTCTACGACTGGTCTGGAGTAATCGTTAATCTATGAGCGTTTCTCAGAAAGTCTTAAATTGAGATGCTTTTGGGAAATGCACCCAAAGTTCAAGAAGCTTCATACGAAGGGTTTTACGATGTCTTAGCCTAACGATGCTTTTGGGAAACGCACCCCTGGCCATTCTTTAACCTGTTCTTTAACTCTAACCCGGCCGTTCTTTAACCCGTTCTTTAACTCTAACCCGGCCGTTCTTTTGTGGAAGCTTACCAATGTTTTGCACCTTGCAGTGAACCCACTGAGGTTATGCTGGTTTATTGTTCTCTTTATGGTAGTCTTTGACACATCTATGCCTACATCCTGGAAAGTGTTCTTGATCTGTCCGACAGTTGAACAGGAGATTTTCTTCACAATTGAAAGTATTCTTCGGTCCTCCACTACAGTGGTCTTCCGTGGTCTACCTCATTGCTTGCTATTGCTGAACTCACCTGTGCGTTCTTGCTTCTTAACGATGTACCAGATAGTTGCTTTTGATACAGCCAATGTTTTGGCTATGTCTGTAATCCACTTATTCTGATTTTCAAGCTTAGGATTTCCTGTTTATTGGCATGGAAACTTTTTTGGTCCTGTTGAGAGACAACAGCAACAGACTACAAATGCAAATTACTGACCTAGAGTCAACTCTAGACGTTTTGTTAGCTTTATTGTGCATGAACTAACAATGACACACAGCTGGCCAAGAAACAGCTGCGCAGCCAACTGTCCCATTTCTTTTGCTCTCCTAAAATGGAGGGGGGGGGGGGGGGTTGAGCGGGGGGTTTATTAAAAGGGCTGTAATACCCGGATCACCCAATATGAATTGAAATACCCTGTAATTGAAGCTGACAGTCTGCACTTTAACCTCATATCAATTATCATAGTTCAAACAAATGTGCTGGAGATTTTCATGTAAAAAAATGACAGGAAACCAAAAATCGTTATCAGTTAAACGTGAGGTTATTAGTTCTCTCTTTATAGGATTAATGCTGCACATTTGTGACTTTGTGACATGAACAATTAGAACTTATGAAGTATTGCAAAAAACGTTAAATAAATATTATTCATGAAATGCATGGCTCCTTTTGCCAAAGCTCCTCAGTCACAACATGAAACATGGCAATAAGGGAAACAGATACACAAGCTGACACTCATCCACAGAAATAAAAATTTTTCATGTGAATAACGGAAGGAAAACTCATTGTTTGGGTCACTGCTTGGGTTAATCGTTGTGGACACAAGCCTCTGTGCATCTACATTCTGTAAATACGTGCATGCAAGGAGAAGCTCGAACAACACAGCTTTTCAAGACTATAAATATCACATTATATATTCCAACAGAAATTAGATTCTGCTATAATTGCACATTTAAACGGTACTTAACAATTAATAACATGGTGCATGTTATCTTTCCCAAGAACAGAGAAATCCTCCAGTATAATCAAGTGAACTTCCCTGACATGGATCTGAAAGACTGAGAATGACTAGAGGAGTACAGGCAACATTGCTCCCTGACCCAGTTAGTGGATAATTGATTTCATACGTCAACTGCAGTCAGGTTAGGTCGAACAGCAACACCACAGGAGTAAAGGAGAATTAATCAGGCTCCATTCCAAAGCTGCAGGCCACAGGACTGTTGGCTGACAACAACTCAGTACTTATCAGCAGACAAGAGCCATATTTGTCTTATTGATTAAAGCTCATGCTCCAACCGTACCTGGATTCAAAATAATTAAACGGAGGCGATCAATGCTTTAAAATCTCACACAAATGTGAACATTGGATTACACCATGCCAGAGTGTATTTATTTATATTTGTCCAAATGCTAATCTGACATATAATCATTTCCTCTGACTTTCACTTTACCGGTTTTGTTCTTTATCTGGACATCAGGTGCACTTATTAATTTCCACATTAATTTATTTTACATAAATAACTTAATGCCACATATCACTGTGCAACAGTTTTTTAAAGTAATATTTTAGGGATTTTTTCAGCTTTACTGGATAGCAGTGTAGAGAGACAGAAAGAATGAGAGCGAGAGAGAGAGACATTTGACAAAGGTCGTGCGGCCGGATTCGAACCAGCTCGCAATGCTGGTGCTCTTACAGGCTACACCACAGAGATACCCAGGTGAAACTGTGCAACAGTTTAACTGAAAATTCTAGTTATAGGTTAAATAGCTCTCCTACCACAAAATCAGGAAATAATTTACTTAAAATCTGCCTTGGCGTTGCATCAAAAACCCAGGGAAAATGTCTCAACTCAATGAGAAACACGTGAGGGAATGCAGTTTAACTTAACATAATATTTTATCATTGTATGTAATATACTAGAAAAAATACATAAGATTGTTCTGTGCTGAATGTATAACTTTCCCAAATGAATATGCACATCCAAGGGTAATACCGATTAAAGAGCATTTAGCCTCATCAAAAACACAATGTAAACAGAGTTAGTGAACGGCCCTGGCTTGACTGTTGAAAGCAGGTCCAGAATAATTGTGTCTCACCTACTGTCTAGTAGTTTTTTAGCTTCTGCAGAACATTTCCATAAATGCTTTGCAAACAACAATTAATATCTACCCCTTGCTTCCATATAGGGGGGGGGGGGGGGATTTTTAGCCTTTGATGGGAGGTTGCTGTCATATTTTACATTTCGAAATGCCTTCTCATTAAAGCTCAAATTACTGGAAACATTGCTATGACAACAATCACAACAAAGCTTTAACCATTTTCAACAGATATGCATAGCACAAAATTCAAATATGCAGTGAAATATGGCACAACAAAACCCATAATACCCAGTCCCACTATAAAGTCCCATTCATTTCAGACCTTGAATGTTTACACATTGATTAGCCCACTACACACACACACACACACACACACACACACACACACACACACACACACACACACACACACAGACACACACACACACACGCAGACACACACACACACACACACACGCAGACACACACACACACACACACACGCAGACACACACACACACACACACAGACACACACACACACACACACACACACACACACGCAGACACACACACACACACACACACACACACACACACACACACACACACACACACACACGCAGACACACACACACACACACACACACACACACACACACACACACACACACACACACACACACACACACACACACACAAGTCAAGACTATTCAGTACAGTCAAGGGTCAAAATCATGGCTAAACTGGTGTGTGTGCGTGCATGTGTGTGTTTGTGTGGTACATATTGTATAAAGAAAATAATTGAAGAATGTTACAAGTTAGTTTTTGGAGTTTCTCATTAACAGAATAATAAATTTTTCCTGGAGAAAAAATTACATTTACAAAAATTATAATAAATGATGAGGACGTTCATGTGCTTTTTAGCAGCCAGTTTCTAGCCAATACCCAGCAGCAGACACATAACATATATTTTTTTACATGTACAGTCAAGCCGGAAAGTCTCCCCACCCCTTTCACCTTCTCCACGTTTTATTACGTTACAGACTTATACTACAATAGATTGAGTTCATTTTTTGCCTCAAACATCTACACACAATAGCCAATAATGATGAAGTGAAAACAGGTTTTTAGAAAATATGCAATTTTATTTTACTGACAAAAATAGGTTATTTAGGGGTTACATATCTGTACACACCCTTAGCCTAATACTTGGTTGCTGCACCTTTGGCAGCGATTACAGCTTCAAGGCATCTTGGGAAAGAAGCTATGAGCTTGGCACACTTGTTTCTGGACATTTTTGTCCATTCCTCTTGGCATATCCTTGCAAGCTCTGTCAGGTTGGATGGGGAGCGTCGGTACACAGCCATTTTCAGCTCTTTCCACAGATGTTCAATTGGATTCAGGTCTGGGCTCTGGCTGGGCCACTCAAGGACATGCACAGACTTTCTCCGAAGCCACTCCTTTGTTCTCTTGGCTGTGTGCTTCGGGTCGTTGTCATGTTGGAAGGTAAACCTTCGCCCCAGTCTGAGGTCCAGAGCGCTCTGGAGCAGGTTTTCTTCAAGGATCTCGGTGTACTTAGCTGCATTCATCTTTCCCTCTATCAGGACTAGTCGCCCTGTTCCCGCTGCTGAAAAACATCCCCACATCATGATGCTGCCACTGCCATGCTTCACTGTAGGGATGGTATTAGCCAGGTGATGAGCGGTGCCTGGTTTCCTCCAGATGTGACGCTTGGTATTCAGGCCAAAAAGTTCCATTTTGGTTTCATCAGACCAGAGAATCTTGATTCTCATGGTTTGAGAGTCCTCTAGGTGCCTTTTGGCAAACTCCAAGCGGGCTGTGATGTGCCTTTTACTAAGGAGGGGCTTCCGTCTGGTCACTACCATAAAGGCCTGATTGGTGGAGTGCTGCCTGGATGGTTGATCTTCTGAAAGGTTCTCCCATCTCCACAAGGATACGCTGGAGCTCTGTCAGAGTGACCCTCGGGTTCCTGCTCACCTCCCTGGCCAAGGCCCGTCTTCCCCGATTGCTCAGTTTCGCCGGGCGGCCAGGTCTAGGAAGATTCTTGGTGGTTCCAAACTTCTTCCATTTACGATGATGGTGGCCACTGTGCTCTTTGGGACCTGTAAAGCTGCAGAGATTTTTCCGTACCCTTCTCCAGATCTATGCCTTGACACAATCCTGTTTCTGAGGTCTGCAGATAATTCCTTTGACCCCATGGCTTGGAGTTTGCTCTGACATGCACTGTCAACTGTGGGACCTTATATAGGCAGGTGTTGGCAATCCCCAATCATGTCCAATCAATTGAATTTATCACAGGTGGACTCCAATTAAGTTGTAGAAACATCTCAAGCAGTATCAGTGGAAACAAAATGCACCTCAGCTCACTTTTGGGTGTCATATCAAAGGGTGTGCACACTTGTGTACATATGATATTTTACATTTTGATTTTTTATAAATTAGCAAAAATGTCTAAAAACCTGTTTTCACTTTGTCATTATGGGCTATTTTGTGTAGAATTCTGAGACAAAAAATTAACTCAATCTATTGTAGAATATGTCTGTAACGTAATAAAACATGGAGAAGGTGAAAGGGGTGGGGAGACTTTCCGGCTTGACTGTATATTGTCTGTAGCACAATGAGTAATCTCAATCTGTTGTTTGGGGAGAGAATTTGTAATGCA
Organism: Synaphobranchus kaupii; assembly: GCA_029718625.1. Lineage (NCBI taxonomy): Eukaryota > Metazoa > Chordata > Actinopteri > Anguilliformes > Synaphobranchidae > Synaphobranchus > Synaphobranchus kaupii. The sequence goes on along the minus strand of CM056384.1, from coordinate 15,789,590 downwards.
TGGTTGCATCTCAAAGCAAATACAACTGATACTTTCACCATTGGCAAGCACTCACAAGAGGAACTGCCAACAGTGCTGTTTGCCAGGGAGCACAGTCAAATAAGATTTATTAAAAGATTATTAAAACTTCTCATTTCCATTAACAAAACTGTCATAAAATTAAGACTCACTGTGAGTGTAGCTCATTTCCTTTGACTTTCAAAATGCCACACAGACGCACTTTCTCTCTGGAAAGGGAAGTTACTTTCCTGCAATCTTATTGGTTGTACAACTTTCAGCCAACATTGTGTTATAGGTCAGCGGTGAGCTGGCTTGAATTGCCACCTCTAATTGTGACTTGTCTCATGACTTGTCAGCAATAGTAACTGACCACTAGTTAACAAAGCACTTCCTCAGAAAGTGAGTGGGCTTATCTCACATTAGTGTTAGCTTGAGGAAACTGATGGTATCATACCGTTATACGAGTACTTTGGTCAGACTCGTAAGTACTGAGGTTAACCTGGTCAGGCTCAGAGCACCATACGTTTATGAGCCTGACAATTGAAGTGAAGGAATTCCAGTCTTGAGTAAGAGTCTTTTGTAGTAGGCATACTTTTCAGCCATATCAAAAAATGAGCACCAAAATAAAAACAAGGCATAGTTAACAACAGTATTTCATATTTGGCCAATTTATCATGACTTGAAGGACAGGGAGATATTTGAAAATTTTCAATTACTTTCAAGGATTTTAAAGGATGGAGAGAGGGAGCCTTGTCCACACAATGGTGAATCCATGAATCACAGCCCACTGCAAATTATTATCCCATATTCACCCATAGCATCTGGGACAAGGTGAGAAAATATGGACATCCATCTTTAAAAATAAGACCCGTTCAATTAAATTACAAATAATTATTGTCTGCACATATATTCTTATTACATACAGTATACATAAATATCTGATTAAATATTAAAATTCTTTTCTTTTTATCAATAATTTTTACAAGAAATATTTTGACAAAAACAAATACTACATATTTATGGCAGGGTTCTCTACAGAAAGCAGTTGGCTGTTCCCACATCAGGGATGCTGCGGATATATCAAATAATGTGGTATGAAGGTCAATCCAAAAACAAACAAGCGAGTAAAGCAGGGAATCTTGAGAGGAAGTGGGGAAAAGCGATGGCTCTGGCGTCTGGGCCCTGAGGCTGTGACTTATAATCCCATCACACACTTCTGCTCTGGTCCTGAGTAATGTGCTTTATGTCTGTTGTTTTCAGCTGAAATCCAGTCATAAAGGGTCCATCAATAAGCATTTTTTAAGTGAAATGATATAAAATGTCATGACAGACCTTGAATCCCCCCCCAAATAATGTGTTTCATTCAATTCTGCAGTAGACATTGGTGTGAATCGGAAAATAAATTAATAAACATATTACTGAAAAAGAGAAAATATACACAGAAAAATACAACATAAAATATCTGGAATCAATCTACACAAATGTAACTATCCTTCCTGGGCTTAAAAGGGACATTTTATTGAAGTCAAAGTGAAGGTCACGATCACTCGAAGCAAACAAGCTTTTAAATGAGTATATCAATCACTGTCACAGTATTTATCAGCTTTGCTACAAATCTTCAGAGCTGCTTCTGGCATAGAGCGAAATGTCTATTATAAATTATGCACTGTTAGGGATATCCATTTTTAAGGTTGCACTAAAAGAATGTAAAATAAAAAACCACAGTTAAACAAATCACAATGATCACAGTTCAGTATAACCCAAGAGCAAAATTTTAAACAACTTTTCCAGCAAATACAAACAATTTTGATACCATCTTGTCAGAGGACAAGACTTACATGACCTTCACTGATTAATTCAAATGACAAAAACAAAACGAGTGAAAAATATGCATGTTACGTGTAAAACCAAAAGAGAATGAGAGTGAGAGAGCTCTTACTGTTAGCTCTTAACTTAGTACTAACAGTTAGTTTGTTTAACTTAGCTCTACGTGGTCAATTAATATCAAATCAAAAACGTCTACGACGTAAAAAAAAGCCAAGTTACTCACGCATAGCCTACATAGCGCTGTCCACAAGTTATTAATTCCAACTTGCAAAAACTAGGCCTGCCTTTAAAAGTCTTGATATCAAAATGTGGCCAAGTTACAACTACCAATATTGCCTATCGTAGCTCACACTAAATAAACTAGCTCTATTCCAAAGCAATGCTATCCAAACTTTCCTAAATTATTTAATGCAACTTGGCCCTGTGTTTCTTCATCTTTGCATGTGAAGAGATTGTGCCTCATGGAACAACATATGATTTCAATGAATGTTTTTAACAGTTGATGAATAATTACACTCCAGAAAGGATATGGTTGTACTTTGTTGGCAAGTGTGGAAGTAAGCTGTTTTGTGAAACTGTTAAAGTAGGCCCAAGAATAAATAATATTATATAAATAATTAAATAATACAGTCAAGATCTAGTGGAAAAGTACTGAGAGGGGGGGGGTTGTGAGAGGGTGCAGAATAGTTCTCTGTCAGCAAGGACGAGGGCATCTAGCACACCAGTCAAAACAGAAATGTTTTCCTCCTGTGTTCCATAACTAAGCAGAAGTTGTACTTATAACAATGGATAAGATAGATCGTGCTGACCGAACAGGTGGGAGGAGAGTTCACAAACAATTTTATTTGATAGATCAAGAGTGCGAGCCAGCAAGGACTCCAAGATCCCGGGAAGGATACAGGAGGGAACCAACGGCGTGCGGTGTTTTTCTTAAAGTTAGAGACCGGTCAATAGTGAGAGGTAAGCAGACACCTTTTTCATAAAAAGTCTGCAGAGAAGGATTACCCGCACTCCGTTGGCCCCAAGTGTGGTCCTACACCGGTGACGGAGCTCCAGTGCGTGAGTGGATTAATTGATTATATTGATTATAAAAACAAAATAGAGAGGATAAATAGGTAGAAAAATTATTGTGATGAAGTAGAAATAAGCAGAAGTGACTCTGAGTGTCAAGATCTCTGAGTGTGATGTTTTGTGGGGCTTGGAGCTCAGATGTTTTGTGGTGTTTTGTGGGGCTTGGAGCTCAGATATTTTGTGGTGTTTTGTGGGGCTTGGAGCTCAGATGTTTTGTGATGTTTTGTGGGGCTTGGAGCTCAGATATTTTGTGGAGTTTTGTGGGGCTTGGAGCTCAGATGTTTTGTGGTGTTTTGTGGGGCTTGGAGCTCAGATATTTTGTGATGTTTTGTGGGGCTTGGAGCTCAGATATTTTGTGATTTGGGGGCTTGGAGCTCTGCTATGGCAACACTGTGGGGGAGTACTGAACTCCAAGTTAGCTAACCAAAAACTCTGAGCAACTCTTGAGCAATATAGAGCAATTCCGGATTGTGGGTCGCGTAGAGTTTGTGTGTAAAGGGACGCCTTTCCCTTCAAAGTCCGCCACAAACGGTGAATAGAGTGAAGCAGTTGAAAGATACTGCCACTGCTATATTACGGTAGGGGACAATTAGGGAAACAGTGTTGTGAGAAAATAATCTTTCTAAAAAGAAAAAAAAAAAACTATTTTTTAAAAGTTATGTTGTGTGGCCAAATAATTTACTGTTGTTAATAATACTATAGTTATATTTTTTTGTAAATAGTACTATATGTATATACATATATCTCAATTAATCAAATTAGAACAAATAGATCCATTGCACGGGTTGTACAATCAAACTGAATATAATCGATTAAACAATACTGTAACAGGAGAACAATAGAAAAAAGATAAGGTGTGCTAACATTATATGAGAATTTGTTGTATTTTGGATATGCTGTATATAATGCTGAAGGAAATTATGTAAATAACAGGGTTTTACTTAGATAGATAGTACTCCACTAGAAAAGTGGAAATATTATGTGTCTGTTATTGTGTATGTTATTGTGGGAAAAGATACAGTGGGAAAATAATTAACATGAGAACAGTTATATGGAGTAAAATCTCTGTGCTGCCATTCAGGGATTGATAAATCCCTACCCAAGGTCACAGAAACAGGAGAAACATTTGAAATATGTTTAGACTGGTGGGCAGACGAAGCCGTTTGGCTGGAGTGTACCCCAGTGAGGGAATTGAGAACTGAAGAGGTAGAAGGGGAAGTTGAGCAGGGGCATTCAGGGGGAGGAGCCACACGAGTCACAGTTACTAAGTGGGAACTAACAGGATTAAAGGTAAAGGCGTGGCTACCAAGAACAGAGTGGTCCCCTGAATTATAATAATAATAATAAATCAATTAAGAATAAATAAATAAATTATAAATTAAGAAACTAAATCAATTAAGAAACAAAACCAATTAAGAAAAAATATTATTTTTTGTTTTTATTGTTTATTATTTTATTTTATTTGTATTTTTTATTTTTTAAAAAAGAAAACATGGAGGCAAAGTTATTATAGTTGTAAGTTTTTCATTTAGTTTTTATTTTTTTATTAGTTTTTAATTTCACTTTCTAATTTAGAGGGTAGAGAAAGTGTAAATTATTAATATTGGTTTTGAATGTTTTAAATTACTCTATATGCAATCCAGATTTCAGATCGCAAATCAGGAAGAGGATCAGAAACTAAAACTAAAAAGAATTCATGATTCATTTTTATTTTTATTCCAGTTCATTTTGCACCACTACAGTTAGTTTTGTTTTAAAAGTCACTTTATTTTTATTTTTATTTCAGTTAACTAAAATGTTTTTATTTTAATTTTTTATTTTAATTTCAGTTTTAGTTTCACTTTCAGTTAACTAGAATAAGCTTGCATGGGCTAAAGAAAAATAAAGATTTGAAAACGCGGAAGGGCGAGACTTTAAAGACACCTCTCTCCTGCATGAGTGAATTATTTCAAACTATGAGACTTGAAATATGACTATGAGAAGACTATGAAAAAATGAGAAAAATGGACAAGAGGTGGTCCCTTGGTATGGCCTAAGGAAGGTATTTTTGGACTTCAATACCTGCCATCAGTGGAAGCAAATGGAGCTACAGGCCTGTATCCCCTATTGAACAGCACTGGGGAACAAGAATATTTGAGCCAGGGGCCTGAGACTACTGTGAGGATGAGACCAGAGTTGGTGAAAGTGAAAGGGACCCTGGAAGTAGAAGGTAATTTGGAAACTGTTTTAATAAGATCAAAAGTTACAGCAGCAGGCCCAGAGGAAGGAGAATCAGAGACAGCAGAGAGTGACAGCCGAGGAAACGAGGGAAATCCCGCAAATAGCACACCATTCCCACGCCTCTACACACCTCATGACGGGCCAGAGAATCAGGGAATGACAAGTTGCAAGAAAGAAACAGTCAAGTCGTCGGGGGCACGTGAATCTGAAAGGAGCAGCAAGCTAGGATGTGCCACCAGATATCAACAGGCAATGGAAGAAGCAGAGGGAGGTGAGAAGTGAGAAGATGTGAGAATGTGAGAAGTGAGAAGAAGGTGTGAGAATGTGAGATGTGAGAAGAAGAAATGAAGAAGAAATGTGAGAAGAAGAAACGAAACCGAAAGGAGACGCAAGAAGAGCTGGAATAGACCCAAGGAGAGGAGAATATGACATCAAAGGAAAAGTGAAACTAAGGTCAACTGCCATTCCCAAAGATGAATCAAGCTCCTCTAATAGTGAAGACTCAGATGAAAGTGCAATAAGGAAGAAAAAGAGTGTGAAGCAAAGGAAATGCTATCTATAACATCCAGCTGTGCCACAAATTAACCACAAATTAATATTCTCATAAGAGGGAAAACATGCAACTTTTTAATAGATACAGGGGGCAACAGTACACTTATCAGAGACTGCCTCAAGGATATGTAGAATCCCCTAGCCTATTCAATCAAATGGTCAGAAATGACCTAGCGGACTTTGCGCCAAAGGGGGGAAGCACTCTCATCCAGTACATGGATGACCTTCTCCTATGCAGCCCAAGTATGACCGCATGTAAAAGGACAGTAAGAAACTGTTACAAGAACTGACACTAAAAGGCCACAAAGTATCCAAGTCAAAGTTACAGTTTCGTCAAGAACAAGTGCAATACCTGGGTCATACTCTTAAGGAAGGGAGCAAAAGTATTTCAGCAGAACGAATTGAAGCAATTACGAAGGTGCCCAGACCGAGAACGGTGAAAGAAATGCAGAGATTCTTAGGAATGACGGGGGTACTGCAAGAGGACTCCAGAGAAAGGGTTGGCAGCAGCCGCCTTTGCAGTAGAGAAGGCAAGCAATGCCAATAACGGCAGGGCATGAAGTTACCCTGTATGTGTCACATGCAGTAGAAGCACTACTCAGTAGAGGGAAATCGTCCCTAACTTATCGGAGAGTATTTAAACCGCACAAGTTTACTTTAGAAAATGTACAGATTTTAAAATGTTAACTGCTGCTACAGCATTCTTTACAATTCACAAACAGACATTTATATGAAGAAACATCATGTACAATAGAGAAAGGGGTGATGAATAAATAAATGCAGACAAAAATGATGATGATACTTGCAAACAGAATTTTGTGAACACAAGGATATCTATGCTCTGTAGGACCACACAGGTTTTGATAGAAATCCAAATAAATAAATCAATAAATACATAATAATAATAATTATAATAATAATAACAATACATTTTATTCATTCTGTGCTTTCCCAAAGCAGTGGATGGAGACAATTGTTCAAACATGCCCTATAGTGTAGTAATTTTTCTGTTTAATTTCTAAGTGTAACACATCTGAATCAGAGTATTTCCACTATAAATTATTTTCATTTTGCAGTTTGATGTGGCACATACTGTTTCATTGACCACATTCTCTTGAGATGGTAAGATGAAAAAACACAGGGCCAAGTTGCATTAAATAATTTAGGAAAGTTTGGATAGCATTGCTTTGGAATAGAGCTAGTTTATTTAGTGTGAGCTACGATAGGCAATATTGGTAGTTGTAACTTGGCCACATTTTGATATCAAGACTTTTAAAGGCAGGCCTAGTTTTTGCAAGTTGGAATTAAGAACTTATGGACAGCGCTATGTAGGCTATGCGTGAGTAACTTGGCTTTTTTTACGTCGTAGACGTTTTTGATCTGATATCACTTATTTTTTATAGCTAACTAATGATGAATAATGCATGAAGATAAACACGGGGAGAGACATGCATTCCAAAGAAATGTATGCAGACATTCGCTTAACCATAACGCCCTCTATTGACAAGAATGAGAACAGTTATCCGATTACAGACAGCGCACAATTACATTAAAAGAGTTTGTAGATGAGCAGTATTTAATGTGTAATGAAACACAATGAACAGCACCACCTGAGCTATGGACCATGAAGAAGCATGTAAATGAATGTACCAAGTCTATATGGAGACATGCATGCACAATGGGCTAGATGCAAACACATTCTAGCTGAAAGACATACAGCCTAAATAGCTAGTACAGCCTAAATAGTTTGCATCAGTAAGATATGGAAATACAGTTTTAAAATAGGGCTATTAGTATTCTATGAAATACATTTAACGTTAGGCTATTCAACACTGGATTGCCGGATGCGTAACTCCAACCTTCCATGTGTGGGCTACGAGCTAGCGAGCGAGCTAGTGAGTTTCTGCACAGCAGAGTTTTTTTTCCGGTAGTGTGGAACGTTACCTGCGGGAAATGTTTTGGTACCGGACAGCTAGGTTTAGTTTCGTTTTCTGTAGTGCAATGAATGTAGGCTATAATGCACGTTGATTCACTTCGTAGTAGCCTAGCTTGTTTCTGCTTCCTGACGAGAAGCAGGAAGTAACGTTGGCGAACAAGCTTAATTGGACAATGCATATTTCCCAGGAATCTTAGCCAGAAAGAAAACAGTAGATACTACTAAGAAAGTACATACCAGAGATTCTTCTTCTTCTTCTTCTTCTTCTTCTTCTTCTTCTTCTTCTTCTTCTTCTTCTTCTTCTTCTTCTTCTTCTTCTTCTTCTTCTTCTTCTTCTTCTTCTTCTTCTTCTTCTTCTTCTTATTATTATTATTATTATAATTAAAAGTGTTTGCAGTAAGCTACATTATCAGCAGAGTAGCGTAGACTAGAGCCACATTCTGAGGCTATCTATTTATTTATAAGTGACTAACCACGAATCAGATATGTTTGGGGAATTGGTGGTTTATAAATCCGATCGCTTAAAGGCTTGTAGCTTAACCTCTTCCTACCGAGGGCAAAATAGGCCAATTTTCGCCTGTTTTCACTAGTGACAAACAAAGGTGGTTATCTCAAAAACTATAAATGGTACAAATATGGTTCATGGCTTTTATTAAAGAAGTCACCTGCAGTATTACGACTAAGCAGTGAGACCTCATAGAAATCCAGTTTTTGATACTTAACTACAACAATTTATGTACAGAAAATATTAAAAAACTAAAAAACGGGTACCTACATTCAAGTTTAAGAATTTTTACCTGGGGAGCTACAAATGCAATCAAGGAAATGACTCCTCTGTCTGATTTATTTATTTATTTATTTTGGCACGCATATAGTCACACTTTATCACAATTTCTGTAATATGCCCTGACAAAACACATTACCTGCCGAAAAGGGATACGGGAAAAAGCAGCCTGCTTATCAAGTCCCGCCCCAATTCCTCAATCAAATTTGAAAGTTCACATTATACATTTGTTTAAAACAGATTATTTCATATCACAACAGCATAGCTGAACTTGCTTTATAACAAAACAGTCCGAGAAAGGAAAGGGTTTAAGGTTTAAGGGTTGTTTCTCCTGACTTTTTTCCCCATAGAGTTCTATAGGAAAATGAGTGCGGAGAAATAACCCTTGCAGTGATCCATCCACATCTACTCCATATCTGGCAACAGAGTGATGGTTTGGGGCTCGTTTGATAGCTCAGACCCTTGATAACTTACAGCCATTTAGCCAGCCATGTGTTCCATACTGTACCAGTGTAATTTACAGCTGAATCTAGTCTCACCCCCCAATTTCCATAGAAATCCATTCAAATGCAGAGAGGTTATAGTATCGCTTGTAACAGTACCTGAAAATAAGATATCGACAGTTTTTTGATGTTGATGGTCACAGACTTCAGGAAGTAACAGCATGTAAAGGATATGCGACCAAATATGAAATATGATACTTTAAAAATATGTTAAAGCAAAGGGTATGAATACTTATGTAAATGAGAAATTTTATTTTTTTATTTTTAATAAATTTGCAAAAATCTCAAAAAAACTTTTTTCACATTGTCATTATGGGGTGTTGTGTGTAGAATTTTGAGGGAAAAAATGAATTTAATCAATTTTGGAATAAGGCTGTAACAGAACAAAATGTGGAAAAAGTGAAGCGCTGTGAATACTTTCCGGATGCACTGTATATGTGTATGTTCCCTGCATATGTGTTACTGCCCCCCCAGGTATGTATATGTGTATGTTCCCTGCATATGTGTTACTGCCCCCCCAGGTATGTATATGTGTATGTTCCCTGCATATGTGTTACTGCCCCGCCAGGTATGTACAGTATATGTGTATGTTCCCTGCATATGTGTTACTGCCCCCCCAGGTATGTATATGTGTATGTTCACTGCATATGTGTTACTGCCCCCCCCCCCGGATATGCATGTGTGTATGTTCCCTGCATATGTGTTACTGCCCCCCCAGGTATGTATATGTGTATGTTCCCTGCATATGTGTTACTGCCCCCCCAGGTATGTATATGTGTATGTTCCCTGCATATGTGTTACTGCCCCCCCGGGTATGTATATGTGTATGTTCCCTGCATATGTGTTACTGCCCCCCCAGGTATGTATACGTATATGTATGTTCCCTGCATATGTGTTACTGCCTCCCCAGGTGAACCTTTTTCTTATCCAAATGGTGCCAAATGGTGCCAAATGTGCCAAAAATGGCAATGTTCCAGAAAGGTCTCAATATGATTTATTTTTTAGGTTTTTACAATAAAATGAGATAATTTGTCAATATTGGCAATAAAAGTTCATTTTTAGACGTGTTCTTGGTGTTCTGCATATTACACAACTAACTACCCAAGGTTACAAAAAGCTGTCAAAACCCATGTAGCAGCACAGTGAATCTTGTGTATTTCACCAGAGCCCCATTAGCCAGAAATGAGTCCAGGAATGTGCAAACAGGTTTTCAAATGAATAATGGGAATAGTATGAAACTTCCCTACACATTAATGCTTGCCAGTCCTGTCCTTTATTCTGTTGCCACCTCCTATGACAGGGACGTTGGGGTTGGGTTTTAGGAGGCAAAACTTTATACATGACAAACATATATCAACTATATACAAGTGCACTAAGGTGTACTACTAAAAGTGCAGTGGATAAAAAATCAAAAGTCCACCAGTTTCCTAGATAAAAAATAAAAACACCCCTGCTGTAACAAATAAAAAGATCCTTGCCCTCTAATTGCTGAAGTTACCGTATTTACACAAAGAAAGTACAAAATGGCAGGGTCCAAAAAGCTAAAAAAAAATTGAACTAAAAACAAAAAAAGGCAAAGGATCAAAACATGGGGGTGGAGGGTGAGGAGAGATTATTTAACCATTCATACAGAAGCCATTTAGACTACACATTCCCTCAGGAGAGCAATCTGCATCATTACAAACCCCACTAACCCTGTCCATGGAATTGTCCACCATGTTGATATACCCATTAGTCCCCCTTATACAACAACAATCAACAACAATAATAATAAACAAGTACTCCCTCATGTTATCATGTTCTCTCCCTCATACCATGCATAAATTGCCATTTTGTTTACCTGCACAGCCTTCTGTACTGCATACAGAACAATTTACTCATGTGGAACAATGACTTTACTAAACACTTCCAGAAGCCATTTCACACTCAAAAAAATCGATTTAGTAGCTCATCTCAGACACAAATAGATAGCTAGCTGCTTGTTACCTGTAATTTTGCTTGCTAGCTTGCCACTGTAAAGGTAATACTATCTATATTAATTTAGCTGAGAGGGACCGATTTTATGCATAAGTATATGGTTATGGTTAGTTAGCTTCACAGAAGAAACACAGGGATTCACGCATTGCAGCTAAATTGCACATTTCCTTCGATGCTTACACTAAACTTACCGTTTCCACAAACATGTGTTGTTGGCAACGCCACGTAACACGTGCGAGTTTGTCAACACAGACAATACACCCTAGGTTTACTTCATAAATTATTTATCATACCGTTGGAATGTGCAATTTGTAATATTAATTGTATGAAAAACAATAAAATACAGTTGACAATGTAATTACGAACCCGCATGGCATTGCGTGAATTCACACTGGTATATCGAAAAATCGGTAATACCACCAGCCCTAACGACGTTACCTGCCATGGCGAAATTCAATGCGTTTATAGCATAACACTATTAGTATGATAAAACAACTTACATGTCAGCAACATCATCTCGGTCATCAGTGGATTCAGCATCACTGAGACAGGATGAGTCTCCCTCGGCAAAAACATCTTCTGGCTTATCCAGTTCGTCTAGCACTTGGTGCACGGATAAACGCCTCAAAAATCTCGACATAACTACACAAAAACTGTATCAAAAATACTCTAAAGTAAAAAAACGTAACTGCGGGCCTTACCTAATTAATTGTGCTTTGCTAAACGGAATGTAGCGAGCTACGCTACAAGGTAAAAACACTGCGCCATCTTGGTGCGATAATTACGCGTGACTGCCACTTCCTTATACGCACGGCAGGATCTCCTTCATTTACGACTGCATTTTGTTGAATGAGGACTTGTTTGAAAGATAAGAGTCTTGGCTATTGGCTGGAATATTTGACAGACAGTTTTAAAACCCAATGGAAAGCAAATAATACTCGGAGTGGAGGCGGGTGGAAGACAGTTTTTCCCACTTCAGATAGGCCTATTGTGCTATCAGTCAAAGAAATACACCCAATTGACGACGGTTTTGCATAAATCTCTGCAAGCATGTTCAAAACAACTCTGGCTAACATATACTAAGCCACGGGATTGGTACTCCAGAAACTGGCTGAGTTTCACAACGCCAAAGTGAACACAGCCGAACGAGTCGTAATCAAGTGCAAAAAAGCACAAGTCGGTTTAAAATTGGAAAAAAATAATGTACAGCTGTATGAGTTTTAAAGTATTTTTTCTTGAAGCCTAAAGGTATAATGATTTTTCAAACCAAAGTTTTGTGAAATACAATTAAGCAGAACAGTTTACCAGCACATTGTTTATGGTGTGACATCAAGCTGCAATACATGTTTGAGAATTAGGTCAGAGTTTCCAACGTTATTTACGAAGTTTTATCCCGACGTTTTGGGCTTAAAAACCACTTTCCCAGAAGGAATGGATATATCTTAAGGATATTTAATCAAAATATTGAGGTGAGCAGTTTATTATATATTATTAAATTAATGAAATGTATAATTTAATAATTTCCGTAACGCCCGCGTTACCGCTAGGGGGCGTTTGGTATTAAGAGGTTAAAAGAGGCTATCTTCAATTCTTAATGTAGGCTATTATCGTAAATTCTTAATTTTCCTAGTAGTTAATTTTATGGTGACCTTTTGTTATGTGTGAAAAGGATAAAGTGAACAGAGCTGAAGTGAAGAAATGAATGAATAAAGAAATGTTGGCCGAGGCAAGGGGTTTCCACAGTCAGTCAGTCATGACCGCAAGAGCAGAGCGTAACACCCTCCCAAAACCAGACAAAAGCGAGCGTCCGGTTTGGGGAGGGTGTGATATAATACAAATGAAACATTGAACAGTTAATATTGTAAACCTCTTTTGCCTTTGCAATAAAAATATGTTAATGTGTCAATGTGAAAATAATAACAGTCTAAGAAATGAAAAGTACTTAACAGTTGCACATTGTTTTTGTGGAAAATACACATGTGCCCTGCTGGGCTCAAACCCACTATCCGCTGTGTGAGAGACTGCAGTTTTAACCACTAAGCCACAGTGGTTTCTTGGAAAGCATGAAGCCATTAGCTACATTAAAGTGATACTGCAGTCAAAAACCGACTTTTCCCGTTGAAAACCTATGTTTTGAGTTAGATTATGATCATACACAACTGTTTATGTCCGAAAATTTAATGTTTAGTCAAAATGGTTTTATCTGAGTTTTAGTGTAGACTTACCAATATGCTGGCTTCCGGGGATTCGTGACGTCACGAAATCCTTAACATAAAAATGGGTGGACTTGAGGTGGTCCTAGGGGTGGGTCTTGGCTGGGCACGTGGTATAAAAGCAGAGAACGACGATTTTTTTTTTCCTTCTGAGACTGAGACCCTTGTTCTGTTAATTAGCTAGTTCAAGTTCAAATGCGAATTACTTTGTATTATTGCTAACGTTAATATTACGACTTATATCGAGCTACAGTTATTCATATATGACGTCTTACTACTTGGTATATTTAGCTAACTTGCCTGCATTATGCCAAGGAGTCAGAGATGTATCGTTCCTCGGTGCAACGCCACCAGCTCTGCTAGCTTTCATAATCTGCCGAGAGACCCAGCGCTACTTAGCCAGTGGCTTCAAGCTATCGGTGTAGAGCACGCGGACTTGCCGAAGAAAGCCCTAGTGACAGTGTGCAACGCGCACTTCACACCGGACTGCTACCACAATTTAACTGGCTTTGAGATGGGCTTCTATAAAACTGTCGCTGAAGCCAGGTGCCATCCCAACAGTGATGGATGTAATTTTGTAATCATTACATCAGCTAAGTAAAACAGCTAAGTACAATATACCTATTACATTGTATTTATGACATTGTGTAATTGCACATGTATTGGCCACTATTATACAGTTGGGCCAAGCATGCCCGACTACGGCACCGCAGTATTAGACAAATCAAGAATAGCTTCATAACTACGCTGACATAACATTACCTCAGTAACCTCACGGCAACATAGGTTTTCTGGAGGGGACAGGTTAGAGCAGTGGCCACAAGCACACCTGTTGGGACATTAGTTTGTTTCTGTTTACATGCAAGCTATCTGTACAAACTACAACAAAAATGCTTTTGCAAACGGTTGACATTACTGATAGGTAATACCTAATGTGAGGTTGAAGGCAACCTATTGTGTGAGCTATCTTTTATGAATACGTAACGTTAGCTAATAAACGATAGCAATAATACATTTGATGTAGCCCTAGCATAACCAGTTGGTCAGTAACTCGGACGGAATGTATCGATAAGTTAGGTAATGCAAGGCAGTCTATTGTGTGTGAGTTTAGCCCCGTTTGGTCCAGAGAGAACTGGTAACTTAGCTAGCTAGTTATATTAGCTATATCATTTATGAATAATGTTAGCTAATAAATGATAATTCTCTCCGGACCAAGTGAAGTTATGAGGGCGCTACAACCAGCCATGTTCAATATACTAACGTTACTGTGTGACTGGGTTTTGCTGTGTATTTGAATGTATTCAATAGTAACGTTACTTTAGGCAGACAAACAAGCTAACTTAGCTAGGTAACGTTAGCTTTACCATTCGGTTACATCCCGGGTCCTCTCCTCGCGAAGACGTTGCTCAACTAATACAGCCATTTTATTTAGTTGTGAGGAGAGAGCTGGAAGGGGGCTGAGTCAGTTCACCAAGACATACCCTTTCACTCCTTGACCGTATTAATATTCGTAATATGACTACGTGGCATCATCGTCATATGACCACACCTACTCACGAGTTTCAGTTCAAATTGAAGCGGAAAAAAGGGCCTTAGAAAAGCCTCTGCAGTATCTCTTTAACATTAAAAAACATTAGTATGAAGTGTTTTTATTGGACGATAAGCTTGATCAACAGGTATACGGACCATACCCTCAAATAATAATTCTCCCCATTGGATAACATCGCGACGGAGGCAGGCAGTTTGGCAGGAGAATGAGAAGGAGAAGGAGAAGGAGAAGGAGAAGAAGAAGAAGAAGAAGAAGAAGAAGAAGAAGAAGAAGAAGGGCAAAATAACCCAAGTTTGGGGCTTTATTGTGTGGATGTGTGAAGTTGTATCTGAATGCTGTGTGGTTACATGAGGTCAGAACATACAGAAGTTAATGTTTTTAAGGGTCATTGCGGTTACTTCTGTAGGAAACCCTGAAAAGTGCCAAAATCTCGGTGCTGTATAGGTATGGGGCATGCCCCACCAAGCCGTAACTTGGCGGATGGCATACCTGCCATCCCAATTAATATTATGTTATTATATAAATATTATATCCCTCTATTTACAGGGAAATCAAATGAATAAACCTGCAAAAAATTACCAAGACCTGCTCTAAGTGTAACTAGTCGTTGCACAGCTGAGCTTAGTACCATTATTCAGTAACATTATTTAATATTTAATTGCGCTGTATCTCAGGACCTAATTTCACATTTCCATACAGCTTAATTTCCCAGTTCATTTACTGGATTGATCCGATAACTGACTTTTCAAAAAAATTCATCTCGGGGAAGAAACATAAGTCACTTTACTGTGTGAAGCTGAAAATGATAAAGCATGATGTTTTCCTTCAGTACCAGCGCTGAAAAAAACTTTAAATGTTAATGAATTACAGGCCCAATAGCACAGTAATGCAATGATCACTTACTGAAATGACTCTTGAAGCCACAACTCGATTTCCATTAGCCTGACAATAACAACAACTAGCTCATAAAACGTATCCATTTTAAATAATTGCGTATGCTTCGATGAGCTCGGAGGGAGTAAGAGCTGTGCGCCTGCAATGCTAATCTCTACTAACAGTGAGATGCACACAACCGGCTTTTCCCTCTTACACTGAACTTACCTGAAGACAACTGTCCTTCCATTTGAAAACTTTTCCATTGAAGATCCTGATTCAGATTGTTATCTTAGAAGTCTTATAAAGATACATTTGTCAAATTAGTGCATTCATGACGATTACGTACTACTTGATATCACAGAAAAATGAGTGTGTACCTATGGTGTGCACACACAATGTGCAAATGTATACATTTTTAAAACAAAAGTCTATGTGCTCTGAATTCACACACACATCAAGCTGCCAAACATGGGTAAATGTCACTTCCCAATATTCACACTGGGCTGAAGCCCTTCATTTAGCACACCAGTGCTCCAAACATTTTTTTACACAGGCCTAAAAAAACACAGTTAAAAAAACAAGTACATAAATCTATACAGAATAGCCCATGAGCCCAAGCAAACAAGAAGCCTTATTCTACCATTGAAGGTTATATTACGCACGGGCTGACAGTAGCCAACGACAGCATCACATTTAATTCATGTTCAGTGGCTAAACTCTCCAAAAAAACTTTTTCTCTGTTTGAGGTTGTGGCAGCCAGTAGTAACTGTTAAAAGAAAACACGGGGGACACATTGAAATGGTTACTAAGCCACCCGACAGAAGAGACAATGCCCAACTAAGAACCCCAGCCAGAAGACAGAGGAAAGGCAGCGTAAATTCAGTACGGGGGTGAAACGTTCACAATACCAGTAGGACAAGTGAATGGATGGTTTTGACACCGGGGTGAGAGTTAGTTAAGGTTATTGTTCTCACGGTCGTCTGTGTGCCCACTAAAAGCAGTACATCATTAAATGTGGAAAGAGCACCGGCTTCAGGCAGCTGTGTTACAAAGCTAAGCACACTGAGCTCACAGGTCCAGTGAGAGCACCGGCTTCAGGCAGCTGTGTTACAAAGCTAAGCACACTGAGCTCACAGGTCCAGTAAGAGCACCGGCTTCAGGCAGCTGTGTTACAAAGCTAAGCACACTGAGCTCACAGGTCCAGTGAGAGCACCGGCTTCAGGCAGCTGTGTTACAAAGCTAAGCACACTGAGCTCACAGGTCCAGTGAGAGCACCGGCTTCAGGCAGCTGTGTTACAAAGCTAAACACACTGAGCTCACAGGTCCAGTGAGAGCACCGGCTTCAGGCAGCTGTGTTACAAAGCTAAGCACACTGAGCTCACAGGTCCAGTGAGAGCACCGGCTTCAGGCAGTTGTGTTACAAAGCTAAGCACACTGAGCTCACAGGTCCAGTGAGAGATGAGTCCTGACTAAGAAAAGGTGATAAATGTTGAAAAAACTTTAAATGCTGGAGACAATTTTATTGAGCTACTGTAGCTAGCTACATAATGTAGGGATTCCAGCTTTATCGTTGTTGTACCACTAAAGCACAGAGATGAAATAATTGGTTGGAAACACAAGAAAGTGATTACTCTGTGACTTTATAGTCATAGTAGCATTCACTGGATGTCATTGTCAAGGAAAGCGCGTTCCAACTACAATCAATCCTTGGCCAAACTTATTTCATAATACTACACAAAGTTGTTTACTTCAGCTCACAGGGGAGTCTAGTGTTTTGCTTGTTTTTATGAGTTTTTTTAATGTTGAATCAAGGTTTGAATGCTAATTGAAAACTGCTGGGTAAAAGGTCTAATTTAATGCCAATGTGCAATATGTAGATTTTGTTTGCTAAAAATTCAGTGCCAAATGAATTAATATATTTCTTCATCTATGAGTGGTTGGCTGGTTCTAAAAACTATTTTTAAGGCCCATAAAATATACAAAATTACATATCTTACGGTTATACATAGATTTGGCACAACAGCCACAAAAAAAGTCAACGGGCATTCCACTTGTTATAAAAAAAAGATAAACCAATAAAACCACCTGTTGTTGTACCTGGAGGTCACAGAAATGCCATGAGTTCACAAAGTGTAAAACAATTGATTGTGCATGGAAATGTGTAAGCAGCATTGCTTTTGTGTGTGTGTGTGTGTGTGTGTGTGTGTGGGGGGGGGGGGGGGGGGGGGTCAAATATTCAAACAACCGGTTTATTGAAGTGTGGCCAACCAGAAAGGCTGTTATTATGGTTCATCTAAGCCTGGGGCCTGGCAAGTGTGGTGCAGATCGCTACGCTGCGGGTTCAAATGGGCAGGTTTCCGTGGCACCTCACGGGATTGGTAATGCCGCCTGTTTGCTAAAAGGGCTTGGCTCCCTCTGCAAGGTCACATGGTCATGGTGATTAAAATCCATCAAGGCCCATTCCCACAGACAGCCGCCAAGCCATGAGCGAAGAGAGGGACAGTAATGGGCTCAGATAGCTGGACGGACCAGTGGGCGAGAGAGAGAGAGTGCAGGTTACCCAGAACACAGGACGAGGGGAATATCAGATGAACAGCACTCCGTTTCACAAGCTCAGAGAAGAGCCATTTAAGGGCAAAATGTGCCCTTAAAATGACGTGGCCCGACTACGAATCTAGCACTTCATAATGAAGGGATTAATTATTCTCTGTCCCCAATAGCTCTTACCCCACGCCTCATTTCATCTGGGGAAAGCAGGCAGAGAATGATCTTTTGCAATCTAAAAACATCTATGCAGACTGACACTGCTGTCGAAAATAAGTAAGGAACTTTGGAGACTCAGGAACAGAACCCATGTTGATCGACAGTAAGGTTTCTTAATAAGCGTGCTGTTGAATTGGTTTTGCTCTTGTAAACTTCAGCTGTTCAAGCAATGGCACAATAATGGCAATGTGCTTAAATGGAGCTTCTGCCCAAAAGATTAACGGTACAAATCACTGAGGTCGAACAGCGGTAGTCTTCTCCGTAAGGCCAGCTCTATTTAAAAATTTCAGATGTTCCCTTCAGGACGAAGACACAGAACAACCATCTTCAGCAGTATGAGAACAGAGACCTTCGCAAACACTTTCTGTCAATGGTCCAATGGTATCAAGAGATATCTATTGGGTTGCGGAATCATGTAGGCTAAAGAACATTCCAAAGCAATTAGGCCTATATGAACAAGGTGTTAGTATTCAGCGATGTTACTCTGGGTTTGTACAAATAAATAGAAAAAACTATTAACTACTTTAAACACTTTTTTTACTGTTTACATTTGACTGTTTTATATGATCACGTAAATGCCTACTTTATTCAAACATGACCTTGGGGCGTCATTACTACTCACTGCACTCCACGAGATACTGCCAATTCGCCAAAATACTGATAAGTTGCCCTTGATTCTGTTTATTACAAGCTAGCTAACTACTTGTTTTAAAACATACAATAGTTAACGGCTTTAGCTAATCATCGCAATCCAGTCTTTTTGTGTTTTTGACATAAGAAATCTGTAGGCTATTGAAATATTGGCTGTATTGAAATATTAGCTAATTTGTTTTAGTTTCCTACTGGGAAATGGATAAGTGGCTAATAGGCTACATCCAAGCAAAATGAGACACAGTCACGATGAGTATAACATTAATGAGAAGAAATATTTTGTTTTTATCCTGCAGTTGTCTGTCTGGCAGCTTAGAGCACGTTCCCACTATGCTTCATTGATAAACCCTAATGCCCTATTCGCATTGAACTAGTAGGTATTACCTGGGGACCTCCTGTGATTTCTAATAATGTCGCTCACAAATTAGGCTACCTACCATGCTCTGCAAAACACAGATGTCATCTGATAATATTAGTCCCGTGTGAATCGGCATCTCAGTAATTTTGGGTGATATTTTTTCTCCTGCAAGGATCCGTTGTTTTTAAATATGGATGCTGCGGTGGAAATTATTAATGCAAATTTTGACAACATTTTGGGTGAGGTTCTTATGGCAAATGTTTTTAAATGTAGTTAGGCCTACTCCCAAATTTACGGAACGAAAGTGAATTGTATCAAACCCTGTAGCCACCTTCAACGAACCAAACTGCATACCCTGCTTTATAAATGTGCATAAAATAACTTTGCGAACTGACTGATGTGGAAGTAATGTTATTTTTCAATCATATCCGGTGAGTATCCTTGGGATTTTATCAGTAGGCTACATTCAAGTGAAATACAAACATTGTTTATCCCGTGCAAATGCTCTTCATGAAAAACAGCTAAATCACATGAGCTACCCAGGTAATACTAGTCCAGTGTGAAAAAGGCATACAATTTTGTTAATTTCACTTTGCTTTTTGTGATTAATTGCCTGCTAATTTCATTAACTTTTCCCCATCATTTACCGTAGCTTTTAGGTATTAAAAACATGACTATTGTCAGCAGTTTAACAAAGAAATGTTAACTAATGGTTTGGGTCGCGAAAAGTATGGACTGATATTCTTGGGTCATCGCTGAAAAAGTTTGTGGACCCCTGCTTTATAGAAACTATACATCTCCTTCATAGTATCCTCATACACACATACAGTACATATACATACAGTATATACAATATTCATATTGGTGGTTATTGACATACGTATGTATGAATGTCTATGTAGGCCTACATAGTCTATGCAGTTCTTATGAAGATGCTATGTTGAGATTATGAAGGCATTCTATTGCTTTTATGAAAGACAATTCTAATGCATTCTTTTAAATATTTTGTTCTTTCCTATGTCTGTGGTTGTATTGCGTTCTTGTGTGCCCACATATCGGCTGCTGCCAGATCGCCCCACAGTAAATCTCTAATGTATTTTTGCATGCTGAGTTGCACTGTATTGCATTGATTCACAGGAGAAATATCACTGTACCTAGCGCTATTTTTCTTCCATGTTTGGATGCACCTGAAGCTTGGTACTGGCAGTGAGTAGCAGCTTTCTCCCACCCTATTCCCCACACTAGAGCATCCTTCTCTTCTCCTTCCTTCACACTCTGCCCAGTTTACCCATGATCCTTTACTGTAATGAGACCTTGATCGTTTTTATTTATTTGTTTATTTCTCCCCAGCACACTTTTGCTGCAGCTTTGGGACCGAGCGAAGCCATATCAACCACCCTAGAGACCTGGCACCCATGTAAAAGCCTTCACACAAGTTAAAGTGACAGTCTCCCAGTCTCTATGGGCAACCCCATGACATCGCTCGCACAACAGCCTGTTCCTAGGAGGGACTGTACATGCTCCAGAGCCCAGGTTTTCAACCCAAACAAAACAGTAACTAAATTAGTGGACCTCAGAAACAGTTAATTTATTTAAAACAATTTGGCCTTTTAGTTTAAACAGAATAAATGGGCCTAATGTAAAAACATAAAAATAACAGTCAACAAACCTGCCATCCAAATTTTAACATTAATTTGTCCTTTGAAAAATAAAGTTTCCTACCTCGTCATGTAGGCCTATATTAAGATGAAGTTGAGCAAGAACACCAGGCGATGGACATGCTCAGGGTCCAGTGATGAGCGCTTTTTCTACACTATATTTCCCGCTGTAGAAAACTGACGCTGTGCATGGACTGAAGGGCCAGGTACGCACATATACCTGCGTGCCAGCTGTGAGAGGTGAGCTGCCTTTTTGCCCCAGTCCAGTAAGCTACTGACAAAACACAGTGGCGTCATTTAGCAGTATTTCAGGTGCTCTTAGCAAATTCTACAAATGACAACATTCTTCTGCTGAATCTTGCCTATTACTGACTGCAATCCAAATAATTTGTACACATCAGCTTTAAGATGCTTTGGCGTTATCAACCCCACTTCTGGTTGTTTTTCTGACATGTACATGTGCGGCTATGAGCTAGGCTAGGCTATAGATCAAGGTGTTACCTAATATACAAGCTAGGCTAGGCTATAGGTCACGTGTTACCTATACGAGCTAGGCTAAGCTATAGGTCAAGGTGTTACCTATACGAGCTAGGCTAGGCTATAGGTCAAGGTGTTACATATATGAGCTAGGCTAGAGGCTTGTCACGGTGTTACTATTTTAATACCTGTGTCACTTCCCTTGAAAACACTGTTGATAACAGTATTACTGGTACCAAACTTCCCTTTAAACTTATAAATGTGATGCTGTGATGCTCTCACTCCTGTCCTTTCGTGTCCCGTGTTTTACCTGTTTCCTCTCGTATCGTGTTGGTTTGTATTCCTGATTGTAACCCCTCTTGCTGCAGGATGGGCATAGTTTTCCCTTTTGTGTCACTCTGTTCCACTGCTCTGTGTCCGCCTATCCTTTCCTTCTCTCTGCATGCATTCCGCACACTCGCTGCTCCGTTAATCACTCACGCATACATTCGCACGCTGAACTTAATTGTTACCTTTTAACTCTTGTATTTAGTCACCCGGTGTTCTTTGTCCTGTGCCAGTTTGTTAAGTCTCGTTGTAGTAATACTCTGGTCTTGTCTCGTTTGATACTTTGTATCTAGTCCTGTCTTGCCTGCTTAATTGCTCTCGCTAGAAACTGCGTTAACTCGCTGTTCTTCCAGTCTTGCCTTGCTGTTACTAACTCTTGTCTGCTTCCAGTTCTGCCAACCTGCAGCTGTTTGTGCATCCTGTCTGTGCTCCAGTTCTGCCAACCTGCAGCTGTTCATGCCCACTCCACGCTGCCCCGTCTCCTGCTCCCCGCTCCTCCTCTGCTCAACCAGCCCGGATTCCTGCCACCATCCAGTCCCTGGCCTCTCCCGCTCCCGCTCATCCCCTGCTGATCCATAACTGGTTTCTGTTTGTCTGTCTCTCTCCCTATGCTTCAGGAGTATTGGTCGAAGCAATAAATTATTGGAACTATTGGAATTCCTTGTGTGTTGAGTCGTGCATTTGAGTCCAGTCCCTGCTCGGAACCGTAACACTCAGGGGGCGCTATCTTACACCCGGCGCAAAGCGGCGCTAACCCAAACGCAAGTGTCTTTGCTATCTTACACCCGGCGCTAGGATCATAATAACGCCTAGCGCTTACGTCCTTTAACTAGCATGTATTCTTGCGCCCATTACAAGTGAACTGGGCGTGTTGGTCTTAAGATGAGGAGTGGCCAGGATTCTTTTTGGCGTATTGCTATCTTGAGCCAGCAGAAAGCGCTTACGCTAGAACCACCACAAACCTGGTCTAAAGTCATGTCGCAGTTGTTTACATGTTATTTTAACGGCGCATATAAGTGCGTCTACATAGTCGTGTGCACAACGCGCGTAGCCTCCGGTCTGTTACACACAGGGGCGCGCACAAGCATGACTAAAATATCTAGATCACAATGTGAAATATTATTATTGTGTAGGCTATATCAAAAATGCATAATAATAAAAGGTTCCATAGGTCCACATACCTTTCCCTCAGCGAAGGGAAATGATGCCACATTACATTGCTCTCAGCCCACTCCATCAACATCCAGGCGATGTGCGATGGTACGGGACAATGGCTATACATTAAAAAAGGAGCTGATAACACCTATATCAAGCCTAATGCGCAAATTGTCATTTACACCTAATGCGTGAATTGTCATTCAATGGAAAACTCGCGCACTGCAATAGACAGACATTTGAGTTCTGAAAATGCTCTTCAGACGTCATTACAATACAGCTCTGTTTATCTAGGAATACAGCCTTTAAGTAAATAGAATGGTTTGTGACTGAAAAAAGTTAAAAACCTTGTCCAGTGAATATTGCTTTTATTGTTTTTAAAATAGCCAAATAGTGTCATCATTAAGGCAAAATAACGTTATTTATGTTATTAATCAAAATCAGAATGCAGGTAGCCTAATGAACTTCGGATGAAGCTTGAACATGATCAAGTTCATTGCATAATCAAACGAAATTCGTTAAACAAGCAGGCTAATTTGGCGTTTTCTAAGGTGAGACAGAAACAATTAGTCGCTTATTCTCAGCTGTTGCAGGTGCTTTTAACAAAATTTAACCACATATATTTTGTAAACAGCACTGTCAGGAATTATCGGGAACTCATAATGGTTAGCCCGAATAATATTGATCATAGGCTACTATTGATCCATATAGCCTATTCCTTGATCGCACTAAACACGCACGAGCATTTCTGTTTCGCCATCATAAGCAATCCGCCAAAGGTGGAAAAGCAGGCTTTTAAAGGGAATGGGATATGACATTTTGATTGGTTTATTGCATGTCACGCCCAAGACACACCTATAATTAATGAAGAGACTAGGTTCAGCCCAGTTGCACCTTGCGCAGTGCTTAGCGCCCAAAAAACATGCCAAAAGTGGACTAGGACACGCCCTAAATGGACTTAGCGCCATGCGCTTAGACCAAGCGCCAAGATCGCCAAGATAGGGCCCAATGTGTTTTAATTAATTTTCCTTGATTTATAAGTGTGCCAATGATCTGAATAATCCATTGGCAGGTAAATGCACAGCTTCACATCATGTTAGGGAGATTAAAACAATGAATTCGATATAGAAATCAATTTTAATCACTAAGTAGCCTACACTTAATGAAAACATTATACACCACTCTGTTAACTACTGTGTTAGCTTTCAGCTCAACCTGCACTAAAGGCTATACATCTCTATGTTGATAAAATATGTAAAATGTTTACTCGCCTAATTGAGGAGGACTGGCTATATCTGATGGTATTGAATATTATGTGAATATACCAATGTGCTTATATTCATTTAATAAGGTCAACATTGAAGCTATGCAGATTTGCACCTTTATTTATTTTTTTACTTTATTTTTAAATTGTAATTACAAAATACCTGTATTTACTATGTGGTATATATACACCAATTAAACCAAACCCCACAACAAGCCAACTATAGGCTAGGCTAGGTACAAGTAACTACAGGCTAGGCTAGGCTAAGCTCGGTACAAACACGCTGAGAGCAACTGTCCTGCAACAGGAAATAAGCGGCAGTTCATTGCAAGAGGCGCAGCAGTGACTGCCAAAATCAAACGGGCAAGGCAGGAGCAACCAGCTGCATTAAAAAATTAAACGTATAGCAGTTACTACACCAACAGTCAAATCACATTACATGAACAGTGATGCATTTTCCTATTCGATGCATGGTTTACGATTTGTTGGCTTAATTTTTAATTTTTAATTTTTTTCCATAGTTCGAATCCAGTTTAAATCTTGAGATTCGATCTGTCGGCCATAGTCAGTCGTGACTATCATAGTATATCTGCATTCTGTGTCCATATTGACAAGCTTCAATGGTTTCAGTTTGAAACTTTGCATTCAAAATCTCTTGAAAGTTAGACTAAAAATAAAAGGGATAACTTTGTTAAATTGTGGAAGTAACCCAATTTGTTTCGCAAACCAGAGACCTAGTACACTGCCTGGCCAAAAAAAAAAAAGTCGCTGTTGCACCCATCATGCATAGCTAGTGCCCACTGTACAAGCCTCTGGAGGCAGTGTTATGATCTGGTTTTACTTCAATTGGTCAGGTCTAGGCTCAGCAACATTATGCAGCAATAAAATTAAGTCAGCTGAGTACCTGAATGTACTGAATGACCAGGTTATCCCATCAATGGGCATATTCCAGGACAACAATGCCAAGATTAATCAGGTTCAAATTGTGAAAGAGTGGTTCAGGGAGCATGAGGAATCATTTTCACACATGAATTGGCCACCAGAGTCCTGACCTTAACCCCATTGAAAGTCTTTGGGAGAAGACATTTGGTGCTGGAGAAGACTTTACGGAGAGGTTCGACTTTCCCGTCGTCAATATAAGATCTTGGCCAAAAAATGAATGCAACTGTGGACGGAAATAAATGTTGTGACGTTGCATAAGGTTGTCGAAACAATGCCACGACGAATGCACGCCGAAATCAAAGCTAAAGGCGGTCCAACGAAACAGTGCAACTTTTTTTTTGGCCAGGCAGTGTATGATCCCATACAGCTTGCATTGGATTTAAATAAAATCTAATGACTTCTGAGTATTAATCCATGAATCCACTTCAAAGGCACATTACGCCTAGTCTAGACCGCAGCCGTCACGTGAGCGTAACGACAGCGTTAACACGTCCCTGAAGCGACTGTCTATACAGCTTCCGTATTGCCCGCGCATTTCCTTGCTTTCAGGTTGCTGCTTTCAGCAAACTTGGTGCGAAAGTGGTGTGTTTTGACCACTAGACGATGAACCACAATAAACAATGTTTCCCCCAGATAATCATAGAGGCTCTGATAAAGATATACAATAATAACTTTATTTGTATACCACTTTTCAAAACGGATTACACAATACAGAATGAATAAATAAACCGTGCCATCGGAAATAATGAAAACAAAGAACAAGGTCAGATAAGCTAATATGATAAAAGTTTAATGATTACAATGATAAAATGACAACAACCCAAAGTTTGACATGAATTAAGTGCCTTTTTATTTGGCAACAACCTCACGTTTTACGCGCGTATTGTCGAAAAAATAGACTTGAAGTGTAAATAAACGCTTCAGGACGCTTTACATTCGTGAGACGGAGCTGAGACGCGAGCCTGATGCGAGCCGGCACGGAGCCGGTGCAGACAGCGGCATAGATTAAAATAAGAGCGTTTCTGTTCCGAGAGACGGACGTCTACAAAACTCAGCTAAAACGCGTCTGGTCTAGACTAGGCTTTAGTCTAAGTGCCTTTGTCAAGTGTACAACTGCAGTAAAAACACCAGCATTCAGATGTGTTGAGTTCCCATACCTGGCACGGGCAGTGATAAAACCACTTCCCTCCCTCCGTGTTAACGGCTCCCGCTCGTCCCGACTGCGGAGCTTTTCCACCCTAGCTCCCCAGTGGTGGAACGAACTCCCCACTCTGCTGCGCTCAGCTGAAACACTGTCTGTTTTTCGTCGTGGTCTGAAAACGCACTTTTTCAGACTCCACCTCGACTAAAATTATACCTATATAGGGCCATTCTATAGTACTCGCTTCCTGTTTTTTGCTTGTTTTCTATTTAACTTGTGTTTTTGGTTATTTTATAGTTCAGAATGTATAGCTGACTGTGTGTACTACTCATGTTTATTACTAGGGATAGCTCCTACGCTGTGAGAAAGCTGTGCTTTGTCGGATTTGCTTTGTAGTCGCGTCAATGACCTTCAATATGCACTTATTGTACGTCGCTTTGGATAAAAGCGTCTGCCAAATGATTGTAATGTAATTCAGATCAGTATAGCTCTCTAACCACTATACCTGCCACCAGCAGTAATAAAGCCATCATTCAGACCAGTATAGCTCTCTAACCACTATACCTGCCACCAGCAGTAATAAAGCCATCATTCAGACCAGTATAGCACTCTCACCACTATAGCTGCCACCAGCAGTAATAAAGCCAGCATTCAGACCAGTATAGCTCTCTATCCACTATACCAGCCACCAGCAGTAATGAAGCCATCATTCAGACCAGTATAGCACTCTCACCACTATACCTGCCACCAGCAGTAATAAAGCCATCATTCAGACCAGTATAGCTCTCTATCCACTATACCAGCCACCAGCAGTAATGAAGCCATCATTCAGACCAGTATAGCACTCTCACCACTATACCTGCCACCAGCAGTAATAAAGCCATCATTCAGACCAGTATAGCTCTCTATCCACTATACCAGCCACCAGCAGTAATGAAGCCATCATTCAGACCAGTATAGCTCTCTAACCACTATACCTGCCACCAGCAGTAATAAAGCCAGCACTCAGACCAGTATAGCTCTCTAACCACTATACCTGCCACCAGCAGTAATAAAGCCAGCGCTCAGACCAGTATAGCTCTCTAACCACTATACCTGCCACCAGCAGTAATAAAGCCAGCGCTCAGACCAGTATAGCTCTCTAACCACTATACCTGCCACCAGCAGTAATAAAGCCAGCGCTCAGACCAGTATAGCTCTCTAACCACTATACCTGCCACCAGCAGTAATAAAGTGTTTATCAGAAGACTATATTTCCCTAACCAATATACCAGCAACTGGCAATGAAAGGCAAAAAGAACAAACACTCACTGAAAATGGAAAATAGCAGCTTTTTTTAGTGGAATGTCACACAATTCATATTAGGCCCCATTTGTTTTGTATAATGATTGCCTGCATAATGCATAACTGCGCAACCTAGTCCAGTCAATCTATTACACACCTTCATTCATTTTATCGCCTTCTGCACCGCCTTGCTTTTTTGCAACATCTCTGCTCCAGACTGACAGCTTTATTATTATTAATAATCCAATACGGTCTATATCATCAGCATGGTTATGGCCTACAGTTAAATTTAAACACAAGTGGATATTTCAAAGTGAAAGAAATCCCGGTTCTGCACTGGGTTAAGCAATGAAGTCACAGGTGTCTGAAACGCACAGGCTACAGAAACCTGCCATTGACAGGAAGCTGGCTGCATACAGGCAGAGGTACAGAGGAAGGGCTCTGCTCTGTATCCATCTTCTCCAGAAAGGGCCGGCTCTAAACCCGTTAACACCACAGCTACAAAGCGGACACGACCCCGGCCCTCCACCGGTCCTCCACACCGCCACACGGGAGGGCGATGTAGTGCTGAGTGTGATAAGCGTGCGGTGGGGTGGGGGGTACTGCAGCAATATCTATCCCCCCACCCCACCCCAATGGCAATACCCCTGTTGCCAAATCCATAATTTAGCGATGTGGATAATGAAACAGGACAAAGTACTGTGCATGCCAATGAAACATGGCCACAGCAAGCTCAGGAGCCCACTGATTTTAAACTGCCTCCATAAATACTAACCAGTGCACAAATCAATGCAAAGCAATGTCAACAGTGAAGAATTGTGTGTTATAAAAAACATTTTGCAGTTTACATTTTTCTGACGTGGCGAGTTAGGTTTGCATGATACAAACACAGAATACCGACACATTTCTCCTTTAACAGCACCCTGGTGCTGTTTAAGGCGATTTCCTAACAGTAATCAGAGAAAGTAAATTTGATTTTCACTGTGGCAAACCAGTTAAAATGCTGAGCAAATCCAGTGACATAAAAGAACAAGCAATAATATACAGACTTGTGAGGGAGGGCTGGAGGTGGCCACGGCTCACATGGTGAACAGACAAAATCTAAATACAGATCCTTTCCAAAAAATTAGAATATCATGGAAAAGTTGTTTTTTTTCCATAATTCCATTCAAAAAGTGAAACTTTCATAGATTATAGATTCATTACACACAAAGTGAAATATTTCTAGCCTTTATCTGTTTCATTTTTCATAATTTTGGCTTACAGCTCGAGAAAACCCCC
Source organism: Synaphobranchus kaupii (assembly GCA_029718625.1). NCBI lineage: Eukaryota > Metazoa > Chordata > Actinopteri > Anguilliformes > Synaphobranchidae > Synaphobranchus > Synaphobranchus kaupii. Next base: position 15,760,781 of record CM056384.1, on the reverse strand, counting down.
AAAACAGTATTTCAAGAAATTAGAATAGTGTGTCGAAAATCAGCATTTACTTCAGTTATTTCAGAGAATGAGTGGAGTGGCTTGACTCGAGGAATCCGACAGTTGTAGCCATGTCCCGGATACGTCTGTACGTGGTGGTTTTTGAAGCACTGACTCCAGCCTCAGTCCACTCCCTCTGCATCTCCGCCAAATTTTGGAATCGTCTTTGCTTGACAATCCGCTGAAGCCTACGGTCATCTCTTTTGCTTGTGCACCTTCTCCTGCCACATTTTTCCCTTCCACTAAACTTTCTATTGATATGCTTGGACACTGCACTCTGTGAACAGCCAGCCTCCTTAGCGATGACCTTTCGTGGCTTAGCCATCTTCTGGAGGGTGTCAATGATGGTCTTCTGGCCAATTGTCAAGTCTGCAGTCTTCCCCATACTGAACCAAACTGAGATAAACTTTGCAGGTGTTTTGAGTAAATTAGATGATAGTGTGACACTCAGTCTAAAACATTCATTCTCTGAAATAACTGAAGTAAATGCTGATTTTCGACACACTATTCTAATTTCTTGAAATACTGTTTTGGGGGTTTTCTGGAGCTGTAAGCCAAAATTATGAAAAATGAAACAAATAAAGGCTAGAAATATTTCACTTTGTGTGTAATGAATCTATAATCTATGAAAGTTTAACTTTTTGAATGGAATTATGGAAAAAAAAACAACTTTTCCATGATATTCTAATTTGGAAAGGATCTGTATATGTTTAGCAACTGCCTTTTTAATTGAACCATGAACTGAAAACAACAATCATTTTAAACAAGAAAAAGCCAAGTCTGGCAACCAAAACTCTACAAACAATGGCAGGGAAATGTTCCACAAAAACTCACAAATAAAAATAGGCAGTACCACCATGCAGCAAAATCTAAATATATGTCCAAATATATACGTTCAGGCAAAGTCCCAAACGGTTCTCCTGTAGGCCTGAGAACCAGGCCTTTTATTGAGCCCAAGAATTAGGTAATGGGCAACAGCTGAAGTGATTACAATGAACCACAGCTGTTGCCATACCTGCAAGTAGGGCTAGTGCTGCACCCTGGTGGACAGCACCCCAATTCCCTTCCTGGCATTTAATAGATTTTTGTTATTGTTGTTATTACAAGCATTATTATTATTATAGTTATTACAGTGCTCCTACACTATACCACACCCCATAATACCACCACCCTCGTCTACCTCCTGCAATACCTCATGTTCTTACATCCTCCCATTGGAAACCACTGTATTTCTCCCCTATATTGTCTATATTGCCCCCTGCTGCCCTACATCCGCCAACTCTCTGAGTTGATCAAATTTATGATTTAAAACCAACAGCGAGGACCAAGAAAATGGTGACAAAAAAAGGCATCTAATGCTGATAGGAAAAAAATAAAAGTGCATTATTGAATCTGACAATGCCAAAGCTGGTCAACAACAGGTTTTATGCGAGAAATAAGTGGCTTAACCCAAAGCATTCCAGTTCCAGAACAATCCTCCTTTATGTGGCTCTCTACTGAAAAGTTTAGAAACAAAAGGTTTGTGAATTAGTGAGAAGTTATTTTGCTCCAACAGACTGATTATTATATCAGAAAAGCCACATAGACTCATTTCACAAAAGCAAAAATAATAAGGAAGTAAATACATAAATACTAAACATTGAAAAAACTAACACCAGGCATATATTAATGTTTTATTAAGATATGATGCAGTTTTATGAATCAACATTTATTTTGTAAAGTTGTGCACCATCATTTACACACACATTCATTTTATTGCCCCATTATATTTATTTTAATGGCGAACAAAGTAACTTACATTGATAATTTTTTTTACATGGTATTCATTCACAAGGCTGGATATTTACTGACGAAGATCAGATGAAGTACTGTGCTTGAGGGTATAACAGTTTTCTACCCTTGCTCACACTGCCATACTGTCATCCCAAATACCAACCTGGTCTCACAGCCCATTCGTATCTATTCTACGAAATTCCAGTTCCCGAAAATTCGTACTTATTTTACGAATCAGAGATTACACACCACGTGACTTTACGATTTTCTCCGATGAATTACGAGACAAAACGGAGATCCACCATTTTTATTCCACGGTCAAATAAAGCGAATGGGTAAGCTGCCGGTATTGTACTTATAGTTTATACTTATCGTTATAGTACATTCATAGAATACTTTTCTTATTTCGTAATTGTATTTTAATGCAATATGATGTATAATTCTCGAGCTTCTTCGTCTCTGCTTTATCTGTGTGGGTTGCTATTTATAGGCTAGTCTTGAAGGCTATTACTTGCATTACACTAGTTGAAGTTAGCTAGGTCTGTTCAGATCAGTGCATACTGCATAGGCTGCAATATGATTATTAATCGATTTAGCTTGTGAGCTAGCCATCAGAGCATGTCGTTTTCGGTTCTTTTGAGATGTATAACATGAGAAAACCGAGTATATCTGTAAGGGAAACAACCGCGTCTCCCCGTTAACTTCTGTAATGAACTGCGATTCCCATGATTCTGTGCGCTGTCTGTGTGTATTGCCCATAGACTGCAGAGACGTGACGGGTTGACCACTGAATCGGCTTCGTGCCCCAATGAGCAGCTCCCATAGGAATCCATGGAACCGGTAAGCGGAAGCTGCCTCCAGTTCTTTTTTTATCTCGATGGTTGAACTTCTTTCATAAAACCAACAAAAGAAAGTCTGCCAGTCTGCAAATAACAGGATTCCTAAATGCTATATGCAAATCCCATATGCAAAAGGTCTGTACAAATCTTATAAAAATCACATATGCCATATACAAAACTTAAATAAAATAAATATGTGGTAGAGAGCTAGTTTATACATTTCATGCTAAAATTAAATAGTTCCCTAATACATGGTAATCCTTATAAAAAAACATTGAGAGATTGTATAAGAATTGTATAGAAATATATAATATAATAGGCTACTAATCAACATGCTTTTTTATAAAAACTTTGCAAGTATGATCATATATGATTTTTACAGACCTTTTGCATATGGGATTACCTTCGTAAGCATTTAGGAATCCTGATATTTGCAGACGGTTAAAGTAAAATATATAAAAACAATGAATATATATATATAATGAATATAATAAATAAAACAAAAGACATATTAAAATGAACAGGAAAAAAATTCTCGAATCCAGAAGCTTGAGAAGCAATGCAATAATAATGGTATATAATGTAAGGAAGACTTAAAATTCAGTAATTCGACTATCAGTTTCCTTTTCAATTTAGAATTAAACTAATTTTGTAGGCTGATAACAACAACGATAATTTTCCATGCCAAATAAGCGTTCACGCGCGGCTCTCAAGCCTACAATACTTCGGCATAACCACCAGGTAATGTGCGTATGTCAAGTGAAGACCTGACGTGGAGCTACGACCATTTCCACGGTCAAATGGAGTCACGTTGAAATTTTATAAATCACTACTTTGTCGTGATTTTTTACGTACGCCACACGTAAGATCAAATTTGATCGAAAGTACTTTTTATAAATGAGGCCCCTGGTCTTGGCCCTTCTGCCCTTCTGACCATCTTCTGGCGTAGGCTCAAGACTCGCCTGTTTGGTTTGCATCTTTGCTCCCTGAATGAATTGTTAGCATGCAAGTCTTGCTTTTTGAAATAGCATTTTAGGGGCATGTTAACAGTGATTTATACATCAACACTTGCCATGTTACTGACATTTTGGTTAATGTATTATTTAGACTTGTACTGTTTTTTTATTGGACATTTCTCTTATATAGCACTATTTCTCATTCCCCCTCTACCTAACAGGTTAAGGAGAGGATATCAGCCTGCCTGGCTGACATTTCTATGTGGATGGCTACTCATCACCTGAAGCTCAACCTTCACAATACGGAACTGCGCTTCATACCTCACAGGACCTCCCCACTGCAAGCCCTCTCCATCACCGTCGACGGTACTATGGTGGCTGCCTCCCGCTCTGCAAGGAACCTGGGGATGGTCCTGGATGACCAGCTGGACTTCATGGAGCACATCAGGGCAACAGCACGGTCCTGCAGGTTCCTCCTGTACAACATCAGGAGGATTTGACCATACCTGACCACCTACTCGACCCAGCTTCTCGTCCAGACCATGGTTATCTCACGCCTGGATTACTCCTCCCAAAGTTTTCACACATCACCTCCCTGCTGAGGTCAGTCCACTGGCTGCTGGTCGCCGCCAGGATCAGGTTCAAAGTTCTGACCCTGGCCTACGCTGCAGCCAAAAGGACAAGCCCTTCCTACCTGCAAGACATAATACAACACTAAACTCCAGCTCGACCACTTCGCTCTGCTCGTCCGGACTGCGGAGCTTCTCCACCCTAGCTCCCCAGTGGTGGAATGAACTGTTCACTCCTCTACGTTCTGATCAAACACTGCCTGCACACCTCTTCAGACTCCACCTTGACTGTTTTTCGCTTGTTTCCTGTTCCTTAATTCTTTGTTGATTTTATAGTTTATAATGTCTGGTTTTAGCCATAGCTTACTGTGTACTATACTCAATGTTCATGACTATGGATAGCTGCTATGTTATGATAAGAAATTAGCTCTATCTGAACTGATGTCATTGACCTTCGGTATGCACTTATTGTGCGTCGCTTTGGATAAAAACATCTGCCAAATGAATGTAATGTAAATAAAGTTTATTATTATTATTATTTTATGCAAACTTATGTACTTTTTGCCTTGTAAGTCGCTCTGTATAAGCGCATCTGCCAAATGAATAAATGTCTGTATTGATACACTTCTGTAATGTGATGGACCCTTTCTAGATTAAATAAGCTAAATGTCCAGCTAATAAAAGCTTGAAGACGCTGAAGTTCAATACGTCTCTGAGTGAATTAATACAAAATTTATTTTACAGTGCATTGTGTACACTATATATTGATGTATTGTAAATTATCTCTTCTCTTTAAAAACCTGATGGCCAATATACAGCATATAGTAATAATAATGTTTATCATTTTAGTCATATAAAAGTTAGAAATTGTATATACCACAACATCTGATATTTATTACAATGAAAACACCAATTTAAAATGGGTAGAAAATTATTTTTATATAATTACCAATAAAATCTCAGATCATGGGATAGACTACATTAACAGTTTTATTTTTTAAATATATTTTTTTTTTTACATACAGCTGACACCCTTGTCATTTTTATGTATTTAAAGGGAATGCTTTAATTCGTACAAAGCTTTCACACTAGGCTACTGCATGCTGTTCACTACTGTCTGCTTATTAATTATCAACCTGCTGGATTTGGAAAGCATTATAAATGTCTAGAAGTATCTAAGATAATTATCTAAGTATTAAAAGTTGGGTTCATGTGAGTAGCGTGATCCCATTCGCAATAAACGGAGGGCATCTTCGTGTGTGTTTACGGTTGTATCAAGCGGAACTACATTTCGGCGCCATTTTATTGCTTTACGCTAAGGAAAGTATTACTGGGAATTGTAGTTTTTTTTGCAAATATATTCCCTGTATACGTAATTATCTAGGAATTGCTAATGTATTATCTAGCTGGCAAGCCAGTTATGCTAGCTACATTCAACCAGATCTAGGTACCTAGCTAGCTACGCGTGTTTTAGCTGCTGGTAGACAGTTAGGATATAAATTCAATATTAATAGCTTAATATTAATATTAATAGTCAAAAGTAGATGGCAGTCCTATATTGTCATTTTTACTGAAATGTTCTTATGACTGATGTTTTCTGACTCTGCTTGATCCTAAGAATCACCTCGGAAAGTGTTGCACATTAATTCTGAAATTTAAGTGGTGCCCCCTGTCGAGAGCATATACTGCACTTTTTTTTTTTAGCTAGAGATCTGGTTCTGATATTATTTGTAGTATGTCTAGAGGTGGTCTAGATTCCGACATTTCAGCATGATACATCATTCGGTGTACAAATGGCGAGTGCCCAAAATGTTCAAAAATCACATTTTCAAGGGGGCGCTACAGAGTCTGTGTGCATGCTAGGGGTCTGGTTTTTGGTGTACATGCTAGAGGCCCTGATGAGACTCAGTTAGCAAAATTTCATGCTTCTACGATTTTGGGAAGCTGAGTGCAGTGTTCAGCAGTAACCCAAAATGACCTATGAACATTGTAACAGCCTTCATAGACCTATTTTTCATCATTAGTCAAATTAATTAGGACAAGTTTAATTTATGCTTACATGCAAATATATATGTCATAGGGGGTGCTGAGATGTCCTTGTATACTAAATTTGGGAGGCTTGGCTGCCTTTGTGCTTCAGGTAGGAGGAGTCAAAGTTTAAAAAAAAATTATATTGTAGGTGGTGCTATAGAGCTTCTATGTGTGCTAGGGGTCTGTTCTTTTGCTTATGCAATGTAGGCCATGGATATATTCATACTTCCGAATTTCAAGCCTCTAGATTTTAAGGAACCCATAACCCTAATCCTACTGTTGTGACCTTTGACCCTTCCATAGCTCTTGTATTTAATTTCATAGTTTCCAATTTGGGTATATTTATATTCTAATTAATCCATGTCAGGGTGGTCAACATGCCAGAAAATTGCAGTTCAATGACATTACGGATAGAGAACTGCCATCTACTTTGGACTATCAATAGCTATTAATATTTAAATATATATAATTAATAGACTGTCTACCAACAGCTAAAGCAGGCGTAGCTACCTAGGTACCTAGATCTGGTTGAACGTAGCTAGCATAACTGGCTTGCCAGCTAGATAATACATTAGCAATTCCTAGATAATTACGTATATAGGAAATAAATTTGCACAAAACAAACTACAATTCCCAGCAATACTTTCCTTAGTGTGAAGCAATAAAATGGCGCCGAAATGTAGTTCCGCTTGATACAACCGTAAACACACGAAGTTGCCCATCATTTATTGCGAATGGGATCACACTACTCACATGAACCCAACTTTTAATACTTAGATAATTATCTTAGATACTTCTAGACATTTATAATGCTTTCCAAATCCAGCAGGTTGATAATTAATAAGCAGACAGTAGTGAACAGCATGCAGTAGCCTAGTGTGAAAGCTTTGTCGGAATGAAATCATTCCCTTTAAATACATAATGACAAGGGTGTCAGCTGTATGTAAAAAAAAATATATATTTTTAAAAAAAATGTTAATGTAGTCTATCCCATGATCTGAGATTTTATTGATAATTATATAAAAATAATTTTCTACCCATTTTAAATTGGTGTTTTCATTGTAATCGATATGAGATGTTGTGGTATAAACAATTTCTAACTTTTATATGACTAAAATGATAAACATTATTACTATATGCTGTATATTGGCCATCAGGTTTTGAAAGAGAAGAGATAATTTACAATACATCAATATATAGCGTACACAATGCACTGTAAAATACATTTTGTATTAATTTACTCAGAGACGTATTGAACTTCAGCGTCTTCAAGCTTTTATTAGCTGGACATTTAGCTTATTTAATCTAGAAAGGGTCCATCACATTACAGAAGTGTATCAATACAGACATTTATTCATTTGGCAGATGTGCTTATACAGAGTGACTTATAAGGCAAAAAAAGTGCATAAGTTTGCATAAAATAATAATAATAATAAACTTTATTTACATTGCATTCATTTGGCAGATGCTTTTATCCAAAGCGACGCACAATAAGTGCATACCAAATGGTCAATGACATCAGTTCAGATAGAGCTAATTTCTTATCATAACATAGCAGCTATCCATAGTCATGAACATTGAGTATAGTACACAGTAAGCTATGGCTAAGACAACAAGACATTATAAACTATAAAATCAACAAAGAATTAAGGAACAGGAAACAAGCGAAAAACAGTCAAGGTGGAGTCTGAAGAGGTGTGCAGGCAGTGTTTGATCAGAACGTAGAGGAGTGAACAGTTCGTTCCACCACTGGGGAGCTAGGGTGGAGAAGCTCCGCAGTCCGAGCGAAGTGGTCGAGCTGGAGTTTAGTGTTGTATTATGTCTTGCAGGTAGGAAGGGCTTGTCCTTTTGGCTGCAGCGTAGGCCAGGGTCAGAATTTTGAACCTGATCCTGGCGGCGACCGGCAGCCAGTGGACTGACCTCAGCAGGGGGGTGATGTGTGAAAACTTTGTGAGGAGTAATCCAGGCGTGAGATAACCATGGTCTGGACGAGAAGCTGGGTCAAGTAGGTGGTCAGGTATGGTCGAATCCTCCTGATGTTGTACAGGAGGAACCTGCAGGAGCGTTCTGTTGCCCTGATGTGCTCCATGAAGTCCAGCTGGTCATCCAGGACCATCCCCAGGTTCCTTGCAGAGCGGGAGGCAGCCACCATAGTACCGTCGACGGTGATGGAGAGGGCTTGCAGTGGGGAGGTCCTGTGAGGTATGAAGCGCAGTTCCGTATTGTGAAGGTTGAGCTTCAGGTGATGAGTAGCCATCCACATAGAAATGTCAGCCAGGCAGGCTGATATCCTCTCCTTAACCTGTTACGTAGAGGGGGAATGAGAAATAGTGCTATATAAGAGAAATGTCCAATAAAAAAACAATGGTATACTGAAAAAAAACAGTACAAGTCTAAATAACATTAACCAAAATGTCAGTAACATAGCAAGTGTTGATGTATAAATCACTGTTAACATACCCCTAAAATGCTATTTCAAAAAGCAAGACTTGCATGCTAACAATTAATTCAGGGAGCAAAGATGCAATCTAAACAGGCGAGTCTTGAGTCTACGCCAGAAGAGCAGAAGGGCCAAGACCAGGGACCTCATTTATAAAAAGTACTTTTGATCAAATTTGATCTTACGCGTGGCGTACGTAAAAAATCACGACAAAGTGATTTATAAAATTTCAACGTGACTCCATTTGACCGTGGAAATGGTCGTAGCTCCACGTCAGGTCTTCACTTGACATACACACATTACCTGGTGGTTATGCCGAAGTATAGTATTGTATTGTAGGCGTGAATGCTTATTTGGCATGGAAAATTATCGTTGTTGTTATCAGCCTACAAAATTAGTTTAATTCTAAATTGAAAAGGAAACTGATAGTCGAATTACTGAATTTTAAGTCTGAATTTTAAGCATTGCTTCTCAAGCTTCTGGATTTGAGAAGTTTTTTCATGTTCATTTTAATAAGTGTTTTGTTTTATTTATCCATTGTTTTTATATATTTTACTTTAACTGTGTAATAGGATTTTGCTGTAAAAAAAAAAGCTTTAAATAAAATTGCATTATTATTATTATTATTATAAATAACAACAGTGCGTATTTTGTACATTCTATATCTGCTGTGTACCATGCTTGAGAGATTGTGTTGGCTTAAACTAACAACAACAAAAAAAAGTCTGCCAGTCTGCAAATATCAGGATTCCTAAATGCTTACGAAGGTAATCCCATATGCAAAAGGTCTGTAAAAATCATATATGATCATACTTGCAAAGTTTTTATAAAAAAGCATGTTGATTAGTAGCCTATTATATTATATATTTCTATACAATTCTTATACAATCTCTCAATGTTTTTTTATAAGGATTACCATGTATTAGGGAACTATTTAATTTTAGCATGAAATGTATAAGCTAGCTCTCTACCACATATTTATTTTATTTAAGTTTTGTATATGGCATATGTGATTTTTATAAGATTTTTACATACCTTTTGCATATGGGATTTGCATATAGCATTTAGGAATCCTGTTATTTGCAGACTGGCAGACTTTTTTTTGTTGGTTTTATGAATGAAGTTCAACCATCGAGATTAAAAAAAAGAACTGGAGGCAGCTTCCGCTTACCGGTTCCATGGATTCCTATGGGAGCTGCTCATTGGGGCACGAAGCCGATTCAGTGGTCAACCCGTCACGTCTCTGCAGTCTATGGGCAATACACACAGACAGTGCACAGAATCATGGGAATCGTAGTTCATTACAGAAGTTAACGGGGAGACGCGGTTGTTTCCATTACAGATATGCTCGGTTTTCTCATGTTATACGTCTCAAAAGAACCGAAAACGACACGCTCTGATGGCTAGCTCACAAGCTAAATCGATTAATAATCATATTGCAGCCTATGCAGTATGCACTGATCTGAACAGACCTAGCTAACCTCAGCTAGTATAATGCAAGTAATAGCCTACAAGACTAGCCTATAAATAGCAACCCACACAGATAAAGCAGAGACGAAGAAGCTTGAGAATTATACATCATATTGCATTAAAATACAATTACGAAATAAGAAAGGTATTCTATGAATGTACTATAACGATAAGTATAAACTATAAGTACAACCGGCAGCTTACCCATTCGCTTTATTTGACCGTGAAATAAAAATGGTGGATCTCCGTTTTGTCTCGTAATTCATCGGAGAAAATCGTAAAGTCACGTGGTGTGTAATCTCTGATTCGTAAAATAAGTAAGAATTTTCGGGGACTGGAATTTCGTAGAATAGATACGAATGGGCTGTGAGACCAGGTTGCAAATACACATACACAGAAGACTGATTATTCTCCAAAACAATGAAAGCGAACAATCCAGCAGAAATAGCTCAAACAGCATCGTCTTCAGGTTTGCTGGCAGGGCTCAATGCTGGTATGTTTCACCAATTCCCAACCCCCCAGAGTGTTAATCATTCCAGTGTAATTTGTTCATCACCTACGCACAACTTGAAATTACAAAGGAAAATATAAATCTCAAATTATGGAGTCATTAACCTTCACCAAATAATATTTGGCCCTTTTCATTAACATGATTTTTATGATAATATGTAACATATTTTAGTTAATTAGATCAATCCCTGGTGTGAACACAAACCACATTATACTTCAGGAAAGTTATTTTGACACCACTGAAGAAACACAACACAAAACATACTGAAACCGAGCCTAGAAATCACACAATGTACATCAATAAACCTTACCAGGCTCTCGGTTTAACCTTACCAGGCTCTCTCAGCAATTTTCAATAAATGTTCTGCCTGTTCGGACAATACGGATTTGATTTTTAATACTGCAGCAGCGTGGGGTTGTATCAGAGGTATTTCACTAAGGTTTGGTCCTGTTAAACTTTCTCAGAGCTTTCTTTTCTGAGCGATAACATGGTACTCTGCCTTTCGTTCCTTCGATTTACCTATAGGACAACACTGACATCACACCTCTGGCTATCCTCACACAACCACAGTCTACAAAACAGCCGGTGTGAAATGTATTCACGACAAACAAATTACTCTCCCGGGACCAATTTCTTTTCTGCGCCCCACAGAAGAAGTTATAAGATTTTTTTCATTCCAACTGGGTCCGCATGTTTAGGTACCCAGTGTGCAAAAGCCCCATAATCTAACATGGCTCCTCCATGAATTGGAGCCAATGAGCAGCTCCCATAGGAATCCATGGAACCGTTAAGCGGAAGCTGTCTCTAGTTCTTCTCATATATTTTGATGGTTAAGGCACTGTTCTAGTGCAAGAATGGGCCCCACAGACTGGTATTGAATCTAGACCTTGCCAGACCTGACTGTGGCCAGCAGCTCCACAGGGTGAGGCGCAATTGTCACTCTAGCAGCACCCATGGACGGGGGAGTTCAGTCAACCAGGACGACAGCACCTCACTGAACCCAGAGGCTCGATCGGGGTCCCATTAGTTTGTCTGCTGCACATGCAGTGTCTTCCCCTGGCTTGTGCTGTATGAGCCTGGTTTGCAAACTGCAGTGTGATAAGAAGAGAGAGCACATGCTTTTCTGCCCACTCCTGAATTCAAAGCAACAATGCAGGTTGCAGCACGAGCATGAGTGGGCATTCCAAACTGGGAACCAACAGAGGAAAAAACACAAAACAATAAACAAACAAAATGTCACCTGTTTTAACATATTTTTAATAGCATGGGGTTTCAAACCTGCAAGAAAAGATATTTGGGTGTACCCTTTGATGTTTTGGATGTAGGAAGACCTTGCCTTTTCAACTACGAATCAGATCAACAAAACATCTGGCAAATTTGGTTCAAAAGGTGACTGACTGGTATCAGACATGCAAAGACATTGATTGCACTCTTAGCAATCATCTTAAATGATTCCAGTATAAAATTCACAGGGTGTAACGTTAAGATTTTTTATTTTCCAGCCAGTGAAGAGTGAATCATAAGGGATTGAATCTTCATTTGTTTTTAAGTGACTGTTATTGACACATTTTGAATGAAAGGGATTAAAATATTATTTATAAATGAACTATATATGGAATATGGAATATGGAATATGGAAAGGTTTACCACAAAAAGCCTCTAATAACATTTATTATTTATTATCTGCTATCATCATATATTGAAAAAAAATCATTTTGATTAAGCATTAGTTGAAGATTCATCCCAGATTAAGTAATAAACTATTTATATAAATAATATAGACAGATGGTGACAGATGGTGAGCTATAGGCCATGAAAAGGCCTGTCACTGTGATTGCTTAAGACATACCCTGCCTACATGTTTTGCCATCACTAAATATGCCCAGGGCTCAAATTGTCATTGAACGCGGGGGAGTTCTGTCCCTCTTGTTAACCCAAATTGGGAAAACCGTCCCCCTTGTTAACATTTAATTTGACCACTGCATATGCCATAACAACCAAGCAAGTTGATTATTGTTATTGTTTAGCATCCAGTGGCCTTATTAACGCAGTTTATTTAACAGGGACAATGCATGCTGATCAATATTTCACTTCTCACACACAACTTGGCTTCTGTGCTAGATTAGTGCTGCCAAACAGAGACTTCAACAAACTGAATAATGGATTAGCCCTGAATCATCACTCGCCCGTTCGGCACCTGGACACCTGATTTTACTTGCCCCAGTAAAGAGGGCAAGGGTCACTGTCGAACAAATGATTCATACTCGGATTGACCTTGATCAATAATGCATAAAATATTACGCAAAAATCTGACCTTTTTGTTGAACAGAATAAATGCAAGGATTTTATGCAACAAAGTGCAAGCATTTTAGTGGTCCCCTAGCAACACGATGGACAGCAGAAAAGAGCAGGCTCAGAAGATCCTATGATCACGTGTGATGTCATAGGGCCAAGGCCACACCAAAAAGAAAGTTAGCGCTTTGCTAGTCAATATAAAGAAACTTTTCTGACTGAGTTGGATGTGTTTAACGTCCTCCCTGCCTTTCCTAGCATTCCCAGAAAAGAGCCATCGATCATGAAAGCAGGAAGGCTGAACGTGGACTGCTGAGGGATAAAAGGTGAAGGGGTTGTTCAAATTGTTATGTCTCCTTCCCCGGGACACATTATCTGTTGTTCAAACTGAGGACACAGCAAAGCAACTTATGTAACAAAGCTAACCTACCAAAAACTTTGCAAACATCTTTGCCATCTTAATCCGTAAAACCTATAATTCTATGTGAACAAAACAAGCACCATTCTTCTTGAAATTAACATTTTAAGGCACATGAGCTTACAATTTTACTGGTGTTTGTAAATGAATTAGGATACAATACAATATCAAATCCAGAGAGAGATCACAGAGAGAAAATGGCTCTCCCAAAATCTGCTTTCTGGGTCAAAGCCTCAGCGGGCCTTCCATTACGAAAATAACTCATCTCATTACTGGTGGGATGAATCTCCCTGAAGCAATTTGCCCATTTACATACATACATACATAAAATGTATGCATGTAATTACTTGCCACATGGTTGGAAAAAATTTATAATAATAACACACATACACGCACGCACGCACAAACACACTTCAGCCGTTACTCTCAAGATCTTAAAACCAGATCATAAATATAAATGCATATCATAGTCTAGCCATTATGATCCCTTTCAGCTGTGATAATGGCCACATAAAAAAAAAACTCCTCTGCATTTAACAGTTAACATCTTGATGACAATACAGTGGTTAAAGGTATAGCCTAATTGCATTAACTAGATAAATTTGTACACTAGAAGGAAAGGGGGAATCTGGTTTTTCATCATCAAAGGGGGAATGTGGAGTTAAACATCAGCGCCCACAGCTTTCTCACTCTAAACTTACACGGTTTGTTTAGTTAAAGACTCTAATCATTGCACTTTGCTTCTGTTCCAGCAGACGTTCTGTGAATGAATGTGCATCATCTGGGCGGTTTCTGTCCAATCCCCCGACCCCCCCCCCCCCCTTTGGGAAAGCAGTCAGACCAGACTGAAATATCGGTTCCAGGACGATAGTTTCACTATGACTTTTCTTGTCATAATATCCCGCCCGAGTACAAAGATCACAAACAGCCCATGCAGTATTTGGGTTACTAATTTTTATTAGCTTCATTCATCAGAGTATTTATCTCTCAGAGTAATTCAAGGGCTCCCTTCTGCAAGTTGGAAACATATGTTAAGCAATTCATTTTGATTTAATCTAGAAACCTGAACACAAAAAGCACAGTCTCCACCGTAAAGCCCTCAGGCCTGGGAGAAAGGATGGTTTATGGACACCATAAAAGTCATGCCTATAAACTAAGTCAAGGGTAGAATATGTTGGGCTTTCTGTGCGCTCCCATTCCTAGCAAACAGGTGAGAACCGCATGATGATACATTTTGAGTTCAGAAATTAAATATGAAATGTGGTCTTGCTTCTGCTGTCAAGGGATTTGAAACAGCTTTTATTAATTCAAAATCCGTCAATCAAAATCAGTCAAATGCACACAAAGATTTAGTCCCTAATGATCCACTCCATTAATCATTCTAATAGGATGAAAAAAATTGGCTGGGATTGATTTGCCATTTCACTAAGCAAATGTTGTATTGAAATATGCTAATTTAGCATTTTAATTAATTATATATATGACCAATTGTCTGCTTAGATGTTCACTTTTTCCTTATTTATTTATTTTGCTTTCAAGGAAATATGACTGATACAAAAAACGATATGCTCTCATGCCAAAAGACAAATAATTAGTGACTCATAAATATTAATCATTCGTGTCGGCTTAAATTATCCTCCAAGAGGTTAAAGAACTAAATCATTAACCACTTCAATTAACCAAATGTCAAAATAATTAAGGCTATATACAAACATGTATACATAGGAAAAATGTATGTGGTGAATTGTAAGAACCTGGAATGGCACTTGTGTTCTTCTGTAAGAAGAAAGCAGGAGCAGAAACAGGGTACCACTGAGCCACTGAAACAGGGTACCGCTCAGCCACTGGAACAGGGTACCACTGAACCACTGAAACATGGTACCACTGATCAACTGAAACAGGGTACCACTTGAACAGTGTGCCACTGAGCCACTGAAACAGGGTACCACTGGAAACACAAACAGAATACCACTGAAACATGGTACCACTGAGCAACTGAAACAGGGTACCACTTGAACAGGGTGCCATTGAGCCACTGGAACAGGGTACCACTGGAAACACTGAAACAGGGTACCACTGAACCACTGAAACAGGGTACCACTAACCAACTGAAACCGGGTACCACTGAGCCACTGAAACAGGGTACCACTGAACCACTGAAACAGGGTACCACTGAGGCACTGAAACAGGGTACCACTGAACCACTGAAACATGGTACCACTGAGCAACTGAAACAGGGTACCACTTGAACAGGGTGCCACTGAGCCACTGGAACAGGGTACCACTGGAAACACTGAAACAGGATACCACTGGAAACACTGAAACAGGGTACCACTGAACCACTGAAACAGGGTACCACTGAACCACTGAAACAGGGTACCACTGAGCCACTGAAACAGGGTACCACGAAGCCACTGAAACAGGGTACCACGGAGCCACTGAAACAGGGTACCACGGAGCCACTGAAACGGTACCACTGAGCCACTGAAACAGGGTACCACTGAGCCACTGAAACAGGGTACCACTGAGCCACTGAAACAGGGTACCACTGAACCACTGAAACAGGATACCACTGAGGCACTGAAACAGGGTATCAATGAGCCACTGAAACAGGATACCACTGAACCACTGAAACAGGATACCACTGAACCACTGAAAAAGGGTACCACTGAGCCACTGAAACAGGGTGCCACTGAGCATCTGAAACAGGACTGTGCAAAGCTGTAGCTGTAGCCGTCACAAAAGAAATGGTGTCAGCACTTATTTCTACTGAAATATACAGTTGAAAGTTTACATACACCTTAGCCAAATCCATTTAATTTAAATTCACAATTCCTGACATTTAATCCTAGTAAACATTCCCTGTCTTAGGTCAGTGAGGATCACAACTTTATTTTAAGAATGTGAAATGTCAGAATAATAGTAGAGAGAATGATTTATTTCAGCTTTTATTTATTTCATCACATTCCCAGTGGGTCAGAAGTTTACATACACTCTGTTAGTATTTGGTAGCATTGCCTTTAAATTGTTTAACTTGGGTCCTCCTGACAGAACAGGTGTAACTCAGTCAGGTTTGTAGGCCTCCTTGCATGCACACGCTTTTTCAGTTCTGCCCACAAATCTTCGATTGGATTGAGGTCAGGACTTTGTGATGGCCACTCCAATACCTTGACTTTGTTGTCCTTAAGCCATTTTGCCACAACTTTGGACATATGCTTTGGGTCATTGTCCATTTGGAAGAGCCTATTTGCGACCAAGCTTTCACTTCCTGACTGATGTCTTGAGATGTTGCTTCAATATATGCTGCCACTCCCGTGCTTCACAGTTGGGATGGTGTTCTTTAGCTTGCAAGCCTCACTCTTTTTCCTCCAAACATAACGATGGTCATTAAGGCTGTATAACTGTAGTCTGGCTTTTTTGGCGGTTTTGGAGTAGTGGCTTCTTCCTTGCTGAGCAGCCTTTCAGGTTATGTCGATATAGGACTCGTTTTACTGTGGATATAGATACTTTTGTACCTGTTCCCTCCAGCATCTTTACAAGGTCCTTTTCTTTTCAGAATATTGTTGAGGAAAGAGAGGTGGTATATTCTTTATATAAACTTTGAAAATATCCCTTTTCTATGCCTTATTGTATTCTACTGAGCAGCAAAAAGTCCCTTTATTTTCCAGCATTTTGTTATATTTGAAGTATTAAATTATGTTTTTATATATCCGTGCTGTGCTGCATCATAATACTGTTAGCCTCTAAGGTCCCTGCCACTGTTGTGACAGCAAACAAAAATGAAGACAAGCTAAAGGAAGGGTCTATTCACAATAACCCATCTGAACAGGGCGGAGGGGAGAAAGGCAGCTCCCGTCGGTTATTTCCCACCAAACTAAGCCCCATACGCCATTTTACACACAGGCCAGGGCACCTGGACATATACCCTTGGCCATGGATAGCATTTTAATAGAGGAGAAATCATTCTTTTCTCCCTGGTACAGCGGTGTTAACCTTCGAGATTCACCGTCTTTCAGGTCATGTCTGAGATGCGTCACTCATCTTGAAGAATAACGGTCACCGCTAAGAAACCAGGTGTCACCGTGATGTGAAGGATAAGAGACACATACAATCTGCAGAAAACCAGCACTGACTCCACTTACCCAAAACATCAAAAAAAAGGTCCAGCCTATGAAAGCAGGGTTGTAATGAAGACAGAAACAATGAAAGAAGCAGAAAAGTTACCACACCACTTGTGAGAAATTACATTAATGGAGAAAAATAGTTGAGTTTTAATACAACATGGAAGAAATAAAAATACGGTGCATCTGTGTGTTTGGGTCTTTTCATGAAGCTAACTTAAGCTGTGCTCAATCAGTAGTTAGGTTATCATTAGAGACTATCTGCTGGTAGTGTGTTGTGGGAAAGTACAAGGCAGTCTTTCCTTTGGACCAGATAGGACTAGGAGGTCCTGACAAACTGCTCATTAAAGATCCTGCATCACTTCATGATAAAAGGTAGGGCATTCCCATAATAATGGATAATAATAAACTCAAGATTCAAGATATGCAACCTACTCCTCCAAAGTTTAATTGGGTAAATAAATCCTGGAGTCTCTTCAGACACAAAGAAACTCTCAATCATTTTCTCATTTAATTTTCATAATCAAATGAATCACCAACACTACAGAACCCATCATTTTGTGTTCATTATAGTCACGTAAAATTTATGTACCCATATTTTTTATTCAGTCCAATTCTTAGCGCTTTCAGATTAGGGGTGAGCTGAGCACTCAGCAAAATAAATATTCATTATGAATATGGCTATATCTCTGAGCATGAGAAATAAACCAGTAATTAGGCCTGTTATCACACTTAAAAAATAAATGAGTATCTGTAATTTGACCTGCAAAAGCAAAAAGCATTCCTATCAATGTGAGGGATAACTGGGCTTAGAAATACCCCACAAGCTAGCATACATTTTAATACACAAGTTAATTTCCATTTCCAGACAGAAAATATATGTACAGCTATGCATGCATAATCATAGGAAGAGAAAAACAGACACGGTAAGGGATCTAAGAGCAGGGGCTCATTCCAGTTAGCTGGATAACTGCACTGAGTAAAACCCGGAACACTCCAAAATATGTAACAGAGGAAAAAAAAAAGAGCTGTTGGGGGTTTTACTTAGTGCAGTTATCCAGCTAACGCAGTGTGGAACAGGTTCCAGGTTTCATATTGTACATCAGAAGTGAAGAACACACAGAGAACAGAAAAGGCTCTGACAGTGTTCTTTATCCCATGCCTTTCTCCTGTGGATAATGTTGTATTTCCTCTACATCTAATAATTTCTATTCAGTGCCCGCCGCTCCAATGAAGCTGACGGAAAGAAAATGTAATGTTGTGTCAAAGAGCACTTTTAACTTGTCTAAACTCTTGCCATGAGTCAACATACTTACATTTGTTACAATATTTTAAACCTATGGTTAGACAACGTTGACTCGGTCTTGGATTATGATTCAGTGCATTCAATTTATTTTGTCTAGACACCTGGAGCTTCGTATTTTCTGGTTACATTACTGCGTGAATACATTAAAATCTATGACATTAGTCTACCATAAAGGCGTATTGTTTACTAAATGGATTTCAATGGCTTGTACATGTGGGAATACACCCAGAACAAGCCCGATTCCTCATTAGAATGTAAGCATACAGGCAGGTTGTACACACTGATGAATCACACTCGTTTGCATGTGCAAAAGTGTATATGTCTCAGTCTCTGTCAGCTATTAAATTACATTTAAAGACCCTTTTTGTTTTTGCATAAATTGCTTTCAATCCTAAATATTTGAACAAGATTACAAATTAAAGAATCCTTTATTCTTTTTTTATTCCTTTATTTTATCAATACTTTTACGGTGTAAAGCACCCAACAAATAGTGTTATAATTATATAACATTTGATTTATTAAAATGCATTTCCTGTATCCTCCTCTCCAGATTTTAAGTACACACTACTAACAAGTTTGAATTTGAATCTACTGTATGGTTTGATCATGGTGCCTTCCCTGAATGGGGGTGAGATTATGTTTTAATTATAACTTCATCGCAGAACGACAGAGACAACTGTGTCCCAACGGCACTCAATCCATTGCACATGACACACAGTTCTCATGGTACCCGCTATATTCATCAGATCAACCGCATACTTTTGGGTTTAAAAGGTCCTCACGTGAATGCTCTGGAACACAAAGCCACACGAGGTCTCCGTCTCCAGTCTTGTCAGATCGTATAAAGACAAAGGTTTTTCCTCTATGGAGGCTATCCCTCAGTGGGAAGGGCTCAAATACATCACTTAATTCACAATGTCGACAATGCCTTTTTAAAGGACTAAATTCTTATTCTGACTGCAGGTCTGCTCATAAATCCAATGGTAGCCTACTACTTGAGAAGGTAACAGCTATAGTACATGAAGCAATTAACCCTACCTTGAAACACTTGGGATAGTGCTGGGCGATATGGCCAAAATATCATATAGATCAGGGGTGTCCAATCTTACCCGAAAAGGGCCGGTGTGGGTGCAGGCTTTTGTTCTAGCCCAGCACTATGACACCTGATTCTACTTATCAAGGTCTTGATTGAAGAGCACGATTAGTTAATTAGTTGAATCAGGTGTTGTAGTGCTGGGCTAAAACAAAAACCTGCACCCACACAGCCCTTTCCGGATAAGATTGGACACCCCTGATATAGATTATTCTTCATATTATTGACGGTGTGAAGGTTTGGTTTCCCAATACAAATTATGTGAGATGTAAACTGAAATATACTGTAACTGTAGAAAAATATGGATCAATCAAAATTCAATAATAATGAACCAATTTCACTAAGGAACATGAACACGACACAGCGTGAAATATTTGAAAACATTCAAAAATTGGATAGGTAAACAAATCTTAATGTGCAACCTGCAAATGTTAGGCTACGAGACAAAATATACAAGCAAATATTTTCAAAAATCCAAGCTTCTAGTTTTATATTTAAATGAAAAAATATGCGTCTAGGTAGGACTGGGTGGGAGATAAACACTATCTACTATTATTGAATATTTTTTAAGCATAGTAATAATCATTGTGGCCAGGCATGCCGGAATCATTTCGAAAGTGCGGGGTCCAAAATTGTTTAATTAATATACAAACCATGTGCAAATTGTGAAGAAAACAGAGGAGGCATCCGCACACATGTACATGTAGGCTATACAACTGCACGCAACGTCTTTTACCGGAATATGTGGGACATCATGTTGATTTTTCGAGGCATTTGTGAGGATCGGAGGCTACCCTATGTTCACATTAGCCCATAAAGCCTAATAACGTACGGGAATCAATTACCGTGCTTTTATTAGTCTACATCATTTTTCTGGACCAGCTTCCAGTATATTTTACGTTTTAGTATTTTTTTTGTGAATATTGAGACGTGTGCGTGAGGGTAAAATGCACGACTCAGAAGCAGTGGTTGCAGATAAAGTCCCGTGAGGGCTTTTAATGAGGGAATGTCCAATGAGCGTGGTCAAAAAACAAGCAAAGTTCATACAGAAAAAATCCAGCCAAAACCAATGTACAATACCGAGGGAGAAGGCAGTCTCAGAATCGGTACACCATGCAATAGTCCAGTAACCAGAGTAGCTGTCAGCGGGGCAGAAGTACAGGCAGATGGTAGGCAGGCTCGGGGTCGAAGGCAATGCAAGAGTCAAGACCGAAGTCCGCTCCGCGGGGCAAAAGTACAAAAGACAGCAGGCAAAAACTTGTGGTACATGCAGGCAGTGGTCAACAAAACAGAGGTCGATAACAATGGTCTATAAACAGGCTTGGATCGTAAACAAAAAAAAAAAGGCAAGCTTGGAAAAACGCTCAAAAGTGCACTGACAAACAGGAGGCAACAATTTCGCAAAGACAATGAACACTGAGCTTAAATGCAAGTGTAGACAGGTGCAGACACTTAGCTTGAGAGCAGCATGCGAATGGAAATCAGGTGTGGAAGGCTGACAAGGTAACAAGATAATTAGTAATCGTTAGTAATAAACCTATCCTGACCTAGCATTAGTAAATTAGTAAATTACATGCACGAGAAACGTAAGGTAAACATGAACACATGGTTAGAGTTAGTATTACCCAATCCTGATCTAACGTTAGTAGATTAGTAAACTAGACACGGGAGAATGAAACAATTAGGGAAGCGTGAGCGACAGCAAGAGAGATAGAGAAAGCATGAACGCAAGGCTGCGGAAAAACACAAAAATGTGTATGCTAACAATGAACGGGAAACGTAACATGAATCAAATATAAAACGTGACCTGACAAGACTAAAAAATAAATCGTAACAATAATCAAACATGAAACGTGACATGACATGAAAAATGAAACGTAACAAGAATTAAACATAAAACGTGGCGTGACTAAACATAATACGTGACATTTACAAGAGATCTAACTAAGACAGAAATGAAACATAAAACGTGACATGACAGGCTAGAATCGTGACAAATATACCATTACTGGCACACAATGTCCCATAATTCCCTCCAGACAGCTCAATGAAGTAAAATGGAATATTTTTTGTTGTTGCAGACAATAACAACAAAAGAACACATTTTCCATTTAGTCACAGATTTCAGTAGCTAATGAAGTGATTGTTTTGCTAAGTTCACTCATGTAAATTTAGCTGTCTACCTTGGTCGCAATAGCTAACGTTAGCTAAATATTTTTTTATACACGTAAATTGTTGTACAAGGCTACCCTCTATCCCAGACTTAGTTACCCGATACACCTAGCCCCAATTCGGTACTCTGCCTGACATTTTACAATAGGACTTTTTTGTCCTGGTTTTCATAACTGATAAATGAGAAAATAAAGGAGCTAATCTTTCAGTGAGCCAGTTTTACTCAGAGAATACAATTGACAGTGATGGCTAGCTGAATTATATAGTTAATTTTATAAAGACCTCAGCTAAATAAACAAAGAGTGTAAACTTTATTTTGACATTATAAAGAATACTGGGTTTGTGGGATCCTATTCTAATGGTGTTTCTTTTTTCCCCTAAAGTTGCCACTGCCGATTTTGTATTATATTTTATTTTATCTTTGGTACTGGTAATGAACTACTTTTATTTTATACTGCATGCACCTGAGTTGTGAGCGGTAAATTGATCATGGAGATTGCATTTGGAAAGTCTTGGTAAAGAAGAGTATTTTATGTTTTGCTTCTATGAAATCCTGTAACTACATTTACACAATCTAAAACAGATTTTAAAGAATAAAAAGACCCTACAGTCGTTTGTTGTCCTGTGCGTATTTTCACAGGCTACAAATATTGGTACCAAAAGTGGGGTATTCCAAGCTAGTTGCAAAGATTTTTGACTTTGGTATGCAGTATAAAATACAATACAAAATACGGTAGTGGTGAAGAGCAGCTTGGCGGTCCCGGTGAGAAGAAAAAAAAAGATCCTGGAGTGGTGATGAGATCGTCAGGGGGACTTCAACGAGCTGACTGGAGACCCAGAGAGGCCGCGCCAGTGGCATTATCGTTTCTTCTGCTGTTGGAAGACTGCTGCAAATACTTTATCCTTTTCAAAGTGCATAGTAGAGACTGGACTTTTCAAAATGTCAGACTCAGATGATGATGTACAAAGTGAAACTGATGTTCAAGCACAAATTAGAGAATTGAGTAAGAAACACGAAGAAGCCATGGCTACTATTGCCACACTGAATAATGGGTCTAATAGGTCATTTGTCTATGTTCCAAGAGAACGACACATTTCCCCATTTAGTGGTGATTTTGAGAAAGATGGCAGATCTGTTGACGATTTCATTGAAGAAGTTGAACGTGTGCTTCGGGCTAGAAACCAGTCTGATCATGATCAGTTTGACTTTATGATGTCCCTTCTTAGAGGTGCAGCTCTACAAGAAGTACGTTTGCATTACGATACTAACACTGACCAGGTTAGTGATCTGTTTGACAACCTCAGAGAAGCATTCAGAGACAAGCGTAGTGCACCTCAACTGTTGCATAGCTTCTATAGCCATAGGCAAAGTGAAGGTGAAGACATACGGGAGTTTTCACATGCCCTGTCAAAAGCTCTGAGCGCTGTACTGAGACGTGACTCTGACGCTGTAGCTAATGAGAAGGTGGTGCTAAGAGATCAGTTCCTAGAGGGAGTCAGAGATCTTTCTCTTAGGAGAGAACTCCGTAAATATGTGCGAGACAACCCTGAGTCCTCCATGATAGAAGTGCGTGAGGAGGTTTACCTGTGGACTATGGAAGAGTCCTCAGTAAATGCAAAGACTTCCAAGTCAAAAAGTAGCAGTAAGCACAATGTGCAGCTCTTCAAGCGCGTGAACAGAAATCGGCCACTCTAGACGATGTCCTTAAAGTGGTTGCAGAGCAAGGGAAAGCCATCAGTGAGTTAACCCAAGCAGTGAAGGATCTTGCTGTTCAGAGAGTGGGCACTAGTGCAACCACAACTAGACCTAAGTCTCAGCCAAAGTTTACAGAGGATGGACAACCAATATGTTTCAAGTGTCAGAACGGGGGACATGTTGCAAAGAATTGCCCACAGAAGCGTGGTGTAAGAGGTCTAGAGCCCTCTTCCTCAAACACGCAGGGAAACGACACCCCCCGGTTGTTGTGAGTCGGGCAATTCGGGGAAACACTGTAGATTCGGAGAATGCACAGCCTTCTCCTGACCAGTTACTGCAACGTGCTGTAGGAACATGTCCAGTTGTTGAGATTAGGATAGGTGGTGTTACGGCCCCATGCCTGTTGGATACGGGTAGTGAGTACAAGTGAGTACAATTACTGAGCAATTCTTTAGAAAGCACTTAGTTGGAGAGGATGAGGATATGTTGTCTACCGCTGGCTGGCTCAGGCTGACCTGCTGCTAATGGGCTTGAGATACCCTATCTTGGTTACTTGGAACTAGGAGTTGAGACAATGGGCATGAAGATCCCCAATTGTGGTTTCCTAGTTGTTAAAGACCCCCAAAGTGCTGAACAGTCTGTGCCAGGCATTGTGGGCATGATTATCATCAGTCAATGCAGGCAGCTAGTCCATGCTGAATTCGACACTACCCTAGGAGGAAAATTGGATTCTGATTGGAGGAACGCTTTTCAGGAAATGCAGAAGTGTACTGTCGACAAGAAAGTTATTGTCCGAGTAGCTGGTAAAGACCCTGTGCACATACCTGCCGAATCTGTAGTCACTATCATGGTAAAGAGGTACACCAAAGATGCTTGTAAGGACAACCAGATGTTGCTTGAGCCAGTAAATACGCTGTTACCTGAGGGTCTTGTAGTCATCCCCACGCTCATTGATTCTCGTAGTCATACAGTACCTGTGTAAGTGTTAAATCTCTCGCAAGAAAGCTTGTGGCTCTCAGCTAGGACCCGGCTGGGTATCCTGTCAAAGGTAGAGGGTGTGGATGCTGAACAGTGTGAAGTGAGATTTCAGCGCATTACAGCCAGCATTGAACAAGTGACCGTTGATGTGAAATATGAGCACGCTCACAGTAACCTTCAGTCAATCTTAGACAAGCTTGACATTGGTGGTAGTGATGAACAGCAGACACAGTTAAGAGCCTTACTGGCCAAACACATAGATGTCTTTGCAGTGGAAGATGAAGACATTGGTTACACTAATAAGGTCAAGCATGAAATTCACCTAGTTGATGACGTGCCGGTCACACAGCCATACCGTCGCATTCCGCCCAACCAGTAAGTGAAGTCAAAGAGCACATCTCTAAGCTGCTAAGGAAAGGTGTCATACAAGAGAGCAATAGTGCATACACATCGCCTGTGGTGCTGGTCCGAAAGGCAGACCGCAGTATAAGACTATGTGTAGATTATCGGAGACTAAATCAGAAGACAAAAAAAGATGCGTTTCCTTTACCGCGCATAGATGAGAGCTTTGACGCCCTTCAGGGAGCGCAGTTCTTCTCAACCATTGACCTTGCAAGTGGTTACCACCAGGTGGTAGTGGATGAACGTGATAGGCATAAGACAGCCTTTTCAACACCGTTTGGGCTACATGAATGTCTTAGGATGCCTTTTGGGGTCTGCAATGGGCCGGCGACTTTCCAAAGATTAATGCAAGCCACCATGAATGATCTAGTTTTCCAGATTTTGCTCGTATACTTGGACGATATCTTGGTATACTCTCAGACCTTCCATGACCATTTAGAGAGACTTGACACTGTACTGAAGCGACTCAAAGAGACTGGTCTCAAGGTGAAATTAGAAAAATGCCATTTCCTTCAACAAGAAGTGAAATTTTTGGGAAATCAAATATCAGCGAATGGCATAGGGACCGATCCAGAGAAGATCTCTACTGTTAAGCAATGGCCAGTACCATCTACTGTTAGGGACTTAAGATCTTTTCTTGGCTTCAGTAGTTATTACAGAAGGTTCATTCAGTCTTTCTCAAAGGTAGCAGGTCCGCTTCATGATGTAGTAAATATGTGTCTAAATGCAGGCAGTCCTAGTAAAATGAATCACATGCTTAGTCAATTGTGGACTGAAGAATGTCAAACAGTCTTTGACACACTCAAGGAAAAGCTAACCAGTGCACCCCTACTTGGCTTTGCTGATTTTACTCAACCTTTTATCGTAGAGACAGATGCAAGCAGTCATGGCCTAGGAGCTGTCCTGTGTCAGCAGCAAGGAGATACAAAGCGAGTGATAGCGTACGCCAGCAGACGATTGAGAAATGCTGAAAAGAACAACAGGAATTACAGTAGCATGAAACTGGAGCTTCTTGCCCTTAAATGGGCAGTAGCAGAAAAGTTTTGCGGATACTTACTGGGTTCCAAATTCACCGTAATAACTGACAACAATCCTTTGTGCCATCTCCAAACAGCCAGATTTGGAGCCATCGAACAGAGATGGGTTGCACAATTGTCCGTGTTTGATTTTGATGTGCAGTATCGCCCAGGCCGGAGCAATGCCGCAGCAGATGCTCTCTCTAGGCAGCCATTCGCAGGGGAGCGGGTGTGTGGCTATTTGCAGTGTGATCAATCGTGGGACAGCTTTTGACCCAGTGCTGGTCACGGCCGGACTGGAAAGCTGTAAGGTTAGACAAATCCGAGCCATGGAAGCTGGCCCTAGTGCTGCTAGTGGTTTGACTCAGGGGAACACACCAACACTGCCAGGTTACTCCAAGGATGAGTTGCATGATTTTCAGCAGCAAGACCCAGTGCTAAGTGTATTCAGAACCTTTTTGGGATCAGAAAAGAAAGCCTAATGGCAGGGAAAGGAAAGCTCTGTCTAAACCTGTTCTGTCATTGGTAAAGCATTGGAACCATATCCAGGAGCGTAGCGGGTTACTGTTTCGGGTGGTTGAGGATGTGAAACAAGGGGAGTGTTTTCAGCTTCTGTTGCCTACCT
This sequence comes from Synaphobranchus kaupii, assembly GCA_029718625.1. Lineage (NCBI taxonomy): Eukaryota > Metazoa > Chordata > Actinopteri > Anguilliformes > Synaphobranchidae > Synaphobranchus > Synaphobranchus kaupii. The sequence continues at coordinate 15,734,034 of CM056384.1, read as the reverse complement.
GCTTGAAGAATCAAGTGCTAGAGAGTGTACATGATTCTATGGGCCACCAAGGCATAGAGCGTACTTTACAGCTGTTGAGGGGCAGATGCTTTTGGGTGGGAATGTATGAGGATGTAGAACAGTGGGTCAAGAAGTGTCAGCGCTGTGTTCTCACTAAGATGCCTCAGCCTAAAATCCATCCCCCTATGAAATCATTCCTTGCTTCAAGACCGCTGGAAGTTGTTGCTGTAGATTTCAACGTGCTTGAGTCTGCAACCGATGGTCGTGAAAATGTCCTGGTTATCACTGATGTTTTTACCAAATTCACTCAAGCTTTTCCTACCCGCGATCAAAAGGCAGAAACAACAGCAAAGGTGCTCTTGAGGGAATGGTTCATGAAATATGGGGTGCCGGAGCGGCTACATTCAGATCAGGGCCGTAATTTTGAGAGTGAGGTCATAGCTGAACTTTGCAAACTGTATGGAGTAAAGAAAAGCAGAACCACACCTCACCATCCTACTGGAAATGCACAATGTGAGCGTTTCAATAGGACTTTACACAACATATTACGCACATTACCACCTGACAAGAAGCGCAGATGGCCTGAGCATTTGCCTGAATTAGTGTATGCATATAACGTATGCATATAACGTGACACCCCACTCAACCACGGGGTATTCTCCTTATTATTTACTCTTTGGTGTTGATCCTCACTTGCCAGTGGATGCTTTACTGGGACAAGAACAAACTGTGGACAAGAAACATGACTGGTTAGCCATACATCAGAAATGTTTGAAAGATGCACATGCCAGAGCCAAAGAATACTCTGAGCAGAAAGCTGCTGAACAACAAGACAAAATCCATTGTCCCAGGATTGAAGTTGACGAGCTCGTTTACCTAAGGAACAGACCGTTAGGCCGCAACAAAATTCAGGATGCATGGAAACCAACGTCTATAGGGTTGTGGAGGTACTAGGCAGCACTTACACAGTTGAGCCCATGGAGGGAGGGCCTATCAAGAGGGTGAACAGAGTGGACATTAGGCCTTGTGTGAATCCTCCTGCTCCAACTCCTCGAAGGAGAGTTGAAATGCCTGTAAACCGGCCTAGTCCGTCTCTAGGATGAGAATCAGATTCTGAGGATTTAGAAGAGGGTGTAGTTCTGGCGGAGAATGTGTGTCCTAGGGTAAATCCATCTCCAGATGTTGCGGAGTCAGTGATTGATGTTGAACCAGATTTTCTGAATCTCGCCCCTAACTCTGATAGAGCGGCTCCAGAAACTGTAGATATCCCTGAAACTGAGATTGAGCCAGTGATTCCTGACCCAGCTGTTTTGAGTCCTCCTGTCCCTGCACCCCACAAGAGTAAAAGTGTAAATGCAGGAGTGCATTCTAATCCGTATCAGGAACCTAAATCAGTCTTAGATGCTGTGTCCCTAAGTCCAGCAGCAGTTTCACAGATCCTGGCTAGCTTAGGTACAGTGTTCTTTCGAGAGGCAGTAAAAGAAGTAAGGAGTACCTATGCAGGAAATGAGTACGTTTACTCTACAACAGGGGAGAATGTAACCAGGAGGTAATTTAATACCATATCACTGTGCATGCTGGAGTCGCTATATTAGGGGTAGCCTTTAAGTCCAGTGGGTGAAGTGAGCACACAGTGGGAAGTAGAAAGACGCATGCGCAACTTGTTCCTAAGTGCGCGCAAACTACTGCTGATTAGCTGGACGGCCGCTTGTAAGCTGCGTGTGGAAAAGGTGATTTAATATGTTGAGAATATCTATGTAAACTCTAGAATATTATTTCGGAAACATAGATGTGATTAAGAGTGTCTTACATATGGATGTCGCATATTTTGGTGTGTAAGGTGATTGATGGTGCAAGATAGCGTGGTGGTTCATGTCGCCGCACAGAGGTTCCTTATTTGCATAGCAGGTTAGTATGCCTTCAGATTTCACGCTCGTTTTAATTAACTACAAGGCATTAATCTATCCATTTATGTTTTATACTCGTTTTGGTCCATTGTATGAAGTTTGATACTAAATTGCTGGTACGAAGAGTAATGTGAATGTTCACTCCTGTTTAGCATAAATGCGTGAGTGGAGTTCCAGGGTCTAGACTGCACATGTCTTGGATTTTAGTGCGTGTGAGAAAAGTGAGTAAATACATTTGTCTATCAGGAATTAACTTTATTTTGACATTATAAAGAATACTGGGTTTGTGGGATCCTATTCTAATGGTGTTTGTTTTTTCCCCTAAAGTTGCCACTGCCGATTTTGTATTATATTTTATCTTTGGTACTGGTAATGAACTACTTTTATTTTATACTGCATGCACCTGAGTTGTGAGCGGTAAATTGAGCATGGAGATTGCTCTTGGAAAGTCTTGGTAAAGAAGAGTATTTTATGTTTTGCTTATATGAAATCCTGTAACTACATTTACACAATCTAAAACATATTTTAAAGAATAAAAAGACCCTACAGTCGTTTGTTGTCCTGTGCATATTTTCCCAAGCTACATATAATTTGCAAACAATAAATAATAAACAAACTGCAAACGTATACATTAGCTGATGAACTTACAGTGTAGGACTCGTCGTTGCTTGTCATTGTCAAAATAGAATAAGCTTGTCTCAAAATATAATGTTGCGCTCGGCTCGTCATGCGCTCGTGTTCGTTCAGTGTCTCGACTCTCTCCAATATTGTGAATTTGGATTGCAGTACCCATTTTAAACGCTCGGTGTCAATGTTACATATAGCTCCTTTAAACACAGATAAAAACAACTACAGCCGTCAAATTAAACACAGACAAAAACAACAGCAGTCAAATTAAACACAGACAAAAACAACTACAGCAGTCAAATTAAACATGGACAAAAACAACTACAGCAGTCAAATTAAACATGGACAAAAACAACGACAGCGGTCAAATTAAACACAGAAAAAAACAACTATCCATCCTGCTTATTCCTGGTCCGGGAATTCCTGGTCTTGGAAGGTTTGGAAACAACTGTATATAATACAACTACAAGTACAGGAACACACATCCACCAAACAGCCCAGCCAGTGTGGGAGAGTTGGGAGAAATGAAGAAGAAAAAAAAAACACAGACGCATTCATAACGTTACCTCAAAAATTAAGAATTTTGTATTATTATTATAATTCATGAGTTGTAGCAGAAAGGGTAATGCATATAAATTGAGTCGCAATGGTCTTGGCAGAAAATCACCAATAAACATTGTATTCGTTTCAGATATTAGCTGCATCTAATTCAGCTCGTCAGAGCTTGAAGGCTGCCTCACTCATTAGCCTTTTTATGCTCTGACTAACATGAACCTACTGAAGTCAAACACCATCCTTTAGCCATTATATAATGTCTTCCACGTATCCGAGCTGAATGACACTATAGTATAATAGGGGTATGGCCGAAGCCGAAATATGGAAGTGCACGGATAGTGTGTTGGAAACAGATTTTCTCCTATCCGAAGTTGCCAGTTCATATTCGGATATTTCCCGCATATTCGGATAAGGGAAATAATTAAATTGCAGCAGGGAAATCTGTGATTCAGTGCCCACCTGTCTGTATGCCTCTTCTGACCTAATTAAGCATTGGATTGTTTATTTGTTTATTAAAACATTAACATATATAATTAGGGATGGAGCCGTTCGATATGGGCCATGTGACTCAATCGGCAGTCCCTGAAATTACAGACACTCAACCTATATCTTTAACGTGCTCGTTATAATCGAACAGTGTGCCTTGTTCATATAGGCCTACGTCAATCTTGTGAGAGCAAAAGAAACAAAACATTAAGTGAAAAATCTCAACACCATGCAAACGTGATACTATCCCTTTAATGCTGCTCGCTTTAATTTAGCTGCGCTTAATCTCGCCACTTTTTCAGAACGTAAAAACACCTTTTAAAAGAAAGCAAAGGAACAGCTAGAATCAGTAACCTATGTCCCGTTTTGAAATGTCACTTACGGGCTATCAAATCATTATTGTATTTATGCTAGTTGTTTGTATTTTTAAACTGTACTGACCGTCCGTTCTGCGTAATCCGTGTTTCTGCGTAATCAATTCCGTCAATCTCGCCATTCCATGAGCCCAAACTTGCAACGCAATTAATAAAAGGAAAATGTGATGTTTTACACTGCAGAAAATTCTTTTTTAACAAGGCTTGTCATGGTGATCGGTTTAACCAATGCAATACTAAAAGCATATTAAAAGATGTTGAAATGCAGCCGTATCCAGACTTTTTTCATTTTATTGAATTAAAAGCTTTTCAGGTGTTCAAGAACTTTGTTGTTGCTGCTAGCTCAGAAATCCATCTTGTTGGACTGTTCATTTTACTGTTTTCATTTAGAGTGGTTTTCTCAACAAATCATTAGGCTATAATCCTTAAGTCTTCTCCTTGAACTTTATAAAGTATACTAATAATAATATTATTACTATACATAATAATTTATGTATCCAAGTTCATTTAGTAAAATAAAAAACTAACAAAAAAAGTACAATATGAAATCACAACAGGCAGAAAGGGCTGTTATTGTGGAAATAGTTTCCATTTAAATGTATAATGGAATGAATGATTTGATGTTTTTATAAAAATGAGTTCATTATATATTGTACCTCAGATTTTCTTCGCTGCACACCCCTAGGTGTGTGTGTGCATGTGTATTGGAGGGAAAATTGTGTGTAAAATAAACATGCATTCTTCTATGGCGAAAAAATAAATAAATCACATTGACACAGTCCAGTACTCAAATGACAGAATTGAACTTAGAAGTGTTTCAGTCATATTAACACAATATAGACTAAAAGATATTCAGATTAAAATGCTGTTTTTCAATGAGGGTTAACAAGTCAAGCATCACAGGCAGCAAAGACTCATTAAATTCACAGAATTATTGGTCATCTATCAGCAGCTTTGGAGCCATGTCTCATTTACTGTAATAAAAGAGTAATTACATAAAATAGGGTTCTTACTCACAATATTAGTGTGCAAAGCTAATATGATGCATGTGTTGATATTAAACATAGAGAATACAATGCATGTGTTGATCTTGAACTCAGAGAATACAATGCATGTGTTGATACACTGCCTGGCCAAAAAAAAACTCGCCATTGCACCCGTCATGCGTAGTGCCCACTGTACAAGCCTCTGGAGGCAGTGTTATGATCTGGGGTTGCTTCAGTTGGTCAGGTCTAGGCTCAACAACGTTATGCAGCAATAACATGAAGTCAGCTGAGTACCTGAATGTACTGAATGACCAGGTTATCCCATCAATCGCCATATTCCAGGACGACAATGCCAAGATTCATCGGGCTCAAATTGTGAAAGAGTGGTTCAGGGAGCATGAGGAATCATTTTCACACATGAATTGGCCACCAGAGTCCCGACCTTAACTCCATTGAAAGTCTTTGGGATGTGCTGGAAAATACTTTTACGGAGTGGTTCGACTCTCCCTTCGTCAATACAAGATCCCAGCCAAAAATGAATGCAACTCTGGATGGAAATAAATGTTGTGACGTTGCATAAGGTTGTCGAAGTATTGCCACGACGAATGTGCGCCGTAATCAAAGCTAAAGGCTCTCCAACGAAATATTAGCGTGTGCGACTTTTTTTTTTGGCCAGGCAGTGTATTAGTCTTTGCATTTATAGGAGAGGCTTTTTAATGACTAATTTAAAATGTACTTGTTCTAATCAGATGGATCTATTGGAATGAAAGAAGAGCAGATGCATGTTACAGTCTCTTGTCCTCCACTGCCATTGGAGAACTGGGCCTCCCAGGAGTGAAGTACAGTTACAGCCTCACGGTCGTTATCAGTTGGTTGGGTGTTGAGCAGTCTTGCTGAACTGCTCTCTTTTCACTGATTGAAATCACCACAAGGAAAAGTGCAGACAGGCCGTATCTGTGATTATGTTGAACCGTAAACGTCCATTAACAGAGTATATCCACTAACGACAACAGGAGAGTATTCCTCACAATCAAGGAACTGATTTTTCCACTCCAAAAATCTAGGCATAATTCAAATCAAGCAAGCAGGCGTGCAACTTCACTGGCCGATAATTAGGCTGGAAGCAGATTATTCTAAAAAATTATTAAAAAACGTGAAAAGAATATCCAAGTCCAACATCAGGATTAACAAACTTATCACAATGAGCTGTTTTCATGGAGAAAAATATACAGTGATGACATAACTCAATATCAAACTTCCAGCTACAGAAATCAATGACACACCCCTATATATACACATATACTGTACATATGATTACAGAAACAATTACAAAATACAACCAAGGATACAATTAAATAGAAATTAGCCTTGCACAGCAGAAGCAGAGTAATTTATTAAGCTAGTTTGATTATTATTAAGAAATATCAGCATAAGGACATTCTAAAGGGGAACAAAAAAATAATAATAATCAGCCGCAGGTCAGAACCTGAACAGCTTTATTTATTTTTTATTTGGGACGAGGAAAGGGATTGAAGGCAGCCAGTGAACTGTGCAGTTTTTTATTCAGTCGAGCAAATCACTCAGCGGAGACCATTTTACCTCCGCTGATTTGAACAGGCTTTTAGGTCGGCACCCACTTCAATTTTATTTATTTATTCATTTTTATTTATTTATTTTCTTTAAGCTTAGAAGAATCCAGCTGAAAAATAATTTTCAATCTCACTAAATCTCAAACTTGGCTCAGTCGCGTGTCTCTCTAAATGCACAGCCTGAAAGGAAGGAGCCAGGGCTCGACCTGGGAATGCACGGCAGAGCGAAGCGATGGCTCCAAAACAATGAATCATTTCTCAAGCTGTATGTCAGTGCGGCCCGCACTTTAGAGACAGCAGAGTGGACATGCTGGCGTGTCTGGAGTCCTCAGAGAACCAAGAGACTGGCGGCTCAACAGAAACAGCCCTGATACGCGATAACGTGATGCGCCCTGTATGTGCTCAAATTCATGGGAGCGTTTGTGAAAGCTGCAGACACACTCTTTTTGAGTGACTGGACTAACTGAACTGTACATTTGAGCAGAACATAGGGTCTGTTCTGTTGCTATGCACACAGGACCTTGAGAAGGAGAAAGAGCGACTCCGCTTCGACATTGAGAAGTACTCTCCCGGTAAAGCTCAAATCTAGCCCCCAGCACAACTCAGAGAAACGCGCCGTCGATAATTTGGTCCAAGCGTCCTGAAAGCACAATCACAAGAACCAGAGTACTGGAGCAGCAAATTACCTGGCCTCTGAGCCCCAGTTATCTTCAACTCATGAGTTGTGACAACATGAGCACAGCAGAGTGAATCCGTGGTATGTCCTGATAGTCACGACAGAAAAGCAGCACAGTGTTTCGGGCAGAGTGAATTTAATTTGCTTTAATAGGAATGCGTTTTATGAGATTTGTGGGGAGGTGAGTGGTGACTTGGCAGAAGTGGATTAGAAAGCAACATAAATTATTTCGGAGCTCGGTACGCATCACGGCCTGCCATCTTGCCAAATGGCATTACCCCCACGCGTCTCTGTGCTGTCAGGGTGAGATATGTGGTCACATCACTCAGAGACCATGACGGGGCTCTACACAACCTGCCTGATATACTAAAGACCAATCAAAATGCAAGGATTAACCCAGGCTTAATTATACAGAGGAGGTGACTAATCACGTTGTCACAGCAGGGAGTAGACCGCTGGATTTTACGTGAATGGCCGATAGTGTGTGTGAGAGAGAAGACTTGTAGCTTGTGGTTAATTTCAAATCTGTCTAAAGCGAAGCTAAAACAAACATGAATAGCATGACCCCTCCTTCAGGAACTTAACATACAAGTTGGCACTTCAGGAAATTATCGTTGAAAATGTGATATTTCTTCACATATTTTGCGTTTATTTGTTTTTTAACAAATACATTTCCAATAAAGATGAAACATACTTGTATGACCACATACCAGTCACTTTCTGAAGTTACCATATTTCCTCCTCCTCATACCCCACCCCAGACAGGCTAGAATCACAGAACAGTCTCATTCCCAGACAGGACTCGTGCTTAGCTCCAAAGCTGTTTGGAACCTGCTTTCCTGGCAGTCACAGCTTAGGCTCACTTGATTTGGGTGAAGCTGAACTCAGAGGAGTGTAGTGCCACGCTGCAATAAAAAAGCAGACATTTGACACCAAAGCCACTCCCAAGATGTGCACAGTAATAATCTGCACGATGCAAGCCGTCAGAACTCCACAAATATTTGAAGTCGGCTCTTAGAAATCAGTTGTGTCATTTTAGAAAGTAGTTCCGAAACTCTTTGAAACTTGTTCTGAATATGGTTGAGACTGCACACCTAAGAATAATAGGCCTCCCCTTTCAGAGGAACAGACATGCAGCCAGCAGAAGCCACCGCGCTTCATTTACATTTTAATACCACATCACAACAGACACAACAAAACGTGTCAAAACCATCAAACTCAAACTCATAATATTCATGGCCTATAAAAGCCAAATCTGCTATAAACAGGGCCTAACAACCCAAGAGCAGGTGGGAAATTCTGCTTCCTCATGTTAGCAGTCAGTTGCAGGAAGAGCCGAAGCTTCTGTTTGTTGTGTAGCAAAACACTACTGACTCTGACCGTTAATGAAGGAAATTTCTTAAAGCCCTGCATATTGGCCATGGGTAACCGCCATGAAAGGGCATCACCACAGAAAATCTAACAGAATAATTGCTCTGTAGTGTCTTCACAGGTGTTTATTACCACTGCACCGACATTATAAAAAAATTTAAAAAACTTTAGACAAGGAATTCCTGGAATACTTCCTGGAAACTTATGAAACAGACTTAATCAGGCAGAAGATATTAACCCCTTCGCGCAGATGTAAAATTTGGTCAATTTTCACCTATTTAGGGCGTGCTGTTTAAGCCTTTATAACTCCAGGGGCCACATGTATAAAACTCTGGATAAAATAATGCTCATGGAGAAAGTCGAAAATCTGCTTACGCAAAGTTTTACATTTTCTCCCTCTGCCTTTTGATATATCACACTGACTCCAAACATTGCGTATGTATGGTGTGTAGTGTGTGCCGAGGTACGCAGATTCTTATTTTATACATCTGAATTTCTGAGTGGAAACTCGCTTACGCAGCGTTCTGAGGGAATTTTTGTGCTCAGCACTGTTTATACATGTGGCCCCAGGTGTGAGCATCAAAGAAACTTGGTAAATGGCTAAAATGAAACAAGACACCATTGTACCATTTACAATATTTACAAATTCTCTTACATTTGTTTATTTTCATAATTTAAGTCAAAATAAAGTGCCACGAATGCAAAGAAACTTGCAAATGATATACTGAGCGCTACATATGTGAAACAGGTAAATCTATACATTTCCTGGATCATAAACTCCACGTCCACAAGTGGGCAAAATCTGCGGGTGATACGCAGAACTACTAAAGATCGATGATGCAAACTATACAGTTGAAGTTGGAAGTTTACATACACTTAGGTTGAAGTCATTAAAACTCATTTTTAACCACTCCACAGATTTCATGTTAGCAAACTATAGTTTTGGCAAGTCAGTTAGGACATCTACTGTGTGCATGACACAAGTCATTTTTCCAACAATTGTTTACAGAAAGATTAGTTCACTTTTAATTCACTATATCACAATTCCAGTGGATCAGAAGTTTACATACACTAAGTTGACCCTTAAAATTTGCCTTTAAATTTTTAATATTTGGTTGCATATCCTTTGCATGCCATGACTCTCCCTGATGTCTGTGACCCAACAACATCAAAAGACTCTTGATATCTTATTTTCTGGTACTCTTACAAGCGATACTATAACGTCTCTGCATTTGAATGGATCTCTGTGGGAATTGGGGGGTGGGACTAGATTTAGCTGTAAATTATGCTGGAACAGTATGGAATACATGATTGGTAAAATGGCTGCACGTCCTCAAGGGTCTGAGGTATCAAACAAGCCTCAAACCATTACTCTGCTGCCATATATGCAGTAGATATGGATGGATCACTTTAAGGGTTGTTTCTCCTGACAAATTTTCCTATTGAACTCTATGGAAAAATAAGTCAGGAGAAGAAACCCTTCAAGTCACAGACATCAGGAAGTCATGGCATGCAAAGGATATGCGACCAAATATAAAAAATTTAAAGGCACAGTCAACTTAGTGTATGTAAACTTCTGACCCACTGGAGTTGTGATATAGTGAATTAAAAGTTAAATAATCTGTAAACAATTGTTGGAAAAATTATTTGTGTCATGCACAAAGTAGATGTCCTAACTGACTTGCCAACACTATACTTTGCTAACATGAAATCTGTGGAGTGGTTAAAAATTAGTCAACTTAAGTGTATGTAAACTTCCAACTTCAACTATAGGCAGTCTACTGTTGTCCATTAATGTTTCCAAATCTATCCAAATGGCTAAATTGTGCAGTGCTCTAAATCATAAAATAATGATATATTCAACTGTTTTGGCTCATAAAACCTACTTTTACATAATTTTCAAGTGGGAATTACTATCTTTTCATCTGTATAGGGGGGTAGATATCTATGGGTCCAAAACCATATGATTCATAAAATGATTAAAATTTGACTTGTCCATTATAAAGCATATACATTTGCCCCTTCTGATGGTTTAAGATGAAAACATTGATATCACACTGTTACACACACCTAAATATGTATAGGGTTTCCTTTCCATGGAAATGTTCCTTTCCAATTCCTTTCCTTTCCAATTAACGGGAATATATGGGAATTAATGGGAATTAACAAGAATTAATGGGAACAAACTGGAAATGTTGGTGTTATTTATACTAGCTGTATTTACCTCGTCATATGCAGACATAAATATAAACTTTGTTATGTCATAAGCAGATATCCATGCAAACATTTTGAACTTTAATGGATTCTTTCATTGAACAAAAAACATGAATGGTCAATAAAAGAAATGTATTTCCTAACCCCCCCAAAAAAAATGGATTCAAAATGGATGTAGTCCTTGGGCTCAAATGCAGTAGTGTGGCCTCAATAGCCTTGCTGTAGTGTGCAGGATGCCTGGAATTATTTCTGCATGTGATGGAAGAATGCACAGTGCATGCAGGGGGCCCTGCAGTGGTGTGCAGGATGCTAGGTATTATCTGTGCATGTGATAAAAGAATGCACTGCACATGTAATAAAGTACGCAAGTGCGTATGTCAGACGTGGGCGGAGTTTGGTTTCGGAAGTAAATTCCCTATGACGGACTTCGGAGACTATCGACAATTTCTTGAAATCTGATTTATAGAATGAAACGTTCCTGGATTAGCCTGTGTGGTATAAGGATATAGAGCATACATTTCATGTTCCAATTTTTATTTTTTAAAGGAATGATTAATGATTTGTTGTCATGGGTATTTGCAGCCCCAGCTGTTTCTGCGGTCGTCTTTCTATTTGGCGTTGCCGGGACGCTCTATCGGATTTTTTCCGCCTCCGTTCCAGTGTTTGAATCTCGCCCGGCAATTATCCTTTTCACCTGTTTCGGATTTCCTGTTCATTATAAATAGCTCAGGTCTTCCACCGTCCTACACTTCGATATTGTCTTTGCTACGTTGACAAATGAAGTCGGTAAGGTATAGGAAATTCAGTCGCTGCATTTCTGGTTCGTATGAATAGGAAACGCAGCAAGTCCGGTTAGTGTATTAAGGATTAGATTGGTTTTCTCGTTTATTTCCAATCTTTCTCTTTATCCTCTATTCTTGGAACCTGTTATCTTTGGTGTTCAGCTCTTTCGGCACTAGAGCTCTGGATAACAGGTTTTTTATTTTCTGTTCTTTTCCTTCACTCGTTTTATCAAGTTTTGTTTTGTTTCACTACCTCTTGTTATGCCTAATTATTTAGTGCGTGAGGTTCTTTTGTTAGTTATTCTTGCTGTTTATCGAGATCGCCTCAGTTTTTGGAGGTTGCTTTGTTTTGCCTTGTGCTAGGGAAGTTTTGCTCCCGATCCTGTGTTATCTTAGTCCTGGTGCAGCTACTTCTGCGTTTTGTGGCGTATCTTTCTTGATACGCTTTTAGAAATCCTTATTGGTCGCGTTTGGTTCTCTGAACCTTACACTCCCCTAGAATATCAAAGTCAGAATGGAAGAACCAGCGACTTCTACCGATTCATACAAAACGCTGCCTAGCCAGGGCGCTGCAAATGTTACCTCTGAGGAGGCTATTTTCATTCTGAAAATTCAACAAAGCCAGTTGATGGAACAACTGCAGAACTAGGGAGACTGCCTGAAAAAACTAACAGAGAGCCTCCATAGACTTTCTGTGGCAGTTAATGCTCCCCCAGTTGCACAAGCACAAACCCCTCCCGTACCCATGCCACATACTATTAAGGAGCCCAATCTCCAGTTACCACCACAGTATGGTGGGGAGCCCAGTAAATGCCGCCCCTTTCTGACACAATGCCTTATTTCCTTTCAAGCACAACCCTCCCGTTTTACCACATCAGAATCCCGCATAGCTTTTATTTTGTCCCTCCTGAACGATCAAGCTCTCGCTTGGGCTGACCCTTTAATTCGGGCCAACGCTCCCTGTATTCGCGATTCTATACAGCTGATGAAGGAGATGCTGAAAGCGTTATCTGAACCTATAAAGAACGCTTTGGCTATGATCGAACCACCTGCCACGTTCAGTGATCTTGTTACCGCGGCTATACGCATGGACAACCGTATTAGGGAACGTGAACGTGAGGGCAGAAAACGCCTGGTTCGGCATAAGCTTTCAGTAGCAGTAGGTACTCCCCCATGTTCTCCATCATTCTCCTCCGTTGATCAGGAGGAGCCCATGCAGGTGGGTCATATCTCCACAAGTCTAGGGGGGCAAAACCACTGAAGTTCTGGTGTCGTTATTGTAGACGCAAGGGTCATACAAAGGATCAGTGTCCCAAGTTGATGGGAGGGGTCTCACTAGGGAGACCGAGGTTCCCAGTGAGACAAAATAGTACTCCTTCTCGTACCCTTGTACCGGTCCAACTGCTTTGGGATGGGCGTTCGGTCAGCGTTAACGCCTTTATTGATTCCGGAGCAGCCGATTGTTTTATCGATGCTAAATGGGCTAGGGAATTAAAGATTCCCACACACCGACTCACTAGTTCATGCCAGGTTACTGCTCTCGATGATCGCCCTTTTTGGTTCCGGAATCATTAAAGAAAGAACTGGTCCTGTATTGATGCGCTTTTCTCTCCAGGGTCACTCGGAGAGAATACTTTTTTTTTTGGTTGATTCTCCGTCTTGCCCACTCATTCTGGGTCATTCATGGCTGACTTTACATGACCCTCATGTTGGTTGGGGCATAGACAGGGACCCTATTCGCCAGTGGGGTTCCCAGTGTCAATCCCACTGTCAAACTGTTATTTACCCTTCTTCGGGCCACGTTTCTGACGGTTCCGATCTCAGCTCCGCTAGTGATTCGGAGGAGGTAGAGTTTTGCTGTGACCAGGATTCTTCCTCTACTCTCGCAGAGAGTAAAGAGAAGAGTCTGGCCTGGGAGCCCTTTGCTGGAGGAGGTTCCAGGGAGGAGGATAAGCGTTCGGTTTCCGATTTCGAGTGGGAGACGTCATTTGACGCCCCGTCAAGACTCCGGAGGTGGTAGGGGCGCTCGAGTTTTGCCTGCCCACTAACGTACCAGTTTCTCAGATTGTGGCCCCAGTTAGGGGGGCTATTGAGACAGCGGTGCAGAAGGTTATACGTTCCGAGCCCGGTCCACCTTCTCGGTTTGAGTACCTTCTCGGTTGAGTTTGCGAGTTCTCCAGTGGGGTCACGCCTCTCAATTAGTGGCTCATCCGGGCGTTCACCGGACAAAATATTTTATTTCTCGCCGGTTTTGGTGGCCCAAACTTGAGACCGATGTGCGGGAATCTGTCGCCGTGTGTTCTACTTGCGCCCGTAACAAGGGTTCGCGGCTTTAGCACTCTCGCCCCGGTCGACAAGCCGCCGTCTCCTCCCCAGTTCTTGTATTGAAGCCATGTTTTCAATACATAAAAGCTAAATGATGGGACAAAGTTTCTGAAACAAGCAGGTAATTAATCACAAAAACCATAGTGAAACTAAAAGAATTGTATGCCCTATTCGCACTGGACAGGAATTACCTGGGGACCGCATGTGATTTAGGAATCCCCTCGCCCCCACTTGAATGTAGAATACTGATCAAATTCTTAGGATTTTCATTGGATATGATTGAAACGTAACATTACTTCCACATTGAAAGTTCACAAAGAGTTATTTCTGCATTTTCTTTAAGGTAGGGTATGCAGAGTGGTGCGTTGACAGTGGCTACAGGGTTGGATACAATTCACTTTCAATTCAGTAAATTCGGGAGTAGGCCTAAATTTAAAAACTTTTGGCATAAGAACCGCACCAAAAATGTTGTAAAAATTCACATTATTAATTTCCACCGCAGCCTCCATAATTCTTGACCCGGAAAGATGCAGAAAAAGACGTAGAAAAAACAAAGGATCCTTGACAATTTGTTATTTGTAATTGACTTATTTTATTAATGTTTTTTTTTCTCAAAAGTATAACAATGGTCATTACTCCAAGGTTAGATTATGGGTGTCAAATATCAGAAACCCGGGGAGAGTGGGTGTGTCCCCACATCATCTAGTTTCTGATTGGACAGATGTGGCAGGGTAGGTGTGTCCCCACTCCCCACATCATCTCCAGCTTCTGATTGGACAGCTGTGCGGACTGCACGACTCAATGTTGCCTGCGATGAGATGGGCCTATGAAAATGGCTGCCCTTTTTCTTTTAAATAACTTCTGAAAATAATCATCAGTGATTATAATGAATCACTGTCATTCTTATAAATGTCATTAATTTTCCTTTATTTTCCTTAGTTTTGACACATGATATAATGCTACTTTGTTATAATTCAGTTTGATGGACTGAATACTTACGCTTTGTTTTTGGTTTTCAAAGTTTGTCAAACTCCTTCATAGAAAGTGTTTTTAATCCTCCCTTCCTTCCTGTGAATGAGAGTAGCTTCCTGTGTGTGAGGCGTACACAAAACAATGTCCATGTGTGAGTCCTGAAAAAGGCTATCGCCATGGTCGCTACTGTTGTACACTTTTGAGTTCAGAGAGATAAATAATAAGTTTAAAAAAAAAAGAAAAAAAAAAGGTATTTCTTGTGCTTCAGTGGAAGACCTAGAGGAATAAAATACAGTTCTAATATACAGAAAAAATTAGAATATCATGGAAAAGTTTTTTTTTCCATAATTCCATTCAAAAAGTGAAACTTTCATAGATTATAGATTCATTACACACAAAGTGAAATATTTCTAGCCTTTATTTGTTTCATTTTTCATAATTTTGGCTTACAGCTCCAGAAAACCCCCAAAACAGTATTTCAAGAAATTAGAATAGTGTGTCGAAAATCAGCATTTAGCCTACTTCAGTTATTTCAGCGAATGAATGTTTTAGACTGAGTGTCACACTCTGTACGTGGTGGTTTTTGAAGCACTGACTCCAGCCTCAGTCCACTCCCTCTGCATCTCCACCAAACTTTGGAATCGTCTTTGCTTGACAATCCGCTGAAGCCTACGGTCATCTCTTTTGCTTGTGCACCTTCTCCTGCCACATTTTTCCCTTCCACTAAAATTTCTATTGATATGCTTGGACACTGCACTCTGTGAACAGCCAGCCTCCTTAGCGATGACCTTTTGTGGCTTACCCATCTTCTGGAGGGTGTCAAGATGGTCTTCTGGCCAATTGTCAAGTCTGCAGTCTTCCCCATACTGAACCAAACTGAGATACCTGTCCACACACCTGTAGAAAAACTTTGTAGGTGTTTTGAGTAAATTAGATGATTAGAGTGTGACACTCAGTCTAAAACATTAATTCTCTTAAATAACTGAAGTAGGCTAAATGCTGATTTTCGACACACTATTCAAATTTCTTGAAATACTGTTTTGGGGGTTTTCTGGAGCTGTAAGCCAAAATTATGAAAAATGAAACAAATAAAGGCTAGAAATATTTCACTTTGTGTGTAATGAATCTATAATCTATGAAAGTTTCACTTTTTGAATGGAATTATGGAAAAAAAAAAACTTTTCCATGATATTCTAATTTTTTGGAAAGGATCTGTAGTTATTAGTATGATGTATGTATATTCTTACATGGTAATTAATCAGTAGGAGAATACTCAATCCCGGCATTGTGAAATCAAACCCTTAATACGTTCTACTGAACAGCCCATCTATTACCGGACTCTCAGCAGTACTGTGAAGAACAGGCTTTTACACACAAAGGGGTGTCAAAGGGAAGATCTGATGAAGCCTACCATCATCCATTAGGCAACAATCAGTTTCTCCAGTGTTCACCATACTGTTTAAAGCCGACTGATATTATTAGACAAGGAAATGGCAGAGGGCACTTAGCATTTAACTGGGCACAACTATACATCCTGATCAACGCCTTCATACATTGTCGGTTGTTAACAGTATTGCATTACGTCCAATATCCAGTTCAACCGGATATAGGCAACCTGTCTCAACGAGACAAATTTGTCCGAAATAGAAAATATACTTTGAATTTGTTAAACACGAGTGTTGGTAAGAAATGTCACTCAAATAAAGTATGATTGATAAGCATGACTCAAGGCCAGGAAACTGGAATCTAATCATAGTCATTCAAGCTGGTATAGCAGTGGCCAAGTCAATTTAATGCTGATTGGTGCATTATATTACCATAATGAGCATTTAATTTGAGCCGAGTCCATATTTCACCTTGCGGTGAGCCTGCTGAAATCATTAAATGTCATGTACTCTTACGAATCGGGTTTAGTTTGAAAACCCTTCAGTTTAATTGCTTTTGGCAGTTCAGGAGGAATTGCAAGTCTTGCCTTTCTTTCTTCCCCCTCAGACTAGGCACGTTCTGAGGAATGTTTATTAACGTGGTTTCGAAAGGTCATTTGGACCGTCTAACAGACACGCCCCAGCACCCTTAATATTTCCCAAAAGTTATAAAGCCCAGACAGCCTAAGTGATGGCAGCGCCTAAAGGCCAGTAATATAATGAGATTGATCTCTGTGAGTGAGGTTTGTGTGAGGACCCACTGCCTGCATATGAATGGC
This sequence comes from Synaphobranchus kaupii, assembly GCA_029718625.1. NCBI lineage: Eukaryota > Metazoa > Chordata > Actinopteri > Anguilliformes > Synaphobranchidae > Synaphobranchus > Synaphobranchus kaupii. The sequence goes on along the minus strand of CM056384.1, from coordinate 15,716,967 downwards.
AGTCGCATGATGCCAAACCGTTCCTTTCGGACTGCTTTAGCAAGGAGCTGACCGAACATCAGCAGCGTAAAATTAGTGCATTGGGAAACAGTCTGCGCATCTTAGTCATCTTAGTTTCCTATCTCTGGGAATTCCGTTTTGGCAATATAGGCTGACATTCATTCCAAATTAGCCCAACCCTGAATAAACCATTATTCATCATGTCAACACAGCTTAGCGAGGTCAGCCATCACTAACACTAACTGACCAGCCCGAGTTTGTGAAGACAAAGTGTAACAATAGCTCGCATTTACTTTCAAGTAAAATGTAAGGACAGATGTTGATTGAATACATGCCACACTGTACTGTAGCAGTATATCATGAAAAATCTAACCGCAATCGATATCTAATGTACCTTTACCCCAGATTGTGGAGATCAGAGCAGAAGGCAAATGATGGTTTTAATGTGACAGCTGGGTCCTCAGTAATGTTTACTATAAGCCGCAGAGGGACTCGAGTGCCCAGGAGCAAGCGTTTGTTACAGCACGTGAAACTAATTGAAAATTCCCTTTAGTAACCTTGCTTCAAGCTGCCATTCTTTCCATAACAAGCACCAGGGGCAAGATACTCCATTTCCAACACCATATGTCTGTCAGCAATAAGACAGAGGACAGAGAAAATAGCAGCATACTTCATCGATGTTAGGTAGGGCTATATACTGCAACCTCATATCTCTGACAGTTTCATATCACCTCAATTCTCAGAGGCCACGTTTCAAGCTCAAAGCATTACCCATGTATATTTCTCAGTTCAGTGATCACAGTTCTGCTCTCTCAGGCCAAAGGAAGATTGCAGCCAGCACCCACGTTAGCTCTGTTAACAAGGCATGCTTCAAACTCATTCTGCTCTTCACCTTCAGCACGGCCATCCAGGATCCCCACCCACAACAAAATACTCTCCACACCAGCAAATATTCCAGCTAAAAGTATAAATTAAACTACACGGAATGCCACCAGCCTTCACAGGCAGTTCCTCCCTCCCTCACCATAAATGTATTCTTTATATCAAAATCAATTCTCTTCAGAGGAGAAATTCCAAGCCCTGGTTGTGGTGATGACTGAAGCTACAGAAGACCTTGATTAGGATAATGTAGTCAGACAGGACACAGCGGACTGTGCAATACAAACTTACAAGGAGACTGGTGCTCTTTGTGAAATAAATGAAAAAGTAAATGCGCACATCTCCTTTCACGTTGGACTCAAAATGGTCCTTTTTAAGCACATATGTGTCCTTGCTTACCAGGAAAACAGCCGTTTCTTCTGTTCATCAAGGACGGCAGAAATATTACTCTGTTCTTCTTTTGAGTTCACATGTGCTTCTTAGGGTATAGTGCAGAGATTATTTTATTGTGTTCCAGAGCTTTCTATTCAACCCATCTCTACCTCAGTATACTCATTCTTGCAGACCAGGCGAGAAAAATGAAATGAAACTGTCCAAAGAAATGCCCCCTACACTGAGAGACCGTGACTGTCCATATCTCTAGGTAGAAATATGACATAAAGGCCACTTGTATAAGTACTTAGGTTGGATTCCTCACAGTGTTCACTGTTGTTTGAATAAACAATATTGCTAACATGAGCTGGCATGCAAAACATTTGATAAAATTAGGCCTCAACTACTTAGGAATATATGTAATGTCTTTTTTAACTGGTACTTAGTCATATGTTTGCTTACATTGAATGAGGAGCTGATATAGGTAGCTGAGGCACATTTTAATGTAAAAACATTAAATGCTAAATCTTTATAGCGCAATATTTACTATGCAATTGCCTTTTGTTTATCAAATGTCTTCGATGCTCAGAAAAATGATGATTAAATTGCTTAATTGTGATACCACTGATCAGAAGAAAAACTACCACCACCAAAATTAACAGTGGGGATAAGGCTCTTTTCTGCATAACTATGCCTCTTATTCAAGCTGTGTGCTTAGCCCATTCCTCTACACACTGTACACAAATGACTGTCAAAGCCCATCCCCTGTCACCATATACTTTAAATACTCAGACGACACTGCCACCCTCGCACTCCTCAATGACAATAACTCACTCTCTGCCTACCAACAGTCCATATCTCACTTCTCCACCTGGTGTGACAATAACTTCCTCCAGCTCAATGTTGCCAAAACAAAATAACAATTTTTCAAACCCTCCACTACTACTCCCGACCACACCCTCAGCCACACTCACAGCCCCACCATCATACATGGAGAGACAGTCGAAACAGTGGAGGCCATCAAATATCTGGGCATCACTCTGGACGATAACCTCAATTTCAAACTACAGACCACGGACGGACACCACGGACACAACGCTGCCAACAAAGACTCTCAGCCATCTGCAAACTTAAAAAACTGTCTGTCAAATCCCATCTTCTCCTATTCCTATATCGTAGCATCATCGAACCCCTCCTCCTTTATGGTACCATCTGTTTTTTCACAATACTCACAGTCGAAAACAAAAACAAACTCCTCAAAAGCACACTGACATCATCAAAGATAATTGGTCTTCCCACTCCCAACCTATCCAACCTCATCACCACAGCTATCAAACACAGGCAACATATGCAGGGAACATACACATATACATACCCCCCCCCCCCCCGGGTATGTATATGTGTATGTTCCCTGCATATGTGTTACTGCCCCCCCAGGTATGTATATGTGTATGTTCCCTGCATATGTGTTACTGCCCCCCCAGGTATGTATATGTGTATGTTCCCTGCATATGTGTTACTGCCCCCCCAGGTATGTATATGTGTATGTTCCCTGCATATGTGTTACTGCCCCCCCAGGTATGTATATGTGTATGTTCCCTGCATATGTGTTACTGCCCCCCCAGGTATGTACAGTATATGTGTATGTTCCCTGCATATGTGTTACTGCCCCCCCCCCCCGGATATGCATGTGTGTATGTTCCCTGCATATGTGTTACTGCCCCCCCAGGTATGTATATGTGTATGTTCCCTGCATATGTGTTACTGCCCCCCCAGGTATGTATATGTGTATGTTCCCTGCATATGTGTTACTGCCCCCCCAGGTATGTATATGTGTATGTTCCCTGCATATGTGTTACTGCCCCCCCCCCCGGATATGCATGTGTGTATGTTCCCTGCATATGTGTTACTCTTTAACTTCATGTTTTTTTTTTGTTTTTTTTGTATTATGTTGTATAAATGACAAATGTATTATGTTTGTATGTTATTTGCACTGGCTGTGGAAATGGATTTCCTCTTTGAGGACAATAAACTACCTATCCTCTACCTCTATCTATCTATCTATCTATCTATCTATCTATCTATCTATCTATCTATTATGCCAAACACACCTTTGGTATTTATTGCCAAAAAGCTCAATTTTCATCTTGTCTGACCATAGCACCCATTCCAAACTAAATTCTGATAACATTTAGCAAACTCCAGGTGCATATTATTGTGGTATGATTCTTCTTCTGACAAGCCTTCTAAATAGCTTATTGTCATAGATGCTGGGTGCGATTTGCCGGGGGGGATGGCGGGGAATTCCACGCCTCTGGTTTTCACAACCCTACCGCTGGCTGTTAATTTTCATCCCCGGAGGGGATACGATTAATCCCCACTTCTGGTAACGTTAGTCTATTCTAGTATTGAAATAAATATGTGAATTTCCTAAAATTGCCAAATGATAGCGCGATTGAGTCAAGATAGGTAGGCCATTTTGAAAATGTGTTATGGATTTTCTCTCCCCGAGCTCCGTGACAGTGTTTGATTGCCTCTCCTGTGTAAGAGTAGATCGGTCCATAATAATTCATGGTTTGCTTGGTAAGTTTAGTCTACTAGTAGCTACCAGTTTACTAGACACAGAGAGTTTAAGATAATGTTTCATTTTCTGGCTAAATAACGTTACGCAAGAATATAGTTTATGAAACAGATATCTGCCTTTCAGCTAACTAACCTAACAAAATGTTATAAACTTTGAGCGTCTGCCTGATCTGTCCTTGTAACCTAACGTTAGCTAACTCCCGACACACTAACGATGCTAACAACGGTCAATGGCGTTTCCCATTATACACTGGCTAGCGAATGCTAACTCCCTATAAGTAGGCTACATCCAAAATTGTAACCTTATGTTGCTTACAGATGTGGTAGTTAAATACAGGAAAATATCTTACCTGGGGGGTATACTATGAAGCAGGATTACTTAGTTAGCTGGATAACTGGACCCGGAGTAAAACCCGGAACCATCCCAAATCTGGAACACAGACTGAAGTAAAAAGAGCTGTTCCTGGTAGCCTAGCCTATTAGCCTACTCAGTGCAGTTATCCAGCTGCCGTTAATTTAGTAAGTAGCTAATCCCAAAGATTCTGCTTCGTAGTAGGCCTATACCCCCTGATATGAAATGGGTCGATGAGACGTAGGCTAGGCTAACCTACGAATGACTTCATCAGATCGATCGGTTCTTCTTCATGGTTTGAGGCACAAAACTGATGTATTTGCTTCAAATGGTCCCTTTTTAGATGGTATTCCATAAACATTTAATTTAATCAGTAAAAAATTAAAATTAAAAGTAATCTTGCTTTAAGATTTGAAGAAATGTGTCATGTTTAAATTTGTAGCTACCATTTAGAGGTCAGGTTAGCTTCTGTTCACTTATTAATATACTTATATATCAGATATTAATTGTAAAAGGCATTTTGAGCAGGGGTGCCCAAATCTTTGCACCCCACTGTAGGTAGCCCGTTTCATTTAATAGCTGTGCAAGTGTGGTGCTGTAAATCTTGTCCCAAGTTCAAATCAAAAAATGTTAAACAAAAAAAGTACTAGAAATAGAAAATACATGTATCTTGCGTCTATCTGTGCGTTTTATTCAAATATAACTGTATATATGATTTTTTTTAGATATTCAAAAAAAAATCTGAAATGTCCCCCCCTCTGGTTTTTTCACAAATCGCACCCTGCATAGAGGTGACGTCTAACTGTACTTATGGAGACTTGGTGACCCCAGGATGCAACCACTTTATGTAATTCTCAAACTGTGATCCTTGGAGAAATATTTGCCACTCAAATGATCCTCCTCACTGTACGTGAATTTGAAACTTGCGTCCTCTTCCAGGCAGGTTCATCACAGCTCCAGTTGCTTTAACCCCTTCACGCAGACCCCCTAGTGGCCATGGGTGCTGTGAGATTGCTCAACTGAGACATTCATTGCTCCGGTAACCAAACTATGAGTCTATCTATGAGAAATGCACACCCCTTTATAATGCCAGTACACCTTCTGAAACCCCCATGTATTCCAGTTCATTCTGCTTTGATTGACATCTCTTTTATCCAACAGAGGACATTATAACTTTTGCAACGGTGTTTAAAATGCCTTATTGGATGCTTTGAACAATAAATTACAGCCGAGCGTAACAGCATTTTTAGTTTTATTAATTTAATTTTACACAAACTACAGAAAATGCAGGAATGTACATTAGTTCGCCAAGGCATAATTGTTGTTTTCCAGCTATTTTCGCAAGATTTTACTAATTTGGCCAACTCGTCATCATGGCCAGAGTAAATCGTCACCTTGCTTACATGGATTTTGTCAGTTGGTCAGAAGATACCATTGTACTGATTCTATCAGAGAATATACCTACAAATATGACAGAGATTTTCCTCCTCGATATGCAAGTATTACTGCTTGTAATATTTAAAATATGTACATACATTTTTCCACTCCACTCTGTCTTGTGCAATATGTTTGATATTGTTAGTTTCGCATTTTGAGTGCATTCTATATTCTGTAGTGTAAGTGTTCATAGGTGGCTCAGTCATGTTTTATCTTTGATGCACCGATTTGCCGTGAAGCGAGAACATTTGCCAGCATTTACCTGATGGTGGAATATTATTTGATTGTAATCTTATTGTATATAATATAGACTATGGCATATTAGTATCTCTCTGGACTATACTTGTCACTTAGGGCATGGAAAATACTCATTCCAAATGATATGTGCTAGATGAATGTCAAATTTTCCTTGGAGTGATTATGAATGGCAACATATTTTAAAAAACTTTCAGGCCATGCAGAAAAAGATTACATATTGCAGTACAAGAATGAATGATTAGGCTACATATTTAGGTGTGTGTACCAGTGTGATATCAATGTTTTCATCTTACAACTTGCTTCATTACAAATTGCATCGTTTTCCAAGTTTCTGTGATGCTCACACCTGGGGCCCTATCTTACACCCGGCGCTAAGCGGCGCTAACCCAAACGCAAGTGTCTTTGCTATCTTACACCGGGCGCTGGGCTCATTATAATGCCTAGCGCTCACGTCGTTTAAATACCATGTATTCTTGTGCTGATTACAAGTGAACTGGGCGTGTTGGTCTTAAGATGAGGAGTGGCCAGGATAATTTTTGGCGTATTGCTATCTTGATCCAGCAGAAAGCACTTGCGCTAAAACCACCACAAACCTGGTCTAAAGTAATGTTGCAGTTGTTTACATGTTATTTTAACGGCGCATATAAGTGAGCCTACATAGGCGTGTTCACAACGCGCGTACACCCTCCTTTCTGTTACACACAGGGGCGCGCACAAGCATGACTAAAAATATCAAGATTACAATGTGAAATATTATTGTGTAGGCTATATCAAAAAATTCATAATAATAAAAGGGTCCATAGGTCAAATAACACATACCTGTCCAGGGCCTGAAACTAACTTTTTGGTCCACCAGCCAATGTGGCTGGTGGTTTTTCAAAGTTACCAGCCACCAATTATTTTCACTAGCCAAAATCAATCGAGGCAAAAAAGAACACAGAACAACATTTAAAATACTATATTTCTGCATGTAATGAAACATTTAAAAAAACGTAACATAGAGGCAGTGAGAGAGACAAGTTCACAGTTCGTCTGAGCTTTCCTCCGAATCCTTTACATTGTTGTCGTAGACAAGCCAGGCCTGGCTTATCTGCCACTTTTCGTTGAAGCAACGATACTTCTTCTTAGCCTCAACAACGTTAACGTTACCGGTTTCGCTGCCAGCTGTCTCTCTCCTCTCTGTCTCACTGGGTCTTTTAACCCCTGTGATGTGTCGCCACATACTGCTAACTTTAGCTAGATATAATAATGTTAAATCTAGCTAGGTGTTTTGCAGATATTTTGGCTGCCTTTCTCGTAGCTAAAGCCGGCGGAAAAAATAGCACTTCATTCACTGACTGAGGTAACGTTAGCTATTGTTCGGGAGACGCTCGACAGGGGGGCTCTCAACCGGCTCGGCCAATCAGAGCACTGCTGAGAGCAGTCCCAGGTAATGATGGGAGTCGAAGTATTATACATAATTGACTGTTGTACTTGAGAAGCTTAGTTAAACTACAAAATCGTTCATAACCATGAAAAAAGTGTAATGTCCCGAAGTCCTTTGGCTACCCGCCAAGGTGGCAGGTGGAATTTGTCAACCCACACGCCAACGCGAGTTTCTACCCGCATTTGGCGTGTGTTAATTTCAGGCCCTGTACCTGTCCCTCAGCAAAAGGAGATGCCGCATTAAATTGCTTTCAGCCCACTCATCAGCATCAACATCCAGGCGATGTGCGATGGTACGTGTAAGGTTACATGTATAGACTATTCGCAATTATCCTGGATCAAGCTATGACTTAGCCTATACTTGCCAATAATTCCTGTAATTTTCTGGGGGGGACAATCTTCTGTTACGGGACAATGGCTATCCATTAAAAATGTCTTTCCATTTGCTCATAACATATCAAGCCTAATGCGTGAATTGTCAATGATGGAAAACCCGCGCACTGCATAGACGGACATTTGAGTTCTAAAAATGCGCTTCAGATGTCATTACAATACAGCTCTCTAGGCCTACAGCCTGTAAGTAAATAGAGTGTTTTTGACTGAAAAAAGTCCAAAACTTTGTCCAGTGAATATTGCATTGTTTTTCAAATAACTGAGGCTACAGCGGATTGGCTGTGCATAAGGTTTTTTCAATAGCATACGGTTAAAAAACGGAGATAAATGTCACCGTGTTAACTGAATTTGAACCGTATTCTTCGTCCTTCATATTTTTAAAATGACAGTGACAAGGTTTCCATACTCTCAGCTTATTAAAACCCCGCTGATTTCACCTGTTATTCCATAACTGAACAAAATATTTTAAAGAGAACTAAGCGTCTAATTGGAAACGAAAAAAATTAGCAGCACGTTACAAAATCAATTCACAATTAATTTTAATGCCATTCTCTGCATGTGCGCTTTAACTTCATGTGTGAGCAGGTCTGTTTCCCCTGCTGTAAATCACACTTTTCACAGTCTTCCTGGGAATGTGGATTGTTTACAAGCATTAGCCTACGCTACAAGTAGCCTAAAACAGGTTGGTCACATTTCCATAAGCAGGACATTATAAAACAAGAACCTATGGGTTGCCAACCTGACAGCTTTATTGTATTTAGTGTCATCATTAAGGCAAAATGACGTTATTTATGTTATTAATCAAAATTAGAATGCAGGTAGCCTAATGAACTTCGGATGTGGCTTGAACATGAGTTCATTGCTTCATTGTATAATCAAACAAAATTTGTTAAACAAGCAGGCTAATTTGGCGTTTTCTAAGGTGAGACGGACCCCATTGGTAGCTTATTCTCAGCTGTTGCAGGTGCTTTTAACGAAATGTAACCGCATATATTCTACAAGTCTCTGGAACTCTACTGGAGGGAAGCAACACCATTCTTCCAAAATAATGTTCAATTGGGTTGAGATCTACTGGCTGCAAAGGCCATAGCATATGATTCCCATCATTTTTGTACTGTAAGCCACTGTATTTACCTCATAAAATAAATGCATTTTGGGGTAAAATAAGTTCTGTGTCAAATGAAAGCTCTTGATGAGCTCTATCTAGTGCCAAAAAGACATCTGAAATCATGAACAGTATTGAATAAAGCAACAAAACAAAGATCTAACGCAAAAGGTATGGTCTTTTTGGAGCCAGAGGTCTAATTTTTTATACAGCTTTATTATTGATAAAGACACGCTAGAACTGCGGTCCTGCCATGGTTGCGCTGTCGCGGCCATCCAATTCGGTAGGTGGCGCTGTCGCAAAAAAACTAGAGTCCTACGAATGCAGTCCTGAGACTGGGTTCCTGAGACTGCACTGCTCCGGTATTGCAGGCACATACTATTGCGGACATGAATACTGTAATTGAGTTGGATACTTCTCAACCACTATGGGCAAAGTTTATACAGTTCAAATAGGCTACGTACTGACATGCAATTAAAATGACTGCAAACACTTTCATTTAGTTGTAGTTCATGGTAGGCTAAAGCACAGAATTCACGCCTATGTCTTTCTTTGAGCTACAATGCATGCGTGTCTGCATGTATTCTGTATGCATGTCTCCCTTGATGTCATTATCTTCATGCATTATCATCATTAGTTAGCTACCAAACACATTACATTAGTACACAAAAAGAAGTGATATCTCACCAAAAAATATGTTTTCAACGTAAAAAAAAGCCTTACTCACACATAGCCTAAAAAAAAAAGCACTGTCTTAATTCCAACTTGCAAAAACTAGGCCTGCCTTTAAAAGTATAGATATCAAAATGTGGCCAAGTTACAACTAACAATATTGCCTATCGTAGCTCACACTAAATAAACTAGCTCTATTCCAAAGCAATGCTATCCAAACTTTCCTAAATTATTTAATGCAACTTAGCCCTGTGTTTTTTCATCTTAGCATGTGAACAGATTGTGGTCATTCAAACTTTAAATATCAAATAACAAAAATGGCCTCATGGAACAACATATCATTTCAATTCATGTTTTAAACAGTTGACACTCCAGAAAGGACGTTTACACTTTGTTGTAAAGTTTACTTTAGAAAATGTCCAGGTTTTAAAATGTTTGCTGCAGCTACAGATTTCTCTACAATTCACAAACAGACATTTACACCAAGAAAGATCATTTACAATAGAGAAAGGGGGGATAAATAAATAAATGCAGAGAAAAAATAGAAATATGTTGATGTTGAAAATAGCCTACATATAGCATTTTTACAAACCTATCCAGACATGTTCGCCCTGTCAATGTAGCCTACTGTATGTGTGTGGGTCAGATAATGCCAAATAAGTAATAGTAATTTGTTAACATAATAATACTCATGTTATTTGCGAACAGAATTTTGTGAACACAAGAATGTCTAGGCTATGTAGGACCACACAGGTTTCTATAGAAATCGAAATATTCCAAATTAATAAATACATCAATAAATACATAATAATAATAATAATAATAATACATTTTATTCATGCTGTGCTTTTCATAGACCCAAAGCACTAGATGCACACAATTGCAACACGTGAATCTCATATTATTTCCACTATAAATTATTGTCCTTTCACAGTTTGATGGCGCACATAGTTTCATTGACCACATTCTCTTGAGATGGTAAGTTGAAAAAACACAGGGTTGGATAGCATTGCTTTGGAATAGAGCTAGTTTGTGAGCTACGTTAGGCAATATTGTTAGTTGTAACTTGGCCACATTTTGATATCTATACTTTTAAAGGCAGGCCTAGTTTTTGCAAGTTGGAATTAAGGAGGATACAGACAGTGCTTTGTAGGCTATGTGTGAGTAAGGCATTTTATTTACGTTGAAAACATATTTTTTAGTGAGATCACTTCTTTTTGTGTACTATTGTATGTGTTTGGTAGCTAACTAATGATGATAATGCATGAAGATAATGACATCAAGAGAGACATGCATACAGAATACATGCAGACACACGCATGCATTAAATAATTTAGGAAAGTTTGGATAGCATTGCTTTGGAATAGAGCTAGTTTAATTAGTCAGTGCTCCCAGAAATCTGCGATTCCGTGATCACGGAATTTTGGCGGAAAATTGGAGAGGCCGCGTAATCAGGCAGAAAAGTAATATTTACCCCACACTTAGCTTAGTTTTGTACCCCAGTTCTTGCCGTAGTTGGTGTTGTTGCTCTGCGTTTTTTAAGACTACAGCTGCAAGTGATGTAGAGGTTCTTACTTCCATCTAAAACAATGGTATTACCAAGATAAAACTTCCCTTTAAACTGTTCATAGGTCTCAACCTGTTTTAATACATTTTCCTTGATGAACAAGTGTGCCAACAATCTGAGAAATCCATTGGCAGGTAAACACACAGCTTCTTTCTTTTTTCACGGGATACACCACTCTTGCTAACAACTGTGTTAGCTTTCAGCATAACTTTGCAAATAAGGCTATCTTTAACAAAACCTGCTCTTCAAGATAAATTACAAAATCTGCGCATTTAAGATCTTTGCCATGAATATTCTGAGTGTGAGTGTGGAGAACGAAAAGTAGTTACATGTATCCACAATTTAAAATAAGCTAATATGTAATAGGCTCACCGCATGCCACCGGTTAAAACGAACACTGCGACAAGCTTATCTCGTAATGTTAACAAGCTAAAAGTTGTCCCATATTAGCTAAGGTGATTGAAGGCATCTTAAATAATCTTTAACATGATTTTTGAAAAAATGCTTCAGTTACATTTTGTTCATAAGAATTTTCTAGGGATGCCAATAATTGTGGCACACATGGTTTTGTTAAAAATAATTATTTCTTGATGAGGGATTTTTTTTTCTCAGAATAAATTTAGTTCAATTAAAGGTTGGATTTTACTAATTTCTTCAGTGTGAGTTTAAGCTAATTCACCAAAAGGTGAATTTTTTATAACCCTTTTAACTCATCTTTACTAGGGGGTTCCAATAATTGTGGAGGGCATTGTAGCTGTGTCCTGGCATGCTAATTAACACAAGGGAATGGAGCAAGAAATAAGACTCAAACATCAGGCCTCCTGTCAACCCATTGCTCAATGACAACGCGTCATTTACACTTTTACAACAAACTCAGACTGTGCTACTTCAGTTTAAACACTTTTTGTGGAAAAAGTAGCCAATATTTAACGTAACAGTACGACACTTGACACTTACTGTTACTTTTTGGGGTTACTCACCTCTACGCATTACTGTGCATTATAGCGCTAATCACAGGTAAATGGTCCTCACTTCTACACAGTACTATGCATTATAGTGCTAACCACAGGTAAATGGTCCTCATTTCTACACAGTACTGTGTTATAGCGCTAATCACAGGTAAATGGTCCTCACTTCTACACAGTACTACATGTTATAGCGCTAATCACAGGTAAATGGGCCTCACTTCTACACAGTACTACATGTTATAGCGCTAATCACAGGTAAATGGTCCTCATTTCTACACAGTACTACATGTTATAGCGCTAATCACAGGTAAATGGTCCTCACTTCTATGCAGTACTATGCATTATAGCGGTAATCACAGGTAAATTGTCCTCACCCCTATGCAGTTCTATGTGTTATAGCACTAATCACAGATAAATGGTCCTCACTTCTACACAGTACTATGCATTATAGTGCTAATCACAGGTAAATGGTCCTCACTTCTACACAGTACTACATGTTATAGTGCTAATCACAGGTACATGGTCCTCACTTCTACACAGTACTACGTTATAGCGCTAATCACAGGTAAATGGTCCTCACCTCTATGCAGTACTATGTGTTATAGCGCTAATCACAGGTAAATGGTCCTCACTTCTACACAGTACTGCGTTATAGCGCTAATCACAAGTAAATGGTCCTCACCTCTATGCAGTACTATGTGTTAAAGCGCTAATCACAGATAAATGGTCCTCACTTTCTGTTTGCAAAAAAAAAAAAAACCTGGTGTTGGTATAAACATAGCTGGTTTGCGGAAATGTTGGTATTTTTGAGTTCTGTAAACATCACTGTATGCAAGGCTGGCATTTTCACTATCATCGAGGGGATTCATTGGTCTCCTGACTTTCAATAAAAAAGGCTTCATAACACATTCACCAAATATCCTTGGTTTATTTGAGTCTTCCTCATATAGGTCAGATCCATCCTCTCTATAGCCTCTCATGGGACCATCACAGTAAAACAGCTACGAGGAAAGAATAGTGACACACTAAGCCTTTCTGCATGTTCTCCTCGTGTCCGTGTGGGTTTCCTCCGGGTGATCCGGTTTCCTCCCACAGTCCCAAAAAATGCAAGTCGGGCTAACAGGGCGCTGCTGTAAAAGAGCATGCATGCTCAGTTTACCTACCCTGAATAAATAAAGGTTAAATAATTTTTTTTTTAAATCACTGCCCAAAAACTTATAACTGTGTTGGGTGTCAGTGGAAGGCATTATTGAACACTGAATTGAATTGAAGTGCTCAGTATGTGTTTCAGATAGGCTATGTCTTGGCTCGGCCTTGCCTCTTGGGTACCCCAGGGACCCATTCTCCATCACCCCCCGTTTCCCTTGTGCACAGAATCCCTCGGTTCATTAATATCCCCCCATGGTGCCTCCCTACCGCTGCTATGCTGAAGATATGCAGCCTCTTCTCACTTTACCACCCACTGATGTACACACTGTCTCACACATTAAAGCTCTACTCAATCATACCTCAACTCCGATCATCAGTCAGTATCTCAACTCCATTTTTGTCTAAACTAAGCTTCTCCAACTTGGTTACATCCTTCCCCCACAAGAATCTCTCCAATATCCTTAGTAACATTACATATGCACCCCATACTTCCAAGAATCATTCTTCAGCCCTGGACAACAAACTTTATTTCACAGAATACTGCAGCAGTCAACAATGTAATTATATTTTTCTTTCATATTCCATTTTTAATTGCTAATTGCACCTCTCAGGTGATATGCAGAGGAAGAAGGATATTACCCATATTCAGGTTATTTAGTATGTAGTCTTTTTAAGCGGTGCAGCCGCTTCTATACGTGACATGTGTGTCCGTGTGTCGGTCCGTCCGTCTGTTCGTAGCATGAGATTTAAACCAATCAGGAGTCGCCTATGCGTCACATGCCCGGCAATACAATAGTAGCTTGAGAAAAGCATGCCCAGCTTCAGACAGCTCTATCTAAAAAAAATACACTGTTAGAAATTTTACTTGTTTCAACAGTAAAATTACTTTATTATGAACAGTACGTTGCTGTTCGTGCTGTATACAGAATGTTGCTGTAGATTCACAATAGGTTTTGTGTGAATTCTTCATGTGTGACGAAATATTACAGCAATCATCCTGTAATATAATTTACTGTAATCCAAAATACAGTTATATTCCTTCAGCGCGAAAATGGACCAATCAGCTCACCCTAACGTTGCTTGCCACACAGCCAGTTCAAGGTGAAATGAATCATCGATTTTTGTACGTTAGGAGTTTTAGTTTTTGAGAAGAATACCCTGGGTAAACTAATTAATTTATTGAGTTTATATGACCTTGGGGGCAAATTATTTGAATTAATTCTGTTTTGAACAAGGTGACGGTGGCGGATTGAACCCGTGTAACGTTAGCTAGCTATGTTTGCTAACTTCACCGTTAGCTACGTTATTCTAAATTAGGTTAGATAGCAAGCTATTGTCAGGTAATATCAAGGTAGTTAGCAAATTGTTTGGATTATATTAATATTGAAGTGGGAAAGCGGCTATGTAGTTTCTAGAATTTCGTATTGGGTTGGATTAAAATGTAACGTGAACGTTATTCTATCGGGTTGCGATTCATGTGTGTAGGCTAACGTTAGCTATACGCCCTCCTGTCGGTGTTGGGAGGTGTCGAATTAACTTTAGCTAACTAACGTTAGGCTACGTTATAGCCATTGGTTAACTTTACTAACGTTACACTTCCAGCTAGTTAGAAATTTAAATTAAACCATAGTATGCGTAACTTAGCTAGATTTTAATATTACTGTTAAAAATTTAGCCTACCGTCCTTATTTGTCCCTCTGGATATTTAATTATGTTATGGTAGGAATTCTGTACCTTATTTACGTGCAACGTTTAATGTTAGCTAGTGCTATGTTGGTTTGCTGCTAAAGTGTCTGCGTCTTTAGCTAGTTTGGAAGTTCCATGTGCAGGGTGCATGATTTCATGACTTGTAGGCTACAGGGTTCAAGCAAAGTGCATGTCAATGTTTAGTCTATTGAGTATCTGTACTGCCATTGGGTGGATAAGTTCTTCAGACTTACGGAGTTGACAATGTTATTTTCTCATGTGACGGCATAGCCGTCGAGAGTAGACATTTTTATATTTCTTGGTTAATTTGTATATATATTATTTATACATATATTCCATATACACTGTGCGGACTTGTTAAATAAAATTGCTTTTAATACATTCAAGGTGTAAAGTGTACTTTTTCTTGACACTGGTACATTCTGTATTTCATCTTCTGTAGTTTAGATGTCTAAATTTAAATGCAGTAATCCTGTTATTTCAATACAGACTAGAGTTGCTGTAATATGGGTTACAGTAATCATGCAGTATAAACTACAGTAGTCAACAGTTGCTGTAATATTGATTACAGTAATGCTGTCAGACAGTACAACACTTTGCTGTAATATGGATTACAGTAACACTGTCGACAGTACAGAACTATTTCATTATACAGCATGGGGAAAAGGTATTGTAAATGAACTACAGTAACTTTGCTGTTAAATTAATAACAGCACCTTGCTGGCTAATTGTTGCCAGCAACTTACTGTAATTTTAACAACATTTTTCTAACAGTGTATACATGTCACAGCTTAGATATTCACACCGTAGGAATCCTGGGAACCAGATGCACATCTGTATATAATATTTATTGTGTAGCTTAAAAACTGTAGTCGTGGTCACAAGTTAGAAAATGAGTTTGAAATTGAAATTACCAGCTGCCGCTAGAATGGAGTTTTGAACATTCCACCATTTGTGTGAATATTTTACAAACTAAAAATGTCACAGCTTAGATATTTACACCGTAGGAATCCTGGGAACCACATGAACATTTTGATACATATTATGTCTGTGTACCTTAAAAAACTGTAGTCGTCATCACAAGTTAGAAAATGGGTTTGACATTGAAATTACCAACTGCCGCTAGAGTGGAGTTTTGAACATTCCACCTGTTAGCAAGGTGAGTCGCCGTAGCAACCCCCCCCCCCCCCCCCCCCCCCCCAAGCAAAATCAATACAAAATGTACCACCAGTGTTCTGTTGGACCCAGTCAGTTATGGAACGGCCATTGTTATTGTTCAAGTAATAACTAATCTTTCCTGTTTGTTAGAGTACTAACTGTCATATTTCCTGTTTCTTCTTAAATACCAATGGCTGTCCTTTTATCTCTTTCTATCTCTCTTTTACATGTTTGTTAAATGCAATGTCTGTAAGTATACTAATTAATAAGCATAATGTAAAAAGATCACTAAACCAGAGGGCATTGTTTTTGTACATGTAAACAACACACACATTTTCTATTGCATTTTTTAATATGATTGCTCAAAACCTGCACCGCTTACTTCACCACCTGGGTGTGATTTTTTTCCAATACTGTAGCATGAATTAGACTACATTTTGTTTTGCAGATATATGAATTATTCAAGTGGAAACAAATAAAAATAAGTTCCTGCAAGTGCCTGTTCAGCTTACTAAAACTACAATCTCCCACAATACATTTCTTTATAACATAATGGTGTACTGTCTGTCTTGGGCAAAAGTTTACAAGATATTGATGTTGTCATTGCGATGTCAATCACTTAAGACGTCCAAGACAATCCCACATATTGACCGAGCTCTCAAGTCCTTCACAAGGCAAAGGTAGAACACTACCCAAGCACCTGTTACACAAATTAAGGGAACTAATGCACCAATCCCACAAGGAACTCAAACGTCTCACACAAGCCTTTTTAAAGACTCTGGCAATGACTTTTCTTTCTTATATTAAAGGTGTTCATTTAGCCACAGAATGTGCATTTACTTTTTCCAACAAACAAAAAAAAATCCTTTTGGTGCAATGCATGTCATTTCTACACACAAGAGCAGGAGGTCAAACATGATGTGCCCGTATCCTCCCTGTAAATTATATTCTGTTCAAGTTAACTTCTGATTGGCTGTCGACTAAATTGATGCACAGCTGATTGGTTAAACTGAAAATTGTCATGTTCCATGGTTAAGCAACATGGCCTCCAAAAAGCCAATACCAAATCCTCCTGCAGAGGGCAATATAAGAGCTTCTTATTTTCAGAATAAAAAGAAAACATTTAAAACCTCAACTGAATAAAACAGCCTTAATGTCACAGAATCAGTTCTTTTGATTCATTATGTATAATTATAGTTTCAATTGCACAAGGTCTTTAATCTACACTGTACTGTAGCAGGTGCTGTCCTTTCGATGAGGCGTTAAACTCAGGCCTGAGTCCTGACTCATTTTAGTCCACAGAGGTCCCATCTTGACTCAAAATGACCTCTAAAATAACGAATCAAAATTCACCTGCAATAACATCTCAAGTCCCTGTTTCACCTGCAATGATGTCTCAAGTCCAAGCTTCACCTGCAATAATGTCTCAAGTCCCCGCTTCACATTTGCGAGGTCACCGGAAGCCAGTGAGAGTCACAGGGCAGTGAAGACCAATCACATTTGGTAGTAATTTTGCAGTAAAAGGACTGACACTGCATCGGTTTCAGTTACATTAGTGAAAAATCGATTGGGTTACTCAAAGTACCACGCAAAACACACCAGCTGGATCATTTCCTTCAATCTACATGATCAAGGGAGGGAACTCAGAGAAATACGAGGGGAGCAATCCTACAGACATCAAAGAGACACCAGCAATAGATGCATAAGGGGTCAATAACGTATTCTTACTTTTTAAAGATGATGAAACGGGAATGGGTCGAGCTAGAAAAACACATTTCATAAACTGTACTGGTTACATATTTCTACATGTGCAACACACAAACAGTATAAAATGTCCTTTGAAAAATAAGTACCTCATTATATCTAATAAATATTAACTGTATTCAAGTTTCCAGTACAGTATAATCAAAACAATATTTTGTTCTGGGTGCAAAGAGTTTACCATTTGTGAGGAAAGTTTTATATCAATAATATTTAGGTTAGTTGATATTTCATGTATTGATTATACATATATATTCCTTCATGCAGGACAGTGCAAAGTATAACATAATACTGCAGGTTATGTGTAGTCAGCTTAGAACACTCCCTGATGGGGGAAAAAAAGCAAACTGTCCTTTCAGGTGCAAACTGCATGCTGTGCGTGTTAAAGCTGCCAACATATTGCATGTTATGGGGACATTCCTCAAAAGTGCAGAGAACGAAAGATAATACAGTCACACAACACAGCAATAAGAAAACAAAAAAATGTTCACAACCGAACAGCCTTTGATAAAAATTTTAAAAATTCACCTTACTCTTTGATTTTGTAAAATCTGATATCTTACACTAAACTATATTTAAAAGCAGTAATCAGGTGGTATCAAGTAGGCTATTTAGTTTACCCAGTGCAGCATTGAGGGGGTTACAGAAGGCAGTGTAGCAGCGCACTGTTAGTGGTTGAAAAATAATAAGCAAGCGCTAAATAGTGTCATGCCCATCTAACTGTGCCCTTTAAGGATGAAGCTCTAATCCATGAAATAACTCCACTCTGCCCACAGTAAGAGTCAAGAGAGCCGCCCTGGGGCCAATTCCTGTCCCGAAAACTGCACTAAGCGCAGAGCATGGTACAGCTCGCCGAATGGTGACGCATAATTACTCTCGGGGTAGGACTTCACAACATGAAACCGTAGGCTACTTGATAAAGGGCACCGGAGTCGTAAAGTAGCTACGGGACAGAAGGATCTGCTCTTTTTCGCAAGCAGGTAGGCTATTGATGATGATGACGATGATTATGATGTACTCACGAAGGGGTAATATTAGTTATTGGTGCAATTAATGAGGAAAATATAATTTGAAATATTTATAATTAAATAACTTCCCTGTGAATTATTCGGCCACTGACATATGTGTATGGCATTTTATTACTGCTGTCGAATAAAAAAACACATTGTTGATTGCGCAGCATCGAATTTTGACAGCAACAAAATTAATCACACTACAGATTTTTATCGTAGGCAATAGCCTCCTTATGACTCGTAACGTAACTGCTTACGGCAAAGTTTAAAATTTACTACAAATCCTTAATAAATGAAAATGTAGTTTCACATAGGGCAGTCACTTACTACTGTGTTAAAACATGATTTTGACATCATTAGCAAGTTAATTGTTAAAGTTGCATTATTCATATTTAAAGTCAAAAGTCTTCGTTGAATCACTGCGAACTTAATATTCGGACCTGACGCACAGTAAAGACTGTTCAGTTAGGCCTAGCCTATGTCTAACAAGATTCTAGTGAACAATTTCTACAATAAAATTAAATTAACCTCATGCCGAAGCTCGCACCGCTTAAAAAGTTACAAATAATGACTGTCGTTTCCACACACACGGCTTTTTCTCCGTCATCTACAACGACAAAGTTTCTTGAACGTCCGGATCTTGTGCAATGTCAGAAAAGTCGGACAAGCCAAAACTGTTTCTTACCAGGACACAGGTTGAAGACTTCCCATTCAAAAGCGAGAACATACATAAAGTATGCTCTGTTTACCTAAAACATTGCTGCACAAAACACACTCTTCGGCAACAAGCATTTATTTATCAGAAATACGATGCATTTGACGCAAACTACTTAAATTTTCCTCCAAGTAAAGCATAAAGCAGGTGCAGCGCATCTACTTGTTAGTACTCGTTTTTTTTAGTCCGCAAAGACAATAAAAAGACCACTATACACTTGCCAGAGAAGACTTGCAGTTGCTTAGTTGTCCTGCACACAGCTCCACCGTGCTTTCTCCTCCCCTATCCTCTCTCATTCTCGATCTTCTCTACACAGCCGCTGGAAGAGTTTAGTGACGTCAACCAACACAGTTAAACGCCGCTATTCTCCTGAAATCACCATCTAGCCGCACAGTTAAAGGGACAGAGCATGAATGCATGATTTAAAGGGGACACCAAGCCACTCTAAAGCAGTGTGTTTAAATATAGGATAGTGACAAAAGCATTTCAGATTTGTCTCCGAATTAAAATCTCAGCTATAAAATGCACATTTTACGTCCATTTAAAAAAAATAAAATAGCTAATTTGGCATCTAAATAATGTGGGACTGTGTCCAGTTCCCACCCTAATTTGGAATGTCCAAATGTCCCTCCAACCACATTCATGGAGCGACCCCACTGCACAGGACACACGGGTATCGTACCTCAGTGCAGACCCATGGCTTTCCACCCCAACCATCACCAATCTCAGAGCAGAATCGAACAAAGCCCACCCATATGCATGGGTTGCTCGTGCCCAGTGAGGTTGCCAGATGAACACTGGGTGACTGAACTTGTAGCCGTACCCACATGCACTCTGATCCTGCCGAATGGCTGAGGCTAACCAAATGTGGGCTTAGTTGGTACTTGGATGGGATACCTCCTGGGGAAACTAAAGACCCTTTTACACAAGCATCTTAGCCCATAAATGTTCCAGAAGTTTTCTGTGTCTGCCTCATGTGTGAACAAAGCTGGACTCGATTTTCCACGTTCTGGAAATCTTCTGAAAAGATTTTGAAAAATCTTTTTTTGAGGGAAATTTGAACATTTATTTTAGGAATGTAATAAACAGTGTCACTGTACTTGCTTGTAAGAACATCACAAAATTGGCATCATTGCCTTCCGTGCTTTTGTGTTATTCTGTTTTCGCACTAGCCGGGTAATTTGGTATAGGACTTAGAAGACTGCTTTTGTTTCTGTGCAAAGACACGCAGGAACTTCTTTAGATTAGAGTTTAGGTTTAGTTCCATAGGACTTCTTTTTCCTTTTCTCTTTCTCTTTTCTAGTTCTTTCCTCGGTTTCATTTCAATCCTCTTGGAGGCTGTAACCTTGGTTACCTTTTTCTCCTACCTCCTCATTTTAGCTAATTTGTATTTTATTGAGCTGGAGGTTTTTCTCTCGTTCTAGCTATTCTGCTCGAGTCTTCGAGCCTGTATTCACCCTCTTTTCTGGGTTGTTTTTTTGTTAGCTTATACGCTGGGGGTTATTTCTCTTTTTGTTTATTTTTTCCTGTTCTGTCAGGGCATTCCTTTTCTTTCTCCCTACTTGTGGCTCCCACGTTAGTGGGTAGCTTTTGGATCCCCCTCCAGTCGCATCTGGTTCTCCGACCCCTTCCACTCCCTCACATTATCTTAAAACTCTTCAACTGTGTTGGTAGGATTTACATCTCTGTCAACACTATTATTTAGCTAAATAGCTGGCTATTTTAAAGACGAACTAACGTAATGTTAAAATGAAAGAATAATTCGTTTTTTTTTTTAAATAGGTCCAAGTCGAAAGAAAACCCCCAGAATTATCCTTTAATTTTAACATACTGTTAAAATTAAAGGATAATTCCAGTTTTTTTTTTCTTGACTTGGACCTATTTTTATTAACTATTCCCACCATGCTGATCAGTAATAACAATTAATTTACAAAGAAACAATAGTTTGTAAAAATCGGTCCAAGTTTGAAAAGAACTGAATTATTCTTTAATTGTACTGCATTGCTTCGGGTAGACATCCTCCCTTCCCTAACCTATCCAGAACAGTCTTGTCATGTGTGAACAGACCTTTGTGTGAATGGGGAAAACAACTACCTAACCCGGATAATTGAACCTGGCAATGTTACGGGTTCCATGTGTGAAAGGGGCTTTGGTTGCTGCTGGAAGTGTTGTTGGTGGGCCAGTAGGGGGTGATCTTCCTTCTGGTCAAATAAATCCCAATGCCCATGTGCAATTCCCAACTTGGCTCTCTCAACCTGCCACCTAATCATCTCCTGCTTTAATTAGCTAAAAAAATTAATTCTCTCCATCTCCACCTCGATGATGTGTGGTGAGCGTTCTGGCGCAAAATGGCTGCCGTGCATCACCCAGGTGGGTGCTACACATTTGTGGTGGTTGAGGTGAGTTTCCCCCTCATCATTGTAAGTGTCCTTGAGTTTCTTGAAAGGCGCATGTAAATAAAATATATAATAATACTGAACTCACCCATACACTGGCCAATGCAATGGCAAATTGCGCATTGCCACCCGCGGGGCTACTGGCCATAGTCAGCCGTCCTCATAGCCTTTCTGTAATGGGGCGTGACGTGTGAGATGGGAGGAGCCAAACGCAGCAAGGGGATTCATTAAGCCCTTAGGTCACTAAGGCGGGATACCCGCAGATAAGGGAGGAGACAAAACAAGGAACAACAAACACCACCACAGACGCTACTAACCGGCTCACTGTCACAAGCCAAGTAGAGCGCAAGGACAGGATCAGAACAGCCAGACATAATACACGCCCTGTCTCGGATACGAGACAAATCAAAAACGGGCGAGTAGCATAAAGGCACAAACAAATAAACAGTCAACAGACACTGCAAAATAATAAGATAGTTAAGAGGAGGCGAAAGGAACAGATCCAACGTTCCCAGGCTACTCTCAAACTCGCGGTCACACACAAACGTGTCCACAGCATCGCCCAATCTTCCCTATAGGAAGACATGCACCTAAAAAATGAAACAGAACAGCAGTTCCGTACAAAATCGTCAAAACTCCATGCAAGGAGAGAAGGCACCGAAAGGAACGAACAGGACAGGCAGTACCAGACATTTACCGGCTAGACCAACGCGAGATTAATTGAAAATAAGCGCCCTGCCTCTCTATGATGAGGAAATGTAACGAGGCGAACAGGAACAGAGATTTAACGTTCCCATGGCGAGATAAATAGGCTCGCAGTCAAAAGTAGAAAGCAAAGAGGTAAACACCCGATCTCCCAGGAGAGAGAAACATTTTACACGTGAGCCGACGGAACACCGTCGTCCCATAACTTAACGATCCATATAGACTAACGCAAGCTTGATATAAAACAACCGCCCTAGCCTCTCACTAATGGAAAATGTAACGAGGCGAATTGGAACAGAGAGCTAACGTTCCGAGGCTATTTTAAGAACACACGCAGTCACACACAAACACGTCCACAACATAGCCCATAAAGCTCCATAAACTAGGAGGCTAACACCCGGAGAACGAAAACAGAACAACAGTTCCAAACAAAATCGTCCCACGGGTAGTTAGGGAGTATAGGACGGCTGCAACAAAAGACCAACGCAAAATAGCACGACAGCCTCAACATAAATAAAAACCCTGAGTCACAACAAAGGGGAACGTAGTCCACGAGAAGGACAACAGGGAAATACGTACCAAGGCTACTTACTGGCTCACAGTAACACGGAATTGAGTAGAAGCAAAACGCCAGGTCTCTCAGTAAGAACCCATAACAGGCGAAAATAGACCAGAGAAACTACTACTCTATACTTCTACGAGCTAAGAAACTAAATAGAAGCGAAACACCCGATCTCCCTATGGGAAGACATGTGCCGAAGGGCGAGCAGAACTACAGTTCTGAACAGCATCGCCCAAAACTCCATACACGGAGGAGAAGCACTAAAAGGGCAAAATAGAGCAGAGATTTACGGTCTCAAACTTCTACGAGATAATCAACTACCAAGCCGGTAAGAAATAAGCCCTGCCTCAACAGAGACGTTAAAAATAGGCGAGTAGCCCAAATGGTACGAGAACACACAGCCAACAATAACACCACAGTACGAACAATAAACAATTAATGTCGAAGCCCCGAACGAAGGAAACGGTAGGCTTATATACCTCTCTCCAGGAGACTAAGCACAGGTGTGGGCGCTTAACAGCAGCTCCGCAATCTAAGCAGGGCGGAGCAAGCATCCACCTAATGAGCAGCGCCCTCGCGTGGCCACCAAGGAGAACGACCGCATAGGGAAACAGGGTCAAAACCATGACACTTTCTGAGTCTGTGTCCTTCTGTTCTCTGTACAGCATCTTTGTGAGAGTTCTCTGTAAAAAAGCGCCTTACAAATAAAATTGATTTGATTTGATTGATAGTTGGCGCTGGCATGATCCAGATCTGAACCCAGACTGTGGGGTTCATCCATGCAACCGAGTGACCCCACATATTTTACTTGTGTGCACATACATGTGTGGCTAGATGATTTATTCATGGTGGCACTATTATCCACCAGAAAGCCATGGTTCTTTGTTACTCAGCAATTAATTGATCAATTAAAGCCGCTGATTATACAGATAAAGAGAATGAACATCACAATATGACAATTTCACATCAGGGTCAATTCCAGATATTCTAATCTAATTAATTTCAAAGCCAATTCTACATAAATTATTCACCCTAATTGTCTTATCTTGTCTTATTCCCAGATGGAAGCCAATCCTTGGTTTACAGCTGATTTAATTTGTTCAAAAATGTAGGGTAGCTATTTACTGTTTTGTAAAGCATGTTGATTGGGTAGTAATTACAGCAATCAGTCTGCAAATTTCATCAATGTTTTCCGTCAATGTACCTGCTTAGCTTGGTGCTCATGTAATTTACGATGACTCAGCATGTATGAACGTATGCACGGAATACAAACAAATCTGCCTTTCCAACACGGTTTGATTAATCCGACGTAAATATTTCCTACTAACTTGTTTTGTACGTAAATGTGCACGCATTTTTAGGAACGTTTCATGACTGAGGCCCTCTGTGTGGTTAAGTTCTTTTCCATGAAATGGCATCAATGGTAATAGTATAAATTACTTAAAAACAAGTATTGCAGTCAATATAAATTTCAAGACTTCAAAATTCCATTTACTGAAAAATGCTAATTACAAAACAACTGAAGTTTTGAATTTTTAAATCCTATTAAACCCCATTAATATTTCATTTCAGAATTTAGCAGATGCTCTTATCTAGTGACTTACACAGATACAATGTTTTGAATTAAATCAGTTTATACAGCTGGATATTTTACAGCGTACGAGGGAAACACTGCATCCAGTTCACTTTGTACTACACTACTATCCAGTTCCAAAGATTTTAATTTTTTTATTTTTTTTATTTGTACAGTTCCAATTCAAAAAGAATATTAAAATTCAATTACAGTTCCATTATCTTAAAATTCCAGTTAGTTTGGAATTAATCACTTCTTTGAGTTTGAATCTGAAACATCACATGAATTTTAATTCATACTGGAACTGACCCAAATAGTATTTTAAGAATTTAAGAATATTAATTTGACATGTGCCATCTGTAGACTGCAGTTCTTTAAGGCATCTGGTTGTAGATTACAAGCAGTTTTTACTGCAGGGCCAAAATATAAAATGAATGCAAGTCAGAGAAGAGAGTACTGAGCATGTGAGTTTCAAAAATAGTCATGAATCAAAAAATAATTATGTGACTGTAGTCTTAGTGACAATAGCCATTACCTGTGTGCTCCTTGACGGTATGCCATTGTCTCTCTTGTATTCCTGGGACTGTATCAGTTGCTAATTAAAGTGTGAAACCAAACCTGGACAGTTGATGGAACCTGGATGGCAAGCAGCTCTTGTACAATATCCCTCAAACACATGACAGAAGATGGCTGTCTTCCAGAAATGATCAGAACTACAAACCCAACATACTAAAAATAAATCTATTTTAATATTGTAATATTTATTATTAATCAGGATAATGTTGATGTTTGTAACAAGCATTCATTATACCTGACAACTTAAATATATATTTATTTATTTTTCATTTTATTTATGTAAATTTTTTGTCTCGGTTGACCTGTTTGTTTGTGGTTGTCTGAGAGGATTTGTACGATAGGGGGGGTGGGCGTGGGGTGTGTGGAAATGTACATGTACCGGAGTTGTAATGGAATATTGATTGGATGGCATTGGAAGTGGTCTTACTTTTTTTGTTTTGTTGTCTTTAATGTCTACTTGAATTTTACATAGATAATGGTTTAAAATAAGATATCTGATGTCAGAAAGTAGTACTTATTTTTCTGTATGGTCACTGTATGTTTACAAAAAACTAATAAAAACAATTTCATGAAAGGTTCATGAAAGTGTTCCCTAACTCTGTTCCTGGAGATCTACCATCCTGTAGGTTCATTCAAACCCTCACAAAGCACACCGCATTCAACAGCTAAATTTCTCATTGAGCTGCTAATTAGTAGAATCAGGTGTGCAAAATTAGAGTTAAATGAAAACCTACAGGACAGTAGATCGTTATGAACAGGGTTGGGGACCACTGCTTTATGACTTATCTTTTATTTTTACTAAATATTTTTCACAACTCTAATGCACTTGAGACTCAGCTTTTCACCATTTTTTGAGCGAACTTTCACACATTTTAAATAAGGGGCTTTTACAAAGCCATATAAACAGTTTTTGATGTTACATGAAGCCATTTAGTTTGAGCTGTACTTCACTATGTGTGAAACTGACAGGATTATCAGAGGTGGCCACGGCCACCAACTTGTTACATCAACTTGCAAGTTGCTCTGGATGACAGCGTCTGTAAAATGCCTACATGCAATTACACTCTTTGTTGACCAATCAAAAACACTGTATATTAATGAGTCAGTAACAGGGAGACATGCTAATCCAATCAAAACCCAAGCACATGTTTCTTGTACCTCTCATTAACTCAAGGGAATCTCTTGTGAGACCCAAATGTGAGAACATTGCAATTCAAGTTTAATCTGTGAAGGAAATCAAGAGAGGGTCATCAGTCACTCAAAGCATGGCCTTGACTTCCTGTAATAGATCCTACAGAGGATGTAGACACTATGCCTTATCAGTGATGAAGGACAACATGATTCTGGGAATTGTAGTAAAATAATATAAATATAAGTATAAATCAAAGGTGGTTTAATAAATATTATGCAATTAATATTATACAAGGCCTTCGTCAGAACATTTAATTAAGCATCGTCTTTATCCAACCACATTTAATTAAACAACGTCTTCATTAGAACACGTTTAGTTATACTTCAATGCCTTCATCAGATCACAATGCCTTGGTCAGGCCTTTGGTTATGCCATGCCTTAGTCAGGCCACATTGTGTCTAGTTCTGGGAACTACACTATAAGAAAGCAGGGGTCAGTACCAATATCCTCCATGGCAGACACTTAAAGGAGCTATATGTAACAAATTTACTGTACTAAATCATAAAATGACCATGATATGTCATCAGAGGTTAAGGAAACATGCTAAGTCGAAATACTGGCTTCTCTGACAACAATGCTACAGCCAGTATGTTCTCCTTTGAAATTTCCATTCCGGGTCAGAACATCTGTATTTGTTTTGGCCTGTGTGATTCACTATTCTCCGAGTTGACTCCGCTCACTGCCCATTATGAACAACCAGATGTTCTCCGGCACTCCGACAGCCGATTTACGAATGCCTATACTAAGTTCAACATCGTTTTCATTTAGCTAGCTAGCTAAAGATTTAAATATATATATGTATATAGTTACTAGCTAACCATACCACTAACGTTAGCTTATATCTGTGTGACCATAAACATAGCCAGCCATGCATCTAGCTAACATTGACAGACTTATAAAAAATCCACATCAGCTGGTTTATAATTTGCAAACAATAAATAAATTGCAAACGTATACATTAGCTGATCAACTTACAGTGTAGGACTCGTCGTCGCTTGTCATTGTCAAAATAGAATAAGCTTGTCTCAAAATATAATGTTGCGCTCGGCTCGTCTTGCGCTTGTGTTCGTTCAGTGTCCTCAACCTGGCAACCTGCGTGAGCTTCGAGTCTGAGGAGGTGGGGGCAGGCGGAGACAACTCTCCCGAATATTGTGAATTTGGACTGCAGTGCCCATTTTAAACACTCGGTGTCAATGTTACATATAGCTCCTTTAAAAAACTTACAGGAATTGGAGGGTTTTGGCCATTTTTAAATTTTTTTATAAAAATAAAAAAAACATTAAATCTTACCACAGACACTGGTGTACAGATGCACAGACACACAGATTATCCCTGTAAGAAAGATATTGAAGGTTTTGAAAAAGTACAAAGAAGGGCAACAAAATTTGTTCCACCAACCAAATCTAAGAAAAATGTTGAGTGGAAAGTCTAAAAACTGTTTTGTGCTTTTGACACTAATAGGTGGCAGTATACACTAGTAATGAGGCAGTTGGCAACGGGTGTTTTGGAGACGAGGAAATAATCTCTTTTGATAAAGAGCATAGTGACGAACCTATGTGGGCTGAACGGTCCATTTTCTTTATCCTGCTGACATTTCCTAACGTAGAAATACCACCTCCAAGATCACCAAACGTCCCCCAGTCTTCTGCCATCCCACTGATCAGATGATTGCAAGGGTGTTCCATTTCAGACAACTTCATTTCTTGTCTCCCATTGCCCACTCAATTGGGAAGTCTCCGCTCCTGTGATGTCCAGTTATGTGTTCACTCTGATTGGAAAGATCCAGGGAAGCGTTTCAGACTCAAAGAGCTGGAACAGGACCAGGCTCCCATCCTCCTGCGGACGAGCCCAGACACAGTCACACAACTGTAATGGCTGCCCATCTTAGAAATTGAACCGTAGCAAAACAGCACAGATTTTAATGAGATTTTCTGTGAAGAGGATGAAAATTTTGCAGTACAAGCTATTTTTTTTCCCAGCTGAGATGAATACATCAAAGGGAAAACACAATCAGTGTTATTATTCTTATTTTATTTTTTTTGGAGAGGAGGAATTAATCTCATGATGAAGAACATTGTGCTGCATGACGCAACAGCAAGTCTAGAGACCCTGCATGAAATGTGAAATGCTTGATGTGAAATTAGGTGGTGAATTCTGCTGTGCCACCTCCCATACACACAGGTAAATGGTAATATTTCTTTCATAATAACCACATGCATTTTGCAGGCTAGCCATAGTTTTAGCCAACTAGTTTGCTGACATTGGGCCTCAATCATGAAGTGTTCCTAAATATGCGCATACATTTATGTTGGGAAGAAAAATTTATGCCGGATTAATCAAACCGTGTGGTATTCATGTGCATATGGTCATACAATCGCGTTCACGTTATTGTGTGATTAGCATAAATCCGTGCGCATGAATTGCCTTATATGGAGGCTGACATTTCCATTTAAAGGTCCATACGAACTCAAAATGGCCCAGAAAAAACTAAAGAAAGAATTATTCCGACACTATAAGTTTAATTACCAGATGTTCAATCGTTCAATCATTCTTCTTATATACCGGCCCCCCAAACCTAATCCATCTTTCCTTCCTGAAATATCTGATCTCCTTACCTCACTCTGCTCTACTTCAGCCAACATCGTGATCCTCTGGGATTTCAATATTCATGTTGACTCCCCCTCAGGTCATTCTGCTGTCGACTTCCTGAGTCTGCTCGAGTGTCTCGACCTGAAACAACTTGTTAAAGTCCCTACACACACCCGGGGGCACATACTCGACCTGGTCATCACTGACTCTGTCCCCATAACCCATCTTCAGGTCACTGACCTTGGTGTGTCTGACCACAAGGCTGTTTTTATGGAGCTGGCTTTCCTGCCACCTCTGGCTAAGTCCAAGCGCTGCATGCGTTTTCGGAACTGGAAAAAGATCAGTCCAGCCAGCCTGTCGGAGGACTTCCTGAATCTGCCTGCCCCAACGTTCTCATCAGTAGATAAAACTGTGTCATTTTATAATAAATCAGTGAGCCGCATTTTTGACCTCCATGCCCCCATTAAAATGAGAGTGGTTGCTTTCTGTCGCTCTGCTCCCTGGTTTACACCAGAGCTGAGAAAAATGAAATCTGCTGGGCGCATACTGGAGCGGCGTGTCAGAAGTATGGGGCTCACCGTACACAAACTGGCTTTTCTTGACCACCAAAGAGCCTATTCAAATGCTCTGAAAAAGGCGCAGTCATTATTTTACTCCAACCTCATCAATAAAAATCCTGGAAACTCAAAGCACCTGTTCTCCACTATAGATCACCTTCTCAAGCCTCAAGTTCACTCTCCCAATGAGACCACAGAGGAGCAGTGCAACAGCTTTATTGACTATTTTAAAACAAAGGTCAACAACATCAGATCTCTCATCTCCAGCAGCTCAACTCTATCTCCTCCCATCCTCGACCCTCCGTCAGCACCACTGCGGCTTCTCCTCTGTTTCTCTGAAGTCACCCAGGGAGAAATTGAGGCCATAATCACACAGATAAAACCATCTACATCCGCCCTTGATCCTATACCAACTGCCCTGCTCAAATCATGCACCTCTGCTGTTAGCCCTCTGATCACCCAGGTGATTAACCACTCCCTCCAATCCGGCCGTGTTCCCCCAGCACTCAAGACTGCTGTAATCAGTCCCCTTCTCAAAAAACCCACCCTGGATCCGGAAAATCTGGCCAATTACAGACCTATCTCCATAACCTTCCTTTCCTCTCCAAGGTGCTAGAAAAAACAGTTGCAGCACAGCTCCAAGACCATCTAAACCTGCATAATCTTTTTGAGAAGTTCCAGTCTGGTTTCCGGCCAGCCCACAGTACTGAAACAGCGCTACTTAGGGTCACCAACGATCTTCTGATGATTGCTGATGCTGGTTCCCCCTCCCTTCTTATCCTTCTGGATCTCAGTGCAGCGTTCGACACCATCGATCATTCAGTCCTCCTTGAACGCCTCCAGAACTACATCGCTCTCTCTGGATCAGCCCTGAACTGGTTCCGCTCCATCTGTCAGACAGGACTGATTATGTCTTCCTGGGGGTGTCAAAGTCTCAGATGAGTGCTGTCACTTGTGGTTTCCCTCAAGGTTCTGTTCTTGGACCCATCCTATTCATACTCTATCTGCTCCCCCTGGGTCATGTCATCAGCCGGCATGGTATATCTTTCCATTGCTATGCTGATGACACCCAGCTATATCTCAAAACTGCCCCAAATCCCTCTGCTGCCTGCACACGGCTGAACACCTGCCTTGAGGAGATAAGGGCGTGGATGAAGCTTCCTCCAACTCAACAGCAGCAAAACTGAGGCCCTACTGGTTGGTACCCCTCACCAGGTCCAGCACTCTCCCATTACTCACCTCACCATTGCTGGTCAAACCATCCCTCTCTCTACCTCTATCACTAACCTCGGTGTCAACTTTGACCCCTCCCTGGCCTTCACTACCCATATCAAGCATCTCTGCAAGACGTCATTTTTCCATCTCAAAAATATAGCCAAACTCCGTCCTACCCTAACCATGTCTGACGCCGAGAAGCTCGTCCACGCCTTTGTCTCCTCAAGGCTGGACTATTGCAACGCACTCTTCATCTGGATCCCTGGCAAGAGCCTCCAGAAGCTCCAATACATCCAGAACAGTGCTGCCAGGATCCTGATGGGAGTTTGGAAATACCATCATATCACACCCATCCTGGCATCTCTGCACTGGCTCCCGGTTTCATACAGGATAGAATTTAAAATCCTTCTCCTGACTTTCAAATGCACTCTGGGAAATGCACCTCCATACCTCAAAGAACTGCTCACCCCTCAAAACTCCTCCCGCAATCTCCGGTCCAGCAGCGGCCTATTCCTCCACACCTCCAGAACTAAGCTCCGCACTATGGGTGATCGGGCTTTCTGCTCTACGGCCCCCCGCCTTTGGAATGCCCTCCCTGACCATCTGAGGACACCACAGACTCTGGGCTCCTTTAAAGCGGGCCTAAAGACTCTTTTATACAGGAGAGCGTTCTATTAGTTTTGTTAGTGGTGTTTGTTTGTTTATGCCCCCCCTGCAGCACTTATGTCTTTTTTTTCTGTAGTGTTTGTTCTCATCTTTGTTTTATTTATTTATCTTATTTTAATGCACTCCTGTAAATAGCACTTTGGGATTGTTTCTTACGATGAAAAGCGCTTTATAAATAAAATGTATTATTATTTATTATTAATCAAAGAAAAACAATAGTTTGTATTGTCAGTACCGGTGTAAAGTAAAAGCCTAGCAGGAGATAACATGCATTATCAATGCAGGATCACCCATTATTAAAGTAGTAAAATAATTAATGGATTGAATGGCAAAGAAATGTTGTAATCACCTTAACATTCTTAACTGTTGCAACAGAGACATATTTGAATTGTAAGGCATTTTTGTTGTAAAACACACACACACATAAGAGAATTCCCAATGCCCTGAGAATGTACCAGACAGACTGATGTGGTGATATCAGTCTATACACACATGCTTTGGCTGAGAGGGACAAACGGAACATCATTCCAACTTGTGTCTGCTTGTGTTTCTCTGGCAGGAGGAGACCGTTCACTAGCATAGGGTGTATTTGTACATTAATTGTATTGTATGTTCATTGTATAGTATGTTTATTGTATTGTACATTCATTGTATTGTATGTTCATTGTATTGTACGTTCATTGTATTGTACGTTCATTGTATTGTAGGTTCATTGTATAGTAGGTTCATTGTATAGTAGGTTCATTGTATTGTATGTTCATTGTATTGTACGTTCATTGTATTGTATGTTCATTGTATTGTACGTTCATTGTATTGTACGTTCATTGTATTGTATGTTCATTGTATAGTAGGTAAATTGTTTTGTACGTTCATTGTATTGTACGTTCATTGTATTGTATGTTCATTGTATTGTATGTTCATTGTATTGTACGTTCATTGTATTGTATGTTCATTGTATTGTATGTTCATTGTATAGTAGGTTAATTGTTTGGTATGTTCATTGTATTGTACGTTCATTGTATTGTATGTTCATTGTATTGTACGTTCATTGTATTGTACGTTCATTGTATTGTATGTTCATTGTATTGTATGTTCATTGTATTGTATGTTCATTGTATTGTATGTTCATTGTATTGTATGTTCATTGTATTGTACGTTCATTGTATTGTATGTTCATTGTATTGTATGTATTGTACGTTCATTGTATAGTGCGTTCATTGTATTGTATGTTATGTGACACTCTCCATTCCCGTCCCCGTTGTGCTCCTTGTTTTACCCTTTTCCCTCACGTTTCTTGTATGTTTTCATGTTTCCTGTTTGTCTTCCTCGTGCTGCAGGCTGGGCGTGGTTTTCCCTCTTTGTGTCACTCATTTCCCCTTGCATTTTCTCCGCCTATCTCATTCCTTTTCCCCGCTTGCATTCCTCACGCTCTCTTCTCTGTTAATCACTCTCGCATACATTCTCACGCTGCACACACTCAAAATCCACCCCACCTTCCACGTCAGTCAGGTCAAGTCTGTCTTCTCCAGTCCCCTCAGTGCTCCCGTTGATGCCCCCCCCACCCCCCCGGATTATTGATGACGCCCCAGCATACACCGTCCGTTGGGTCTTGGATATCCGCCGCAGGGGCCGCGGATACCAGTACTTGGTGGACTGGGAGGGCTACGGTCCAGAAGTGCGGTCTTGGCACGAAAATTTGGCCAAGAAATTCATCCATTGTATTGTATGTTCATTTATTGTACGTTCATTGTATGTCCATTGTATTGGATGTTCATAGACACTAAGAAGCCAGTGAAAAAAAATCTTTAGCCTTGATTTTCTGCATCATAAAGTTAGTAGTTTTGTACGCCTGCATCACTATATATACACTATATATATATATATATACAGTATATATATTGCTAATTCATGTGCATTGAACAATTGATGTATTTCTTGCTATTTTGATCAGCAGTAAAACCCCCACAAATGTGTATGAAGTATTTTGTGTATAAAAAAGTATTTTCTTCTTTTTTTGACATGATTTAAGTGTCTTGGATGTGAAAAGAATGTTGCAGTGAAAACATTTTCAAAAATATTACTTATTTTATTTTTATTGGATGTCCCTTGTAGTGTAGTTTTCAGCATAGTAGAGAATATGGTTCTTGAGATAAAGACCAGTGACTCATGTCGCATACACATTTTAATTGCCGGGATATTAAATTATTACACTTTCTGGCTGTATAAACAACTGTCATATCTGACAGACTTGTTTATATATTGGTGAGGTGATTTCCATTTGCCTGTTGACTCGAGTATTGATGGAATTATATTAATTAAAAATATGGAAAATATAACTGCAGGTATTTAAATATTGTGGAATCTTGAGATTTCTCCTTGTTTTCACCTATTCATAAGACATTATTTTCACCTCTTTATTAGATATTTCCCTCCATCAATTATACATTCATTATGTCCAATATTAAAAAATCAATGAATACAACAGATATTCTGTTCTCCCTTCATTTAGCTTTGAGTAGTGATTCATGTTTTGTTTTTCTTCTTCAGAATACATTTTTCAAATATATTCATGAAAGAACCATTTTTTAAAAGTGAAATAACACCCTTTGATATCAATCCCCATCTTTGAGAGGAGGATGTTTAATTGGAGACTTGTTGAGAATTGCTTTTCTTCTGTTCTCCATAGAACATGTAATAGGCTAGGTTGATTTTTTTTTAAATTTTAAATTAACATTCTTAGTTGGAACCATTGCAAAAACAGTTATATCTCATTATTCCACCAAAGCTGCCAGGAGTTATTATTTCTCATCATTACATCTTCATTACAAGTTTGGAGGAAGGCCTACAGAATGCTGGATTTTAAAAGTCAGTCAACTATGAAGTGCCGTATGGAACATTTTAAAAACCAAATATACACAAACCTACCTATGGTACAGGTGGTGAGCTCACCAATAACACAGTTCTATTTCGTTCCATAGACCATTAATCGTCAATATGGATGGCCTTCTGGGGCCAGATGCATCAAGACTTTAATACCAGAATTTGTCATGGTACATGACCCCCGCGTAGTGACCTAATTCCTCCCGTAAAGGGGGGAGCGTCACTGCGGATGTCCTCTTCAATTTTCTTGCCAATGCATTTTTTATTAAGACTTGAGACTGTTTGTATCCTGTGTGAGATCCCACAGCGTCTCGTGAGGCAGCGATTTGTATCGTTCAAACAAGATTCTTATCGCACTCCAGAGGCGAGGATAAGCACTTACGAGTGGCATCCGCGAATAGCCCAGCTATTTCATACGGATATCAGCTCTGGGATACTGCAGCGGTAGGCGCGTAGTGCTACTGCATTTACTGTGTTCACTCTCAGTGAAGCAAGGTACGCGGCGAACAGGTTTGTAAGCAGTAAAGTACAGGTTTGTATCTTTCTGCGATCGAACCTGTGTGTGGAGAGTGTACCCCAGTGAGATCTAAACAAACAAATAGTTCCCCAGTATATAGTCCACAACAACAGTTGGTTATGAAAGACTGCCACCCTTTATTCAAACACTACAACAACAAAAAACAGGTACTGCAGTACTTAAAGCGACCAACAGGTTTAAAGTTAAAACAATTTAAACAGCAGCATTCAGCATTGTAAAAAAAACAAATACAAAACTATAACTTACAGTTTCATCATTTTCCCCATTTCCAAAACCAAAATCAAACAAGGAAAGGTGTACTCTGTGGATAAAATTATGTGGGCGACCTCATTCACAACTGAACCCCTCGGAGATGACGTAGCACATCTATGTATACTCCAAGGTAAAAAGCTAACATCAACGTAACCCTTATTTTGGTGTTAATAGCTACCATAACTGAAAAAAGAAACTAGCTACACAATGGTAGCCAATTGACTTAAAATATATCAAAATCAAAATTTATTTCACCGGTTTCTATGGTCTAACAATGCAACGTTAATTGCATCCTTAGCTTTGGCTATCCGTAACGGATGTCAGCTGTTATAGCTACTGTGTACGTTAGCTCTATCTAAAAAGGGACACAATAAATTAAACTTTAAAAGAAGGAAATAAAATCACTATTCTCTAACAAACATGTTATTCCCGCAATTTGTTACTGGGAAGCCAAGTCCCAAGTAACGTTACTCAAACACCTGTTGCTGTTGTCTGTGCAACTACTGCTGCTGATAGTGGAGCTGCAGTTACATGCCGACCACCTCCAACTAAAATGTTAGTAAGCTAAAAACATGAATAATGCTATAGCGTAATGGCCACTAAGACAAAGTATTGGAACATTTAATAGTTTGTGAAATAATATCAAACTAGCTTGAGCCACTTACTCGCTGCATGAGCATGGTTCTATCACCGCTCAGGCTGAGGGGGCTGAGAATAATACCATACCTAGACGATTGGCTGATATGCGCACATAACATCGTACGATATGGCGCTCACACACACTGCTGAGATGTTGGAACATGTTGCAAGGTGGGCATCAACGTTAATTACGGCAAGAGCCAGCTGATTCTGATACAGTCAATCGAATACATCGGTCTGCTGCTTGATTAAAAAAAGCATGAAAGCATCACTGACGCCCCGTTGCATAATCATTGTGCTCGACGCGGAATCTCAGTTCCAAGTGAATCAGTTCCTCGAAATGAGGACTTTCAGAGGTTTATAGCTGGTTTATGTTTAATTTCGGCCGCCTCAGCAGTCGTGACTCTCTGACTCCTGACAGCCAGGCCACTTTAACGCTGGTTGAACGCCAAGTCGCTCTACCCCAGACGCTGCACACCGACATGTCCGAATCAGTGTAACAGCTCAATTTTGCCGGCTACTCCACCCATGGCGACGAGTGAGCCGCCTGAAAGAAGGGAACCGGATGGGGGTTATACCTTCACAACGTGTGCAAGCAGTTGGGGGGCTGTCTGCCAGCACCTCACAGTTCAGGGGTTATAGTCCCGACAGCATCAGTCAGACAATATCAACGTGCTCGAACTCCAAGCAGCAGTTCTAGCACTGAGACATTTTTTTCCCGTACTATGTGGCAATCATGTGATAGTGAGTTTGGACAACACCTCAGCAGTATATCACATAAATCATCAAGGCGGTTTAAAGTCCCGCCGATCATTGAAAGTGACCCAGCGCCTACTAACATGGGCACTTCTCAAACTTATCTCCCTGCGTGCCATTCACCTACCAGGTATTCGGAACAGCACAGCAGATGTACTATCTCACCAGGACATTCATCCCGGCAAATGGCGTCTCCACCCTGAGGTGGGGGAGGAGATATGGCGGCACTTCGGTCATGCTCAAACAGACCTGTTCGCCTCTCAAGAGTCTACTCATTGCTCCCAGTGGTTCTCCCTGCATGAGTATTCGAGCCCCCCGGGGATAGATGCATTAGCGCACGAGTAGCCGGAAATACGCGTTTCCACCCGAGTCGCTGATCAATGCACAGGGGCAGCATGAGCCACCACAAGCTCCTGCTGGTAGCCGCCAGATGCCTAATGAAACCCTGGTTTCCCATGGTCCTCGGCCTTGTTTGCAATCCACCCTGGAAAATTCCATTTCGGGAGGATCTGCTATCACAACAGAGCGGCACTGTTTGACGGAGTGTGGCTCCCCTGTCCAGCGGACGTGACTTAACCTCAGAGCCCCCTCTACAAGCAGGGCCTATGGGTATATGTGGCAGTCATTGAACACATGGTGTTTACGGGAAGGTGCGGACTACGTACACTGTCCGATTCCTGTCCTATTGGACTTCTTACAGTCCTTACTTAATAACGGGAAAGCAGCCAGCACACTGAAAACCTATGCAGCTGTCATATCCAGCAGGCATGTCTGGGTACATAACAAGCCTGCAGGGAGCCATTACCTAGTCAGCCAGTTCCTGAAGGGTGCCTGGCGGCTGAGACCTGTGAGGTCACTGATAGCTCCTTCCTGGGATCTCCCCTTGGTGTTGAGAGCGCTCACGGTTCAGCTCTATGAGCCTCTCGGGATGATCAGCCTTAAGTGGCTCTCTATTTTAAAGATGAAGTTACTGCTAGCGATGGCATCAGCAAAACGTGTTTGGTGAGCTCTGCGCTCTCTCCATCAGTGCAGAGTGTCTAAGGTGGAGGCCAGCAGACTCAGGGGTCACATTGCGGCCTAATCCATCGTTTCTGCCTGAAATCATTTCGGCATTTCACATTAACTAACCGATCAAGCTCACGGCGCTTCGCCCCCCACCAGATAAGGACCTGCGGGATGCACATCTGTTATGTCCAGTGCGTGCGCTGCGATGTTTACGTCGACGCTACTGCTTCCTCCAGACATACAGGGCAACTATTTTGTTTGCTACGGCAAGACCAAAGGGACAGTGCTCTCAGCTCAAAACCTCTCCCGATGGGTAGTGAAGGCAGTAGCCATGACCTATGAGGCTAGCGCTTAACCCTCGCCTATTGATATCCAGGGCCAATCCACCAGAAGTATGCATGGGCAACCCTGGAAGGCATACCTCTTAAAGAAATTTGTAAATGGTGACGTGGGCGTCCCCCTGCACATTGTTGAGGGTTTTATCATGTCAATGTGGCGCCAGGTTCAACGGTCGGTGCAACCATCTTACCTGCAGCCTTGGCATCCATGTAAGGATAATAGTCCCTCCTTACACTTTGGGTTTTAAGTCATCCATATTGATGACCCTATGGTCTAAAGAACGAAATGGAACACATGTTTATGACTGTAACCATGTTCTATGAGTTCTGGATGACCATTAGGGATCATGGTCACTCGGGACCTTTCAAGGGCGAAATAATTGTTCTGAGGACATCCGCAGTGACGCTCCCCCCTTCCTCCTGCATCACTATATATACACTATACTATATATATATACTACCTGGGAGGAATTACGTCACTACGTGGGGGTCTTGTACCATGACAAATTCTGGTATAAGAATCTCGATGCATCTGGCCCCAGAAGGCCATCCATATTGACAACCCTAATGGTCATCTGGAACTCATAGAACATGGTTACAGTCTTAACCGTTCATTGTCAGTAATTAACACAAAATTAAAACATGAAAAGAACAGTGACCAGCGGACTTGCCGCGAATTGCATCGTTTGGCGTCCTGAATATATTCAAGATTTTTATGATCAGTCCAGACAGTGAAGGGATGCTCATCCCCCTCGAGCTAATGTCGCCACTCTTCAAGCATCAATTTCACCGCCAAAAGCTACGTCATAATTTCTCTTGGCCGGTATCAGGCCCCGAGAAAAATAGGCACACGGATGCACTTTCTGTTCTAGGGGTGAACACTGAGACAATATAGCCCCTACTCCCAACTCAGACATATCAACCTCTACCACAAAGGGGAGTGAAGGGTTGGGAGTGATAAGGATGGGCTCAGAGCTTAACCTCTTCTTTAACTCTATGAAAGCTGCCTCTGCTTTCAGAGTCCACTGGAACCGCAAAGGTGCCATTTTTTTGTCAGAGCTGTGATAGGTGCGACCACTGCACTAAAATTGTGAATAAAACACCTGTAAAAATTAGCGAATCCCAGAAAGCGCTGCACCTGTTTCACCGATTCTGGGGTAGGCCAGTTTCATGACTGCCGAGACCTTCTCGGGGTCCATTTCAATCTTTCCTTCCGTCACTATAAACTCCAGGAAGGAAACAGAGTCAGAATGAAAGGCACACTTCTGCCTGACATAGCCAATGTGTTCCGAGATATCAGCGGAAAAAATTTAAAATTTAAATGACGTCTAAATAGACTAATACAAATTTCTCCAACATCACCCTGGGCACATCATTCACTAGTGCCTGAAAGACAGAGGGGGTGCAAGTGAGCCCGAACGGCATGAGAAGATACTCGTTGTGTCCGCTATGAGTATTAAAGGCTGTCTTTCACTCATCTCCCTCGTGCATACGCACTAAATTATAAGCATTACGGAGGTTGATTTTGGAAAACACAGATGCCCCCTGGAGACGTTATATTGTTTAACCCTCTATAATCAATACAGGGTCTGAACCCCCCGTCTTTTTTCTCTATGAAAAAGAAACCAGCACCAGCTGGTGAGGTAGAGGGTCTGATGAAGCCATTAGCCAGAGCCTCCTCAATGTATTTCTTCATCGTGGCACTTTCGGGAGCCGACAAAGAGTACAAAGAACCCCTAGGAGGTACTGTGCCAGGATGTAGGTTAATAGCACAGTCGTAAGGGCGATGGGGTGGCAATGAGGTGGCTCGCTGTTTATTGAAACCCTCTGCGAGATCCGCATAGTCAGTGGGTACGTTAGCTGGCAAGGGGAAATCGAGAGCCCCCACCACTCTAGTAATACCCAAACTAGGTGGGCAATTAGGCGTGGATTCAAACAGGACTTCCGAATCCAAGAAACCGTCCATGGAGAATTCGTCCCAAAGAGAATTCCCATCAGGCAGCGAGTCCCAGGCCAAACTCTCGTCCCTGACCCCTGAGGATGGAGAAGACCTAACTAGATCAGCCGGACAATCCATTTCCTCATCGTTGCTGACCGAACTAGTCTCAGACTCAGACCCACAACCGCCAGGAGTAGGTGATGACGTCAGCAGACAATGCGGTGCACATTGGGGGCCCCATTGGAGGATG
The DNA here is from genome assembly GCA_029718625.1 of Synaphobranchus kaupii. Lineage (NCBI taxonomy): Eukaryota > Metazoa > Chordata > Actinopteri > Anguilliformes > Synaphobranchidae > Synaphobranchus > Synaphobranchus kaupii. Next base: position 15,676,825 of record CM056384.1, on the reverse strand, counting down.
GTGTTTTTATTCTCACCCCAATGGACATGTGAATTGTGCGGGAGCAACCAGGAGTACCCTAAGATGAGATGATAGGCCAGGGAGTTGACCAGGAAGAACTTAATGCGTTCTGAACGATTTCCATAAAAAACACGCATACAGATAAGTCCCGTGGTCTCTTTGACTATACCAGTACCCAACAGGCGACCGTCAAGAGCAGTAACATAACGGGGTCGTGAGAGGGGGCGAACTGGATTTTTCAGCTCTCTAGCCCACTGGGCATCCACAAAGCACTCTACCGCTCCAGAATCAATAAATGCATCGATGTTAACCGAGCGCTGATTCCACTGCAATTGAACGGGCAAAAGGGTACGAAAGACTGTATTATTATGTCTCGCTAGTGTCTTTCGTTCCACTAGCGAGACCCCCCGTTTCCCACCAACTTCAGGCACTCAGCCTTAATGTGTCCCCTGCATCTGCAATAACGACACCATTCCCCGCATGGTCTGGACTCCTGAGTGTCGTGTAGTGATGAGCTATCCACCTGCCTAGGCTCGTCCCTACTCAGGGGGAAGTTAAAGGGGTACCCGAAAATGGGGAGCGGACCGAGTGGAATGGTCTATCCCTTCACCTTTTTCTCTCTCACGTTCCCTGACACGGTTATCAATGCGGATAGCAGTTGTCACATGGGCGTCGAACAGAGCAGGCGGTTCGAGCACTGCCAGGTCGTCTTTGACAGGATCCGAGAGGGCATTAGTAAACAAGGTGATGAGTGGACCTTCAGTCCAACCTGTCTCGCCTGCAAATGCTTGGAATGTAATAGAGAACCCTGCTACAGTATTACTTCCCTGACGGAGGCGGGTTAGCCTCATAGCAGCTTCCTGCCCCGAAACATCACAGTCAAATACCTATGCCATTGCTTCCATGAGGCATGTCCATGAACGGTGCGTGAGACCAGACGAGAGCGGTACCGGTCAGCAATGATAAAATGAGCGCCACACGCGAGTCCTGAGTGGAAAAGCGTGAGGGTTGCGCCTTAAAAAAATCTAACACTGTGACAAGAACCCTCTACACTTCCCCGATTCTCTGTCATAGCAGAGTGGGAGCTGGAGTTTGGGCTCCCTAACAATGAAAGGAGTCGGCGGTGAAAAGAGAATCTCAGGAGAAGGTGCTTGTGTGACTGTGGGAGCTGCCGCTCCAGCCAGTAGGCAAAGACTGTCCACCAAATCATGCAGACAGTCCTCCTGGCGGTGTAGCTGATCAACCAGTTGTTCCTGCTGGTTCTGGATGACCAGCTGCTGCGCTTGGAGTGCGCGAATACCCCCCTCATGAGCAGCTAAGGCCGCGTGCTGGGTGGCCAAGATTTGTTCGAACCCCAACGGGGTCGCTGGTACCTCCATTATGGCTTTTGTGTACTGTGAGGGAGGGGAAGGGGTCGGAGAAACAGACGTGACTGTAAGGGGATCTAAAAGCTGCCCACAAACGTGGGATAACCACAAGTTGGGGGAAAGAATTGGAATACCCCGACAGAACAGGAAAAAAAACTAAGGGGAAATAACCCCCAGCGTATAAGCCAACAGAAAACAACCCAGAAAAGAGGGTGAAAACAGACTCGAAGACTCGAGTGGAAACCGACAGAAAGTGAAAGAAAAACCTCCAGCTCAATAAAATACAAATGAGCTCAAACAAGGAGAAAAGGGTAACAAAGGTTACAGCCTCAAAGAGGACTGAAAGAAAACCGAGGAAAGAAATTAGTTTAGAAAAAGAAAATAAGTTAGAAAACGTCCTAGAGACCAAACCTATACACTAAACTAAAGAAGTTCCTGCGTATCTTTCCAAAACAGAAAAGATATGCAGTCTTCTAGTTCAATACGAAGTTACTGGCCTGAGCATAAACAAAGCTTACACAAAAGCACCGAAGAAAGAAGACGCTGAGCTTAAGTAGCCAGCAAAACACCAGAAACCAATAACCATGATTAGTCACGGAAGGCGGAAAAAACAACAGGAGTGCCCTCTCGCGGCCCTGAGTGGCAACACCCGCAGAAAAGAAACAGCAGGAAAACAGAAACAGACTTGACACAAAACCATGAAACAGACTTGACACAGAGGAAATCAGAGAAAACTGGTAGAGCTGGCTATTCATGGAAAATCAGCATGGCTGTCCTGTTTGCTTGACTGGTAAGCATTGGAATTAAATTTACAAAATTTACAGCGAGGGTAACACGGGGCCAGCCTGCCACTTTGCATTGTGGGTTAGGTGCTTTGTTTTTCCTAAAAACATATTAAAATATTCCCAGTTAGTTAAGTTGCACCATTCCATTATTCACCCATAGTGAATCATTTACTACAGCCATTGGTCTGCTTGTGAAATTCCTTTAGAAAAGCAACACAATTCATTTTTAAACATATTTTAAATAGAGAGCATTACATAAAGAGCATTACAGACACTGAAATTAGTTAACCTTTTCATTATGGCAGACTATTGCATAAGGATGATTTGCAGTTACCCTGCAGAAATGGAGATGGATGGGATGTATTGTACTGGAACCTTATCAGAATATTAAAGGAATTTGGAGAAGATGGCCAAAAGCATCACAAACCATCAGAAAACCTCAGTAAAATAGGTTATTAATCAGCACATCCCCACAATCCACTTATGAAGGAGCTTTTGTGCTTCAATCTGAATGTAGCTCAAAAATCGAAGTTATCAAGTAATTTGAATGTGACTCAAAAATAGTCTTTTTTTCTAAACCTTCCTCTTCATGTTATAGCTAACATTTCTCACAGAAATACTACAGAATATATAGGCAAAATACATATACATACATATATACAAATAAAAACCTGCTGATTCCTAATAAAGGCATTATAAAATGAAATACATTAATAAATTAAAGAGTCACAGTGACCAGTCCTATTTTACAGAGGTGGAAATCCAGGGGACATAAAGTCCTAGCATGTGTTCCTTCCACCCATAGACTCAGCCAGCTGATTTCACTAATTAGTTCTACCGCCTTGCTGAATAGTTATGTTGATTAGCAAATCCAGGTGATTGGAGCAAAATATTTGGGAGGACTTTTACTTTATGTCCACTGGATTTCCACCTCTGTTCAAAACACAGCACAGTGCAAACACACAGACAAAATGCTACTTGTAAAATAAGTACCTCTGATACATGAGTACATATTACACTCATACTTTACCTTGCTTTACTTTTAATCAGTGTGGACTCATATGAACTCTGTTATGGTTGAATTAATTTTTTTTTTTTGCTGTCTGATAAACATCTTTCAAGGTGAGACTAAACAGGCTGAGTGGTCTGTTCTCATAAAGTAAGTAAATAAATACATAAATAAATGCTTACGTACTTCAGTTCACCCTTCCCATCTCTCAAAATTCTCAGTAATTCTTAGACGTAAAATAATGTCAAATAATGTCAGTTAGCAAGCCATAATCAATGTAGGAGACAGACATGCTACTGAAATATCCTACGTACTCTCTCCACAAGGATCGGTCATGGCTTTGCCTGTGAAAGCAGAGATAAATATGCTCACCTGTTCATTTTCCTGTACACCTGTACAGGCCTACATGCACGTTAGTGGTGTGTAACTGTTGCAGAGATGCCTGATGGTCATTTAAAACCACAACCAAGTCATTCCCAGCCACAATACTTTGCATACCTGTATAAACGCCTCCGTACTGATTTGAATGACTCAACATGGTTACTGTTCCCAACCGCAGAGAATCTTGTTTTTTTGGTGCTCCCCTCCCCCCCCCTTTCTCTCCAATTTGGATTGCCCAATCATATTTTCAGTGCTAACTGGCACACCCTCTGCTATAAATATGGGAGACCTCAGCCAAGCATGTGCTCTATTGCAGTTTGCAAGTTGGGCTCACACAGACATGAGTTTGGAGGAAGACACTTCATAAGCAGCTCAGCGTACTTAGTACTGCTGGGGGGACACTGGTGCACGGTGAGATGGTCATCCCCGTGTCATCAACTGAAACCCTCCCATCCCTGGATGAGACGAGAGCCAACTGGGCTTCCCACTGTGGGGCTTCTGGCCATAGTTAGCATTTTACACAGTCCGGATTCAATACCAGACGATGGGGCCCATCCAAGCACTAGAACAGAGGCTTATCAGATACCAGACCATGGGACCCATCCATGCATTAGAACAGTGCCTTAACAAATAACATACTGGATTTATCAAAATTAATGTGGGTGTACAGTATGTGATATTAAAAGCCTTTAATGCATCTGGGCAATATTTTAAAATGCACTTGGCTCGCGTTGCGGCTAAACAGTGTAGACATACAATGTAGACAAAAATAATATCTGAATAAGTAGATTTTTAATTAGCCTAGACACCGCAATTAGTTGCTCATCACATGTAGCCTAAACGGAATGAAGCATGAGCCAGTTAAAATGATTCAATCTGGAAATAGCCTCTGTATAAGGATTTATTGGAGACAGCCATATGAAAATAATTATGCATCACCAGTCATTGTTTGAAAGACGCAAAAATGTAACCTTTAAAAATAAAAAAATTTAACATTGTTTCTAAGAATGGCCGAACTAGCTCTATTAGCCTAGAGGACCTAGCAAACTCCGCACCTCGGCATGTGAGAATCTTTGATGCTTCCAGTGTAAGTGGAAAAAAATGCTGGTGGGGGAAAGTCGCTGTCGCCATCTTTTATCACCCCTTCCAGAACCACTTTCCCAATGATATCCAACATCCTCTCCTCTGCAGGTGAGAGGTCCGGGATGCCCTTTTCTCCACCTGTACCGCCAGAACTTGTTTGTTAAAAGGTTATTTTCTTTCTTTTCTAAATCTCAGCTGTGTAGTTTGCTATTCAGAGGAAGCACTATTTACAGCCCTGGGTATCCGCTGCCACATAGCAGGTTTTGAGCTATAGGCTGCACACCACTACTAATGCTCCCAAAAAGCACACAGTAATTTTCATGTTCATTCAGAAGCATTTCAATTTCACCCTCACAGAAAAATTCTTATTCTTTGCTTCCCTGTTGCCTGCCTTGGCCTATTATACTGGAGAAATGCCATGTTGGCATGTGCATTTTAGAATAGAATAGAATAGAATAACTTTTATTTTCCCACTAGGGAACTTCAGTTGTAGCCCCAGCAACAACAAAAAAGACATAGACAGTGGGGCAGACCCACAACACAGAAACATCAAGACATTCAATATAATCATTGCATTAATCAAACTAATCAAGTAAATTTAACTGGAATGCAGCCATGATTAAAAATAGCCCCCGCTGTCCCGAGATGTCCAGTGTGATTATACGGAAGCCGACGGGTATAAAACACAACGACATTTCGGAAAACACACCAACAATTTATAAAACACAACGACATTTCGGAAAACAGACCAACAAGTTATAAAACACAACAACATTTCAGAGAACAACTGCAAGTCAGAAAACACAACGACATTTTGGAAAACACACCAACAATTTATAAAACAACATTTCGGAAAACACCAACAAGTTAAAAAACACAACGACATTTCGGAAAACACACTAACAAGTTATAAAACACAAAGACATTTCGGAAAACACACAAACAAGTTATAAAACACAACATTTCAGAGAACAACTGCAAGTCAGAAAACACAACGAAAAACCCCAAAACACATTTACAAATCACTTAACGGAAAGGGTAAGAACTAGGCCTACATGAAGGGAGATTGTAGTCTCCTTCTTATTGGATACGTAGTATGTCAAATGAGAGTTTGACAGCGCGAGTGACCAACTAACAACAGTTTCTGTTATCTAACGTGACATTCAAGACAGAAGACAAGCCTATGGAGTTTATTTAGTTCCATAAATAGCGTGCGTGGAATTCTGAAATGTGCACACAGAACAGCATTTTTTGCTGTTTTTAGCTTGTTAAACAGCAAAAAACACAGCATTTTCTTCCCCAAAAAAAGTGGCTAATTTGTTTTTTTTCCCCGAACCCATGTGGTTAAGTTCTTCCATCACTTTCCCTTAAACTTTTTTACGCAATGTAGGTTTGGCTCATTGTCATTTGCTTTGTCTTTGAATTCTTCATCGACTAATGATTAGTCTTTGTTGCCATGTGTCCACAATACCAATTATGAGCCTATTGATTCACCTCAGCCTTTATTTTGATCAGTTAGAAATGTACTTACCTGAAATAACCAATCAAATCAACAGCTAGTAAAATCAATAGGCTTGTAATTGGTGATAGCGTGGAAACATATGGCAAAAAAACTAACCATTGGTAGATAATGAAGAATTCAAAGATAAAGCAAATGACGATCTAAACCTGCATTGTGTTAATGAGTTTAAGGGGGAAATGATGAAAGAACAGTTTTTAATTTGATCAGTTAATCATTTTTTTTAAATTACCTCCTTTTTGTAATTGTTTGCAATAGGCCTATAGCACAATAAGCACAACGTGAACATGGGAGTTTTATTCTTCATCGCATGCATATTTCTGATGTAATGTAGCTTAAGAGGGTAAATGATCCCTCTTAAGATGAAAAGCACATAATTAAGAAACATTAACAGCTTGTTAAAATTCTGGGATTGCAGAAAACAAACAGGGGTAACCCAGGACCGAGTTTGGGAACCACTCTAGCACAATTATAGGCTACCATAGGCAAGCAAATTACTGAAACCTCATTTACAATTGCTCCATTTCATTAGCACAGCTTAGTTTAGATCTATGCATCAAGACCGATTCTGCTCATAAGTTTTCAATTCATAATAGATTATGGACTGCATCTTAAATCAGGTGTAACAGGTTGGTTGTAGAGGACAGGTGCTACTAGGTGATAAAGATTGAATGCAATACGAGGGGGGAGGAATGGAAATTAGGCAAGTTTCCTACTTCACAAGTTCCCCTGAATTTCAGCGACTAACCTTGAAGAAATAACACTGTCAATGGAGCCTTTACTGACAATTTAAACTGAAGTGATTTGCTGGCGTATCAGCTGTGTTGTCTTGGCCAGTATTCTGGGATCGTCAGTTCAATTAAATCAGTGCTTACTATATTTGGCATAGGGATAATGTTTCTGTTTTGCATTGATGCATTTTGATTCTTGTGCGTTTAGGCATTTGAAAAATATCAGATGAACTTAAGCAAATGAGCATTTTATGATTATGCTGATTAAAGGTATTTCACATTTTAAATAAGAACAAAAATGCATCTGTATTCAAAAATAAGAACTTAGCATAGGCTACACACTACCACTGAAAGGTGTCTGAATGCCACCTAGTGGACATGTGTTGAAACACAATAGCATTAATTTTAATCAGGAAGGCAGAAGGACTGGTTAATTGAAAGTAGTGGAACTAAACACTCACACCCAGAACGCATTTAAAATGCAATAAAACAATATATTGTGAATTGAAAACTTATGAGTAGAATTGACCCTGGTGCATAGAGCGAAGCACTGCGCCACTGAAATGGAGCAATTGTAAAGGAGGTTGTAGTATCGTAATTTGCCTGTGGTAGCTATAGCCTAATTCTGCTGGAGGAAAAGTTAGGTATTTTAAAATCATAATTCATGTATGGCCTTCTAGGCTTGTCCGATGAGAAGACACTCAATCGCTTAATCGAGACGGCAAACATTCAATCACATTTGTTGCAGATAGTAGTCAGGAAATAGATCTAACATCGGTGGTGCTGCTGCTACTCCTCATAGCCTACTGCGTGACAGGGAGAAAGCACTCAGCAATCTTAATATCAGTAAATTAGCTTTTACATTACGTAGATTAACACAACATTACCTAAACAAATAACACAAAGATACATAATTTAATAGGCACGACCGTTCAGCGGCATGTAAGATCTGCGGTGAACAGGTTTGGTCTGGTCTAACCTTGATCATCATTGATTGGGTGGTGGAGCCAGGTGGAGCTCATTGGACTGTTCTTTCATCATTTCCACCTTAAACTCATTAACACAATGCAGGTTTAGATCGTTGAGAGAGGCTGAGGTGAATCAATAGGCTCCTAATTGGTACTGTGCACACATGGCCACTAAAACTAAGGATTAGTCGATGAAGAATTCAAAGACAAACCAAATGACAACGGGCCAAACCTGCATTGTGTTAATAAGTTTATGGGAAAGTGATGGAAGAATGTAACCACATGGGTTCAGGAAAAAACAAATTAGCCTTTTTTTTTTTTGCAAAGAAAACACAGTGTTTTTCGCTGTTTTTGAGTTAATAAAAACGGCGATTATTTATGCCATTTTAACAAGCTCAAAACGACGAAAAATACTGTTCTGTGCGCTCATTTCACAATTCCATGCACGCTATTTATGGAATTAAATAAACTCCATAGGCTTGTCTTGAATGTCACGTTAGATAACGGAAACTGTTGGTTGGTCACTCGCGCTGTCAGGCTCTCATTTGACATACTGCGTGTCCAATCAGAAGGAGGCTACAATCTCCCTTCATGTAGGCCTAGTACCTACCCTTTCCGTTAAGTGATTTGTAAATGTGTTTTGGGTTTTTTCGTTGTGTTTTCTGACTTGCAGTTGTTCTCTGAAATGTGTTTTAGCTATAACTTGTTGGTGTGTTTTCCCAAATGTTGTTGTGTTTTATAACTTGCAGCTGTTCTCTGAATTGTTGTTGCGTTTTATAACTTGTTGGTGTGTTTTCCGAAATGTCATTGTGTTTTATAACCGTCGGCTTCCATATGATTAAGCAGTCCAACACACAAACTCCGCCTTTCCTCCATACATGCAGTGTTGCGGTCTCTGTGCACTGTTGAAACGGAGCACCGAACTGCGTTAGCCTTCCCAGTCATCGCCTCACTCCTCCCCCGCATTATCTTCTCCTTTCTCTTCCCTGGTGGCCTTGAAGATTGCCCGCAGTCCTAGACCAGTCCCGAGTCCCGACATCTTCAACTCCGGTGAAGAACGATGGTAAACTTTGTAGCTGGAGATCCAACGGACATTCCCAAGCATATGTTGTGAATGCGTCTCCATGGTGATGACCACAAACAAAATTATCCCGAATATACAATTCGTTAATATTATCAAAACGAGCAGCATGAGTGCCCTGAACAATCTTCAGCCCGCTTCCCCCTACCACAACAGACAAACAGCGCATGAAAAAAACAAAAGACAAAAGCCAGACACAACAAAATACATTCAAATTAACAAACACGAACACTAGAGACAGCTGGACTACATGTTGCCATTACAGCGCCACGTGACGAATCAAGAGAATTAAGAGAGGTGGCCTTGCCAAATATGGTAGTAAATGGGCATGTGAGTATGGTAATTCATAACAATGAATTCTGAGTCTGATTTATCAACCTACGAATGCATTTTCCTTCAGACCCTACCATAGGGGGTCTGTGATTTCAAACGGGATGCAATTGCAATCTCTCCTCAGTCGTTCTGCGACCGGTCTGCTATAGCATCATCGAATGAGGGATGGTTTTGGTTGGCAGGATTTCCCTTGCCTATTGCACAAGATTGCTATGATGTAACAAATATAATCAATTTGTGCTTCTGATAATTTAGTGTAGCTTTTACAGATCAATGTTGGACACTATATGTTTGGCTGACTGTGATGTACGTAAATCTTTGTACTTTATTTGAGTATAATGTATTGTGAGCCGACAAGGGGAACCGTGATTAGAGGCCGATACATTCTGGCAACCTGGCTCCAGTCACCCTCATGGGAGGCCCGCCCTCATTGGGAGCACCTGATCCTAATTCCCCATCATCAGCAGCAGACAAAATGGAGGGTGGAGGTTTTGTTTTTTTGCCACGAGGACCCAGCAAGGCAATAAGTTGTTATTAAAGTTCCTTGAATTGACTTTTTTTTTTAGGGAAAGTTTGGCTGCTGGACAAACAGTGATGGACATCCGGTGTTGGTGCATACCAGAGAGGCTCCACTGAGAGCTAGTTGTTCTTTTTTGTTTGATTTTCTTTGTTCCCTTGCTGAAGTGAGAACTTACTTTCAAAATAAAAGTCCCGGCTTTCTGTACCGGAAAACATATTAACTGGTAGTTGAGTCAAATTATTGCACAGCGCACGCCCTTCCGAGTGGCGGACAGGGTTGGGTTACATATGGTGGAGAATGCGGGCATAGTGCCCCCTTCTGGCCCAACAAGACTTATAATTTGGCAAACCCAACAAACGTTATGGATGAGCTGCTGAGGCAGCTGGTGAAGTCTAACCTGGCCCAGCAACAAGCTAACCGGGAGCTCCTGGAGGAGCAACGGAAACAGAATGCTCTCCTTCACAAAGAACTCAAGAAAGTGACGGCCTTGGCTGCCAAACGGAACTGCAAACCCAGTAGTAGTCTTAACCCCAGTTGGTTCCTCCCCTAGATGATGTCATGGGTTTAGGGGCCTGCTGAGATATCACTGGCGGGAGTTGCGACTCCTGGCTGCTGGAGGGCTTTCTTGTTACTTTTTCCCTCCTACTTTTTTTTTCCAGTCCTCGTAGAGGCTGTAACCTTAGTTAATTTTTCTATTCCCTCCTAGTATTTTAGCTCAATTTATTTATCATTGAGCTGGAGGTTTTCATTTTATTAAGCTGTTGGTTTTTCACTCGTTTTCTCGAGTTACCCTCACCCTCTTTCCGGGGTAGTTTTCTGTTCTCTTATATGCCGGGTGTTTTCTCCCATAGGAGTACTTTTGTTTTTGTGGTTCCTGTTTCCCCTTCCTGTTTGAAACTTTTAGTGGTTATTCCATCTGTGTGGGTAGGTTTTAGATCCCCATGCTGTCGTGGTTGGTTCTCCGACCCCTTCCCCTCTGTCCCAGATGATCTCTTTTCTGATGAACTGTTCTCTCGGTTGTGGGAGGCCCTGCAGAAAACCCAAGGGAGGCCCTGGAGACCGGTGAAAAGTAGTAAAAAACTGTCATTAATGAATCTGGGCTTATGTACCCCAGTGTCAGGAGCAGGGTGTCATGGTTTTCTGCCTGTTCAGGTTCTGTTGCATCTCGGGGCCGCGAGAGGGCGCTCCCGTCTTTAGTTCTAGTTCTCCGAGACTAATTCATTATTTCCTTCAGGTGCACTCTGCCCTACTTAAACTCCATTCACTCATTGTTCGGGGCTTTTGTGTCATTCTTGCCATGCTAAGCCAGGTAACGCGGTATAGGATTTCAGGCGACCACTTGTCCTTTTGATTTTCCAAAGAACACACCGGACTTGCCTGTAGAGTGTTAGATAATTCAGTTTTTAGGTTTCTGTTCTCACACTTTATTTCCTGCCTTGGTTTTCTTTTCCCTGTCTCGCTACTAGACAGTAACCTCGGTTTCGCCTTGTTTCCATTTGCCTTTTATTTTAGCTCTTTGATAGTTATTGAGCTAGAGGCATTTCTTTTCTTTTCTATTCTCTGCTCGAGTCCACGACCTTCGTTCTGTTCTTTGGGTTGTTATTTGTTTGGCTTATGCCAGTATTCTTTTCCCTTTTGTTTATTTTCTCTGCTCAAAATCTACGAGTTCTCGCCCACTTATCTGGGTTGCTATATTTTGGCTATACGCCGGGAGTTATTTTTCCTTTCTGTTTATTTCTCTCTGCTCTGTTCACGGACTCCTTTCACCCTTTTTAGAACTGTAGAAGTAAGCTGTTTTGTGAAACTCTTCTGTAGGCCCAAGAAAGCCCCATATGCAAACTTCTATATAAATAATTAAATAATACAGTCAAGATCTAGTGGAAAAGTACTGAAATGGGGGGTGGCGAGAGGATGCAGGACGAGGGCATCTAGCATACCAGTCAAAACAGGAATGTTTTCCTCCTGTGTTCCATAACTAAGCTGATAAGATAGATCATGCTGACTGAACAGGTGGGAGAATAATAAAAAATAAGGGAAATGAAGGAAAATTTCACGGTCTGATTAAAAGGCACAGGAGGAGAGGTCACAAACAATTTTATTTGATAGATCAAGAGTGCCCCCAAGCGCATAGGGTAGGAACAGGTCATATAACATATTTATTTTTCGCCTAATTTGTTATTGGATAAAATAAGATATTATGAAAGGGTGTCACCGCACATTATTTGTGTATTAGTTAGGTAGAGGAGGAGTTATGATATTATACAAACTAATGTTTGTTTTTGTTCGGGGAACTCCTAATCCTCTGCGTAGGGTATAGGACCTCCCGTTGGCGTCAATGCTTAATAAATGGTTAAACTGAATAGAAGACTGCTATTTCCTTCATCTTCATCTTGAGAATTCTCCAGCTCAAAACCCATCTCAAATTGAACCTAATGAGGAGAGAGTAAAGGACTTCCCTCCACATATTTGGCGTGCCAGCCAGGACTCCAAGATCCCGGGAAGGACACAGAAGGGAACCAACGGCGTGCGGTGTTTTATCTTCAAGTTAGAGACCGGTCAATAGTGAGAGGTAAACAGACACCTTTTTCATAAAAAGTCTGCAGAGAGGAATTACCCGCACTCCGTTGACCCCAAGTGTGGTCCTACACCGGGTGACGGGGCTGAGTGGAGAAAAATAAATAAATAAATAAATAGGCAGAAAAATTGTGATGAATGTGAAATGAGCACGAGTGTAAAAGAGTAAAAAGGAAAAAAAAAAGTGAAATAAGAGTGTAAAAGAGTAAAAGAGAGAAGCGCTGAAAAATTCTGCTCAGATATATTAAAATATATATCAAATTATTCATTTCGGGAGAGCAGGTCGACAACACTGTGGGGGAGCAATAGGGCTCCAAGTTAGCTAGCCAAAATCTCTGAAACAATGAGAATTTCCGGGTTGTGGGCCGCGTAGAGGTTGTGTGTAAAGGGACGCCTTTCCCTTCAAACAGTCCGCCACAAACGGTGATAGGGTGAAGCAGTCGAAAGATACTGCCACTGCTATATTACGGTAGGGACAGTTAGGGAAGCAGTGTTGTGAGAAATTTAAATAAAAAAAAAAAAGAGGAGAGCAACGTTGTCTGTGTAAATAATTTTTGTTAATAAAACTATAATATTTGTTAGATTTTTTTGTAAATAGTACTATATGTATATACATATATCTCAATTAATCAAATTAGAACAAATACCACCTCCAAGAAGTGTACCTCAAGGTTTTATAGTTCTTTGGGTTGTGCTATTATTGTATTTTACAATAAGTTTGGGCTGGTTAGCCTTTACCATAGATCCATTGCACGGGTTGTACAATCAAACTTAACATAATCGATGAAACAATACTGTAACAGGAGAATAATAGAAAAAAGATAAGGTGTGCTAACATTATAATGGAATCTGTTGTATTTTGGATGCTGTATATAATGCTGAAGGAAATTATGTAAATAACAGGGTTTTACTTAGATAGATAGTACTCCACTAGAAAAGTGGAAATATTATGTGTATGTTATTGTGTATGTTATTGTGGGAAAAGATACAGTGGGAAAAGAATTAACACGAGAACAGTTATATGGAGTGAAATCTCTGTGCTGCCATTCAGGGATTGATAAATTCCTAAATAATTTAGTTTTTATTTTTATTAGTTTTTAATTTCACTTTCTAATTTAAAGGGAGAGAAATTAAATATTGGTTTTGAATGTTTTAAATTACCCTATATGCAATCCAGATTTCAGATCACAGATCAGGAAGAGGATCAGAAACTAAAACTAAAAAGAATTCATGATTCATTTTTATTTTATTTCAGTTTGTTTTGCAACACTACAGTACAGTTTTAGTTTCGTTTTAGTTTTTAAAGTAACTTTAGCTTTTATTTTTATTTCAGTTAACTAAAATGATTTTTTATTTTAGTTTCAGTAATAGTTTCACTTTCAGTTAACTAGAATAAGCTTGCATGGGCGTAAAGAAAAATAAGGATTTGAAAACCCGGAAGGGTGAGCCTTTAAACCCAAGATCCAAGACAGCTCTCTCCTGCATGAGTGAGTTATTTCAAACAGACTATGGGCATACCATGAGAAAATGGGAAGAGTAGACAAGAGGTGGTCCCTTGGTATGACCTAAGGAAGGTACTTTTGGGCTTCAATGCCTGCAATCAGTGGAAACAAGGAGAGTAAGGGCTGGAAAGGAAAGGTGCAAACTCACAGAGCCTAAATCAATGGAAGAATGAGTCTTTCAGATGGAGAGCGACTGTGGAGAGGAAGGAGGAGCACCAGCCGAAGGCGGACCCCCCAACCAGCGCCATCAGAGCGACCACCAGACGAACGGCGGCCGGCGAATGGAGCCATTAAGGCTGAAGGCCTGTATCCCCTATTGAACAACATTGGGAAACAAGAGGATCTGAGCCAGGGGCCTGAGACTACTGTGAGGATGAGGCCAGAGTTGGGGAAAGTGAAAGCGATGGAAGTAGAAGGTAATTTGGAAACCGTTTTAATAAGATCAAAAGCAGCAGCAGGCCCAGAGGAAGGAGAATCAGAGACAGCCCAGAGTGACAGCCGAGGAAACGAGGGAAATCCCGCAAATAGCATACCATGCCCATGCCTCCACACACCTCATGGCGGGCCAGAGAATCAGGGAATGACAAGTTGCAAGAACGAAACAGTCAAGTCGTCGGGGGCACGTGAATCTGAAAGGAGCAGCAAGCTAGGATGTGCCACCGGATATCAACAGGCAATGGAAGAAGCAGAGGGAGGTGAGAAGTGAGAAGAAGCTGTGAGAATGTGAGATGTGAGAAGAAGAAATGAAGAAGAAATGTGAGAAGAAGAAACAAAACCGAAAGGAGAATCAAGAAGAGCTGGAAGAGACCCAAGGAGAGGAGAATATGACATGAAATGGAAAGTGAAACTAAGATCAACTGCCCTTCCCAGAGATGAATCAAGCTCCTCTGATAGTGAAGAATCAGATGACAGTACAACAAGGAAGAAGAAGAAAGTGACAAAGGAAATGCTGAAACAAACCCTAAAGGAGGTGAAAAAGGCAGAACAAGCATTCCTGCATGAAGGAGGGTACTCGCAGCAACGAGTTCAAGAATTAAAGCAGATCTACGATATCAGTAGTGATATCCAGAACAGTGCCAGCAAACTCCTCAGGAGGAGCGGCAGAAGAAGAAGAGCATCTGATCGATACATCCCAGGGGAAGAAGGACATGAAGAGGATGAAGAAACCTTCCTGGCCCATTGCAAGTCCTACACCAACCAGGGAGACAACAGCCACTCACTAAGTACACCCCATGGTCGTCAATGGACTCGGGGAACATGGTTAAGGATTTACCAAGAATAACAGATGGAGCAGGGCCATGGATAGCGAGGGTAGAGATGAGGACGACTCACCTGCCCCTGTGCATGGGAGATGTTAAGCAGCTACTAGCAAGATGTGTGGGGCACAAGGTCACGGAAATAATGGACCTGGCAGGCCTGAAAGGAATTATGGACACCCACAAGATAGACGGAGAATCATTCAACAGAAACAGACCAGGTGTGTGGGCCGCTTTGAGAGAGTTGTTTCCACATAAAGCAAACCTTGCAGAGATAACGAGTGCAGAACTAAAAGAAGGAGAGGACATCCATGATTTTATCAACAGAATGCAGGAGACATGGAACACAAATATGGGACAGCTATTTGATGCATCGCAAGGAACACCGACAATGTTCTTTCACATGTTGTGTAAAGCATTGCCCGATCCAGTGATAAAGGCCCTAAGCAAGGTTGTGGGGCTTTCCCAGGAGAATTGGGATAAACAAAGAGCCCATCTTGTCCACCACATGAAGCTGCACAGGGAAAATATCAAGAACTCAGAAGGGCAGAATAAATCTCTAAAGAAGAAGCTGTTACTTCTCCAGATAGCCGAAAAGGAGAAAGAAGAACAGGGAATTCAAGCAGCAGTGATAACCCAGCAGATACAGGCACCCCCACCCTCACAACAAGTCCAAGGAGGACAGGGCCCATCCATCTAATTGTTAGGTGTCGGTGGGGGAAGGACCCAAATGCAGGCAGGAGTATAAAAGACCGAAGTTTAATAAAGGCAGCAATCCGTAGTGAAACAGGCTGGGTCAAAAACCGGGGAGACAGGGCAACGGTACAAAGCACAGTCCAAATAGTGGTCAAGGAACAGGCAGGGGTCAAAACCGGTAAGGCACAGCAAAAGCACAAAACCAGGATCCAAAAACAGGGTCGCGAGAACACAGGCAGGAGTCAAAAACCGGGGAGGCAGAGGAGGAACAAAAAGAAAACAAAACAGACTGAAAACAGAAATAAAACAACAACAGGCAAAAAACTAGGGAAACAAAAACTAGGAAACAGAAACTACAGAATAAACAAACAGGTCGGGCAGAATCTCGGAAAAAACAAGGTAACACAGAAGCAAAGATATGGAACTCGCAAAGACAGACTGAAATAACAGGGTTTAAATACACAAGGAGAAGATTCACAAAAGGAATCAGGTGTGAAGGGGATGGGAAATGGGAGAGTACACAAGTGAGAACAATGAGGGTTAACAAGGACTAATAAAACAATGAAGGGGGAAACGTAAGACACGGACTGGAATACACATAGACACGATGATAATCAACGGCCTGGGGTTAGCAGGTAAACAAGTGTACAGCTCAGAGGGGAGAAACACAAAAGTGGACACACGTGCAGAGAATGTGAAATCACAGATAGGTACAGGGATAGGATAACGAGGAGGGAAATGACAGCTGCAGGTAGAAACTCAAGATGAATTAGTAATTAGTAATGTTAGTAGCGAACTCTAAAACCCTAATGTTAGTAGGTTAGCTGGTTAGTATTATATACACGTTAGTTTGTTAGCAGGTTAGTATTAAATCTAATCTAACAGTTAGTATGATTAGTACATTAGTATTATATACAAATATTAATAAAGCCAGAAGGAAGAAAACGAGATACGAAATACAGAGGAAACCCAAATGTTCCCAAAATCACCTGAATAGTGTAATGACAAAGACAGGGAGTGGAATCTGAGGAACATGGAACGCGGACTGACAATTGCGAGGGAAATGCAGGAAAAAAGGAAAAGAAATCAGGAAACAAATAAAAACAGACAGAATTACAGGATCCTAACACTAATGGGCAGGACCAGATTTCCAAAGGCCAGTGTCCCCATGGACAAACCAGGGCGGCCAGTGGCAGCAGAAAGGAGACTGCTGGAAATGCGGAAGGATGGGTCACTGGGCCAGAAACTGTCAGAGAGGAAGAGGAAGGGGAGGATTCCAATCAAGAGGTCGCATGAACCAAGGAGCAAACCCTGGGGGGTGGCCCCAGACAATACCATCACATCAAGGACCCGAGAACCAGATAGCAATGACCCCACAGCAAAACATGTATGGGGAGTAGCAGGAGGGATTGCAGCCACAACAACAATGGGGGATGAGTCCCCATCAGAATCCCCATCAATAGGGATGCCTTGAGAATCCCACACCCCTAGGAGCAGAGGGAGAATGTGAGGCAAGGGAAATGCTATCTATAACATCCAGCTGTGCCACAAATGAACCAAGAATTGATATTCTCATAAGAGGGAAAACATGCAACTTTTTAATAGATACTGGGGCAACCTACTCCTGTATTGGTCTGGAGCACACTTGCCACTTACAACACATCATATTAAAGCAAAAACTGATAGTGGGGGAGCAACAAATTGCGGCAAAACTCCTATATACCCCTAACGTACCCGTAAACTTGCTAGGAAGGGATCTGCTGTGCAAATTGAATGCCACCATTTCATGCACGCCTCAAGGGCTGATTTGCATTTCCTGGATCATCTGGACAATATGTGATGGACATGTTAAACAAGGAACAGGGTGGCCCAGTAGTGTACTGGGGACAGTTACCACAAGAGAATAATTTGAATGAATATTGGAAGCTATGGACAAGAACATGCCCGGTACTGAAAGAAAGTATCAGCAAGACAGAAATCAGGGATCAGCTCCACATGACCTTATTCTTCGACCCGACGGAAGAAGATGAAGAGTATGTACAGGACTTCAAGGAGATAGACGGAAAACAGGGAGTGATACATGCAAGAGGCATCGGAAAAGAAGGGGTCGGGGCTATGATAGCTCTGGGGGAAGCACTCTCATCCAGTACGTGGACGACCTTCTCCGATGCAGCCCAAGTATGACTGCATGCAAATAGGACAATAAGAAACTGCTACAAGAACGGGCACTAAAAGGCCACAAAGTATCTAAGTCAAAGTTACAGTTTTGCCAAGAACAAGTGCAGTACCTGGGTCATACTTTTAAGGAAGGGAGCAAAAGTATTTCTGCAGAACGAATTGAAGCAATCATGAAGGTGCCCAGACCGAGAACGGTGAAAGAAATGCAGAGATTCCTAGGAATGACGGGGTACTGCAGGCAGTGGATTTGTGACTATGCGGAAATGGCACGGCCACTAAGAGATTTGTGCCTAAATAAAGCAGGAAGACACCAAATTGAGTGGCTCCCAGGGACAGAATCAGAGAAGGCGACGCCAATAACGGCAGGGCATGAAGTTACCCTGTATGTGTCACATGCAGTAGAAGCACTACCCAGCGGAATTAATGATGACCCCAGAAGAAGGCCAACCACAGGAATGTGAAAGAGTGTGGGGGCTCGTCGGAAGCAGAAGCAAGAGCAAGAGAAGACCTGCACCAAGAACCACTGGTGGCTCCGGACCACGTGTTCTTTGTGGACGGTTCATCATCCATTGATCCCCACACAGGAAAAAGGAGAGCCGGATATGCTGTAGTACGACAAGAAGGGCCATGGACATATCAAACGATCGAAGAATAAGCTCTAAACCCAGGGACAAGTGCTTAACAAGCAGAACTGGTAGCCCTAGCAAGAGCCTGTAGAAGGGGTACAGGACAAACCGTTAATATCTACTGTGACTCAGCGTATGCTTGTGGGGTATATAGTACACATTTTGGGGGAATATGTGCAAGACGAGGGTTTCTCACTGCAGGGGGAAACCCTATAAAAAACATTTTTGAGGTAAAAGAACTGTTGGAGGCCATGAAACCTGCAAAAATTATAATTATAAAGTGCGTAGTGCATATTATACAAACTAATGTTTGTTTTTGTTCGGGGAACTCCTAATCCTCTGCGTAGGGTAAAGGACCTCCCGTTGGCGTCAATGCTTAATAAATGGTTAAACTGAATACAAGACTGATATTTCCTTCATCTTCATCTTGAGAATTCTGCAGCTCAAAACCCATCTCAAATTGAACCTAATGAGGAGAGAGTAAAGGACTTCCCTCCGCAGAACCCAACCCCTTACACAGGGGGCCTCCCCGCCCAGCATCCAGGGGGAGACTCAACAGAACCCTGTTCTGAATCAGCCTCAGAGGAGTTGGAGTCTGAGCTCCCTTTCCCACCCTTGGAGGTATCGGCCGATGAGGAATCACTGGGCCCGGGACAGCTGAGCGGAAGATTTGGAACAGCTCAACTGGAAGATCCAAATCTGCTACAGGCCCAGAGTCATGTTAGAGAAATTGAAGGGAAAATGGCCCCAGGGGTGAGTAAGTTAACCATACCTCACTTTGTGATTGATAATCAGCTATTGTATTATCTCATCCAGAAGAACGGTAGGGAGAAGCGATTACTGCTTGTACCTTGACCATACGTGCCCAAGGTGTTGCATCTGGCTCATACACACCTGTTAGGGGTACACCTCAGAGCAGAGAAGACTAAGGATCGAGTCATGCACAGGTTTTTTTGGCCAGGTGTGGTGGCTGAGGTGGGAAAATACTGCAAGTCCTGTCCTGAATGTCAGTTGCATGCTCCGAAACCCCACCTCCGTAACCCTCTAGTTCCGCACCCTATTGTGGAGACTCCGTTCGAGAGAGTGGCGATGGATCTAGTGGGGCCACTGGTGAAATCAGCCCGGGGACACCAGTACATTAGTAGTAATGGATTATGCCACCAGGTACCCTGAGGAGATACCCCTATGCACCATGGCAACGAAGGGCATAGCAAATGAGCTGTTTCTAATGTTCAGCAGGGTGGGAATCCCGAAGGAAATACTGATGGACCAGGGGATGCCGTTCATGTCATGGGTAAGGAAGGATTTCTGTAAGCTGCTGAAGGTAAAACAGCTTGGTACTTCGGTGTATCACCCCCAGAAGGATGGGCTGGTGGAACGATTTAATAAGACCCTAAAGAGTATGCCTAGAAAGGTAATTGACCAGGATGAGCGGAATTGGGATCAATTAATCCCATTTGTGATGTTTTCTATAAGTGAAGTTCCACAAGCGTCCACCGGATTTTCGCCCTTCGAACTGCTATATGGGAGGCCAGCGCGGTCGGGTGATGACATCAGTTTTGGAACTGACTTGACGCCAGAAGCAGGACCTAAAGGAGCTGGTTTCTCAGAACTGTGATGTGTTTTCCTCCCAACCAGGACACACACCTCTAGTGCAACACCATACCCACACCGAATCCGTACTGGATTCAGGAGGCCAGGAGAGCAGCTATAAAGACAGAGGTGGACTAGATGTTAAGGCTGGGTATAATTGAGGAGTCACAGAGTGAATGGTTTAGCCCAATTGTCCTAGTATGTCCTAGTCCTTGCTTTATGTTAAAAGAACATGCTTAGCTTGATGTGCACATTGTGTGCCTCAAAATACATGTTCGGAACAGGTGGGGATCAAACCATCAACCTAATACACGGTAGTACAATGCCTTAACCACTCAGCTACGGGAACTTTCACAGTTAGTATGGTAGGTAGACAGCCTGTTAAGCATAGATAGTGTACTTGGCGGATGGCATACCTGCCATCTCAACATTTGTATTTCTATAGCACCACAACGTGTATTGATTGGGTTAAAACTGCAGGGCTCAAGTCTTGATCTAACTCTCAATCAACTCACCAAGTTTCAGAACTTTTTGTCAAACGGTTTTAGAATTACTAGCATTTTTGTGATAAGCCACACCCAATGCAAAATTCATTGGCTTCTCATTTGGCCATTTTTTGACATAGGCCTTAGAAAATTAATGAATGTATGTATCAAATTGGTCAAATTCTGTAGGAGGAGTAGCATTTTAAATGTTTTACAAAACATGCTAATTAGTGGGAAATCCAAGATGGCAGACTTCATGGTTCCTTGAGGCAAATTTGTTTGGCATGAGCAGCGGGACTTTTGTGACACTACATCAAACGGGGCGTCGACAGTGATTTTTTGTGAATTTTTTTAAATGTTCTTATATTTGGATCTCTATAGCACCACCACGTGGCTCGATTGGGTTGAAACTGCAGAGGTCAAGTCCTGATGTTACTGTTAAGAGACCTACAAAGTTTCATAACTTTCTGTCAAATGGTTTTGGAATTATTAGCATTTTTGTGATAAGCCACGGCCACTGAAAATTCATTAGCTCGTCACTTGGCCATTTCTTGACCTAAGCCTTAGAAAAGTAAGGCTTTAAGGAAGGCCTGTGACCCGAGTGCACACACAAAGTTACGTGACAATTGGTAGAATTTTGTAGGAGGAGTAGCATTTTAAGTGTTTTACAAAAAGTGCTAATTAGCGGAAAATCCAATATGGCTGACTTTATGGTTCCTTGAGGCATATTTGTTCATCATGAGCAGAGGGACCTGTATACCACATTTTGTGACTCTAGGTGAAACGGGGCGTCGGCAGTGGGTGTGTCAATGTAAAAATTTTGTCACGTGCACTACAGCACCGCCAGGTGTTCAATTTGCATCATAATAAAGAGGATCCAAGAGTTTGACAATCCCAACAAGCCTGCCAAGTTTGATTATTCTAGGCCAGACCAGCTCACGGGTATTTTAGAGAAAAATAAATAAATAAATCCGAACAAAAACAATTGGGTACCAGCAGCTATGCTGCTCGGTCCCCTAATAATAATAATAATAATGCCTGACATTTATATAGCGCCTTTCTCACAATCAAAGCACCTTACAATGATGAGGGGAAAACTCGCCTCAACCACCATCAATGTGTAGGACCCACCTGGCAGCCATTTTGCGCCAGTATGCTCACCACACATCACCTGAGGTGGAGAGGGAGAAAGCTGTTTTTTAGCCAATTAAACTGGGGGATGATTAGGTAGCAGATTGAAAGAGCCAGGTTGGGAGTTTAGCCAGTACACCGGGAGCCCTATTATTCTACATCGTCTACAGAAACTCCCGGAGTGATGGGAACACCCTCAGGAAGTTCCCTGTAGTCACAAATGGGAAACTGGCTTACTCAACAATAAACTACTGGCTCACTCAACAATAACTAATAACTAATAACAATAACTACAATAAACTTCTGAAGTGGAAGACTGTGCCCTATGGTTATATTTTCAGTTGTGCTGTCATCATGCATGACACGGATGAGCAAGAAATGGGAAATTTCAGAAACTCCCCAAGAGATGGATGTGTTCTGCAGCACTGTTACACATATCCTCCTAAGACCTGGTAATTAATTTGTGTCCCCTGTAGGGGACATGAGAGAGCTTCAATAAAAAATTTAACAAATAATCTTTTTGAAAATATTTTCACTGCCACATGTTTTATGTAAAAAAAAATTGCATGTTTAAGTCTTTTTTCACGAGGACATAAAGCAAACAAAGCCGGTGTCTACAGTTCAGGCTACGCAGTTAGCATCCATTATTGATACGGCAGAGGTGACATTTTATTGTATCGCTGGCTTCAGTAAATCATGCAGCCTCAGAGTTATTTTTGTGTGGGAGCTAGCTTCCCATGGCAGTCTCGTTATATATGAGACTAGACTTTTTTCCAAGAAAGCATTTTAACACTTTTGTTTTTCTGGCTGTTATTCACATTTTTTATACATTGAACCTTAATTCAACTTATACTTATCATTGTTTTATTATATTATATTTATTATATTATTCATATATATATATGAATCATGCCCTGTGTACCCTCCTGGAAAGCTGTAATGCTGGTAAAACATGCAGATGGATTGTTGTTAGGGCATACAGTACATTCTATTCCATTACGGCATAATTATTTTTCAACATTCTTTAAAATATTAGTATGATTTGTTTGTTTTTTGGGGGGGGGGGGGGGGGGGGGGCGGTGGCAATGTAAAGTAAATCATGCCAGCTGAAGCTTGTGCTACTATATCTATATATGAATGCACCTTCAAAAAGGTAAGAAAGGAAAAAAAGATCTCCATAATTTGATTTGAAGAGTTTACATTTTCTTAGTTCCTTCCATTTCTCAAAGCACTGCCTCCATGATAGTGCCATACAGCTTTTCCCCCAGGCAATATTACTATATGCATGAGTATGATATTCATGAGTTTTTGTTTTCAGCTGGGATCCTTTGAATGTATTTTTTAAATAAATTTCTCTCAAACCCATGCCACAAGTTGTTGAAGACAGAAGTCAACAAGATCTGACAGACAGGAGAATTTCCCAAGCTTTGTATTGTCTGGACCAAATTTGGGGCAGAACTCTGCTTCATTCTGGTGGAGAAAATGGCTCCTGCAGAATCCCAATTCTTTCTCCTCTCTCTGCGTTCACCACGGTTCACTTATCATAGTTCAGAGAAGCTTGGCTCAGAGTCTCTAGAGAGAGACTGTTTTAAGGATGCTAAGATAGCTAGCTGAACTATTCTTGCTTGTTTGCCTGCTCATTGACTAGTTATTGGTGTGTCTAGTCTTGGACTGACATTTTCCCAGAATATGGCAGAGGATAGAATATGTTTTTGAAACATGAAACTTTTTTTATGATACATCAGACTACAACCCAAAACCTGCTGGGTTTCAGGTTTATAATTCAGACCAGAACTCCCCACTGACTGCATTCTCTGAGGTAGACTAAAATGGAGACATCCTGCTGTGCAACATTCACTCAAAATTATTTCCTGTAACCTTTACAGAGCTGACCAGTCGTAGGCAGGTTAGTAACTCTGAGTTTTGTAAAATTCTGGGCAGTTTCACAGTTACTGGAAAACCTAGTCAGTCCATGTCAGGATACTGATCCAATATTTATCAACATTAGCGGCCATGTCCATCTCATGGGCAGTCCGAGAGGTTGAGACAGTGAAGGCACGATGCCCTATGAGCTCAGCTATCCTTCCTGAAGTGTATCAGCATGACAAATTCATTCAGGGGGGGAAACTGCTATATATGCATTTCAACAATTTCCACAAATAAACCCACCGTGGTGCTGACATTGAGATTAAGGGTTGTGCCTAGAACAGAGGGGACAGCACATTTCAGGAATCTCACATTTCTGAGTATGATACACGAGTGGAAAGCTTGCATTGTCCAGTCTGTGACCATGCACAGCTGATGATGCTCAACATGATAGCTCAGAAACTATCCTGTTAAGTGTCTGTCTCTGTCCGTGAGCTTTCACTTGCAACCGCAGTTCCTCTTTGCCAGCACAGTTTGCTTGTGTTTGAAATATGCTGTCATTAATTACTTTACTTTGGAAACCTACATGTCAAAGTGCTGATTGTCAGAGCTGTTTTATAGCGGACACATACTGCTATACACCGTAATATACCTGTGTACCTGCCATTGTAGTTGTGATGTAGTTACTTCAAAGTTAAAATCCTTTTTCATGTGGTGTTTCCCTTATTTTGTTATTACAGTATGTGTATAATAATATCAATGATTTTATACTAAATAAAATTAATAAATAAACTAAATGTTTGTTTGTTTTTACTACTGAATTCTTCAGAAGTTTCTGCTTAAAGAACATGACCAAGCTGTGCCAATTGGTTTCAACTAGCAGCCAAATTCTAAAACAAAACAAGGCTGTAGGCCATTTAATTTCACACACGCGCGCGCGCACACACACACACACACACACATGCACACACACAGACAGCACACACGTTTGCACACAATTACTTTAATTTAGTTATTTTGTTTATTTAGTAATTTTTTTTGTATAAAACCTGTATGAAATCACTGGGTATATCGACGTATATAGAGCCAGTTTTCAGTTTTAGACAGGACTTTAGTTTATAGTCTTGGGGAAATAACATTTTGAACATCACCCCATTGCTGGTGAGACTGCCCACACAATAGAGTTGCATACATCAGCCAGTGATTTAAGCAGCAGGCTCGGACTTAATGTCACATTCTCAAACACTCGGTAGAATGTTCTCTGTAACATAAACACTTTATCACTCATTTATTTCAAAACAAAAAAACAAACTAACAAACAATAAAAGCAACACAAACAGGTGGCTTCCATGGGCTCCTGACTTAAATCCAAGCTTGATGACCCCTGTCTTTTCTCTATGTCATACGTTCATTATTCAAAGGAGTCAGGATTCACGTCATAATTTTTATATGGTCATGTGAGACTTGGATAAGAGCCAAGCTTGGACTTGTAGTGGAAGGTAATTAAGATCAATTTTGATCTCCATGGAAAGCATATGACAAGTGCACTGTACCATAAATTACAAGCTTGTAAAGAAATCACTGTTCGGCTGTGCATGAAGATTAACTTTCATTATTCATAACACAGACTGGAAATATGAGTAGAAGAACTAAACCAGAATAGGCATTAGAAAGTGGCTTAGGAGATGTGTACACTGTTACGACCCCGGAAATGGACTGGACCCAAATGCACGACTCGAACACAGGAATGCCAAAACTTTTTTTTTATTGCTTGATCAGGGTTATTGCTTGTTCAGGGTAGTCCTGAGCAAGGGGAGAAAGGCAAAAGGTGGTTAACGTTCCAAGTCGGAACTGGATTAGCAAGACAGACAGACAGAGCGCGTAGCTCTAATAAATTATGCTTTGACCAAAACTCCTGAAGCATAGGGAGAACACAGAATACAGACAGTCCAGGTATGAGGCTGCAGGGGAGCAGTGGGAGCAGGAGAGGCCAGGGAAGGAGATGAGACGGACAACCAGTTAGGTGGAGCAGGGGATCAGCGGGAGTAGGGCGGAGCGGAGTGGCAGAAGAGGTGCAGGACAGTGGAGCGGAGTCCGGGCAGGACGCAGGCGTTGCAGCAGGGCAGCGGCAGTAGCGGCACAGCAACAGCTGAGCGGCAGCAGCGACAGCAGAGGCAGAAGCGACAGCACATCAACAGCAACCGCAGCACTGGCAGTAGGCGGGCACCGCCGCAGAGTGGAGGAACAGGAGCCCAGGCTGCATGCACACACGTCAGGTGGAAGGCAGGGAAACCGCAGCGCAGGCAGGGATAACAAACAACTGCAGGCTGGCAGACTGAAGCAGACAAAGTTAGTATAGCGAGGCAGGAATAATTGAACAGCGGGAAATGCCGTTCCAGACAGGAGCAGACTTTGACTTTAAACGGACAGGTAAGACGGATAACGCCGGGTACCGAACAAGACTTAGATTTACAGACTAGACTGGATACTAGGACTCAAGACAAGACCAGAGGTTTCAGACAACGAGCATTAACGAACTGGCACAGGACAGAGAACACCGGGTGACTAAATGCAAACATTAATTGGTATCAATTAGGTGCCGCGTGCGAATGTATGCGAGGGTGATTAACAGAGCGGAGAGTGTGGAATGCATGCAAAACGGGAAAATGGGATAGGCTGAGAGAAGTGTAGTGAAACAGAGTGATACAAAGGGGAAAACCACGCCCAACCTGCAGCAAGGGAAAACGGACTAAGGAGAGATGAACACGAGACAGGGGGAGAAGGAAAACACAGGAAACAAAAGGACGGGAGTGAGGACATCACAAACCCATTGCCATTATAATGGAAAATTAGCCAAATGCTTTGTTCATCAGGATAATTGCTTTCTTAATATAGTTATAGTGGAATTGCACATTATTACAATATTCGGTGTATTCTAGCTGGGTTGGAAGTACAAAATCATTTATATATACAGTACTATTTATCAATTAATAGGTTTAATTTTGTTACTATTTTCTCCTATAAAAATAAATAAATAAATATATACACACATACATGCACACGCGCACGCAAACACACGTACGTACACACACACAAACACACACGTATGTATGTACACACACACACAGGAAAATATAAAAATGATTGCCACTTTCAGATTTTGAAAAATGCATTTTAAACAATTTTAACAACTAATAAAATAAAATAGATTTTTTTTGCTGAAATTAGCCATTAAAAGAAAAACCTAAGATCTCAGCATTGCTGCAGTGGGTATTCTTCATAAAATTCTATGTGAGTTATGTTTTACTGAGACTGGTAAGGGAGTATGTATATTATTGCATTCGGAAAATAAAAAAGGTATTCAGCTCTAGATAAATCCCATGGTATCTAAAACCCATTATCTTTGTCAATAAAGCAAGCTGATAAGTGTGCAAGACTCAGGAAGCTATCAGTCACAGAAGCTGTCTTTCCATTTCATGACATTTTCACAAAACCTTTTAAATGTTATTGATTCCCTTACAAAGGGACCATCACTCCCCTATCAAAGGGACTGAGGCCAAGAGCCTTTTCCTCTTCAGAAATAATGTTGCCATAACCAAAGCTGCAGTGCAATAATTAGTTTGAGCTAAAAGAGTAGTTACAGTGGATATAATTTAACAGATAGGATTCATTTCTTAGGTTATTTATTTTATCAATTTACTGCATACACGGTAAATGTCATGTAAGGAATACACATGGGTCAGTATACCATGCATTGATTGTTTTTCTGAGCAGATAGGGAGTTAACACAAGTACTGTATATGCAATTAGCATAGGTATATACAGTAAAGTAAAGACATCTCCCACAGTAATGTAGGTAACGGATACTTACAGAAATCCACTGTAAAAAAGAACCTCTCTAAAGGACCACACTGGAAATTTAAGGCATCAAAAATACCTGTGAAAAATGAAATGCCCATGTAAGCATATGAACATGAATGACAAGTTAAAGGGTAATAATGCACAACTAATTAAGTTTCTCTTTGTCGCTGGTCAAAACAATCTGTGAACTTATTATATAATATTGACAGCTAAAGTTACAAATTGCCAAAATGACGTATACCTCTACCACTTCCTAATTTTTAAAAAACTACAGTGTGGGTGGGTACGTCATGCTGAAGGAGGCATGGCATGTAGTCCAGCTGTCTCGTGTTTGTGTTTGTTAATTTGAATGTGTTTTGTTGTGTCTGGCTTTTGTATTTTGTTTTTTTCATGCGCTGTGTGTCTGTTGTGGGACGAGGAAGTGGGCTGGAGATTGTTCAGGGCACTCCTGCTGCTTGTTTTGATAATATTGATGAACTGTCTAGTCAGGATAATTTTATTTGTGGTTGTCACCATGAAGACGCATTCGCAACATATGCTCGGGAATGTCAGATCTGCAGCTACAAAGTTTACCATCGCTCTTCACTGGAGTTGAAGATGTCAGGACTGATCCAGGACTGTAGGCAATCTTCAAAAGGCCACCAGGGAAGGGAAGGAGAAGAAGCGGCAGGAGTGAGGCGGCGACTGGGAAGGCTGAGTTCCGTTTCGACAGTGGACAGAGACTGTTGGACTGCTTGATGACATTGGACATCTCTGGACAGCGGGGGCTATTTTTAATCATGGCGTTTGGCTGTATTCCACTTTAATTCACTTAATTAGTTTGATTAATGCAATGATTCTATTGAATGTCTTTATTTGATATGTTTGTTTGTGTGTTGTGGGTCTGCCCCACTGTCTATGTCTTTTTCGTTGTTGTTGGTGGTTACAACTGAAGTTCCCAATAAAAAAAAAAAAAAGTTATTCTATTCTATTACAGTTGTAACAGCAGGTTCCCAGCACACTCTCCCTGTCACTGCGAGTTCTCCAATTTAACTTCCGGGTTAACACGCTGGATTCGGCGGAGTGCATGAATGATCTAGAAAAGTTTATTGATGAATATTATGACAACATGTCACAAGAAATCCCTGTAAATTCTGGTAAAAACCAGAAGAAATCTCTACCTCGATTACAGAAGAGTGCAGACTTTGATAAGCCTTCCTCGAGTAAGAGAGCACGATCTGGGAGTGAAGGTGAGGAGAAAGCGTCGACAACAATGGAAGTGGAAATTAACTTCCTGCAGTCTATTAACAACAAGCTGTGCAAACTGGAAATACTGGATGAAATGATGCACGAGATTAGTAGTCTTAAAACGAGTTTGGAATATAGTCAATCACGAATTGACGATCTGTTCGGGAAAATGCTGTGCTAAAACGCACAGTAGAGTCGGTGGAAAACAAAGCAAACGGCGTGGAGAAAGAGAACAAAAAGTTGAAAGAATCTGTTCTTGATCTACAATGCCGTTCTATGAGGGACAATTTGGTTTTTACTGGGTTATCGAAGAAGGAGGACAGTAACTGTGAGGAGGTAGTAAGGGAGTTTATGTCTGACCAACTAAAACTACCAGGAGATGTTGTTCGGAGCATTACGTTCTCTCGTGTTCATAGGATGGGCAAGGCTTCAAAGGACAGACCACGAGCGATAATCGCTTGTTTTGAACACTTTCAGCAGAAAGAACTTGTCAAAGGAAGAGGGAGAGAGCTCAGAAACACTAACTTCGGTATGAATGACCAGTTCCCTGCTGAGATTATTGACCGACGGAAGTAACTCCCATCATGAAAGAGTACAGGAGTCAGAATATATTAGAATAGATTATATATCAACAACCAATTGTTTCCGGATCCCGAGATCACTCCCTGGTTATTCTAATGTAGCCAGTTACATAGTGCTACATAGTGACTGTTGGATTAAGCATTTTGTCAACACATGTTGATCGATTTACAGTTACCAATAAAGGGACTGCATTTGGCCCATATTAATGTCTGTAGCTTTCCAAACAAAGTATATGAGCTGTCTAGTCTCTTGAACTGAAATAATGTGCATATTTTAGCCATTACAGAGACCCACTTAGATGCATCCATAAACAATGGTCAGATACATATTGATGGGTACAGTTTAATAAGGAGAGACAGGAATAGGAATGGAGGGGGTGTAGTTTTTTATATACAGAGCCATATTAATTTTCACAGTCGGGATGATTTACATGTAAACCAAGTGGAGGCAATTTGGGTGCAGGTACAATTACCAAATCAGTCACCTATTATAGTCGGTTGTGTCTATAGGCCTCCTAATTCTAACACAGCTTATTTGGACAATATGTGTTATGGTTCTGTTTTGTTTGTGTATTATTTTCTGTTACTTTATTATTTTTCATATTCATTGCCCATAGCCCTGGTTCCTGTACAGTATGCATTTCCCTCAGATCCCCGTCTGTCTGTGTGCTGTGTTCCGAGTTGTCACTCCCCTGTATCGTGCTGGCACTATTCGGGTGATTTCGGAAGTATTCGGGATTTCTGTCTTCCTTCGTGTCTCGTATTCTTTCTTCAGTCTTTTGTATTAAACTGTAGATAATATTAACAATTACTTATTGCACTTGTGGTTATCTAGTTTAAATTACACTTTAAATCTACTAATGTATATGTGTTACTAAACAAGACTAACCCCCGTATTTTAGTTATTTACTAATTGATACTAACATATCTTCTACGCTTTAACATTCCATTCGCGTGTGCTTTACCTGACTCCTGCTGCCTTCGCATATTGACTGCACCTGTCTCTAGCCTGTAACTCCGCCTACCAATCTGAGCACGAGTCTGCCTCTGATCCAGGCTATGTTGTCTTCAATGTTTTTTCGTGAATCCGGTCCACGTCTTTGTCATTTCCCCATTATTATATTATCGATTCCCATTGTTATCACCTTTGTCTTGTTTGTAACCCCGCCCTCTCTCACACCTGACTCTCCTTTGTCTGATCCTTCCCCAGTGTTTATAAGCCCTCAGTGTGTTTTTTTGTCAGAACGTTGATCAATTTCATTGAGTAATTTCATTACTAGTAAGCCTTTGTTATTTGAGATTCCTGAGACAACCCTTTGTACGACTTCGAGCCTGCCATTTCCTTCTGTTTTGTTTGCTGTGTTTTTCTGGTTTTTTGACTCTTGCTATGTTTTTGACTGCTCTTTTGGATTTCAATTTTTGTACTGTCTCTGAGGTGATCTCTGATTACCTGGCTTCTTAACTCGGACTGTGAATAAACTGTTTTTTGCCTGCTACCTGTGGTCTGCGCTTAGGTCCTTATCAGATCATAATATGTGTCAGCATGGACCGAGCGACAGATGTGAATAAGGAGGTCTTTTTACTGGGTGTTTTTAATATTAATTGGAAGGATGACACTAATGTAAATAAAGCTAAATTAACAAAGTTTGCCCTTACTTGCAACATGATACAGATGGTGAAGGGACCTACGAGACTGTCTTCTAGGAAAAGAAAATGTATTGAAACATGTATTGATCAAATGTTTTGCAATTTACCGGAACAATTACATTACAATCATTTGGCAGACACTTTAATCCAAAGCGACGTACAATAAGTGCATATTGACAGTCATTGAACAATGTTCTATAGTTAATTATTTTTCCATTGGCTGGACTGATCATAATATAACAATTACAAAATATACAAAAGTCCCCAGAAAACCACCCTGTGTCATAGTTAAGAGAAGCTTCAAACATTTTAATAAGTAAGCATTTGGAAGGGATCTGGCTGCCATTCCATGGGAGTTAATATATTTAGAAGACGATCTTGACCATGCAACTGAATGCTTTACGAAGCTTTTATCTGATGTAATGGATCACCACACCCCAGTGAGGAAACGGACAGTTAGAACACATTCCTTCCTTGGATAGATGATGAACTTAGGAAAATATTTAAGGAGAGAAACAAAGCAAAGGTTAATTCTTCTCAGACAAAATTGGAGTCTCATAGGCAAAATTACAGAAGGCTGCACAATTATGCCCTCAAAATGAATCGGAGGAAAAAAGCGTTATTCTATGAAAATGCTTTTCATGAATGTAGGTATGACTCGAAAGCAACCTGGAATACGGTGAAAGGTTTATTGGGGACATCTCTAACAGCTGCTCCAGCCAATATAGTAGTTAATGGGGATATATTGACTAAACCAGCTCAAATCTCCAACTACTTAAAAAAAATTTAAATTAATGATCTAAGGTCGAGAAACTCTAGCGCCTCTATGAATAGTATTGTACAATTAATAAATGACAACATCATGCAAGATAAATCTTGCTCTTTTAATCTATCCTTGGTGTCAACTGATGAAGTTGTTAAACTTCTACAGTCATTGCCTGATGGAAAGTCCACTGGTTATGATTTTATGGACAATACTTTGCTTAGATATGCTGCTTCCCAGATTGCTTGTCCCTTTACACACTTGATCAATTGGTCATTAGAATCAGGGCATTTTCCAAAGGTGTGGAAGCTAGCTAAACAGTGTCCAATCCCAAAAGACAGTAAAAAAAAAACAATTACCACTGACAATAGTCGACCTATTATTGTTTTACCAGCTCTTAGTAAAATATTAGAAAGTATAGTGAGCAATCAGATATGGGACTACATGGAAAGGAATGACCTAATTTCTCCAAATCAACATGCTTATCGCAAAGATCACTCCACTGCAACTGCTCTAACAGAAATGACTGATCAATGGTTTGATTATATTGACAATGGTAAATCTGTTGCCGTTTTATTTTTAGACTTTAGTGCAGCTTTTGACTTAGTTGATCATGACATATTATTGACAAAACTTTTTAATTATAATTTTGAACAGAAAGCTATGGATTGGATGAGATCCTATCTTTGATAGAACACAGGCCGTTTACATCAATGGTGCATTCGCCTCACCTTTTCAGTTTCATTGTGGAGTGCCTCAGGGCAGCTGTTTGGGTCCTTTGCTTTAAGTAATATATATCAATGATATCTCTTATGTATTGGTCAATTCTCAGGCCACTGTATTTGCAGATGATATAACGGTGTATTCTGCAGGTCACTCCAAAGATGAAATAGAAGAGGCACTAAGACTGGATTTTGGGAGAGTCAGAGAGTGGGTGAATCTGAATAAGCTTGTGCTTAACGTGAAGAAAACCAAAGTGATGGTAATTGGTTCTAATAGGAAAAGGCAAACGGAGCCCCTCTTGCAACTTAGTGTAGAAGGAGTAATGATAGAACAGGTGAAGCAGAACAAGCTCCTGGGGATACAGCTGGATGAGTGTGTGTCTTGGACATCTCATATTTCCTATTTGTGCAAGAAAATAACTGGAATTGCATGTATTCTTAGGAGAGTGTCAAAATGTATTCCAAAGAGGATTTTAAATCAAGTAACCCAAGCATTAATAGGGAGTCAAATAGCACCAAAATTTGGGGAAGTGCTGGGAGAGGCGAAATCAGGAGGCTCCAGATAGCACAAAACAAAGCAGCAAGGATTATATTAAAATGCCCTTACGACACTCCGATTATAGAGCGCCATAATGCTCTCTGCTGGTCATCAGTTAGAGATACAATTGATAGGTGCTCACTTAATTTATTCTACAATATACAACAGAAGAAGAAACCAAAATTGATAAATTCTAGATTTCATTTGGTGAGAGACAGGCATTCAGTCAATACCAGAGCTGCAATGACCTCTGACTATGTGATCCCAAATTTTAAATGCCTAAGGGGTAAACATAAATTTTCCTATCGAGCAGTAATTTTATGGAATAGACTACCAGAATCTATCAGAATTTTATCTAAAAAGGATTTTAAAAAGCATATTAAAATCATTTTTAAAGATCACTTGGACTAAGTTGCAGAGTATGAAAGGAGGATGTGCGAATTGGTATCTATTGTGATGTGTTGTTGTTGTTTGTTTTTTGCCTATTGCCTTTGCTTATGTTTTAGATTTATCAGAAGGGTAGCTCTATAATGTGTTTATTTTAATGTGCATCTTGTTTTTACTTTTTTGCTTGTGTTTATTTTTATTTGTTTGTATTGTTTGTTTTATTTTGTTACATTTATTATTGTATGTATTAACTTTCAGGACTCTTGGAAGAGTAGCCCGAGGGCTAAAAGGTCGTAATAAAACTCAAACTCAAACTCTCTCTCAACAAGTTCGGTCAATGCCTCCTGGGAGTGTGAGGGGGAGAGTAGGGTGCCAGGACCAGTAAGGACCAGGCGCCACAGAAGGAATCTGAAAGTCTCCCAAAGAGAGACCAATAGAACGGAAGACACTTCCATGAAAAGGAGGGGAAACAAACAAAATAAACAAGCTCCTGCTCTAAAATATCGGAGAGTACAATTGGGAGAGATAATAAATGCAGAGAAAATAAAGCGACTCGCAAATAACCGGGAGAAACTCGAAGACGCGAGTAAACTAAAAAACCTCTCACAGTCAGAGAGGAGAAAATGGAAAAGCAGTAAGACAAACTAACTGTGACGCTCTCCATTCCCGTCCCCGTTGTGCTCCTTGTTTTACCCTTTTCCCTCACGTTTCTTGTTATGTATTCATGTTTCCTGTTTGTCTCCCTCGTGCTGCAGGCTGGGCGAGGTTTTCCCTCTTTGTGTCACTCATTTCCCTTGCATTTTCTCCGCCTATCTCATTCCTTTTCCCAGCTTGCATTCCTCACGCTCTCTGCTCAGTTAATCACTCTCGCATACATTCTCACGCTGCACGCAATCAGTCACTCATTAACTCTCATATATATTCTCCCGGTGTTCATTGTCTTGTGCCAGTTTGTTAAGTCTTGTTGTTGAAATAACTCTTATCTCGTCTTGCTTAGTGTTTCATCTTCAAGCCTTGTCTTGCCTTGCTTTTGCTGCTTCTAGTCTTGCCTAGCCTAGCATATTACGCTACCTGTTTTGTTCTTGCCTTGCTGTAATTAATGCCTTGTTCTGCTCTGCCTGTCCGCCAGCCTGCAGCTATCCTAGCCCACTCCACGCAGCCCCTGTCTCCCGCATCCCACTCCTCCTCTGCTACTCCAGCCCAGGATTCCGCCACCATCCAGCCCCTCGCCTACTCCAACTCCCGTTCAATCCCCTGCTAACGCCATTCCAGGATCCAGTCCCTGTCTTGAATCTTCTGGAGTTTGAAGAAAAGCCAGAATCCAGCTGCAGGTTTTTACTGGGATAGCCTGGCTACATTCTAACCGGTTAAAAAAAACTTTCACTGTTCAATCAAGTTTAGACGGTGTTTTACTGACTTTTCAACAAAAATGTTCACTTGGGTGTGCAGTCTATGGCACCGATAATATTGGACAGGTTGGCAATTTAATAAAAATCCCGCTTTACCTCCACCTGGCTTTGTATCTTGTAGGGGAAGTGAATACACTATAATTAAATGTCATATAGAATTTCAGCAATTTTTAGCAATTTAGAAAAAATAGTAGGCTACTGGGAGCATTCAAATATGTTCAGTGAACAAATCTCAGATACTAAAACGTTGATGAATGCCAAAATACGGCCGAATTTGCTAATACGAACGATTTATGTACAAATTCGTTCTGCTCACATTTAATGAATGAGGCCCAATGAGAGGAGACTCTGTGACATCACGCACACTTTCCCTGAAATGATGCTAAGCACGTTGCAATACCAATGCATTCATCTGAATTAGTTGCATTTACTGAAACATCAGTAGAACCACTTTAGTAGTAAATGCAGTTGTGCTATAAAACTCTGTCATTGTTTTCAACATTAACTATGTGTGAGGTTGATATTGTATCCAGGGATTTATATTTACGCTGTTTACATGTGTCTGAATTCATGAAAACCTGTCACACAGGTGAGCCAATGCATTTGAGGGGATAGCCAGGGTGTGCTGTGATAGACAGACAGAACCAGAACACCCCAGATGCATTTGAAGGGAGTGGGTGGGCTGTGATAGACGGAACCAGAATACTCCAGATGCATTCAAGAGGAGAGGGTGTGCTGTGATAGACAGACAGAACCAGAACACCCCAGACGCATTTGAAGGGAGAGAGTACACTTTGATAGACGGAACCAGAATACCCCAGATGCATTCGAGAGGAGAGGGTGAGCTGTGATAGATAGAACCAGAACACCCCAGAGGTTGGGTTCTTTTGTTATGAATTAGCCAGCCAGTGTATCATGAGCACCTTGTTGTCAGGAAAGCAAGACAAATGCAAGAAACATGTCCAAGTGCACTGTGAGGGGTATACTTGAGACATTTTTTTAATAAGGTGCAATGTGGGCAGCCAAGATATTCTGCAACAATCCACTTATTTTAAAATGTCTGTCAAGCATTTTCCACACCTGCAAGTAAAATGCTGAATGCATAAAGGTATTATCATCATTATTATTCATCCATTATGTAACCCGCTTATTCATAGTCAGGGTCGCAGGGTATTCCTGCCTTTCGCCCAATCACTCTGCTGCCAGATATGCAGTCGATATGGATGGATCACTTTAAGGGTTGTTTTCCCGAGTCCTGACTTATTTTTCCCTAGAGTTTAATAGGAAAATGAGTTAGAAGAAACAACCCTTCATATGATCCATCCATATCTTCTGAATATCTGGCAGCAGAGTGATAGTTTGAGGCTTGTTTGATACCTCAGTGTGAGGGAGGGGAAGGAGTCGGAGAACCAGACACGACCATAAGGGGATCTAAAAGCTACCCGCAAACATGGAATAACCACAAGTTGGAGGAAGGAAATGGGATACACTGACAGAACAGGAAAAA
Source organism: Synaphobranchus kaupii (assembly GCA_029718625.1). Taxonomy (NCBI): domain Eukaryota; kingdom Metazoa; phylum Chordata; class Actinopteri; order Anguilliformes; family Synaphobranchidae; genus Synaphobranchus; species Synaphobranchus kaupii. The sequence continues at coordinate 15,640,499 of CM056384.1, read as the reverse complement.
TAAACAAAGGGGAAATAACCCCCGGCGTATAACCCAACAGAAAACAACTAAAAAAAGAGTACGAAAACAGACTCGAAGACTCGAGCGGAAATAGACAGAAAGTAAAATGAAATACAAATGAGCTCAGACAAGAAGAGAAAGGAGAAAAGGGTAACAAAGGTTACAGGAAAGAACTTAGTTTAGAGAAAGAAAATAGGAAAGAAAAAGTCCTAGAGACTAAACCTGTAACTCTAAAGCTAAAGAAGTTCCTGCGTATCTTTTGAGACAGAAAAGATATGCAGTTGTAAGGGATTGATAAATGGCCTTTATTAAAGTTTTTAAATAAAGCAGACACCCCCCACCTATTTTTTTAGATTATTTGAACTATTCTTATAGAGTTGACTTTTGACATTTATAATGTGTTCATGCACCGCCATGTCCGTAGATGGTGCAGTACTTTGGATTGCACAAGAGACATAGCTTCCTCCGAGCCTGATAGCTCAGTAATAAACTGGCGCTGGCCTGAGTAAGATGCTAACTCTTGTGTGTTTCTTTATGTATCCACAGGTACAGTAAGACCATATTTCAAACTTTCTAGTTTGTTCCTATACAAATATGAGTCATTAAGGACGTGTTTCATAATGTTTTGGTAGCATTGTGACTAGTATTGTTTTAGAATGTATCTAATTGTTTGAACTTGCTGAGGGCCACACACGCAAATGTCTATCCATATTTTATTCCACGCATTTGAAGCGGGATGGTAAACATATACATCTCATAGTAATGTTAGTAATGTATGAAGATGAGTTTGTGTAAGAAATGTGTTACTGTTTTATCAGTAGTTTGAGCTACGATTAGCAGAATAGAAATATCTTCCACGTTATCTGTTCAGTGCCATTTTAAGTAACGTTACTATATCTGCCGCCACAGTGTCTTAGTGAGTGTGCGCATGCGTGAAACTACACGTAGTATGGAAGCCTGTGAATAGAGCAGAAGCATTGTGTAGCAGAACAGATAGTGTTACAACTGTGAGATACGGTTCCAAATACAGTAGTAGTCAAATTATTTATCTTGTTATGAGAATGTGTCTTTTGATAAAACTTTGTATGTTTAAGTAATTAAAGAAGACCAAATGTATAATTTGTCAAATTGTTATATATTATAATAATTATATAATTATAATGCAGATATTATTTTGCATTTATTGTCCTTTTGATGGTGCAGTGGTTAGCACTGTCGCCTCACAGCAAGAAGGTACTGAGTTCGAATCCCGGCCGAGGATCTTTCTGTGTGGAGTTTGCATGTTCTCCCCGTGTCCGCGTGGGTTTCCTCCGGGTACTCCGGTTTCCTCCCACAGTCCAAAGACATGCAGGTTAGGCTAATTGGAGACTCTAAAATTGCCCATAGGTATGAGTGTGTGAGTGAATGGTGTGTGTGCCCTGCGATGGATTGGCAACCTGTCCAGGGTGTATTCCTGCCTCTCGCCCAATGCATGCTGGGATAGGCTCCAGCATCCCCCGTGACCCTGACAATGGATGGATGGATGTCCTTTTGATGAATATTATATATGTATTAGTAGATATATCATACATCTATTAGTATTATATTAGTATATAATAGGCTATATATTATTATATATTCCAGTACAGGGTTTCCCACATAAATGTTCTCAGTCAAGGTGGTACGATTGAGTTGAATACCATTTCAAGCCTGAAGTATATTGTTGTGTTATTTCCTAAATGTGTGAAATATGTTTATTATGTGTATGTTACATTTTCTATTGCATTATTGAGTGGAATATTGATGAGACGGGTGCGTGAGGGTTGGACCCGAAATGCACGACTCAGAAACAGTGGTTGAATGATAAAATCCCATCAGGGCTTTATTAAAGGAATGTCCAATGAGCGTAGTCAAAAAGCAAGCAAAGTTCATACACAAAAGATCCAGCCAAAACCAATGTACAGTACTGAGGGAGAAGCCAGTCTCAGAATCAGTACACCATGCGATAGTCCAGTAACCAGAGTAGCTGTCAGCGGGGCAGAAGTACAGGCAGACGGTAGGCAGGCTCGGGGTCAAAGGCAATGCAAGAGTCAAGACCGAAGTCCGCTCCGCGGGGCAAAAGTACGAAAGACAGCAGGCAAAAACTCGTGGTACAGGCAGGCAGTGGTTAACAAAACAGAGGTCAATAACAATGGTCAATAAACAGGCTTGGATCATAACAAAAAGGCAGGCTTGGAAAAACACTCAAAAGTGCACTGACAAACAGGAGGCAACCTCCTGAGACATGAACACTGAGCTTAAATGCAGGTGTAGACAGGTGCAGACTTAGCTTGAGAGCAGCATGCGAATGGAAATCAGGTGTGGAAGGCTGACAAGGTAACAAGATAATTAGTAATCGTTAGTAATAAACCTATCCTGACCTAGCGTTAGTAAATTAGTAAATGACATGCACGAGAAACGTAAGGTAAACATGAACACATGGTTAGAGTTAGTATTACCCAATCCTGATCTAACGTTAGTAGATTAGTAAACTAGACACGGGAGAATGAAACAATTAGGGAAGCATGAGCGACAGCAAGAGAGATAGAGAAAGCATGAACGCAAGGCTGCGGAAAAACATGAAAATGTGTATGCTAACAATGAACGGGAAACATAACATGAATCAAATATAAAACGTGACATGACAAGACTAAAAAATAAATCGTAACAATAATCAAACATGAAACGTGACATGACATGAAAATGAAACGTAACAAGAATTAAACATAAAACGTGGCGTGACTAGACTAAACATAATATGTGACATTTACAAGAAATGAAACATAAAATGTGACATGACAGGCTAGAATCGTGACAATTGAAACAAGAAAATATTTTGTTCAGTAATAAACTGGCGCTGGCCTGAGTAAGACGCTAACTCTTGTGTGTCTCTTCGTGTATCCACAGCCAATTTATCCACAGACCCACAGTACTATCTAGCCTGTGTATCACTTGTTGCCGGTCCAGATATCCCTTAGGTCTGGAGCCGGTAACAATTGGGGGCTCATCCGGGATTACAGCGCCAACAAGCGAGGGAAACGGTCACTGCGACGATGAGATCCTGTGCCCAAAGCTTCAGGGAAGGCTGCTGTGCCTAGCGTCATCCAGAGAGTGACAGTCACAGGCGGATGCTGATCTTCAAGATGCAAAAGCAACTTTCAGATTTAGGTACCAGTCAGCTACAGACCATTGTAAGTTTTATTGCCAATGGCCAAGAGACTTACGATGCTGAAGAACTAAGTGAAACAGAACTCTATGACCTGATCGTTGATTACATCAGAAGTGAAAAGTTGGAAGATATGGAGGATGATGGTATGACTCAACTCCTCCAACTCTATGACCTAGTCTATGACCCGTCACTCGTCCCAGACACCAGAGCCAGTGCACCCAATTTGATGGAAGACGCACTAACTCACCAACCTGAAAATCAGCAAGGACGATGACATTCACACACAGGCATCACCCATGGAGAGAGACATTCCCACACACCCATCACCCATCACATTCACAGTCTTTATAAACAGATTGATATAGGTTTGCAGGAAGGGTTTAGTGGTTCAGAGATCATATGGGCAGTGCTTAAGATAACATTTCCCTGAATGTACCAGATTTAGTTAACTAATAGAGATGACCTTTCTGTGGATGGTTTAAAAAGATTTATCCGCTCCATATGAGTGGTCCGCTTTTTGAGACACAACAACCTGGTGCAGATTTTAGCTATGACAAAAAGCTTGTTCAGGGCACTTTCCTTCACATGCTTTATCAAGGGTTAAATGAGAGAAATGGTCATGTTAGATGTGACCTTAAACCATTCCTCTCAGACATGCAGGTCAGTGATGACTTCCTCTTAGAACAAATGATCAAATCTACCACTGAGGAAGAAGGCAGGTTAAAATGCCTAGGCACAGTAGCTAAAACACAAGTGTCCGCATTAACCCAGCATCTGGCCCAGATGGCAAAACCCACAGAAATTGTGAAGTTTATGGGCCCTGACACACCCACAATTGGTCCTCTGCCATCAGTAACTGAGAAAAAGGGTAGGTGCCATGATTGTGTACAAAAGGGCAACGTGAGCTGTCCACACTGTTTTATCTGTGGCCAGGGGGGACATAGGGCCATTAGCTGTCTGGAAAAGAAGATGTCGGGAAACGGAAAGAGGTCGCTGGAAAGGGGCAGCCAGCGATCTTGAACAGTGATAAGCCCCAAGCAAAGGTCAAACCACCAAAATCCTTACAGTCAAACAGAACAGAAACAGAAAGCATTGCCCATTGTCAGAATCCAGCTGCTTGAATCCCTATTTGCAAATCAATCCCTTGATATATCTACAGCTAATGGTACTGAGGTACCCCTTGATGGAAGGGCAGAAATCAACCTTCTGATCTGTAGCGAGAATCATGGATACGTGGCTATCAGGATACCACTACTAATCAGTCAAAACTGTAACTGTCCCCTTTTAGGTAGCAATGTCATAGCAGAGATTATCAAAGAAAACACAGATCAGGGCGATAAGGTTAAGGTTACTGCTATATTGAAGGAAGCATTGAATGTTACTGCGAGCACAGTGGAAGCTCTGGTCTCTGCTCTTCAGATAATTGCTCCTGATGAAACACCTTCATATAATGTGCGCATTGGCAAGAAAGGTGTAACTATCCCCGCCGGAAAAATCTGTGAGGTCAAGTGCCGTGTTAGAGCATGGCCGAGGGAGAGTACAATGTTATTTCAGCAGAGTCCTGAGAATAACTGCCCAGAGGGTTTAGAGCTGTTTCCAGCTTTAGTGGATGTTCTTAGTGGGTCATCAAAATGCACTAAAATTCCCATTCAGAACTCCACTAAACATGATATCTATCTAACCCAGAGAACGGTCCATGGCACTCTGGAAGACATTGCTGAAGTGAAACCCATCAAGTATCCTCCTTGGAATTCTGCGCTTATGCACCAAAATACTGTCCAGCTCAGTTGAGTACCAACAAACAGACTAACGTGAAAAAAAGCAAAGACAGACAAACTGCACAAATGGCTAAAGAAAAGTGGCATCCCCTTGTGGACATATCACATCTAGGACAGGATGAACAGGAATTAGTCAAAGAGCTGTTAGTTAACCACTCAGATGTGTTTGCCAAGAACGACTCAGATATAGGTTGCATCCCAAACCTGCAACTTAAAATCGCTCTAAAAGACGAAACACCAGTCCAAAAGTCCTACAATGCTATTCCAAAGCCCCTGTACCGAGAGGTCAAGTAATACGTGCAAAACCTGCTTGATCATAGATGGATAAGGAAGTCCACCTCACCTTATTCCTCTCCCGTGGTTTGCTTTAGAAAAAAAGACATGAGCTTACGTCTTTGCGTTGACATTCGCAGTCTGAACCGCAAGACGATCCCTGACTGCCACCCACTTCCCCGCATCCAGGATCTGCTGGACAACCTTGGGGTCTACTCATGGTTTTCCATACGAGACCAAGGCAGTGCATACCACCAGGGCTTTGTTGAGGAGAGCTCCAGGCATCTGACTGTTTTTAGCATGCCCTGGGGGTTCTATGATTGGATCCGCCTCCCATTTGGCCTTACGAATGCCCTGGCGGCATTCCAATGCTGTATGGAGGGTGTGCTGCATGGTCTGAGGGATGAATGCTGCTCTCCATATCTGGACGACGTGCTCTGCTTCTCCAAAACATTTCATGACCAAGTCGAGGACTTGAAAAAGGTGCCCTGTCGCCTACAGGAGCATAGTGTCAAGTTACGCCCAAAGAAGTGCAAGCTATTCAGGCGTCAAGTGATGTATGTTGGGCACCTGGTGACAAGTGAAGGTGTTCAAGTAGACCCTAAGGACCTGGAAGTGTTGCAGCAATTGAAGGAGAGGGAACCGAAGAATGTAGGAGAAGTCAGAGCTCTGCTTGGTTTCTTAGGCTACTATCTGTCCTTCATTCGGGACTTTTCCAGAATAGCCCAACCACTGTTTAAGCTCCAAGAGAGACCTGCTGAGTCCAACGAGAGACCTGTTACAACTAGGTTATCAAAAAAGGGCACGAAGAGTGAACAATTGCCTTCCAAGACACCAGTCCAGTGGACCCCCGAACACGGTGCCGTTGTATCTCGCCTAGTCGACATGTTGACCAACCCCCCCATCTTGGCCTACCCAGACTTTAATGTGCCATTCGTCTTATGCACCGACGTGTAAAATAAAGGTCTGGGGGCTGTGGAACAGGGGAGTAAACAGTAATGTGTACTTGCTTACGGTTCCAGGACACTCACACCTGCTGAAAAGAACTATCACCTCCATTCCAGCAAGCTCGAGTTCCTTGCGCTAAAGTGGGCTATCTGTGATAAATTTCGCGATTATCTTTACTATGCTCCCACATTCACTGTATACACAGATAATAATCCCCTTACCTATGTTTTAAGCACGGCAAATTTAAATGCTGTCATACACTGCTGAGAGAGGCGGTCTGGGCAAACTCCACGCTTACTGGGAGGAAAAGGTGCAACGGGTTGTTGAGCGGCTGGGAGATGGACCGGAATACCGAGTTCAAGAAAGAAACAGGTGACCGAATCCTCCGTGTGCTGCACCGTAACCTCTACCTGTAAATGACTTGCCCATGAGTCAAGGAACTGAGATGGGTGATGTACAGCAGGAAGAGCAACCCGTTCCTTTGGTGACGCTAGAACCAGAGAAAGCACCAACACGGGTTGATGTGCCATCATCTGTGGAAGCTCAGGGAGAATTCAGAGATGATACTGTGGACGGTAGAAGTCAAGAGGAGCCTGGAGTGTAGGTTGAACCTGTTCTAGAGCCAGTGGGTGAGGAAGAGTGTCCATTGCGAAGGTCCACCCGAGCTGTAAAATCTAGAGGTATGTTTACATACGAACAGCCGGGACAACCTACATACCAACCCTGGAGACTGGGAGCAAATGTAATGTATGCGTGCATGCCTTACCCCATGCCGACATGCCTAGTTCTTCCCGAGACATGCTACTACCCTACCCCAGCAGTATGGACATACTAGACGCATGACAGAAGACATGGACGGACAAAGGACATGACACCACGCCGACAATCACTAACACTGACACATACTTACCTGACAGTACAATCAGACGTGACTTTTTCAGACTGCTATACCTTACCTGACTACTAGACACCCCTTTGTTGGTTTAGTTCTAGATGTCCAGAGACATCTCGTAAAGTAGGGGAGAGTGTAAGGGATTGAGAAATGGCCTTTATTAAAGTTTTAAAATAAAACTGTCACGGTTATTAGCAGCCTTTGCTGTTTCGCTTTTTGGTTTTCCTCTTGGCGTCATTGGGACGCTCTATCGGATTTTTTCCGCCTCCATCCCGGTGTTTGTATCTCACCCAGCAATTATTCCTTGCACCTGTTTCGGGTTTCCTGCCAGATATAAATAGCTCAGGACTTCTGCATTTCCGACACTTCGATATTGTCTTTGCTATGTTGACAACGAAGTCGGTAAGGTATAGGAAATTCGGTCACTGCATTTCTGGTTCGTACGAATAAGAAACGCAGCAAGTCCAGTTAGCGAATTAGGATTCAATTGGTTTTCTCTTTTATTTCCAATCTTTCTCTTTATCCTTATTCTTGTTACCTGTTAGCTTTTGTGTCAGCCCTTTCGCCACAAGAGCTCTGGATAACAGATTTTATTTTCTGTTCTTTTTCTTCACTCGTTTTATCAAGTTTTGCTTTGTTTCTCTACCTCCTGTTACACCTAATTATTTAGTGCTTGAGGTTCATTTGTTATTTATTCTCGCTGTTTATCGAGACTCGCCTCCTTTTGAGGTTGCTTTGATTTGGCTTGTGCTAGGGAAGTTTTGCTCTCGTTCTTTTGTTTTCCTCTCCTCTGGTGTGGATAATTCCGCGTTTGTGGCGTATCTTTCTAGATACGCTTTTAGAATCCTTATCGGTCGCGTCTGGTTCTCCGAACCTTAACACAACCCTCACAAAAACAGACACCCCCACCTATTTTTTTAGATTATTAGAACTATTCTAATAGAGTTGACTTCTGACATTTATAATGTGTTCATGCACCGCCATGCCCGTAGATGGCGCAGTAGCGTTACTGTGGATTGCGGGAGAGACATAGCTTCCTCCGAGCCTGATAGCTCAGTAATAAACTGGCACTGGCCTGAGTAAGACGCTAACTCTTGTGTGTCTTTTTGTGTATCCGCAGGTACGGTAAAACTATATTTCAAACTCTCTAGTTTGTTCCTATACAAATATGAATCATTAAGGAAGTGTTTCATAATGTTTTGGTAGTGTTGTGACTAGTATTGTAAAGTTTTAGAATGTATCCAATTGTTTGAACATGCCAAGGCTCACACTCGCAGATGTCTATCTATATTTTATTCCATGGTAAACGTATACATCTCATAGTTGTGAGGGGGAGTGTAAGGTTCCAAGAACCAAACGGGATTTCTAAAAGCGTATCTAGAGAGAGACACACCGCAAAACGTGGAATAATCCGCACCAGGACTGGGATAACACAGGATCGGGAGCAAAACTTCCCTAGCACAAGGCAAAACAAAGCAACCTCCAAAAACTGAGGTGATCTCGATAAACAGCGAGAATAACTAACATAAGAACCTCACACACTAAATTATTAGGCGTAACAAGAGATAATGAAAAAAAAAAAAACTCGAAAAAATGAGTGAAGGAAAAGAATAGAAAAAACCTGTTAGCCAAAGCTCTTGGCAAAAGAGCTGAACACAACTGGCAACAGGTAAAAAGAATAAAGGATAAAGAAAGATAGGAAATAAAAGAGAAAAGCAATCTAATCCTAAATCTTTATAACCGGACTTGCTGCGTTTCCTATTCCTACAAACCATAAATGCAGCGACCAAAATTCCTATACCTTACCGACTTCGTATGTCAACATAGCAAAGACAATCTCGAAGTGCGGAAATGCGGAAGTCCTGAGGTATTTATAGACCGCAGGAAATGCGAAACAGGTGAAGGGAATAATTGTTGGGCAAGACACGAAAACCGGAACAGAGGCGGAAAAAATCCGATAGAGCGTCTTGACGACACCAAAAAGGAAACCAAAAACGTAGAAAAACAAAGGCTGCAAATAACCATGACAATAGTAATGTTAGTAACGTATGAAGATGAGTTTGTGTAAGAAATGTGTTACTGTTCTATTTCAAGCTACGATTCGCAGATTATAAATATCTTCCACGTTATCTGTTCAGTGGCAGTCGCCATTTTAGGTAACGTTACTATATCTGCCGCACATGCGTGAAACTACACATGTCGTATGGAAGCCTGTGAATAGAGCAGAAGCGTTGTGTAGCAGAACAGATAATGTTACAACTGTGAGATACGGTTCCAAATACAGTAGTAGTCAAATTATTTCTCTTGTTATGAGAATGTGTCTTTTGATAAAACGTTGTATGTTTAAGTAATTAAAGAAGACTAAATGTATAATTTGTCAAATTGTTTTATATTATAATAATTATATAATTATAATGCAGATATTGTTATTTTGCCGCGACCCTGACCAGGAATAAGGGGGTTAGATAATGGATGGATGGATATTGTTATTTTGCATTTGTTGTCCTTTTGATGAATATTATATATGTATTAGTAGATATATTATACATCTATTACTATTATATTAGTATATAATAGGCTATGTATTATTATATATTCCAGTATAGGGTTTCCCACATAAATGTTCTCAGTCAAGGTGGTACGATTGAGTTGAATACCATTTCAAGCCTGAACTATATTGTGTTATTTCCTAAATGTGTCAAATACATGTTTATTATGTGTATGTTACATTTTCTATTGCACTATCGAATGGAATATTGAAACAAGAAAATATTTTGTTCAGTAATAAACTGGCGCTGGCCTGAGTAAGACGCTAACTCTTGTGTATCTCTTCGTGTATCCACAGCCAGTTTATCCACAGACCCACAGTGCTAGCCTGTGTATCACTTGCTGCCAGTCCAGATATCCCCTAGGTCTGAAGCCGGTAACAGTCTTCTAGTTCTATACCAAAATTACCGGTCTGAGCATAAACAAAGCTTACACCAAAGTACGGAACAAAGAAGACGCTGAGCTTAAGTAGCCAGCAAACACCTGAAACCAATAACCATAATTAGTCACGGAAGGCGTAAAAAACAACAGGAGTGCCCTCTCGTGGCCCCGAGTGGCAACACTCGCAGAAAAGAAACAGCAGGCTGCAAAACCATGACACTCAGACCCTTGATGACTTACAGCCTGTGAGGATCCTGTAATCTGTCTGTTTATTCTTCATTTGTTATTATTTTTCCTGTTTTCTTTCCCTCGCGATTGTCAGTCCGCGTTCCATGTTTCTGAGATTCCACCACCTGTCTTTGTCATTGCACTATTCGGGTGATTTTGGGAACATTCAGGTTTCTTCTGTATTTCATATATCTCGTTTTCTTCCTTCTGGCTTTATTTATATTTGTATATAATACTAATGTACTAATCATACTAACTGTTAGATTAGATTTAATACTAACCTGCTAACAAACTAACATGTATATAATACTAACCTACTAACATTAGGGTTCTAGAGTTCACTACTAACATTACTAATTCATCTTGAGTTTCTACCTGCAGCTGTCATTTCCCTCCTCGTTATCCTATCCCTGCATCGATCTGTGATTTCGCATTCTCTGCACATGTGTCCACTTTCGTGTGCCTCCACTCTGAGCTGTGCACTTGTTTACCTGCTAACTCCAGGCCGTTTGTTATCATTGTGTCTGTGTATTCCAGTCCGTGTCTTACGTTTCCCCTGTCATTGTTTTATTGGTCCCTGTTAACCCTCACTGTTCTCACCTGTGAGCAATCTCCCCTCCCTGCTTCTACACACCTGATTCCCATTATGTCTGTTTCCGTCTGTGTATATATACCTTGTCATTTCAGTGTTTCTTCGCGAGTTCCTTGTACTATATTTTGCTTCTGTGTTGCCTGTTTATTCCGAGATTCTGCCCGAGCTGTTCGTTTATTCTAGTTTTTGTTTCCCTAGTTTTTGCCTGTTGTTGTTTTGTTTTGTATTTAGTCTGTTTTGTTCTCTTTTGTTCCTCTTACGCCTCCCCGGTTTTGACCCCTGCCTGTGTTCTCGCGACCCTGGTTTTGGATCCTGTTTTTGTACCTTTGCTGTGCCTTCCCGGTTTGACCCTTACCTGTTCCTTGACCACTCTTTGGACTGTGCTTTGTACCATTGCCCTGTCTCCCCGGTTTTTGACCCTGCTTGTATACCACGGATTGCTGCCTAGCCCTTTTATTAAACTTTGTTTTTGTACTTCCTGCCTGCGCTTGGGTCCTTCCCCCACCAACACCTAACACAGCCATTTAGCCAACGATGCGTTCCATACTGTAATTCACAGCTTAATATAGTCCCACCCCCCAATTCCCATAGAGGTCCATTCAAATGCAGAGAAGTTATAGTATCGCTTGTAGTACCTGAAAATAAGAAATCAAGAGTCTTTTGATGTTGTTGGGTCACAGACATCAGGAAGTCATGGCATGCAGGATATGCAACCAAATATTAAAAATGATGACTAAGTTTTTGTGAATTTTCCAATTACTTTTGGTGCCCTAATATACAATTGCTACATGGTTCCCCCGATATGTATGTAAAAACTGAATAGTCTGCATTTTAATCTCATAGTCACTGTTCCATTTCAAAATCAATGTGCTGGAGTACAGAGCCAAAACAACAAAAAATGTGTCACTAACACTTTTGGAGTGTGCGGTATATATTTTAATTTACATATTTACAATAATTGACAGAATATTGTATTTGCATAAGGGTTTTGTGCACCAAGCAGAGATGTGCACAGTGGGGTCTGCTGGCTTCACCCTGGGGGTGTTGTGCCATAGGTTTTTATGCAGGAAGCTGTCAATCTAATGGATATAATGACCTTGCACAGGGCTGCTGTACTGACAGAAGATGGTTAAGAGCTAAAGCCTTATTTAGTAAAGTGCCTCATAACCTCACATCCCTTGGCATCTTTAGGAATTCACAGAGTCACATTCTATATACCTGCAGGAAGGTATGGCACATATCCTCCTGCTCTTTGTACCTATTGACACAGGTGCTTGTGCAGCACGTAACATTATCTATTCCAGGTGTGACTTAGTCAATGGCTTGGCTGCGGAAAGAATGGTCCCACAGCAGCCATTTTGTTTGTTCCTGTCATGAATAAAACATTTTTGGCATATACAGTGATGGCTCTGACAGTAACTTCATCTGAGAATTCCACCATCCTGCATCTAAAATGCTTAAATGATAAAGCTCTTTCCTGAGGGAGGAAGACATCACCTGTGCAAGACCTGATAGACATCACCTGTACAAGGGTCATCTCTCCTGCTACATTTATCATTGCCCATTTTTCTGTGAAATTCTTTGTAATGTGCTTTAACGGTACGGGTGTAAGTTTGATACCTGCCCACATGAACCTATGCTATTTTTGCTTGTGATTTGACCTTTATGTCCAAATATCTATCCATAATGGATAATTGTGCATCACGGTAATTTATGAAATACTAAACAGATGAACACGTCCTCTACAGCGCGCAACTCCTCGAGCTCCTGACCGTGATTCCAACTCACCCAGGGCCGTTCTGTGCGCAGCAATTCTCTCCGAGCCCCTCCCCCCACCCGGGAGCAGCCGCCAATTGCCGCTCCTAAGTCTGCGCCTTAGCCCGCTGCAACACCGCGGCACACCAGATAAACTCTTGACTATATTTGCATCCATATCATTAGATAATTTCCAACGTTTGCAAAACAATTAAGGGAATGGATATAGGTGTCCAAAAACCTACCCAAACCTATCCAAACTGTCATGATTTATGACCCTTTTTCCCTTGCGGTCGAGTTCCTCGGTCGCCACACATGGGCGCTGCTCCATTGGTGGAGTTTTGGCTCCGTTCCTTCTTTTCACGGAATAAGTAATCAGCGTTCACAGCTGGGATGTAATGCCGGTGAGCTATTTAAGCCCATGTTCCTTTTGTTCTGGGCTTCGATATTAATTGTTCATTGTGTTTGTTTATTGTTTTGTACTGTGGTGTTTTGTTGGCTGTGAGTTATTCGTACCATTTGGGCTACTCGCCTATTTTTACATCTCATTGCTGAGGGAGGGCTTATTTCTAGCTGGCTCTGTAGTTACTTATCTCGTAGAATGATGGGACCGCGGACCTCTGCTCTATTTCGTCTTTTTGTGCTTTTCTCCATATATGGAGTTTTGGGCGATTCTGTTTGGAACTGTAGTTCTGTTCGCCCTTCGGTACATGTATTCCCATAGGGAGATCGGGCGTTTCGCTTCTACTTAGTTACTTAGCTCGTAGAAGTATAGAGTAGCAGTTATTTGTTCCATTTTCGCCTTTGATTGGATTTCTTACTGAGAGACCTGGCGTTTTGCTTCTACTCATTTCCGTGTTACTGTGAGCCAGTTAGTAGCTTCGGTACGTTTGTTCCCTGTTTTGTCTCCTTCTCGTGGACTACGTTCCCCTTTGTTGTGAGTCAGGGTTTTATATTATATTGAGAGGCAGTGCTTGCTATTTTCGATTAAGTTTGCGTTGGTCTGTTGTTGCAGCTGTCCTGTTCGCCTTTTTTACCTGCGGGACGATTTTGTTCGGGACTATTGTTCTGTTCATTCTCCGGGTATGTTTCTCCTCGTATGGAGATTGGGCGATGTTGTGGACATGTTTGTGTGTGACTGCGTGTTTCCGAAAATAGCCTTGGAACGTTAGCTCTCTGTTCCTTCGCCTCGTTACATATTCTTTTACTGAGAGGCTAGGGCGTGTGTTTTCAATTAAGCTTGCGTTAGTCAATTTGGATAGTAAAGTTATGGGACGACGGTGCTCCGTCGGCTCACCTGTAAAATGTTTCTCTCTCCTCGGAGATTGGGTGTTTACCCCTTTGTTTTCTGCATTTGACTGCGAGCCTATTAAACTAGCCATGGAACATTAAATCTCTGTTCCTGTTCGCCTCGTTATATTTCTCATCATAGAGAGGCAGGGCGTGTATTTTCAACTAATCTCGCTTTGGTCCTTAGCCGGTAATTCCGGTGCAGCCTGTCCTGTTCGTTCCTTTCGGTACCTTACTCCTTACATGGAGTTTTTGACGATTTTGTTAGGAACTGCTGTTCTGTTTCGTCTTTCGGTGCATGTCTTCCTATAGGGAAGATTGGGCGATGTTGTGGACATGTTTGTGTGTGACCGCGAGTCTGAGAGTAGCCTTGGAACGTTGGATCTGTTCCTTTCGCCTCCTCATTCTTTCTTATTATTTTTACAGTGTTTGTTATCTGTTTATTTTTTGCCATTACGCTACTCGCCCGTTCTTATGCATCTCGTTTCCGAGACAGGGCGTGTATTATTTCTGGCTATTCAGAGACCTGTCCTTACGCTCTACTTATTGGCGTGTGGCAGTGAGCCGGTTAGTAGCGTCTGTAAGTCGTGTTCGTTGTTCGTTGTCTTGTCTCCTCCCTCCTCCCATTACACAAACCTGCCCAAAAATGAATACAGCTTTATTGTCCATTTAAAGCACTTTTGAGGAGGAAATTAGAGGGGAATGACCATTAGATAATCAATTTTCTCAGTTTAGTTTCCAGTGCCAAGAATGTCCACCACAGCTCCGTTCTGGTCAAAAAAGGTAATTTTTATAAGTACAGTGTTCACTGAGGATGTCTTTGTAGGTGGGGTGGTGAAATGGTGCGACTACCAGATGTGGGATTGGGGGGGGGGGGGGGGGGCGGGTGGTATTCTGGGTGCTGCTGCTGCGATTACGGACTGGGGGGGTTTCGTCCATTTGTATATTTGTTTTGCCTAGCGCTGGCCCTGTGTGCAACCTGGTAATGTTACTCCCATTTCCCTATGTTTCATTTTTCCACTTTGTGTGTACAGTATACAGAGTAGACACCTCAATAAAATTCCTTGTGCCTCTCTTCACTGCCTACTGCCGCCTACACAAGTGGCACAGCATCCCTACAACAGTCAGAAATATATTATGTATGTTGAAAATGGCATAATAAATGATGCAAAGCTATCTAGTTCGGGTAGACAACTCGAGAAGCGCCAAATCGCGTCAGCTCACATGATGCTACGTCTCAAATGGGAGGGCTATTTAAATCACTATCCTTACCTGTTCACGCATTTACCATCGTGCTTCTGCTGCTTCTGCTTGCTACGTGCTCTGTGCCACGTTGCTAACATAACATCTCTGCAAATCTCCGCATTTATGCCTTTCAGGGACGTTTTTGCGCTCCCACCACCTCCCCAGCATCCACCTGTGGGCTCTGCGTCTCATATGATCCCCTTGGGGGGGTCAGTGGTTTACTCCCTATTATCTTGGCTGATTTTATACTAAAATATGTTACGCAAACATGGAGTGATGAGGCGCAGCCTGACGCCGAATATTGCTTTCACTTTAAATCTCAATAAAATATTGCCTAAATTCAATCATGAGTTGTCTGACTGAAATGCCATTTGGCTTCATCAATAGGCTATGAGTGCTTCAAAACATTGGAGACATCAAACAAAATAAGGGACCGGAAAATAATGAAAAGGGGGGCCTGAGCAAACAGATTAAAGCAAGGCTTGATCTAGCCACCGAAAAACACCCCACCATGCCCCCTTAGATCCCCACTAAAGACTCCCATCCACGAACAACAAGGGACAAGGCAAGGCTCCCATTTTATGGAATAATCCATAAATCCAGACAGATTTTATCAGAACCTCTGAAAATTGCTTGTTTTATAAATCTTGTTTAATAGCCCATTTGTTTAAACTGATGTAACTATTTTACCTATATTACTTGTTTTATTCGATGTTTGTCTTTATTCTGGTTTATTTCTTCATTTTATGTACACTTTTATGGTTTAATTAAATTTTTGTCCCATGCAAGAAAAGTTTTTTTAAGTTATTATTATGGTGTTCATAAAGTTTAGCATTTTATTTATCTAGGGGTAAATAAAATGTTAAACAATCGAGCTCATTATTGCGTCAGTGTTACATTACATTACATTCATTTAGCAGACGCTTTTATCCAAAGCGACGTACAGTAAGTGCATACAGAGACATCATCAAGATCACTACAGAACAGACAAGACAAAGCACATCCTTCCCATAATGTAGCAGCTATCTTTAGTAATGAATGTTGACTGTAGTTCACAGTAAGCTGTGGGTAAATCAGCAATACTACACTTCTATTCTAAATACTACTATAAACTATAATAAACAGACAGGAAAACACAGGGAACTAGTAAACACAGGGAACTGATATTCCTAGGTTAGAATATCAGTCAAGGTGGAGTCTGAAGAGGTGTGTCTTCAGGCCTCGACGGAATGCAGGCAGGGTTGGAGTAGAACGTAGGGGAATGGGAAGTTCATTCCACCACTGAGGAGCTAAGGTGGAAAAACTCCGCAGTCGGGACGAGCGAGAGCCTTTGACACGGAGGGGGGGGAAGTGCCAGTCGCCCTGCTGTAGAAGAGCGAAGTGGTCGAGCAGGAACATAGTTCTGGATTAAGTCCTGCAGGTAGGCGGGGCCTGTCCTATTGGCTGCAGTGTAGGCCAGGGTCAGAACTTTGAACCTGATCCTGGCTGCAACTGGCAGCCAGTGGAGTGACCTCAGCAGGGGGGTTACATGGGAAAATTTCGGGAGGTTGAACACAAGCCGGGCAGCTGCATTCTGGATCAGTTGAAGAGGCAGAATGGCGCAGGCTGGTAGGCTTGCGAGCAGGGAGTTGCAGTAGTCCAGCTGTGAGGTGACCATGGTCTGGACAAGAAGCTGGGTGGAGTAGGTGGTCAGGTACGGTTGAATCCTCCTGATGTTGTACAGGAGGAACCTGCAGGACCGAGCCGTCGCTCTGATGTATTCTTTGAAGTCCAGCCGGTCGTCCAGGACCACCCCCAGGTTCCTTGCAGAGCGGGAGGCAGCCACCATGGTCCCGTCAACGGTGATGGAGAGGTCATGTAATGGGGGGATCTTGTATGGCATGAAGAGGAGCTCTGTCTTGTCAAGGTTGAGCTTCAGGTGATGTGTAGCCATCCACTCAGTGATGTCAGTCAGACAAGCAGATATCCTCTCCTTAACCTGTGGGGTAGAGGGAGGGAAAGAGAGGAAGTATAGAAGAGTTGAGTATCATCAGCATAGCTATGGTATGAGAAGCCATGTGAATGAATTACTGAGCCAAGAGACTTAGTGTTCCCATCAACCACTTTAATGACTATTCACACGTTAAAATCTTCAATAAAAATTTACATTTTGGAGAACAATAATAGCAAAGAATATTGATATGTACTGTTCATCAAATGGTGAGCAATGTGAATGAATTCATAAGTGAGTCATAGATTTGATCACGTTTTATTTTTCCTGCAGTGCACTGTCCTGACTGTAGTTACTGACTAGGCCATGTTTCATTTGGAGGACTGTTACATTCCTGCTTAATCTTAATACAGCCCTTATTCTGTGTTATTTTAAATTACATTATTTCAGGATATTGGGATAACCTACGCAAAATATAAAAATGGTTTTGCTTTGAATGTGGCTTTGTGCATTCTTATTGACTAAATTAATCATGGTACGATAGCACAGGCAGACAAAAACATAGCAATAGCTTGTAAATAAAATGAGTCTAAAACTGACACATTGTGCATATTCAAAAATTATATTATATTTCATTCCTTAATATTTATTGGGTAAATATACATTATCATATTGAAATCACATCATGGTTTAATATAGTGGTTTTCAACCTTTGCCCTGCAAGTGCCCATGTGTATATTGGTTTTTGTTCCAGCTAATTAGGTGTTCCTTAAACAGACATTAACACAACGTTGGTTTGGCTCATTACCATTTGCTTTGAATTCTTCTTTTTCCACATAAGGTTTAGTATCAATGACTAGGTGTACACATTCAGCATTTAAGACTCCACTGATTTCAGCTGTAGGAGTCGGACTGTCAATTAATTAATCATTACAAAACGTAACTTCTTCTGAAATCAATCATTGTAACAGGGAAAATGTGAGCCGAACGAATTTGTGCGTAAATTGTTCGATGTTAGCAATTTTGTTCATATTTTGGCATTCATCAAGTATCATCATTTGTATATGAGATTTGTTTGTACATACAAACAAACTTTACACCTGCTCAGGACCACGCGTACAGCATTCATGCAGCTAAATGTAGCTTCTTTTTTTTCTTTTTTTAACTTTCTTTTTATTGAGAAGGTAGAAATGACAGATATACAAAAACAATACTTTTCAATTTTTTCAGAAAGCATGATCAAAACCCATCCCCACCCCCCACCCCATCAAATCCCAAGTAGTGCATCCCGCATAGAGTATACTGTAAGTAAATAAATAAATACATAAATAATAATAATAACAATGATGATAGGTAATGAAGACAATAGACAGGTATAAATAATTAACAAAGAGATAAAGAAAAATAAAGTGCAATTAGTTTCTAAATGAGGATACATGAGATGGTTGTGTTGGACTGTGTGTTATATGTCATCACTCAACATCCAGCTCACATGCGTTATCAGGGAGGGTTTTTAGTTTGTTGAAAAAAAGACATTACTGGGCTCCAGGTGGAATAGAAGCGGTCTTTGGACCCCCTAAGTGTGTATTTAATCTTTTCAAGACTTAAGTGGAGCATAAGGTCAGTCATCCAGAAGGAAGAATTTGGTGGTTTGGGGGATTTCCAACAAAACAAAATCCTCCTGCGGGCAAGTAGAGTGGCAAATGCTATAATGTCTTTATGCTTGTTAATAATCTGTTGGTCATTTGGCGCTGTGCCAAAGATAGCTGAATAGGTGTTAGGTTGCAGGTTCAGGTCTAGTGCCTTTGAGAGGGTCCTGAAAACTGCTGACCAATAAACAAATAACAAGGGACATGACCAAAACATGTGTGTTAGTGTTGCTGGAGCATTATGACATCTGCTACAATTCTCATCTACATTAGGATAGATTCTGGCTAGCCTAGATTTGGAGAGGTGAATACGATGCAAGACCTTAAATTGGATTACACCTAGTCTAGTACATGATGTGCTCCCGTTAACTCTCGTCAGAGCCTCAGTCCAGGAGTCGTTGGGTATTACGTCCCCTAGCTCCTCCTCCCATTTCTCTTTAATTTTGTCGAGGGAAGTGTCTCCCAAGGATGATATGCGGGAATAGATTCTCGAAATGAGGCCTTTCAGATTGGAAGGAATTTGGAGGATGTCATCTATGGCAGAAGGTTGTGGTGTGTTGGGGAAGTTTGGATCCAAATTTTGTATGAAATGTCGGACCTGGAGGTATCGAAAATAACTTGAGCGGGGAAGGTTGAATTTTTGAGAGAGGTGATTAAAGGTCGAGAAGACGCCTTCAGTGTAGAGATCTTTAAATTTGGAGAGACCAAGTCTTTTCCACAAGGCGAAAGTATTGTCTATTCTGGCAGGGACAAAAAGGTGATTGTTACAGATAGGGGCTAGGCTAGAGAAATCTTTTAAACCAAAGTGGCGTCGAAATTGTGACCAAATTCATAAAGTATTAACAACAACAGGGTTAGAGGTGTAGTGTGGGGTAGATAGAGGGAGTTTGGAGGTAACCAAGGCGGAGAGGGATATTGAAAGGCATGATTCATTTTCAATTTCGCACCAAGACGGCTTTGGTGAATGGACCCAGTATATGATTTTCTGAATATTGGCAGCCCAGTGATAATTAAGCAAATTTGGTAAGCCCAGCCCGCCCTGGGACCGATGTCGCTGCAGAAGTCTTTTCTGTATTCTAGGGACTTTACCCCCCCAAATGAATGATGATATAGACTTATCAATGGACAGAAAAAAGGACTTTGGGAGAAATATGGGGAGACATTGAAAAAGGTAGAGGAATCGGGGTAGAACGTTCATCTTAATACAGTTGATCTTCCCTGCCAGTGATAAATTAATGGACCTCCATCTCTGTAAATCATCTTTTAATTTATTAACGAGGGGTGTGAAGTTTTTTTGGTATAATTTAGAGAAGGACCGTGTAATATTAATTCCCAAATACCTGAAGCCAGATTTAGACAAATGAAAGGCAAGTTACATTGTGGGATTGCGAGAGCTAGGTTGTTCACCGGAAAACATTCGCTTTTAGTGAGGTTGATCTTATATCCCGAAAAGCTACCAAATCTATGCAACACCTGAACTATATGGAAATGCACCGCACCGGGTCAGACACAAACAACAGTAGGTCGTCGGCATATAGCGCCACCTTGTGTTCCCTCCCGCATCTAGAAATTCCATTTATTGTTGGAGAAGATTTTAACATGATAGACAGAGGCTCGATGGCGAATGCAAATAAAAGTGGGCTCAGTGGGCAGCCCTGGCGAGTCCCTCTCGACAATGAGAAAAATGTGGAGCGCTTCCCATTTGTAACCACTGATGCCTTACGTGATGAGTATAGGAGTCTGATCCATGCAATAAAAGAGGCTCCAAAGCCAAAAGCTTTCAGACATTCAAATAAATACGCCCATTCTACTCTGTCAAAAGCTTTCTCCGCATCCAGGGAGATAACCACTTCTGGTACCTCCCCGGATGCAGGAGCATGTATGACATTTAGAAGGCTTTGGATGTTAGAGAATGAGTGACGGCCTAACATGAAGCCAGTTTGATCAGGGGAGATCACCTCATCTGTGACGGATTCTAGACGCCGGGCGAGTGCTTTAGCTAATATCTTAATATCGCTATTTAACAATGAGATGGGGCGATACGATCCACACTCTGTTCTGTCCTTCCCCGGTTTCGGTAAAAGTGTTATGGATGCCTCTGTTAGTGTCTGTGGCAGGGCCCCATTATCCATTGAATCATTAAACATTTCTAAGATAAGTGGAGTTAATTTGGTTGAGAATTTTTTGTAAAATTCGATTGGGTATCCATCAGGGCCCGGAGTCTTACCACTTTGCATAGCTGTGATTGCATTCGAAATGTCAGTGTGTTGAAAAGGTAGTTCTAGTTCTGCTTTATGTACAGGGTTGATAACAGGGGCATTTAAATTTGTGAAGAAATTTTGCATATTGGTATCATCATTGGGTGCCTCAGAGGTGTACAATTTAGAATAAAATGCCCTGAAAGTTTCATTGATTTTGAGGGGGTCAGTCGTAAGCTCCCCGTTTTCTTTTTTAATTTGTGGGATCTGTTGGTCAGAGGACTTACATTTTAATTGATGCGCTAACAGTCTACCAGCCTTTTCCCCATGCTCATAAACAAAGCCATGTGACTTCAGCAACATACGTTCTGTCTTATCAGACGATAATAATTCATATTTGGCTTTGAGATCCAGCTTAGTTTTGTAAAGCTCCGGAGTGGGAAAGGCAGAGTATTGATGATCTATGTCAATCATTGAGTTGAGAAGCTGTTCCTGTTCCTGCCTCCTAGCCTTGTTCACCCTGGATGTGTATGCAATAATATCCCCCTTATTACCACTTTAAGGGTCTGCCAGAGCAGGGAGGGAGAAACAGTATCCTCCTTATTGGTTTCCAAGAAATTATCGATGGCAGTTGAAATCATTTGGCAGAATACTTTATCCATTAGTAGTGTGGAATCAAGTCTCCATGGAGCACGGTCAGAGTAGTTAAGTGGGAAGGACAGATCTAATAATACTGGGGCATGGTCAGATTAATTATGGTTGAATATTCTACGTTTTTGACAAAGGGAAGTAATGCACTATCTGAAAAAGTAATCGATTTTGCTATACGAATGGTGGACGTGTGAAAAAAAAGAAAATTCTTTATCATGAGGGAAACGAAAGCGCCATGGATCGATACACCCAATTTGGTCCATGAACGCTGACAACATTTTAACCATTTTGGAGAGGTTTTTTGACTTTGGGTTGGAACGGTCCATGGAAGGATTAATTCTGCAGTTTAGATCTCCTCCAAAAATTAGGCAGCGTGAATTTAGGTCAGGTATAGATGAAATTACTTTTTCCATGAATTTCTCATCATCCCAGTTGGGTGCATACACATTAACCAATAGTACTGGTTTATGGTAGAGGTGTTACGATCCTGATACGGGACGAACCCAAGTGCAACGACCAGGAGGCAGATTCAATGAAAGGGATATTTATTAAGCGTTGGGGTAGTCCCAAAGCTGTACAGGAAAGACAAAAACACAGTATCACACAGGTAATCACTGAAAGTCCGATACGGACTGCTCCAAGCCGGAGCTGGACTTGAAACTCCGGAATGGGTTCCAAGCCGGAACTGGACTGGAACTGGACCGGGAGGTCCACTCAGGAAACGGGTACTGGAACGGAACTTGTTCCAAGCCGGAACTGGACTCTTACGGTTGGTGAACTTCACACCGGGACTGGACTGGAACTGGACCGGGAGATCCACTCAGGAACTGGTACTGGAACGGCGCTATTGTTCCAAGCCGAAACTGGACTCTTACGGGTGGAGAACTTCACCCCGGGGACTGGACAGGAACTGGACCGGGAGGTCTACTCGGGTACTGGATAGAAAGCAGAGGGTAGTTAATAAGGAACTTAAGACAGGAATTGGACCGGGAGGTTTTCACGGAGGTAATCCGTCAACAAAGGTAGGTAGCTGGCGAAACTCGGCTGGGCTGGGTGGTGTGGCGTAGCTCAGGTAGGTCCGGTGGAGCTGGCTGAATTCCAGAGAACCTGGAACCCGTAACCGTAGTACAGGAGGTAGCTACGGCCGGACAGGAACAACTGAAGGGTAGCCAGGCTTGAACACAACAGCGGACCTTTCACGAGCTGGAGTTGGAGGTACCGTAACACACACACACACACAGGGAACAGACGCTGCTACAGATGAGTAGAAGCCGGGGCAGCTGGTGGTTAGAAGGAGACAAGTTAGCGGCATGCAAACAGCAAACGTCAGGGGAGGATAACTACCAAACTGCAGGACAGGTGAACTGAAAGCTGTAAGGGGAATTAGCCCGCAACCAAGCGATCAGCAAACACGGGACCAGAAACGAGAAGAATGCACAACGAGTGAGGTTAGTTAACGAACTGGCGCCGACTAGCAACCAGACGGGGGTTTAAATAGTGCAGGGAATTACGGAATAAATAAGGCACAGGTGTGGAAATTAACCGGGAGTGATTGCTAAACACAAAGGTGAGGAATGCATGCAACGAGGGGGGAGAGTGATAGGCGGAAGCTAAAGTGGGAAACCAAACGAACGAGACAGAGGGGGAAACGCCCAGTCTGCAGCAGAGGGGAAAACACGGACAAAGGGATCCAACATGACACGGAGGGAAAAAGGGAAAACACGGAAAACGGACAGGAAGGGAACGGAACGTTACAAGAGGGACCCTGAGACAATGATAAAACGGCCGTGTGGGTCAGATATAATGTCTGTGGCATTGAATAGTGTTTTCTTATGAATTATGATTGCTGTGCCCCGTGATCTAGAATTAAAGTCTGAATTAAAAATTTGGCTAATGTGGTCTCTAACTATCAAATGTGTTTCTTGCAAGAAGGCAATTTCCCACTTTAAAAGTTTAAGATGTGCAAATATTCTAGTTCGTTTCACAGATCCATTCAAACCCTTGACGTTCCATGAAATAAATCTTGTACTCGCCCCCCCTGCAGCCTGACTACCATTCTGTGTCCTGTTCATAATCCATGAAATTTGTTGGTAATATTTATGAAGAAATATATATTCTGCCACACCCCAGCCCAACACTTACTGGGTAAAACATGTAAAGCAAATAAAAAGGTACCTCCACTTATAAATGATTTTGCTAGGCTGTATGTTTCACTACTTACGTGGCACAGAGCGGACGCGTCTCGTAAAACTCCCGGTCTTTGGCTATTTTGGCTATTTGACCAAGAATTTTAACGACTTTTTAAATAATTGTAACATTCTGGGTTTTATTTCATTTTATTTTATTTAAAAACCCAGTTTTAAATTGGTTTTACATTTATTTTACATCTATTTTACCGTTTCAACCGATTTCGGGATTTTAGTCAGTTCTCATACTAAAAAAAAAAAAAAAAAAAAAAAAAAATGGCATCGCTATTGCCTCAGTGCTGTCGCTGTGACTTACTAAAAATCAAAATAAAACAGCTTGAAGAAAGAATTACAAACCTTTATGCCATCAGAGACGATGAGATCTTGATAGACTCATTCGTCGCGGCCTGTCAGACGGTGGACGCCACCGGCTTCAACTCCCCTCCGCCTTCCCCGTCTCACACTGAGCAGCTGACAGCAGACCCCGGGCCCAAGCTCGGAGCTCAGCCCAAGGTACGGTTCTGCTCCACACCCGCCTCCTCGGAGCCCTGGATCATCGTCCGGGGCGAAAAGAAGCGAGATGGGAACCCCTCCCGCAATCCATCTCCGGGGCCGATCCAGTTGGGAAACAGGTTTGATGTGCTGGGGAATTCGGAGCAACAGCTGTCCGCTGCTGGCCTAACAGAAGCGGACCCCTCTCCAGCGGCTACAGCTCGCCCCTCTGCAGGGCGATCATCCACAAGGCGTAGGTTGCTGAAGGAGGCAGTTTCAAGACGCTCTGCCGACGCTGCCCGTGCAGATGGTGGCACTCACCCTGGGGCTGTCTCCTCCGTCCGGGGCAGTAGCCCCTACTCGCTGGCGAACGACAGCCGGCGAATTTCCCCTCCCTTACCGAGGATAGCCATGGCAATGCGGAATTCGTCTACCCAATCTCAGCCCTGCTTGGAAGACCTACAGCCGTCTCCTCGTCCCCTCTTCCCTCCAACTACATTGATAATTGGGGACTCTATTATAAAAAACATTAACTTTTTCAATGTAGCTACACGTTGTTTTCCTGGAGCCAAGGTGCTTGACATTCTGGGTAAACTCCCTGACCTGCTACGCACTCTCCCGTCTTCCATCGAACGGGTTATTGTTCATGTGGGAACGAACGACACTTCTCACTGTCAGTCTGAGCTGACCAAGAGCGATTTTAAGGACCTTTTAAAGTTTTTAAATTGTTGTGGTAAGTCCGTGTTTGTCTCAGGGCCTATTCCTACTCTTGGCCGTGGGGAAGGACGATTTAGCAGGATCTTCAGCCTTCACTCTTGGCTTGAATCAGCTTGCAGAGCTGGCAACATCGGTTTTATAAATAATTTTAATTTGTTTTGGGAACGTCCACCCTTTTTTAAATACGACGGTGTCCACCCAAACAGGCTGGGTAGCCAAATGCTCGCGGCTAATATACAGCGTACGGTGCAGGCCGGCGCGGAATACAAACAGGACTGACTGTTTGCTCCCCGGGCGTTCGCCCTGCGACCCCGGTTTTCCTCGTCGGTTCCTTTTCGGACCACTGTCTCTAGCCCTAGCTCCCCCTACTGCCCCGCCCAGGCATTACAGGTTACTGAAAAGACACATACTGGCCAAGCTGATAATAATATTACAACAAATAATATCAATCTGAGCAAAAGTAATCTTTCCTATGATGACTTCTGTGCCCGTAAAAGCCTGGGCTTTTTGCATATCAATGCAAGAAGCCTGTTACCCAAAATTGACCAACTGAAAATATGGGTTCACTGCTCTAAACCCGATGTTTTAGTCATTACAGAAACTTGGTTAAGAAATTCCATCGTTTACCAAGATCTACACCTGCCAGGTTATAATCTGTTTAGACAAGACAGGTCCTCCAGGGGAGGAGGCGTGGCAATTTACACCAGAGAACACCTTCAGTGTTCAATTGCCCTTGCAAAATCCATCCCCAAGCAGTTTGACCTGTTGGTTCTTAACATTAAATTGTCAAACAATTTCTCTTTGTCAGTAGCTGCCTGCTATCGCCCCCCATCTGCTCCAGCTTCTACCCTAACAGCTTTAAGTAGTGCTTTAGCCCCTTTTACGAAATCTGAACTTGTCATTTTGGGTGATCTAAACTGGGACATGCTTAAACCACCTGACAAAGTCCTTTTGCAGCTGGATTCGCTAAATCTACATCAAATCATTTCCTCTCCGACGAGGTACGACCCCAAGGACCGCGAGAAGGCCACACTAATTGACATTATTCTCACAAACTCCCCCCATCTGTATCAGTCTGGAGTATTTTGCTGTGATATCAGTGACCACTGTTGTATCTCCTGTGTCCGATCATACTGCTCTGTTAAGCAGCCTGTTCGGATCAGTATCAAACGTATACTGAATAATTTTAATCCTCAAGCCTTCCTACATGACCTTGCCAGTGTTGAATGGCATAGAGTCAGCCTGTTCCCCTCTGTAGATGATGCGTGGTTATATTTTTATGACCGTTTCAGTGCAATTATTAGCAAACATGCCCCTCTCAAAAAAATAAGAATTAAAAATAGACATAGTCCTTGGTTTGAGCATAAACTTGCTGTACTCCTTCAACAAAAAAATACTGCCTGGAATAAGGCGCGGCGTTCTAAATCTCCTGCTGATTTCCTTATTTTTAGACAAATTAGAAATAAAGCCACGCAAGCTGTCCGCAAAGCTAAAGCCGGGTATTTTAAAAACCAATTTAACCTCTATGGCTCAGATCCAAAGAAATTCTGGAGAACGGTGCGAGATCTAGAAAGCAAACCCCCCTCTCAGCTGCCTTTGTCACTCACAGATGGTGACTTAATAGTCACTGACAAAGCTCGCATCGTCAATATTTTTAATCAGCATTTTGTTAAGTCTGGTCACATTTACGATGTTGCTAATCCCTCGTGCTCCCCTCATTCCACCCACTGCAAGAGCTGGGAACTCTTTGAGTCTCAAAGCTCGGAACCCTCCAGCCTTTCCTACCCCCCCAATCTCCCCCCCAGGGCTCCTACTCCCTTACAGAGCTTCTCTCTGCAGGCTGTTTCGGAGGATGAGGTTCTGAAAGAGCTGCTCGGGCTGGACCCAAAAAAACCAGCCGGGTCTGATGGTCTTGACCCTTCCTTTTTTAAGCTTGCGGCCCCCATCATCGCGGCTCCAATAAAAGATATTTTTAACCTGTCCCTCCTCTCAACAGAGATTCCATCACTCTGGAAAAAGGCTATAGTGCGGGCCCTCTTTAAGGGAGGAGATCAGGCTGACCCAAACTGTTACAGACCCATTTCAATACTCCCTTGTGTTTCAAAAGTGTTTGAAAAACTGATAAATAAGCAGCTAACTGAATTTCTAAGAACTCATAATATTTTGTCCGGTGTTCAGTCTGGTTTCCGATCTGGCTTTGGCTGTGTAACTGCAACTCACAAAGTAATCAATGATATTTCATCTGCCCTTGACCATAAACAACACTGTGCAGCCATCTTCATTGATTTAGCCAAGGCCTTTGACACAGTTGATCATCCTATTCTTATCGACAGACTTACCAGCATTGGTGTCTCTGACCACTCCCTGGCGTGGTTCTCAAACTACCTCTCCGATAGGGTGCAAAGTGTTCAGTCAGAGCAACTCCTGTCACAGCCCCTCTCTATCACTAAGGGCGTGCCCCAGGGCTCCATATTAGCTCCAACGCTTTTCTCCATATATATTAATGATTTAGCATGCTTTGCTGGAGACTCATCCATTCATTTTTATGCTGATGACACCATTCTGTATGCCACTGGCAAATCCCCAGATGCAGTACATGCGTTACTGCAGTCTAGTTTTAACAGCATCCAACAGGCCTTCTCCTCCCTACGTCTCATGGTGAACACCGCTAAGACCAAGATCATGTGGTTTAGTAAAAAGAGATCAGTGCCCATTTCACCTCCCCATATTAGAACTCTCAGTGGAACACCCCTAGAACAGGTTTCCGAATACAAATATCTGGGTATCTGGCTGGACAACACTCTTTCCTTTTCCCATCATATCAACAAGCTCCAAACCAAGGTTAAAACAAAAATCGGTGTTCTATACAGAATGCGCTCCTCTTTCACTCTTCCTGCTAGACTCACCCTGGTAAAAATGACAATTCTCCCCATGTTAGATTACGGTGACACCATCTACCGATCTGCCTGCAAAACCTCTCTACAAAAGCTTGATGTACTGTATCACTCCGCCATCCGTTTCACTACAAATGCTCCATTCAGAACTCACCACTGTGCTTTATACTCCTCTGTTAACTGGCCATCATTACACACCCGCCGAGAAATACACTGGTTCATTTTAATTTACAAAACTCTCCTTGGTCTGTCACCCCCCTACCTATGTAGTCTGCTGCAAACTGCACCCGCGGTTTATAACACCCGCTCCACAAATCTCATCCTGCTGAAAATTCCAAAAACACACTCGGTAATTGGTCAAACTTCTTTTCAATCTGCCGTACCCACAGACTGGAACAAACTTCAAAAAAGGTTAAAACTGGTCAATTTCATCCCCAAGTCAGCCTTTAAGAACTCACTCATGGACACTTTAAACCATACCTGTAACTGCTCATAAATCTGCTGCTGTAATTGTTTGTTTTTTAATTCTGTTTTAACTTTTTATTTTTTTATCCCCTACCCCCTACCCCCTCAAAAGGCATGTGCCTTTTGCCAGGTCGACGTTGTAAATAAGAACCTGTTCTTAATTGTCTTGCCTGGTTAAATAAAGGTTAAAAAAATAATAATAATAAAAAAATAAAAAAAATAAATGTATAGTAAAATGTTGAAAACAAACAATGAAAACTGCAAAAGTGACTTTGAAGTCCAGGGATGCACACACCCAATACCCTTATAACCCAAACAGAATCCCAAATTACCCCAAATAACAATAAAACATAATAAAACATAACATAAACATTGCCTATGTTTGCGTCCCCAATTGAGGCAAACTGCAGGCTCGCCATATCTTCGTTAGTCTTCCGCGAGTGTAGGCCTATTCTCATTAACCCTATTCTCACTCGAGGAACTCCCGATCAATCTGTATAAGTAGTAACATCACTACAAAAACATAACAAAGTTGTCGAGAGAAGAGAAAAAAAAGTATATATAGGCTATATATAGGCTATATTAAACATAGTATATGACCCAGCAGATGAACAAGTGTAAATGGGCATTGATCCAACAGGTAGGCTTAATAAATTGGTTGTTTTGTTAGCGTCAGTCCAAAAGCAAATATTAACATAGGCTATTACACGGAATGTTTTGATTCGTGCGGCAAGAATAACTCGAAACAACGATGAACTAGTTTAAACCTAACGATTTCCAACTTGTATAAAGTAGGAAAGAAAAGCAGGAGAGAAAATAATTTAGCCTATACCTGAAAGCGGGGTCCCATGTCAGACGATAAGAGGGAGACTGTGTGAACAAGTCTCAGTGTTCATGTAAAGTCCAGTTTGTTAAATTCCGTACTTGCATGGGTCTTTTCTCTCGATACGAATGTCACCAGTCAAAGTCGTTATATCACTCCTTAGCTACCCGACACTTGTAAAATTCCTGGGCATCTTCAGGTGAGTCGAATGTGAACGTTTGTGCCTCGAAAGTTACCACCAGACGGGCGGGATGCATCAGACGGAACTGCACTCCCTTCTTGTAGAGTGCCTGTTTCACGCCGTTGTAAGCTGCGCGTTTCCTCGCCAGCGCGGAGCTCAAGTCGGGGTAAAACCTCAGAGGGGTCCCACGAAACTTCAGCTCATGGTTCCTGGACCACCGTAGGGCTGCCTCCCTCTGCTGAAAGCGAAGAAAGCGCACGACGAAGGGTCTTGCTGGTTTCCCGTCTCTCGGTTTTGAGGCAAGTGATCGGTGGGCCCTCTCCAGCTCCGGCGGTTCGGTAAAAACATCAGGACCCATGCATTCTACCAGGAGCTCAGAGATGAACTTAAAGGATAAGTTCGCTATTTTGGACCTTGGACCCTATTTGCGGTCTGTCTTCCATGAACCTGACACATTGAGTCCATATTTTCGCTGATTGGTCCAGTATTGAGCTAGCTACAGATTTCCTGTAGGCTCTCACTGGGCTACAATAGAAGTCAACGGGGCAATTAGAAATGTTATGGAAAAACAACGATAAATGTGCTTTTATAGCTCAGTGTGTATTCTTACGGTCTCAGTATGCTCTCCTGTGAAATGTAGGCTATCGCAAACGCAAACCGAACATTGAAACAACAGTTCCATTTGAAACAGAACTATTTCTCCGACCGCACTACCTCGCACTGTAAACTTCCGCAGTCCAGCTACGTTGTAGAGAGGCCGCTTGAAAAGCAGTTGATCACAAATCCTGACCTCCCGTTGGAGTTTACTAGCTAGTAGCCTACAGCAGAACTATTTGTAACGCAGTGTTTGTAATCATCATTTGTAATAATTTACATTACCTGCGCAACTTCAGCCTCTGTCTCTTCTCTTGCTCTCTTATCATCCATCTCTTGTAGTTCCGTGTCTGTGTATTCTGGCTCAAATCTGTAGCCAGTAACGTCAAAGTCAAAATCGAATTCTTCGTCTTCGTAATCATTATAGTCATCCATCATCCAAGTTTTTTTGTGGAAATTGTAGCCTACGTTGCTGCAGGTAAACAAATGCAGACTGCTCACATAGATAGTTTCGTAAACGGCTGGCACACCTTCCCGCTCCCCCACCCCCGACACATAGTACTCTGCGGGAGCAGCGAAAACAAGCAACAGAGAAATGCTTACTTCCAAGCCATGCCAAGCATGTAAAAATGTTCGGATTGAGATACATTTCACAGGAGAGCATACTGAGACCGGTAACAATACACCCTGAGCTTCCCGTCTCATTTATTGTACATGAAAGCACATTTATCCATAACATTTCTAATTGCCCCGTTGACTTCTATTGTAGCCCAGTGAGAGCCTACAGGAAATCTGTAGCTAGCTCAATACTGGACCGATCAGCGAAAATATGGACTCAATGTGTCAGGTTCATGGAAGACAGACCGCAAATAGGGTCCAAGGTCCAAAATAGCGAACTTATCCTTTAACCGGGTCCTTGCCGTTCTCGCTGCCCTCCGGGATGTTCACTATCCTCAAGTTGGATCTGTGTGACCTGTTTTCGATGTCGTCTACATGATCCAGCAGGGCTTGATTCTGGGCTTAGAGAGTTTTGATTGTAGCTTCAGCCGTGGTCAATCGTTCAAA
Source organism: Synaphobranchus kaupii (assembly GCA_029718625.1). Taxonomy (NCBI): domain Eukaryota; kingdom Metazoa; phylum Chordata; class Actinopteri; order Anguilliformes; family Synaphobranchidae; genus Synaphobranchus; species Synaphobranchus kaupii. The sequence goes on along the minus strand of CM056384.1, from coordinate 15,609,538 downwards.
GTTCTCTCCGGCGATAGTCTCTGTAGCTACGAGGCGGGCTTGGAACGAGCCGACCGTGTCTCGGAGGGCATCCACAGCAGTCTCAAGTGGCTTTAGAGACTCTTGGATCAGATGAGAGACATCATCCTTCAGACCGGCTCTCTGCTTCGCCAGCTCGGCCACCAGCTGCGTCATGGAGATGGTTTCAGTAGCAGGTAGGCTAACGTTAGCATCTTCGCTCCGCCATGGCTGAGAGTTAGCTTGCTATGCTAATGCTAGCACGTGTTGCCGCAGGGGTCTGTGCACTGGGTTTCTTATTAAGTTTGGAGTTGCTCATTTTGAGATCAAAAAGTGCCAAACAAGTTCATAACGAGCTGTGACAGTTTTGTAGAGGAAAGTCCGATGTTCAAGTAGTAAAATTGACTATGTAATCGGGAGACCTGATGCCGACGTCTTTACTTTCACATCGCCAACTGGAAGTCTAAATGTAGCTTCTTAATGTCAATTAGAACATGAATTTATTTTTATTTTCAGTTGACTATGACCATACGCACGTGAATACAAACAAAACTGCCTTTCTGGACGGTTTGATGAATCTGGCATAAATTTTTTGTACAAACTTGTTTTGTACGTAAATGTTCGCACATATTTAGGAACATTTCATGAATGAGGCCCAGAAAGTGCAAGCATTAGTTCATTATTAGTCTGAAAAGTGATCTGACTGGCTGAATGTCCTTAATTGAATATGGGATATTCAACCATAGAGGCCAATTGCAGTGTGTTTAGCTGGAATATAAACCTCGGGTTTAAACATCTAGGCCATAGAACTGCATTACAACTGGATCACCTAATCCTTATTCCACAGTTGTGTATAGCTGTTCCAGTTGTAATCCAGTTCTGTGGTCTAGAGCCTGGGTTTTTCACATGGGGTCTGCAGGCCCCTGGGGGTCCTTGAAGTGACTGTGTGGGGTCCCTGGGCAGACTTGATATGCAATGACTATACGTATATATTTTTGGGAAAATATTTAAAAATATAAACAGTTTTTAAAATATAACCCTTTTTAACTTATGATGAGGGTCCCCTGGAAGCCTTTCAGCCAGTATGTGGGGGGTCCCTGAATCAAAAAAGGTTGAAAACCCCCTGAGGTTTAAACTCCAGCTAAGCACACTGCAATTGACCCTAAAAGTCTATAATTAAAAGCAATTAACATCTCTTAATGCTTCAGGCGTTGCAATAAAGGATTGAGCACAAACCATCATCCACAGGGGTACTCCAGGGGTACTTGTATACCTTTTGTGTGCATTTATCATATATTACCGTACATGTATGAACCTTTTTCCATGAATTTCATTCATATATTTTAACTATATTCCTTCTCGACAGATTTTTATCTTGTTATACATTTTACAGTACATTTTATGGATATGTACTGTATCTATAGTATGGGAAAGTGCAGGCAAATGTATTCATGCCTTTTAGTTAAACTCCAAACTTAGTGATGTCTGGTGATGTAGATACACTCCAAGATAAGCAGAGTTGATTTTACAGATCAGACAACCAGCAAATTGTGTGCTGTTTCATTCAGTTGGAAGTGTGTCCCCTGTGTGTGCAGAAACAATTGAAAGCACTAGATCCTAGGATGTGAAATGTACACACCTTCAAAATGAAAAACAGCCAACTGGGATTTGCCTTTCCGGCCCAGCACAGAGAGAACTACTGTTTTTATAACATTCACAATATGAGTATTCCCCCCTTTATTTGTACTTCATAAGCATGTTTAACAAAGCATACTACCCAGTAGGATTGCTACAAATTGCAATATGTGACAATAAAATGGTGCAATTGAAATGCTGTAAAAGAAAGCAGTGATTTTTATGTATTTTTTATTGTGCATGTGTGTATACTGTACCCCTGTGTGTGCTGGTGTACCCCTGTGTGTGCTGGAGTACCCCTGTGTATACTGGAGTACCCCTGTGTGTGCTGGAGTACCCCTGTGTATGCTGGAGTACCCCTGTGCATGCTGGAGCACCCCTGTGCATGCTGGAGTACCCTTGTATGTGCTGGAGTACCCCTGTGTATGCTGGAGTACCCCTGTGTGTGCTGGAGTACCCCTGTGTATGCTGGAGTACCCTTGTATGTGCTGGAGTACCCCTGTGTATGCTGGAGTACCCCTGTGTATGCTGGAGTACCCCTGTGTGTGCTGGAGTACCCCTGTGTATGCTGGAGTACCCCTGTGTATGCTGGAGTACCCCTGTGTATATTGGAGTACCCGTGCATACTGGAGTACCCCTGTGTATGCTGGAGTACCCCTGTGTGTGCTGGAGTACCCCTGTGCATGCTGGATTACCCCTGTGCATGCTGGATTACCCCTGTGTATGCTTGAGTACCCTTGTGTATGCTGGGGTACCCCTGTGTTTGCTGGAGTACCCCTGTATGCTGGAGTACCCCTGTATGTGCTGGAGTACCCCTGTGTATACTGGAGTACCCCTGTGTATGCTGGGGTATGCCTGTGCATACTGGAGTACCCCTGTGTATGCTGGAGTACCCCTGTGTGTGCTGGAGTACCCCTGTGTGTGCTGGAGTACCCTTGTGTATGCTTGAGTACCCCTGTGTATGCTGGGGTACCCCTGTGTTTGCTGGAGTACCCCTGTGTATGCTGGAGTACCCCTGTATGTGCTGGAGTACCCCTGTGTATGCTTGAGTACCCCTGTGTATGCTGGGGTACCCCTGTGTTTGCTGGGGTACCCCTGTGTATGCTGGAGTACCCCTGTATGTGCTGGAGTACCCCTGTGTATGCTGGAGTACCCCTGTGTATACTGGAGTACCCCTGTGTATGCTGGGGTATGCCTGTGAATACTGGAGTACCCCTGTGTATGCTGGAGTACCCCTGTGTGTGCTGGAGTACCCCTGTGCATGCTGGAGTACCCCTGTGCATGCTGGAGTACCCCTGTGTATGCTTGAATACCCCTGTGTATGCTGGGGTACCCCTGTGCATGCTGGAGTACCCCTGTGTATGCTGGAGTACCCCTGTGTGTGCTGGAGTACCCCTGTGCGTGCTGGAGTACCCCTGTGCGTGCTGGAGTACCCCTGTGTATGCTTGAGTACCCCTGTGTATGTTGGGGTACCCCTGTGTTTGCTGGAGTACCCCTGTGTATGCTGGAGTACCCCTGTATGTGCTTGAGTACCCCTGTGTATACTGGAGTACCCCTGTGTATGCTGGAGTACCCCTGTGTGTGCTGGAGTACCCCTGTGTGTGCTGGAGTACCCCTGTGTATACTGGAGTACCCCTATGTGTGCTGGAGTACCCCTGTGTGTGCTGGATTACCCCTGTGTATACTGGAGTACCCCTATGTGTGCTGGAGTACCCCTGTGTATGGTGGAGTACCCTTGTGTGTGCTGGATTACCCCTGTGTGTGCTGGATGACCCCTGTGTGTGCTGGATGATAGAAAGAATTCCTGTATTCCTTCAAGGTCTTTTAAATTAGATCAGTACTCAGACAACTAATGCTTTGATTTTCTGTAAAGTGCTTTTTCAAATGATTCCTTTTCAAAGAGGGTCCTAATTGCTTATTGCTGAGTGTATGGACACATGCACAGTCACTGAAAATGTGCAACTTTTGTGGAAAATCTTTGAAAAAGAGTTCAAAGACAGAGCATATGGCAATGGCCCAGACCCACATTGTGTTAACATTTGTTCAAGTATAGAAAACTAAGGGCCTGATTTACTAATACCTTTAGCGGGTGCAAAACCATTTCGCACACGCAAAGTCAAAAACATGACCAATGATTGTGTCATGGTTATTGCTGCTTCTGCGATTCTCTATTTGAATTATCATTTGGGCGTCTACTCGATGCTCTATCGGATTTTTTCCGCCTCCATTCCGGTGTTTGCGTTTCGCCCGACAATTATTTCCCACACCTGTGCTGGTGTTTCCGCCGGCTATAAATGCTCAGGACTTCCGCATTTCCGCACTTCGATATTGTCGGTTGTTATGTTGACAACGAAGTCGGTAAAGGTTTAGGATTGTCGGTCACTGCTTTCTTGGTTTGTCTTAATAGAGAACGCAGCAAGTCCGTTTAAGAGATTATCAAATATAGGGTTAGATAGGTAGAAAAAGAAAGAATCTGATTCTCCTTCTTTGTTTTGGCTGCCTTGTATCGTTTGGTTTTAAACTCTTTCTCTACAGAGTTTAAAGATACAGGTTCGCATATTTCTTTCTTTCCTTTTCCCGTCTTCTTCGGGTCTTTATTTTTTCCCGTTCTAGTTACCTTTTGTCTATGCCTACTAGGTAGTGCGTGAGATTTCTTTTTGGTTGGTTTATTATTCTTGCTGTTTATTCGAGATTTGCCTCCTTTTGAGGTTGGTTATTATTTTGTGTTTAGCTAGGGAGGTTTTGTTCCCGATATTTTGTTCTACTCCTTCCCCTGCGGTTAGTTTCCGTTTCTGTGGCGAGTTTGTATTTAACTCGCTTTCTGATTCCCTATCAGTCGCGTTACAAAAAACTCCAAACATTACAGATTGGTCATGGAATTTGTTTTGCACCAATCATTGGTCATGTTATTGGTTTTGCGTGTGCTAAATGGTTTTGCACCCACTAAAGGTCTTAGTAAAACAGGCCCTAAGTGTTCAAAAGATGGAATTAATGGAGTCTACAGCGGGGATTCTGAATACAGCTGTGAGCAAAGGATATAAATGAGTAATTCAGTCAACCACTGCAGTGCCTACGTTCACCGGTATTGACTGAAATGTAAAAGAAAATAGGTCATTATACCTTCCAAGCACAGTGTGACACGCTATGACTGCCTTGCAGGGCATAAAAAGCAGGCCTTTGAGTTTGCTAAGAAAGCTGCCTTGAGTGATATTGTACTGCTCAATGCCAGACTCCATTCCGTATGGTGGCACGTGTCCCATTCAAATATTTCCTGGGTGGATTAACTGATGTTTCTCTGCACATGGACACAAAAAAAAAAGAGCTTCAGAGACATGACGGAAACTAACTAACACAAAAACACAAGGGTTGCGATCACTGCTGGCATCCATTTTTAAAACGACACAATGGTCCACTTAAATTCCTCTCTTATATAATAATTCCAAACTTATACTGTTGAAATTATTCAATAAAGGTATTTGTATAGAGCAAGGATGCTTGTGTCCATCTGCACATTTACCATCATTTTTGTAGTTCTTCGGGGGCCAGGACATTACAGGACAACAAGTTTTGCTTCCAAAAACCTCTGAATATGGTGAATATGTGGCCAAAACTACAAATATGGCAACTGTAAGGCGACGACACGGTCCTGCAGGTTCCTCTTGTACAACATCAGGATGATTCGGCCGTACCTGTCCACCTACTCCACTCAGCTTCTTGTCCAGACCATGGTCACCTCACGTCTGGACTACTGCAACTCCCTTCTCGCAAGCCTACCAGCCTGCGCCATTCTGCCCCTACAACTGGTCCAGAACGCGGCTGCTCGGCTTGTGTTCAACCTCCCGAAGTTCTCGCATGTCACCCCCCCTGCTGAGGTCACTCCACTGGCTGCCGGTCCTGGCCAGGATCAGGTTCAAAGTTCTGACTCTGGCCTACACTGCAGCCAAAAGGTCAGGCCCCTCCTACCTACAGGACTTAATCCAGCACTACGCTCCTGCTCGACCACTTTGCTCTGCTGCTGCAGGGCGACTTGCACTTCCCTCCCTCCGTGTTAACGGCTCCCACTCGACCCGACTGCGGAGCTTTTCCACCCTAGCTCCCCAGTGGTGGAACGAACTCCCCACACTGCTGCACTCAGCTGAAACACTGTCCGTTTTCCGTCGTGGTCTGAAAACGCACTTTTTCAGACTCCACCTCGACTAAACTACCTATATAGGGCCATTCTATAGTACTCTCTTCCTGTTTTTTGCTTGTTTTCTATTTAACTTGTGTTTTTTTTGGGTTCTTATAGTTCAGAATGTATAGCTGACTGTGTGTACTATTCATGTTCATTACTAGGGATAGCTCCTACGCTGTGAGAAAGTTGTGCTTTGTCGGATCTGCTTTGTAGTTGCGTCAATGACCTTCAATATGCACTTATTGTATGTCGCTTTGGATAAAAGCGTCTGCCAAATAATTGTAATGTCATGTAATGTAAGGACTGACTGTAACACAACAACCACAAATAAAGTTAGCTTACTTTTGAATAACTTTTTTTTAGCTAATTTAGTCTACCTAGCTAATGTTGGGACAGAAAGTTGATGTAGCCTCTATCTTAGGCTGCACTGCATCAAAGTAGTGCAGTATTCCATTATGCATACTTGCATACCAGTTAGTACACGTAGCAAGTATGGTCGCCATTTTGTTTGTCATTAGTGTGTTCCGTATGCAAAAATCAAGTATATACTAAAATCCCCGGACGTGTACTTCCGTACTTGACAGGACCTAGAATTTCAAGTATGCATCGATGCACACTCATTGTATGCGTTCTTCGTTCCCAGAGACCATTGCGCTATGCCATAGACTGTCCAAAAACAGCGCTAAACGTAACAACCGCAGGTCTTCTCACCAGAGGCAGCCACATTTCTTCGCTCATTCTAAATTTCTGCAGAAACTCCCAGCTCCATAGTTAATAAACTGAAATTTCTCTGAGGACACTGGACTGTTAACCGAAGGTCAGCTTGTGACCGTTACTGACAGCACGACCTGAGCAGTATAAATATAATACATCTGTATTATATTTAAGGAATCTTACTATCCTGTTTTATTGTTAATATGAGATGGTCTGGCCTGATTCCGCCACTGCTTAGGTCATGCTGTCAGTAACTGAAACAGACCTGAGGTAAAATATACGATTGCCTCAATTGATGGTTGAAGCGTACTTGTGCTCTTGCATACTATCAAGTATGTTCTAACTAGTATACTTGGAAGAACGTAGGCCTACTATCTTGTATGCAAGTACATAGAACACAAGTATGCATAATGGAATACAGTCACACTCTCTCACTCGGAATGCCTTGCAGGAACTCGGCGACAGCATGCCTACGCTGCTTTACAAGACTTGTGCAGTACTTATATATATATGTACAGTATGTGTGTATACTTTATCCGCTACCGTTGTTGACTGTTGTGTCTTTTATGTTCGGTCAGTCACGAGCCCTGGCCGTAACAACTCGGCCTTGAACTTGCGCTGACTCAGCCTGGAATGGACTGAGCCGGGGGGAAGATTACAGCCCTGCCTGCTAGCGCTGGGGTTACTGCTAAGTGGGTGTCACGCTGTGGCGGTTTGGGAGGCCATTCTGCTACGGCCTAATGGCCCAGTCTTGCTTATGGGAACAGCAGTGCCAATTTGCTGCTTTTCCCAGCATGCTTAGATAAGCCCTGCATCCCCTTTACACCATGAAAAATGTGAGCTTTTAATATCCAGGCAAAAAAAAGTGGCAGAACACAACACCTCTCGAATCGGCTGAGTGAAAAAATGATTTTTAATGTGCCTCGCCCGACTCAAGCCATCAGCCCGAATCCTGTGAGATTTGGAAGTAAATAGAGAGGTGTGCTCCTGCTTTAAGCATGGCCTGTCTTAGATGCAGAGCAGATCTGCTCACTAAGTTAATTTCTGTCAGACATGGATGAATACCAGGGCTTCCAAAAAGTTAAACAAGACAATCCTTTATGGTCCAGCAATGACACGTCCCATCCTCACTGTGCAATTGCCTATTGGTAGGTTGAGCTTTTCCAATAAGATCAACCTACCAATGTGAATACATGTAAGCAGAGGATAATGTGTAGAATTGATCATCAGGGTTAAAAATAGTACTGCATTTCTATAGAGGAGGAAGGTGGAATTCCTACAGTTACTCATATGATATATACAGTCAATAATGGCACATTAAGGATATCATTTCTCTATATTAATTTTATATGATAATTTGGTAATTTCTTCTGAAATGTAAATATCCACTTTTGGTCGCAGCCCTCACTGCATTGTTATCATTGAGCTTGCTGGACTGTTATCATGGTGAGTGCATTGAGCTTGCTGGGCTGTTATCATGGTGAGTGCATTGAGCTTGCTGGGTTGTTATCATGGTGATTGCATTGAGCTTGCTGGGTTGTTATTGTGATTGGATTAAGCTTGCTGGGTTGTTAACATGGTGAGTGCATTAAACTTGCTGGATTGTTATCAGGGCGATTGCATTGAGCTTTCTGGGTTGTTATCATGGTGAGTGCATTAAGCTTGCTGGATTGTTATCAGGGCGATTGCATTGAGCTTTCTGGGTTGTTATAGTGACGGGATTACGCTTGCTGGATTGTTATCGGGATGATTGTATTGAGCTTGCTGGGTTGTTATTGTGATTGGATTAAGCTTGCTGGATTGTTATCAGGGCGATTGAATTGAGCTTGGTGGGTTATTATCATGGTGATTCCACTGAGCTTTCAGGATTGTTATCATGGTGATTGAATTGAGCTTGCTGGGTTGTTATCATGGTGATTGCATTGAGCTTGCAGTGTTGTTATCATGGTGATTGCATTGAGCTTGCTGGATTGTTATCAGGGTGATTGCATTGAGCTTGCTGGGTTGTTATCATGATGATTCTATTGAGCTTGCTGGGTTGTTATCATGGTGATTGCATTGAGCTTGCAGGGTTGTTATCATGATGATTCTATTGAGCTTGCTGGATTATTATCATGGTGATTGCATTGAGCTTGCAGTGTTGTTATCATGGTGATTGCATTGAGCTTGCTGGATTGTTATCAGGGCGATTGAATTGAGCTTGCTGGGTTGTTATCATGGTGATTGCATTGAGCTTGTAGGGTTGTTATCATGATGATTACATTGAGCTTGCTTGGTTGTTATCATAATGATTGCATTGAGCTTGCTGGCTTGTTATCATGGTGATTGCATTGAGCTTGCTGGGTTGTTATCATGGTGATTGCATTGAGCTTGCTGGGTTGTTATCATGGTGATTGCATTGAACTTGCTGGCTTGTTATCATGGTGATTGCATTGAGCTTGCTGGGTTGTTATCATGGTGATTGCATTGAGCTTGCTGGGTTGTTATCATGGTGATTGCATTGAGCTTGCTTGTTTGTTATCATAATGATTGCATTGAGCTTGCTGGGTTGTTATCGTGGTGATTGCATTGAGCTTGCTGGGTTGTTATCATGGTGATTGCATTGAGCTTGCTGGATTGTTATCATAATGATTGCATTGAGCTTGCTGGGTTGTTATCATGGTGATTGCATTGAGCTTGCTGGGTTGTTATCATGGTGATTGCATTGAGCTTGCTGGGTTGTTATGTTCATTGCATTGACTGTTTTAGTGTCTTTCACTGGCTTTTCTGATTCTGTTTGTGAAGTTCACTTGAAGATATTTAAGGAAACAACATGAAAAATGCTCCATTTTAACCAACCACACATTATTTGAGTGATGTCAATAGAGAGAAATCTGTAGTATTCAGAACTGATTATAGGTAGAATTCAATGTGTTTATTCTACCTTCTATCTATTTTCTGTGGAGCCTTAGTTAAAGAACATTTGTAACTAGTGTTCATAGTGTCTCCATTTCACCTCTAAATGATCTGTATTTGTTTAGATTTTTAAATGTTCTCATTTAAAGCATCATATGTCCTAACAGTAGTGATACTGTAATCTGTAGTTTTTCATAGGTGTGGTGTACCACAAGATTCCTTGGAGAATTGCTTCTGTACCCATAATGTACTCTAAAAAGTACAGAAGTAAGCAAAGTAAATTGACCTAGAATCCGCTGTGCAAATAAATCATATGATGTTAAATGCACCATCACTGATGTTTCTATAAAACCGTATTGATACAGTATAAACTCGCACAAGCTGAAAATCTCAGGTATGATTAAAGCACACAGAGGCAAACAATATACAGTTTCACATTTCATAGACCTCACAGAGAGGAACTGTAATTTGCTTAACCCTCGTGAGAACGATGGTAAATTACAGTTGGGTGGAATTTTCTATGCTGTTCATTTGCAATGCACTCGGCTCTCTGCCTCGTATGTAAGAGCCTGGGCTGGCTCTTCTCCACACAGAGCAGTTCATTATAGGCCAGATGGGCGCCGTGCTCTCTCAGCATTGTGTCAATGTGTTTTCCCTGACAGGATAAAGCCTGGCTCTTCTCTATCCAGAACAGTTAATTACAGGCCAGATGAGTGCAGCTCTCTCTCTGCAGTGTGTCAGTGTGTTTTCCCTGACAGGATGAAGTCTGGCTCTTCTCTACCCAGAGCAGTTCATTACAGGCCAGATGAGTGCAGCTCTCTTTCAGCATTGTGTCAGTGTGTTTTCCCTGAGAGGGAAAAGCTTGTAAAAACAGTGGGACCAAACATAACTTACTGCATTAGCAGCAGAACAGTGAAATATAGCCTAGAATAGTGAAATATAAACTCTGGGCATTTATTTATCATTGCCTCTATGGGCACATATGCTAGGCATAATGGGTTATGTTGTTTTTTAGCAAAAGCCAATTGTCCCCAGCATTCTTAGGGACAATTTCAATAGGGCATTATCATAGGGCATTTACGTAGAGGAATATACGTTCATTTATGGTTTAATAACAGAATGATAGACTGTATAATTTTTGTGTCATTCCCTTCTGATGGCTGGTTTTGCTGTGTGAACTGGGCTTAAAGGCCCAATTTTCAGTTCTGTTATTGAACTCCAGCATTCTTACCATCCCCATTCTTAATGAAAGCCGGAGCTGCGTGCACTGGGAAAAAAAAGAATTAATTGACCTTTAATGTATTTAAAAGTTAAATGTGCGACAGATGACAGCCTGTTCTCTGGTCTTCACACAGAGAGGCAGGATTTACTCTAATTTTCAGTTGCACTGTCAGGAATGCTAGAGGATGAAGCTCTCCGGAGTAAGAGCTGGGTAAACCCATAACAAGGTGATCACAAAAAGCTGGAGCTCAGAAAAGTAAGAAATCCAGGATATTGATTATATAATCATCCATTTTGAAGTGCTGCCATCTCATTAATTGCTAGTATGATTTTCAATGTTTTTCTGATTTTGTTTTTTTGTTTTTAATTTCACTGTTTAGTAAATTAGAGCCACATTTAAACTTACAAAGCAGTAGAATATAACTCAAAAATAATAACTACAAACAAATAACCTGGTTTCGCCTATTAGGCCTGATGTGGTTTCAGAGTGAATTACAAAACATAATTTTGTGGTACACAATACTACTAGATTTTTTTAGGTAATAAAGATTAACAATTAGAGAATAAAAAGTTAATTTCAAAAATATTTTGGCAAACTTATTTTGCAGTTCATTGGTTTCAAACTGTTTTCATTCACTGAAGGACACTGCTAAAAATATGCATGGCAGTAGTTGACTGTACAACAGACCTGCACAATTTAATGACTGTGAATGAAATCTCAGCAAGATATGTGCACATTGATCAATAACAGATTCTAAAATGGCTGAATCTCTCTCTCGCTATCGCTCTATCTGTGTGTGTGTGTGTGTGTGTGTGTGTTTGGGTGTGTGTGTAGCATGAAAAAGGAACTCTGAAGGACAATTTAAAAGAGGATAAGTTCCTTTGTAAATAGCATAATGAGTGTATCCACGTAACAGACGTGTTTCAGTAAACCTATTATTTGAAGCGTGACAGGTTTTTTGAGGCTTTGAAGATATGTCACGCTTATAACCTTGGCTTTTAATTTGCTCCTGGTTTTGATTCCATGTGACAGGTACAGGGATATGAACCCACGAGGTGAGTTTGTGTGTGCGTGTATGCGTGTGTGTGTGTGTGTGTGTGTGTGTGTGTGTGTGTGTGTGTGTGTGTGTGTGTGTGTGTGTGTATGTCTGTGTGTATGTGCATGTGTGTGCATGTGTGTGTGTGTGTGTGTGTGTGTGTGTATGTCTGTGTGTATGTGCATGTGTGTGTGTGTGCATGTGTGTGTGTGTGTGTGTGTGTGTGTGTGTGAGTGTGTGTGCATGTGTGTATGTCTATGTGTGTATGTGCATGTGTGTGTGTGTGTGTGTGTGTGTGTGTGTGTGTGTGTGTGTGTGTGGACTGGTGGCTTGTGAATCCACAGGGTGTCATGAAGTATCTCGTGCACGAATCCATCAGCAAGTGCATGAGTAACAGCCTGTCTGCCTGCATGCTTGTTCACTGCTCGCTCCTCTTGCGTGTTTGCTCCCTGCTGCTGCTGGCTAGCCTAGTCTAGGCGAAACTGGAGGCTGAGTGTGTAAACCTTCCATGCCAGTACAGAGCCTCTCTGTCACCAAGACTCCTACTGTGCCTCCACGTTGGCAGCCCATGGTAACTGGTTTCTTCCCCAGAGGTGTCATCAGTCACAACAAACCGCTGCCCCAGTGCATTGTGGGTAATCTCCGGGAGGATATAAAGCTAGGGGAATAAACCCTGATTCCAAATCTGTGGATGGGGACCTGCACAGACGACATCCAAATGTTTGGATCCTTGCCAGTCCCCTGCAACCCTGGCTAGCTCGTAAGTTGTCCTGAGTCTCTCATGCCACTGGAAATAATCTAGCCAGGGTGAAGATGGTGGGTGTAAGTTTTGTGCGCCCATACCCTCACCTTAATCCCCTCACTGTGCAGGTAACTGCACCCCGCCTCCCAAAAAATGTTGGCGATGGGCAGTGGTGGTGGGTACAGGTGAAGCACCTAACCAGACCCTGCATGTAGGCGGCGATGGAGTGGTGGTCCCTGAGACACGGGATCAGAACAGCACGTCTCCTCAGTAGCTTCCTTCACGGCTGAGCACTGCTCACCCCTAATGGGGAAGGACCTAGTAAAAGGTGGTCTAAACATTGCCTGTTCCGCTCTCCCTGGGAAGTTTACCGTGGCTGTCAGAGCAAACCCCTCACGATCGACACATGAGAAGAAAATACGAGAAGAAACTCCCACTAATCATCGCCTCATGGAATGTCCGCACCCTCCTTGACATGAACAAGTCCGACCACCCCCATATAAGAACAGCCCTTGTAGTCCATGAGCTGCGGAAATACAACATTGACATAACAGCTCTCAGTGAAACCCTCCTCCATAGAGGAGACTCCCTAACCAAAGTTGGGGAAGGGTACACCTTTTTCTGGAGGGGGCGTTCCTGAAAATGCCCGCCACCTCCATGGTATAGGGTTTCCTGTCAAAGCCTCATTACTCAGTCGCATCTCAGAACCTCCCATTGGCATCATTGAGTGGCTGATGACCTTGTGCATCCCGCTTGCTGAGGGGCACTACCCAACCCTCATCAGTGTGTATGCCCCCACCCTGGACCCACGATGACTATAAGGAAGTCCCTGGACTTGCTCATCCACAATACACCTTAAAACATACAAGCTTCTTCTCATGGGAGACTTCAATGCAAGGGTCAGTTCAGAACAACTTCTCTGGACTCAGGTACTAGGCGGGCATGGTGTAGGTAAGCTGAACCACAATGGGCTTTGCCTACTTTCACTCTGATCAGAACATTGCCTAGTTGTACCAAACACACTCTTTCATCTGACGGAGAAGTTCAAGGCCTCCAGGCAACATCCGCGCTCTAAACACTGGCACCTTACTGTCCGCCAAAGTGACAAACTTGAGGTCCTTGTTACCAGAGCCATGCGTGGAGTAGACTGTTGGACCGACCACAGAATGATCAGGGCCAAACTACGCATAGAAGTCCCCCTTCAGCCACAACAGACAAGCCGCTTCCAAAAAGCTCAACCTCAGGCCACAAAACTCCCTACAGGCCCTCAGAACCCTGATCCCAACTCCACTGGTCAGATCTGAGCGCAGCCATCCGTGATGCAGCCTGCGAGACAGTTGGCTTTTTATATAAACGGTACCAGGACTGGTTTGATGACTGCACCCCCGGTATTAACTCTCTCCTACAAGCTAAGCATTCAGCCCACGAAGCCCTCCTCAGTAACCTCAACTCACCCACTCTAAAGTCTGCTTGTCCCAGGCTAGAGCTGAGACCCAACGAACCCTGCGCACCATGGAGGACAGCTGGTGGCCCAAAAGGTGGCCAAATGTGCCAAATTAACCGACATATTTCGAACACAAACACAAACACAGCTGATGATGAGAAAGGTAGCGTACAGTGTTAAGATGTCATACGCATGTAAAGCACAGTATCATTGCATGCCATCCACAATTAAAGTTTATTGTCAATGAATTTTAAAGCATGACTGGCGTATTTACGAATAACTGCTTTGATAAATGCAAAATGATTATGGGATCATCTAATTGTGAAAGGCATTTTCCTATATAGGCTAGTCTCTGAGCAGCCAGGATTTTTAAAAAATTTTGTAGCAAGGGAGGAGTTAATTGTGTTGGAAATTATTATTCTATAATCATTTATTATTATTATTAGGCCATGAAAGGTATTATAATAATAATTAGTAAATTATTAAGTAACACTGTTTTAGATGTAGCCTAGCTAATGTTAGCTAACATAGCCTAGCCTACTTGCTGTATCTTGCTGTCGCTTCTTGTTGGTTTTGTTAGCTAACGTTATTAACTTTTTATTTATTTGACGTCAAATGTAACCCTTCAACCGTGAGGTAACGTTAGCTATCTAGCAAAAGATAACAGCCAAATGAACTTAGTTTAACTTGATAACTTACTGGAGATTTAAATGTTACATTCAGAGAGCTAACGTTACCCGACATGAATGGATGTTTTATATCTTTCTGGCCATTGTCACGAACGTGAACATCTACCAAGTGTTATTTCCTAAGTTAGAACAACGATGACTAAAACAGCAATTGAAGGCCTTGTGATAACGGTCACTTCTTAATGTTCAAAAACAATAGTTGCAGCAGTTATTATTAATAGTCAGTGTTAACATTATTCCAGTGAGTCATATATAGGCTATTGTACGTGATTCAATAACGATTTCATATTGAGTACCCCAGAAAAATATGGCTTTATTACTTTACCAGATATTAAATGTCTAACGTTAGGACAATTTATTTGCACAGCATTAGTCTACTTATTGAAGTTGTACATTAGTATTAGGCGATGAAAGGTATTATTCTTAATTATTATTATTATTATTATTATATTATTATAAGCTTTATGTGATTTAGTTTAATAATAATTATTAAAAATGACAATCATCAATTAAATCGCCAAATTCGTTAATAGGTAAGTCGAACAGTAACCTGGTGGATCAACCAACAAGCCAAAACAAAGTCTAAATCAGGTCTTGAGATTAAATAATTTTATTAAATGAAAAACATTCAATTGGAATAATGAGTTGAAATCATACATTCACTAAGGAATGTAGGCTGACTACTTATAATTTACAAAATGGAAGACATTAAACCAGACATTAATTAGGAAATACCAGTAAAGAGAGAGATAAGCCAAAAATTGCCAAATTATTTACCCTCCAGCTGAACAGGAACAAGAGGAAACGCACGAGGAACCAAAAAGAATGACTTCTCCAAACAAACTCCACAATTGACTAAATTCTTTTTTCTGCGGTACAATCATAAAATACCTCCACAGGAAGACCATCCCTGTCCTGATTGGGTTAAGGTATGGGGGAGGGGGGGAGAGGGGTCATTTATGACAAAGACTGGCTTATCTTTGATGGGGGGTTGAGAATGAGAGAGAGAGACAGAGATAGAGAGAAGGGGGGAAATATTAGATATCCTACATCCCTCTCTTGTAAGAATAGGTGCATGCACCTGCTAAAAACCTATTCTTACATCATCAAATAGGAATCACATTATACATTTGGACATTGAAGATGCAGTTACCTGCTAACAACAAAAACAACTGTCCAAATGGTTCACCAACCATTTTTAAAACATTTAGTCCATGCCCAGTTTAATAGTCCCTTTGTGATCTAGAGTCATATCTCTATTAGACACTCTTTTGTGTCGCTGCTGTTATGACACCCTGGTTCAGTCTCTTCCTTCTCCAGTGTCCGGGTATCTAGACTGGCAAGGGACCAGAAGTTCCCTGGACTTGGGTAACATGCAGTGCTTTTTCCATTAGTGTTGCAATTGCGTGAGTGAAATGCAACCTACTCCACAGTGTCTCTACCAGTTCTGCACGGCGTGCGGGGGCTCTGTCTCCTGTGACAGGAAGCTGGACGATCCACAGGTGGCAAAGTGCAGTCAGGGCCTCTCTTCTGACGGGCAGGGAAGCTCCTCTTTCCCTGTCGGAATCCATTTTGGCTCCTTTAGCCTGGATCCAATTGGGTGGACTGCTGACGGCAGTTGCTTAGGCTAGCTTCCCGCGGCAGGGTGTGGGACCGGTTGCACTTGTTTGCACTTGTGTCTGTGGGTGTCCTTTAGGGAATGGCAGGAGAAGACTGTGGGAGTTGAGGGCTTAGGCATTAACACTCATAGCAACATGTGAAGACCGGAACAATTAATGATAGCACTGCACGTTATGACCGCTGTCAGTCCATGCCGGGGAACCTTACGGACAGGGTTTATCTTCCACGGGATTGCCAGTCTAAATAATCACATGAATAGGGCTGACTTGTCCAGAAGTGTCTATGAACAGTATTTGGCGGGGCACCTACACTCTATAAAAGGGACTTAAACACAACATGGGCATGGTATTAGGTTAAAAAGTGGTGGTAGGGATGGGGGGTGGGGGGGGGGGGGCAGAGAGAGGCCGAGAGAGAGAGGCCGAGAGAGAGAGACAGAGAGAGGAAGAGAGAAAGAGCACAAGACATTAGGCAACATCCCGTCATTCCCTCTCTTGGAACGATAGGTGCATGCAGCTGCTAAGAGCCTATCGTTCCATCATCAGAACAACCACACATTTGGACATTATAAATATCATTGTACAATGATAGCTGCATGAAAACAACTGTCCTAATGGTTCATTAACCATCTTTAAAACAATTAGTCCATGTCCAGTTTACTAGTCCCATTGTGATGATCCGGTGTGGTGCAGACATTTTATTTTTATTTTTTTTGTCACTGCTGTCATGGCACCTTGGTTCAGTCAATTCCTTCTCCAGTGTCAGGGTATCTGGACTGGCAAGGGAAGAGGCTCCCTGGACTTCCTTGGATAACATGCAGTGCTTATTCCCCTTAATGTTGTAACTGTGTGAGTGAAAGGCTGCCTAATTCCACAGTGTCGCTACCAATTCTGCACAGCGTGCGGGGGGCTCTGTCTCCTGTGACAGGCAGCTGGACGATCCACAGGCGGAAAAGTGCGGTCAAGACCTCTCTACTGACGGGTGGGGAAGCATCTCTTTCCCTGTCGGAATCCGTTTTGGCTCCTTGAGCTCGGGTCCAGTTGGGTGGACTGCTGATGGCAGTCGCTTAGGTTAGCTTCCCGCGGCAGGGTATGGGTCCGTTTGCACTTGTGCCTCTGGGGGTCCTTCGGGGAGTGGCAGGAGAAGACTGTGGGACTTGAGGGTTTAGACCTTATCACTCACAGCAACATGTGAAGAGGAGAACACTGCATGTTATAAGCACTTAGTCCATTCAGGGGAACCTTACGGACAGGATTTACTATCCACAAGATTGCCAGTCCAAATAATCACCTGAATAGGGCAGACTTGTCCACAAGTGCCCAGGAACAGCATTGGAGGGGGCACCTACACTTTAGAAAAGGGACTTAAAAACATGGGCATTGTCTTATGTTAAAAGGTGGTGGTAGGGATGTGGGGGGGTGGTGAGGGGGGGCAGGGGCAGGCAGAGTGCCAGTTTTACCTCCTAGAACCCCAGTGTGGTTACTGGCAGTCCTTTGGCTGCGGAGGGCCACAGCGTTCAGCAAACCGGGATGACAGGAGGCATCCTGTCATCTTGCTTCTTCCGCACGTGGATGCCCCTTAACCATGCCCGTCTCATCTCTGTCCAGGGGTCTATGCCAGTTTTGGCTTTGGTTCCCTCTCTGGGCAGCTGGGCTGATCGTTGCTCGTAGGCATGCAGTCCATCACTGCTCTCCGAACACTTCTGATGTCGGAAAAGGGCTCTTGCACTCTCCCTGGATGACGTGTGTGTGCGAAGTTTGCAGGTGTGGCTCGGGGGTGGAGAGACGAGGGTGGGGGAAACTGTTGTGCTAAATTGGCTGCTTTCATCTTGCTTTGGATTGCAAGACAACACTCTGGCGGAGACTGAGGGCCAGAGGAGTCGTAAAACGGCCGGGGGTTGGCTTCCTGCTCCGTTTCTCCCGGGGTCTCTTTACAGCTCTGATAGAGGAGCGAGACTTTCGCAGAAGTCCCCCTATCTCCTCCATCACAGGAACTGTGGAAGTGGGAGAGTCCACAGAGCACACCCCTTCTGTCTGTGCAGCAGACAGAGGTTCCCCGGATTCAGCAGGAGGGGAAGCAGCAGGAGGGGAAGAAAAGTCCACAAGGGGTGGGGTGGGGTCCTCGGCCTGGGTGGACTTTTCTGTGGGGGCTGACTCCACCTGTTGGGGTGCGTAGACCTCTCCACCTGGCAGGGCTGATGGGCCTGTAGAAGCCGGTTCCGCGTCCTGCGGTTCAACGGTCTCCTCACCAGGCTGGGCTGCTGTGTCAGCAGTAGCAGGTTCTGCCTCCAGGGGTTTGACGGTCTCCTCACCAGGCTGGGCTGCTGTGTCTGCAGTAGCAGGTTCTGCCTCCAGGGGTTTGACGGTCTCCTCACCAGGCTGGGCTGCTGTGTCTGCAGTAGCAGGTTCTGCCTCCAGGGGTTTGACGGTCTCCTCACCAGGCTGGGCTGCTGTGTCTGCAGTAGCAGGTTCTGCCTCCAGGGGTTTGACGGTCTCCTCACCAGGCTGGGCTGCTGTGTCTGCAGTAGCAGGTTCTGCCTCCAGGGGTTCGACGGTCTCCTCACCTGGCTCAGCTGAGAGGACTGCAGTAGCGGATTCCACGTCCTGTGGGCTCACATCCTCTGTGGTGGCTGGTGTGATACAAGACACAGAGCTGTTTCCCCCAAATTCCTCCAGGGAAGGGGGGCTCACCAGGGGGGCGGCTACATTGTCTGTGGAGGTGACAAAATCCACAGAATTGTCCAAGCCTGAAGGGGGTGGGGATGAGTCAATGGAGAGTGCTGTATTGTCCTCGGTGGGGGGTGGTGCCTGGGTTATGGCTGGAATGGCGCCATGCACTGCACCTTCCAGCGCATGCTGGACTGCCACAGAAGAAACTGGTTTGGCAGTAACTCCTGACTTAGAGTGGTGCTTTTCCCAAGCCAGTTTCCACATCTGGTTTACCTCCTCCCATGCCTGCTTTGACCGCCAGAGGTAGAGAAAATGTTGTCTTTTCTCTAGGTACGACCTTATCCCTTGGACAATCTTGCGCTTGGTTTCATCACTATCTGGAGAAATCAGATAGTCCAAATACTCAGTCCGCAGGTTGTAAAGGGCCTCCTCCTTCAGCTGGTCCATTGCCTTGAGCTGTTCTGCAAATTTTGGGCACTGGGCTATCAAATATTGCCGTTCTGATAACATGAGATACCACTGCTGATCCAGCCTTGACTGGCCAGGGAATGCTGGTAGGTTAGCAGTGGAGGGTAAATGAGGCATCTCTCTCTTTGTCTGGTATGCCATAATAATATTTTTTTAAAATAAAAATAAATAAATAAATAAAATCAATAAATCTAAGACCAGTCGATTAGAAAAAGATTTGAACTTGTCTCAGAGTTTACCGCAGTTTACTCAATAGCAAAATTTAGTATGCTATAGGACAACCTATCTCGGTGGAACCTCCAATTATGTCGGGTAAGTGAGGACTAGGTAAAATGTGTATAATCTGAATCCAGCGGTTCTAACAGTCAATGCCCTTGTTAAAACGTTCAGCACTCTGAATACTGAACACAAGCGATATTGCGTGCTAGAACCCCTCACTTAACCTACATTCAAAATAAGCTTTATGTGATTTAGTTTAATAATAATTATTAAAAATGACAATCATCAATTAAATCGCCAAATTCGTTAATAGGTAAGTCGAACAGTAACCTGGTGGATCAACCAATAAGCCAAAACAAAGTCTAAATCAGGTCTTGAGATTAAATAATTTTATTAAATGAAAAACATTCAATTGGAATAATGAGTTGAAATCATACATTCACTAAGGAATGTAGGCTGACTACTTATAATTTACAAAATGGAAGACATTAAACCAGACATTAATTAGGAAATACCAGTAAAGAGAGAGATAAGCCAAAAATTGCCAAATTATTTACCCTCCAGCTGAACAGGAACAAGAGGAAACGCACGAGGAACCAAAAAGAATGACTTCTCCAAACAAACTCCACAATTGACTAAATTCTTTTTTCTGCGGTACAATCATAAAATACCTCCACAGGAAGACCATCCCTGTCCTGATTGGGTTAAGGTATGGGGGAGGGGGGGAGAGGGGTCATTTATGACAAAGACTGGCTTATCTTTGATGGGGGGTTGAGAATGAGAGAGAGAGACAGAGATAGAGAGAAGGGGGGAAATATTAGATATCCTACAATACATACCTATTTTAGGAGTTATCTCTTGTAGACGTATCTTATAATTGTTCTATATTTTAAAACATTTATCATAAAAAGGCCATCAAAAGAGCTAAAATGGTCTATTTTTCATTGTGGAACAACCCCCCCCCCCCCCCGGGTCCAAAGTGGGCTGCTCTGAGACATGAAACTCCCGGGCTGAAAATGAGTCCCACTCCGGCCCTGGGTAGAGGTCCTGTATTTATATTACAAGCCACATGTAGTAATTACATAAAGCACATTTGTGAGTCCTCATAAGACATATTAGGCAGACATGGTAGTGTATCTTTACCATTGATGCAACCACTTAGTTCCGCCAACGTGGGCTTTGACATTTAACACTCAGTCCTGCCTAAGAATACAGAATTATGAATAAATCATGCTGAACTTAATTGTTCAAAATGAGTCATTGGCCTTTGATGTAATGCCATGCAAGTGCTTAAATGTTTATGCATCAGAGGAGCAGTGCGGATGGTATTAGTCCATGAAGAGAAGTTTTATTAATGTGCAGAGGGTGGAATAACCTCTGCCATCCTGAGCTTGGCTTGTATTCATAAAGCTTTATAGCAACACTCTGTGGCCACATATATGAGGGTATAACTTTGGAGCACATGTGGTGTCACCAGCCTGCTTCTTTTCAACCCACAGCCCATGGCTAAGCTCGCATAGTCGGGGAAAGGCCTTTCACATTTGGCTTTGGCATGCAGTCAGCAGGCACCCGCCTGACCAGTGGGGGTTGCTAGAGAGCGATGAAACGCGAAACCCTAACCAGCTGAACACTCCTGTACCCTGGCCAAATGTGCATCGCCCTATGGGGCTACCAGCCCTGGCACGGTCTGGATTCCATGGGGGTTGTCCATGCACCACGGCATGGCGCCTAAACAGAATGAGCCACCCAGCAGCCCACAGCTTCCAGTTTTGATTACGGAGAGTGTGTGTTGTCAATCAAAGTCAATCAATCTTATCGCACCAAAGTTTGGAAGTTGGGCTCCCACAGACATGAGGAGGAGGACACTTCAGGTACACATGGACTGGTGGGCAACTAACAGTTATCAATCATTCAGTCAATCATCCTGGTCGACTGAACCTTTCCCTCCCCATGCCTGAGTGATGCTACAACCAATTGCACATTGCCAGCACTTGCCTCAAGTAAATATATAAAGAAGAACAGTCCATTGTTGTTCAGAATGCTGACAAAGGAGACGCCATTGTGGTACTTGACTGGACAGCTTATGACAGCGAGATACAAACACAACTTAGCAGTATTATATTTTACAGGAAATTACATCACAATTCCACATAGGAGTTCAAGAGCTGAGTCAAAAGCAAATTAGATCTTTCTTTTGAAAGGGGGAAAATTTGTAAAGGAGGGCATGCATTTATGATTGTGGCTTCATCCCTGTACTCTACAGTCTGCCCAAAATCCATAAGCCTTTTGAGGATGTGCCACCAAGGTGACCTATAGTGTCTGCTATAGTGCTATAGTGTCGGCATGTGCGTGGACTCCTGGGACTCGGTCGTTCACAGCTAGACTAGCTTTCTACATATCCGGGGCACACTTGGTTGGATAGACAACGTAACCAGCTAGCCAAGTTAGCTTTTCTCGTAGCAAATTAAGAGCATAATGTTACACAACATATTTCACGAAAATATGAGCTGGCTAGCTAGCTTGCATATTGTAGCCTCAGCTGCAAACGTAGCTAGCTAGCACAGTTAGGTTAACGCAACAAGGCATGCCTCCGGTCCCCCCAAATTAGCTGGCTAATTTTTCCCACTGGCTGGCTACTACTCATCTTTGTGTGGAACGCCCTGGTTAGTATTAACTTTTTTAACCATGTTTGTGGACAGTGGAAATATGTTAATCTTTGCAGTGCAAAGTTAGTTACAATCGAAGCAGTGGAGTGATGCATTTTGTAGTGAAAAGTCCCAGTGCTGAGCAGATAAAACGGATTTTCCTAACTCACGTAGCTAGTGTGAGTCGTGTTTGCCGCAGATGAGCTAGCAACTGACTGCACCTGTGTCTTGGAGAACAGAATGATATTGAAGGAACAGAGTGAGCGGGGATAGCATGGGAGCTCGGTGAACGTTCAGCAACTCCATATTCTGCACCCATAGTGTGAGTCGTGTGTGCCGCAGATGATTAGCTAGCAAGTGATTGCACCTGTGTCTTGGAGAACAGAGTGTAAGAAAAAAAGGAACGGCTCCGATGTTCGTTGAAAATGACAAAGTTTATTCTTCGCAACAGCAGTTGTCAGAGATACAGCAATGCACTCTGGATTCAGCGGAGTAAAATCTGAATCCTGTTCTGTAAAATGGATGACTTTAAAGAGATACTGCAGAGGCTTTTCTAAGGCCCTTTTTTCCGCTTCAATTTGAACTGAAACTCGTGAGAAGGTGTGGTCATATGACGATGATGCCATGTAGTCATATTATGAATATTCATACGGTCAAGGAGTGAAAGGGTGTGTCTTGGTGAACTGACTCAGCCCCCTTCCAGCTCTCTCCTCACAACTAAATAAAAAGGAGAGGGACAAGAGTGACAGCAGTACTGCAGGGAGTTTTGAGGTGGAGGAGTTTGAAGTGGAGGAAGAGGATTCCTTCGTGGTGGAAGACTCTCCTCGCGAAGATGTTTCTCGGGCAATACAGCCGTATTCATTCGAGCCACTGGCAGCAGCAGCCGCAGCCCCGGCTGTATTAGTTGAGCAACGTCTTCGCGTGGAGAGGACCCGGGATGTAACCGAATGGTAAAGCTAACGTTACCTAGCTAAGTTAGCTTGTTTGTCTGCCTAAAGTAACGTTACTATTGAATACATTCAAATACACAGCAAAACCCAGTCACACAGTAACGTTAGTATATTGAACATGGCTGGTTGTAGCGCCCTCATAACTTCACTTGGTCCGGAGAGAATTATCATTTATTAGCTAACATTATTCATAAATGATATAGCTAATATAACTAGCTAGCTAAGTTACCAGTTCTCTCTGGACCAAACGGGGCTAAACTCACACACAATAGACTGCCTTGCATTATCTAACTTATCGATACATTCCGTCCGAGTTACTGACCAACTGGTTACTGGTTTTGCTAGGGCTACATCAAATGTATTATTGCTATCGTTTATTAGCTAACGTTACGTATTCATAAATGATAGCTCACACAATAGGTTGCCTTCAACCCCACATTAGCTATTACCTATCAGTAATGTCAACCGTTTGCAAAAGCATTTTTGTTGTAGTTTGTACAGATAACTTGCATGTAAACAGAAACAAACTAATGTCCCAACAGGTGTGCTTGTGGCCACTGCTCTAACCTGTCCCCTCCAAAAAACTTATGTTGCCGTGAGGTTACTGAGGTAACGTTATGTCAGCGTAGTTATGAAGCTGCTATTGATTTGTCTAATACTGCTGTGCCGTAGTCGGGCATGCTTGGCCCAACTGTATAATAGTGGCCAATACATGTGCAATTACACAATGTCACAAATACAATGTAATAGGTATATTGTACTTAGCTGTTTTACGGCGGGAGACGATCCATCCATCACTGTTGGGATGGCACCTGGCTTCAGCGACAGAGTTTTATAGAAGCCCATCTCAAAGCCAGTTAAATTGTGGTAGCAGTCCGGTGTGAAGTGCGCGTTGCACACTACACTAGGGCTTTCTTCGGCAAGTCCGCCTGCTCTACACCAATAGCTTGAAGCCACTGGCTAAGTAGCGCTGGGTCTCTCGGCAGATAATGAAAGCTAGCAGAGCCGGTGGCGTTGCACCGAGGAACGATACATCTCTGACTCCTTGACATAATGCAGGCAAGTTAGCTAAAGATACCAAGTAGTAAGACGTCGTATATGAATAACTGTAGCCTGTAGCTCGATATAAGTCGTAATATTAACGTTACAAAAATACAAAGCAATTCGCATTTGAACTTGAACTTGCTAATTAGCAGTACAAGGGTCTCAGTCTCAGAAGGAAAAAAAAAAATCGTCGTTCTCTGCTTTTATACCACGTGCCCAGCCAAGACCCACCCCTAGGACCACCTCAAGTCCACCCATTTTTATGTTAAGGATCTCGTGACGTCACGAATCCCCGGAAGCCAGCATATTGGTAAGTCTACACAAAAACTCAGATAAAACCATTTTGACTAAACATTAAATTTTCAGACATAAACAGTTGTGTATGATCATAATCTAACTCAAAACATAGGTTTTCAACGGGAAAAGTCGGTTTTTGACTGCAGTATCACTTTAAGTACCATTTTAGGGCTTTGTTTTCTACAGGCAGGAAACAGAAATGTATATTCAAAAATGATGTGATTGATTTAAGGAAGACACTGTCTGGCTCCCTTAGATCAATCAGTCTGTCCATCAGTAGGGGGTCTGAAGGTGCAACTTCCCGTGGTCTAACCAGGAACCAGTCTATTGTATTGCTAATCTAATTTCCTTGGTTGAAATAGGCCTTGATCACTCACTCCCAGCTGCTATTCTATAATTGAATACTATGCCTAACAGTGGCGACGAGTCACTGCTTTCACTTACAATTTAACCTACATTGTATTTATGATAAGTTGGTTGATTCGGCCGGCGGCGTGGTTGATTTGTCAGTGTTTGAGTGGATCATATCAGTTTAGAATCTTACAAGAGCGATATTGATGGAACAGAGTGAGCGGGGATAGCATGGGAGCTCTGTAAACGTTCGAGCAACTCCATATTCTGCACTCAAGGTCGGGGGGTGGGTGCCGTTCGCAGGCCTTTTAGGGCTGCCGGCGGCGAAGACAGGTAGGGGGCTGTAGAGTGAGACAGAGAGTAGGTAGCTAGCGGGGATAAGAGTGCCTGTGTCCGCACTCCGCTCTCCGGCAGTCACCTCCTCTCGCAGCATCTGACGGAGCCCGGCCAGCGCCAAAGCGAAGACCCCTGTTCAACAATTGTACTGTAATAGCCATTTATATTTGTACGTTAGTTAGTAGTAATTTAGACTGTCGAGTGGGATACCACGTTTGCTCTCAGACCAAACTGTCAGCACATATGTGTGCACTGTCAGTGCCTGTGAGCTAGCCAACTTAGTAGCTAGCTACTACCAGGACGCCAAAATGTCAGCACATGTGCGCTTCTTGTAGCTAGTACCAGCTCAGTTAGCTGAGGTGGTCGCATTGCGGTATCTTGTCTTGCCTTCACTGGTAACGTTAGCGAAAGCGCTCTAAGGTCATACAGTAAGTTATTATAATATAAAGTGTAATAGCAATTTGTATAGGCTAATAATTTTAGTATAATAACGTAGCTATAGACTGTCGAGGGTTTGCTCTGACATTAAACTGTCTACACGTGGTGTGTGCCACTGTTCGCGTGTGAGCTAACGTTAGCCAACTTAGTAGCTAGCTAGTACCAGCTCAGTTAGGTGTAGCATTGCAATATCTTGTCTTGCTTTTATTGGTAGCAAAAGTACTCTCAAAAGGTCATACATATAGTAAGTTATTAGAAAATAATTATAGTGAGTTTATAATACAACTTGTATAATAGTCTAGAGTGGGATACGACGTTTGCTCTGACATCTTTTTTTTACGGTCAGCACGTTTCCAGTCTGTCCACAGGTGTGAGCTAAGTTAGTAGCTAGTCGTACCAGCTCAAGTTAGCTTCAAAGGTGGCCACATTGCATTGCAATATCTTGTCCTGCTTTTATTGGTAGCAAAAGCACTCTCTTAAGGTCATGCAGATAGTAATACGTATTTGTCAAGTTGGCACACATCAATTTTTAGGAGCATAGGGCCCCAGAATGGAGGCACTGTAGAGGGCTGCAAAGATTTGTCAGTTAATATTAGGCTACACATTGTCACCCAAAAATGTTTCCTTGTCGATTTTGCACCCATGAGTCCAACTCCATCTTATACTTATACAAGGCTTATACAAGGCATATGAAAATACATAGGAACATTCCTAATTCCTCGTTCAAGTGTTGCATTTCTGATTGTAAGAAAACCTTTACAAAATTCCAAGCCTTCAAATTACACGTGTACAGGAACCACAAGAAAGGTCAGTGTGTGGTGGAGCCTAGATTGTGCAGTGGCAATCTTAGCTTGATATATAGTGTTTATATGTGCAATGTCCGATGTAATGATCTGACTGGGTTCTTTTCCCATTTGAAAACCCACATTAAAGAAGGTGAAACGGTTATGTGTCCATTCAGACTGTGTGGTAAGAGATTCAGTGTTCTATCCACATTCACATCGCATCTGTCCAGAGCACATAGAAGGTGTTCGGAGGCAAGTCTGGTTGAATCAATTCTAGAGACACCCAAGAAGTCTGCCATCATCCGCGTCCTTTACAGCCCAAAGCCCAAGAAGTCTGCCATTGTCCTCTACAGTCCAGAGCCCAAGGAGTCTGCCATCATCTTCTACTTGGCCTGAAATATTTCAAATTCCCTGGGAGAAAATGCCACAGGGCCTTACGGAAGCCAGGACCAATAGCAAGAGGCCCACACCAGCTGACCGCAGGCAAATGATCAGGATACTAGCTGATGAAATCAGAAAATTCTAAAAAAATCATACAAGAGCACAGTGTCTTGGTATTGCCCATAGAATAGTGCGGGACTATCCGCAGAGCTTTGCAGATTTCCATGTTAGTGGAAACGGTGATCAGTCAGCCGGTGAGCACACACTACTCAACCAGTTGAAAACTAGAATCGAAAACCTGAACAGAAATAACACCTTAGTGCGACGCCGCTCGGAGAAGCGGAAGGAGCCAAACTCTGCAGAGGCTGGGCAGAAGAGGGGCCCCACAGATATGTATGGGTGCACAAAGTGGCAGCCGGAGATCCCAGTTGGTGAGACAGAGGTCCAACAAGAAGCAAAGCGAATCAAAATAGGAGTTTTACCACCGTGAAGGAGCTTCAGCCATCGATCGACAAGAAGTGTCCAAGTTAATGAAGGACACTTATTACCTGCAGCGCTGCTTCTTGAACACCTCACCAGCCCCATCCATGGAGACAATCAAAGCCAAGTGGCCTTTACTGTGCATGCAAAAGGGCCTCAATGATCACTTCGAAATGCTTACGGACATCAATGGCAATGTCCTGGCACGGGCGCTGCAAGAAAGCGGACCAGTCTTAATTGACTTCTTCAAAAATGTGCCAACCAACAACCAAGTGAAAGAAGTGCTTAGTAAGACAGGAGATGGGATGGTGGCTATGGTCCTCAAGCTGCTGATGGCCCACTTCCGAGAGAATGAGGAGGGACTGCTACTCCATGCAGACGTAAGTATTTCTATAACAGCCAGTGTGGTTACACTCACATGTGCTCACTCAGTCGAATCACTCATTTGTGTGTCCTGCAGAGGTCTGCTACTGCTGTGGATGTCCAATCAACTCTTCTCCTCCCTGGGAGTCCTCGGCTGATCATTCTGAGTATGTGTCACGCGTGCTCATTCACTCAAACTCAGATACTCATACTCACTCACGCTCACTCACTCCTTCCCTCCTATATCTTTAGATGACACTCTGGATGGGCTGTGGCTGGTGAGCATCGAAGGTCAGGTGATATGCGAAGGCCAACAACCAACCCTATTATCCGGCCTTGCAACGATCTTCGCGACATACTACGTCTTCAACCTTGCCTATCAATGTAATGGGGCGTGACGTGTGAGGTGGGAGGAGCCAAACGCAGCAAGGGGATTCTTAAAGCCCTAGGGCCACTAAGGCGGGATACCCCGCAGTTAAGGGAGGAGACAAGACAACGAACAACAAACACCACTACAGACGCTACTAACCGGCTAACTGTCACACGCCAAGTAGAGCGCAAGGACAGGGGTCTGAATAGCCAGAAATAATACACGCCCTGTCTCGGCAATGAGACACATAAGAACGGGCGAGTAGCGAAAAGACACAAATAAATAAACCGGTCAACAAATATAGCAAAAAATGATAAGAGTCTAAGAGGAGGCGAAAGAACGGAGATAACGTTCCGTGGCTACTTCCATAAGCTAGCAGTCACATGCAGAACATAAAGGAGGTAAACGCCCGATCTCCCAGGGGGGAGAAACACTTTACAGGTGAGCCAACGGAGCACCGCAGTCCCATAGCCTTACCAGCAAAATGACTAAGCTTAACATAGAAAGCCACGCCCAAGCCTCTCAGTAAGGAGAAATGCAACGAAGCGAAGGAACAGATAAATAACGTTCCACGGCTTAGATTGAGGCTCGCAGTCAAACGCAAACTTGTCCAAAACATTGCCTGGTCTCCCTAAGAGACGAATTGCACCGAAGGGCGAACAGAACTACAGTTCCGAACAGAATCGCCCAAATCTCCATACACGGAGAAAGAGCACAAAAGACGAAAGGACAGCTGCACCGAAAGCTGCATCGGCTATCTGACTAACACAAGCACAAGCCCTGCCTCTCAGTAAGGGGAAATGTAACGAGGCGAACAGGAACAGAGATTTAACGTTCCATGGCGAGATTAATAGGCTCGCAGTCAAATGCAGAAAACAAAGGGGTAAACACCCGATCTCCCAGGAGAGAGAAACATTTTACAGGTGAGCCGACGGAGCACCGTCGTCCCATAACTTTACTATCCATATAGACTAACGCAAGCTTAATTGAAAACACACGCCCTAGCCTCTCAGTAAAAGAATATGTAACGAGGCGAAGGAACAGAGAGCTAACGTTCCGAGGCTATTTTCGGAAACACGCAGTCACACACAAACATGTCCACAAACCTCGCCCAAACTCCACACAAGGAGAAACATACCCGGAACCCGAACAGAACAACAGTTCTGAACAAAATCCCTTAGGTAAAAAGGACGAAGGACAGCCGCAACAAAAGACGAACGCAAAAATAGCACGACAGCCTCTCAATATAAACAAAAACCCTGACTCACAACAAAGGGGAACGTAGTCCATGAGAAGGAGACAAAACAGGGAATAAACGTACCAAAGCTACTCACTGGCTCACCGTAACACGGAAATGAGTAGAAGCAAACGCCAGGACTCTCTGTAAGAACCCTTAACAGGTTGTTCTTTCAAACGTGTTCATGGAACCGATGTAAACAAAAACAGTGAGTTTATTTATTTAAACATACGCTACCCTCCCTTAAAGCGTCTCTCTCTCTCTCTCTCCTAAACAATGTGCTATCTTTATTTAATCTTTCAGGCGCTTCATTGGCTTAAATCCTGACAGGGGTACGAAGGCCAGCAAAGGGAAAGTGACTTCAAAGAGGACAGGACGAGTAGTGCAGAAGAAGCTAGTGATGGTCAACCCACACGTCTCCACTCTTCTTCGGAGGTTTACAGACTTCCAGTTCAACCTGTAAAGCACAAGCTGGGGAACAACGGTCTCTAATTAGGTATCTTCTTTTTTTTTTTACATCGTCCTATTTTCATATGCAGTCAACACTTCAATATTCACATTCTGTAGTTCTCATTTTCACCAGAAGGGGGTGTGTAAAAGTGCGACAACTAAGATCGTGTATTTTTTACTCCCAGGTGCCAAGGAGTCTATGGACAAGAGCAAGATCAGTTTAAAAGGTACCTGAAAGCACATCACAATCCACCCAATGTCAGACCACTATACTAATGAATGGGAGTCACGATACTCTTCCCTTTCTATACTTTCATAAGATTGTAGCCATCACCATGTCTCCACCCAGCCAGTCCTTATTATGCCTGTAATCCTTTGGTATTTCTTATCAGTAAGTGGCAATGGCCTAGGTGCCGAAATGTCACTTTGCCTTAACACCTCTCTTTTACTCTGTAGGGCCCCTGAAGACATCCATCGCCGCACCATCCCTCCATGAACCTCCTGCTGAGAAAGATTTTCGACCTGTATGCCACCTCCCCCTGTGTGTCCATCAAAGGTTACAAGACCCCCCCTCCCCTCCATCGCTGCAGACCATCCCTCCATGAACCTCCTGCTGAGAAAGACTTCTGACCTGTGTGCCAACGTGTGCATCATCGAAGGTTACAAGACCCCCTACACCGACATCAACCTGGTCACTATCCGTGAGAACACTGAGCATGTGGTAAGGACCTGACATCACCAGTGCAGTGTTTAAACACAAGTATAGAACATACAACATGGAGTCAGTCCAGTAAATTGAGGACCTAGTCTAGTTGTCAAAGAAAAGGCAGTGACATGGCTGCTATACAGCCAGTTGACTCAAGAGACTACAGAGCTGACTCAGACTACAGACATCTGACAGACTACAGATAACTGACAGCTGACTCATGGACTAGAGACAGCAGCTGGCTCACAGATACAGACAGTTGACTCAGTCAGCAGACAGTTGACTCAGACTATAGACGGCTGACTCACAGACTAGAGACAGCTGTCTCAGACAGCTGACTCACAGACTAGAAAGAGCTGACTGAGACTACAGACAGCTGACTAACGGACTAGACAGTTGACTCACAGATACAGACAGCTGACTCACAGACTAGAGAGAGCTGACTAACAGACTAGACAGTTGACTCACAGAGACAAGACAGCTGACTAGACTACAGACAGTTGACAGTCTATAGACAGCAGCTGGCTCACAGATACAGACAGCTGACTCTCAGAGACTACAGACAGCTGACTCTCAGAGTACAGACAGTTGACTCAGAGACTACAGACAGCTGACTCTCAGAGTACAGACAGCTGACTCACAGGGACTACAGCTGACTCACAGACTAGACAGCTGGCACAGACTACAGACAACTGACATAATCCAGACAGTGACTCACAGACTAGACAGCAGCTGATTCAACAGACAGCTGACTCACAGACAGTTAGCTGACTCAGACAATAGACAGCTGACTCAAGACAGTTGACTCAGAGACTACAGACAGTTGACTCAAGACAGTTGACTCAGAGACTACAGACAGTTGACTCACAGAGACTACAGACAGCTGACTCAGACAGGACAGTTGACTCACAGACCTCAGACAGCTGTAGAGCTCTTTTCTGTAAAGTTCTATCCTTTTGTATTCCTTCCTTCTCTGCACATTTTCCCCCATTTTTCATTCCTCCATCTTTTGGCTGAAACGTCTTTTGTTTTAAGTATTAACAAGGTTCCTGCTGTATGTTCAACAAATTCTCTCCAGCATTTCTTTGTTTTGTATAAGTGATGATGTATAAGTGATTGTGTTTTGCATAATTAAGTGTTATGCATAAGAGTTATACAAGTGATGGCATATACATGTTATTATGCACAAGTTATTTCTCACATATGCCAAATAAATAGGTTAAAATGCAGTTGCGCTTCTCTTGACTCCAATTTCTGCTGTTCTCACTCTGGCATGTTTTATTGAAGTATTTGCAGTTGGCTACAGGTTTTTCGTTTTAAGACAAACATTGTAAATGTTGGTTACGCTGCTGCCAGTAATGCACTGTACATTTAAGCTGATACAGAATTTTTCTGTGTTTTATTGTTACAGTAAATTACTGTAATCTTTGAGCAGCAAAATACTGTAGATTTACAGTCGCAATGCTTCTAGTAATTTACTGTAAAAGGAAATAAAGCGGAGTATTTTACTGTATTTTGATATTACAGTAAGACTTTGAAAATACTGTAAAAATACAGTAATCAACTGGTCGCATTGCTGCCAGTAACTTACTGTAAAATGAAATAAATGCAGCATTTTACCGTATTTTGATATTACAGTAAGACTTTAAAATACTGTAAAAATACAGTAATCAACTGGTCGCACTGCTGCCTGTATTTTACTGTAAAATCTAATAAATGCAGCATTTTACCATATTTTGATATTACAGTAAGACTTTAAAATACTGTAAAAATACAGTAATCAACTGGTCGCACTGTTGCCTGTATTTTACTGTAAAATTTACGGGCAATTTTTTACAGTGTGTGTATGTGTATTAAATTGGGATCTCCCCTCTCCTTCTCAAAATAAGGGGGGTGTTCCTGCCCAAACTGGCACCTGATCGATCAAGGTTCTCTGTGTTCATCTCAGAGTCACATGAAGAATGTGGACAGACCCTCCATTGTATCTCAGTTGATCAGGAGTGTTAATTGTGAATGACTCCGCAGGAGGCCCAGTCTCATGATCAGAAAGCCAGAGTCCCAAAATGTCCATGTGTAACCATTACACTAATATTGATTAATAACACAAATACCGTTATGTTGCCTTCATGATGACACTAAATACAATAAAGCTGTCAGGTTGGCAACCCAGAAGTCCACGCATATTTTTCCCTGTATTATAATGTCCTTATTATAAAACAATATATGGAAATGTGACCAACGTGTTTTACTAGTTAAAAACAAGTCCACATTCTTGGGAAGACCGTGAAAAGTGCAATTTAAAGCAGGTGAAACAGACCCGCTCCTGTATAAAGTTAAAGGCACATGCAGAGAATGGCATTAAAATGAAATGTGAATTAATTGTTCTCTTTAACCCTATTTACTTTGGCCCTTTAGAGGCAATTTCCACCTGGTTTCTACTAGTTTTATTTAAATGTCAATATCTAAAAAATTTTCCCTGCACATCCATGGTTTTAAGTTCGAACTGAAGAAGAAGCTGTATCATTCAGAAATTTGCTACAGAATACATTTATTTCAGAATAGTCACATACAGTATATATATAATAACCATAACATACGTCGCCTAATGTATTTAAATACGTTTAAAAAAGAATGTGCGAAAGCGCGTGTGTATTCACACAAGTACAGCAACGTATTTCAGTCCTAAGTGCGAGGGGTGGTTGCGGCGGAAATGTCAACTGTACGGGACTTTGGCGAAATATAACAAGATAAACTCTTCAAGGTTCATCAGAAAACAGCTGTAGCTGAATATACTGGTAAGTACTTCTTAAATATATTTATACGAGAGATTTTGGAGAAAAAAATGAGGTGTCTTCTAAAAAGTGCATCAGGTACTGTATATAGTACAGTAAGCAAGGGAAAACGGCGAATGCTCATTTGTACAACGTTTAAAAAAAATATTATTGTTTCTATACGTGAACATGATTTTCTTAGCGTGTATAAACGGTGCATTTTATGCATTTTACAGTCTGTGGCTGTAGCCAGAGGAAGGTCGTAAGTGCGTTGGGCTATTAATAGCAGCCTCCTAATTTATTGCACTGCAGTGTAACTGCAGAAGTTGAGGTTTTCGCAAGAGGCTACCCTTTTAAAAAATACTGCGTCAAAATTTACGAGGTTTTCTTAAAGCTGTAGTTTATAATTTCAAACTAACATGAATACTGTAATTGAGACGGATACGTCTCAACCACTAGGGGTGAAGTTTATAGAGTTAAAATCGTTTTGTTTAGTTATGGTATAACAGGTGAAATCAGTTGGGTTTTAATAAGCTGAGAGTATGGAAGCCTGTTCACTGTAATTTAAAAAATATGAAGGACGAAGACTAAGGCTAAAATTCAGTTAACATGGTGAAATTTATCTCAGTTTTTTAACTGTAGGCTATCGAAAAAACCTTATGCACAGTGAATCCCGGGGACTTTAGCCTAGGCTATTTGAATGCAATATTCACTGGACAAGGTTTTGAACTTTATTCAGTCAAAACCATTCTATTTACTTACAGGCTGTAGGCCTAGTGTCATGGTTATTGGCAGCCTCTGATGTTTCTGCGGTCGTTATTCTATTTGGCGTCGTCGGGACGCTCTATCGGATTTTCTCCATTCCGTTTTTTGGATCTCGCTCGGCTTTTATTCCTTACACCTGTTTTGGGTTTCCTGCCGGTTATAAATAGCCCAGGACTTCCGCATTCTGGCACTTCGATATTGTCTTTGCTATGTTGACAACGAAGTCGGTAAGGTATAGGTGTTCGGTCACTGCATTTCTGGTTCGTACGAATTAGAAACGCAGCAAGTCCGGTTAAGAATTAGGATTGGATTGGTTTTCTTTTTTCTTTCCAATCGTTCTCTTTATCCTTTATTCTTTTTACCGTTTACCTTTTGTGTTCAAGCTCTTTTGCCTCCAGAGCTTTGGATAACAGATTCTCTTTTCTGTTCTTTCCTTCTGTATTGTAATGCCATCTGAAGCGCATTTTCAGAACTCAAATGTCTGTCTATGCAGTGCGTGAGTTTTCCATTGAATGACAATTCACGCATTAGGTGTAAATGACAATTCACGCATTAGGTTTGATATAGGTGTTATCAGCTCCTTTTTAATGGATAGCCATTGTCCCATAACAGAAGATTGTCCCCCCAGAAGATTACAGGAATTATTGGCAAATGTAGGCATAGTAGGCATAGTAGTCATAGCTTGATCCAGGATAATTGCGAATAGTCTATACATGTAACCTTACCATCGCACATCGCCTGGATGTTGATGGAGTGGGCTGAAAGCAATTTAATGCGGCATCGCCCTTCGCTGAGGTACAGGTAGGCGGTACATGTGGTATTTGACCTATGGACCCTTTTATTATTATGCATTTTTTGATATAGCCTACACAATAATTTCACATGCTTGTGTGTGCCCCTGGGTGTAACAGACAGGAGGGTGTATGCGCTTTGTGCACAGCCTATGTAGATGCACTTATATGCGCCATTAACTGCGACATGACTTTAGACTAGGTTTGTGGTGGTTTTAGCGCAAGCGCTTTCTGCTGGCTCAAGATAGCAATACGCCAAAAAATATCCTGGCCACACCTCATCTTAAGACCAACACGCCCAGTTCACTTGCAATGGGCGCAAGATGACTTGGTATTTAAACGATGTGAGCACTAGGCGTTATAATGAACCCTGCGCTAGGTGTAAGATAGCAAAAACACTTGCGTTTGGGTTAGCGCCGCTTAGCCCGGGTGTAAGATAGGGCCCCAAGAATCACAGGCTCTCGAGTTAACTCTATCAGTCAGTATTCACCACTGAGTAAAAGATTTGCTTCTATTGATGTGAATGCCCTGCTTCTTAAAAAAGGAGTCTTTTTTTCTAATAGAGGAAACAATAAGGTAATTCATCTTAAAATAAACTTAATTTACTCATGTATGCTTGAATTAGGAAAAGATTTATTTAATTTTGATAAGAATATGTAAGAATATGGCATGTATGATGTTTTAAAGTAGTCTTTGAAGCCTTCCGCAGTACATTCCTGTTTAATTGTCTGGATCTCCTTCCGTTATTTTTCATTGATAAATTTGAAATACTGTATATGCTATATTGTTTTCGATGTAATCTGGATTGCTCCAGCAGGTAACTGTTTTTCAGGTTTTTCTGTACTGTATCAGTCAGTATTCACCACTGAGTAAAAGATTTGCTTCTATTGGTGTGAATGCCCTGCTTCTTAAAAGAGGAGTCTTTTGGATTTACACTCATGAAACCCTATAGCTCTTGATGCCTTTAATTCTGGAGGGTACTGTATGTATGTACAGTACATATGCATTTCAGCACCATATGATATGCCACTCAGATTAGGCTGAATTTAATTTATGTGCATACAATAATGACACACTCCGTTGTATGCAGCTACAGAAGCCAAATCCATCAATTTCCCTCTGCAGGTCAGAAATGCAGAATGAATGACCTTTGTTTTTCCTCTTATAGAGAAATAAAAAACTTTATTTACTCATCTATGCTTGAATTAAGAAAAGATTTATTTCATTTTGATAAGAATATGTAAGAATATGGCATGTTTGATATTTTAAAGAAGTCTTTGTGTAACATTCCGCTCCCTTCCTGTCCGTTTTCCATGTTTTGCCATGTCCCTCCGTGTCTTGTTTGATTCCCTTGTCCATGTTTTCCCCTTTGCTAAAGGCTGGGCGTGTCCCCCTCCGTTTGTTTCACTCTGTGCTTCCACTTTGGTTTCACCTGTCTCCTTTCCCGCTTGTGGCATGCATTCCTCACCTGTTAATTATTCAATCACCCGCGGTTACATTCCTCACGATTTCCTTATTGGTTTCAATTTCACTCCCCTACTTAAACCCCCGACTGGCTGCTATTCAGCGCCAGTTCGTTAACGTACTTCGTTTGGTCTTGGTCTCTTGTTTCTAGTCCTGTCCTTGTTTATCAAGGTTGATCTTTGAATTCCTTTGTCTACTCTGTGCATTTAACCCACTGTTTATAGTTTGTTTCAGTCCCTGCTTCTGCTATCCTGTTTTGCCCCTTTGTTTTGTTCGTTTGTGCTTAACCCTCCTCAGCTCCGTCCAGCCTGCAGCTGTCCCCACTCTCCGTGTTGTTGCAGTACCTCAGCTCCCTACCAACGTCGCACCCGCAGCTGGGTTAACAGTCTCTGCACCCTCCAGTGGTTCCTGTCTGGCCGTGGCGCCCACCTTGCTGCGGTTACGGTCCCAGGCTCCGCTGTGGTCCAGCTACCCAGACCGGGCTAACTAGAGCTTCACCACACTGCTTACCCTGTTCGTGTTCCACCTAATTACCTACCTCTGCTTTCCAGTACCTGAGCCAGTTCGGGTCGTGCCTCTGCTCCAGTTCCTGCTTGGACCTCCCGGTCCAGTTCCAGTCCAGTTCCGGTTCGGAACCCAAGTCCAGTTCCGGCTTGGAACGAACCGCTGTTTCCACTGTACCAGTTCCTGTTGGACCTCCCGGTCCAGTTCCAGTCCAGTTCCGGTTCGGAACCCAAGTCCAGTTCCGGCTTGGAACGAACCGCTGTTTCCACTGTACCAGTTCCTGTTGGACCTCCCGGTCCAGTTCCAGTCCAGTTCCGGTTCGGAACCCAAGTCCAGTTCCGGCTTGGAACGAACCGCTGTTTCCACTGTACCAGTTCCTGTTGGACCTCCCGGTCCAGTTCCAGTCCAGTTCCGGTTCGGAACGCAAGTCCAGCTCAGGCTTGGAGCACGTAGCTGTGTTAGAGGACTTCCTCTTTTGTTATTTTCTTTGTGTTTACCCATGTACAGCTTGGGACTGCCCCAAGCTTCTTGAATAAATACTCTTTTCCGTTTCCCTGTCTCCTGGTCGTGCGTTTGGGTTCAGTCAGTGTTTTGGATCGTGACAGAATGAACTGGCCAACAAAATGGACCCAGCCGACCTTGAGCAGATTCGCCATGCCTTCTCTTGTCAAACTGCTATCAGCGACCAGCAGGGCCGCCGTCTGGATGACGTTCTGGAGGTTCTGAGGGGCCTAACGGAGCAGGTCACACAGCTATCCCTTCGTCCGCCTCTGCCTCGGGTCCACCCGGCTCCGACCTCTCCTGCACCCGACCGATCTCCTGATGTTCCGGCTCCCCTCCCCAGTCGAGAGCCCTGAGTTCAACATCCGGAACTATTCCGTGGAGGGCTGGGGAGGTGTCGCGAATTCCTTATGAAGTGCGACATTGTCTTCAGGATGCAGCCTACCTCCTTCGCCTCCGACCCTTGCAAGATCGCTTTTCTAATGAGCAGCCTGGGTGGCAGTGCCCTGGAGTGGGCCACTTCTATTTGGGATAGCCAGACTCCTCTTTGCAATGACTTCGCCCTCTTCACCACGGAGATGCGGCGAGTTTTCGACCACCCAGTCTGCGGTCGTGACGCTACCCAGCGCCTGCTACAGATTCGACAGGGCAATCGTAGTGTAGCGGAGATGGCCATACAATTCCGCACCCTCGCTGCCGAGTCGGGCTGGAACGACACCTCCCTTCAGTGGGCCTTTCGCCAGGCTCTCAGTGAGGAGCTGAAGGACCAGCTTGCCACTCGGGAGGAGTCCTCCTCACTCAACAGCCTCATCAGTCTGGCTATTGCCGTCGACAATCGCCTCAGAACCCGGGCCCGTGAACGAGGAAAGAATCCCTCCCGTCTTCTCCCTTCCGCCCCTTCCCGGGCTCAACATTCCTCACCCGTCCAGGGTCCGAGAGTCCCCGTTTTGCCCTCCGAGGAGGAGCCCATGCAACTGGGCAGGGTCTCCGTGGACGCCGAGGAGCGCCAACGCCGGTTCCGCACCAGGTCATGCTTCTACTGTGGCAAGACAGGCCACCAAATCTCTTCTTGTCCCATTCGCCCAAAAGAGATGGCTCGCCAATAAGACTGGGCGTATTGACGAGCCCTATTATCCCTAGTCACGCTGCCCAGAACCGTCTTGAATTCAAGGCCACCCTTCTCTGGAAGGATATCACTGCTTCGGCCTCTGCCCTCATTGACTCTGGTGCGGACGCCAACTTTATCGACAGCGCCTTTGTCAAGAAGTTCGGGATCCCCACGGAGGCCTTACCTACCCCTATCACTGCTCTCGCCTTGGACGCTAGGAGTCTGGGGGTAGTAACCCACTCCACCGTTCCCCTTCAACTTATCTTGTCCGGCAATCATCGAGAGACCATTCAGCTCCTTCTTATCCAGTCGAAACAGTCCTCCATGGTCCTAGGACAGACCTGGCTGCGCTTGCACAACCTGCATATTGACTGGCGAGCCGGTCGCATCTTAGCCTGGAGTGGCTATTGCCTTGCCAACTGCCTTCGCTCTGCTCTTCCCCCTCCAGGGCCTAAGAGAATTAGACCTCTCCAGCCTGCACCCGACCTTACCCATGTTCCTAACCTGTATCATGACCTGTCGCAAGTTTTCTCCAAGTCACGTGCCCTATCCTTGCCTCCTCACAGGCCCTACGACTGTTGCATTGACCTGCTGGCGGGAGCCAAGCTACCATCTGGCCGCCTTTACAGTCTGTCGGGTCCGGAGAAGTTGGCCATGGAGTCCTACATCCACGAGTCACTTGCGTCAGGCATTATCCGTCCTTCGTCTTCCCCGGTTGGTGCAGGCTTCTTCTTCGTTGGGAAGAGGGACGGCTCTCTGCGGCCCTGCATTGACTATCGGGGCCTCAACGAAATAACCATCCACAATAAATATCCTCTTCCCCTCATTAACACCGCCTTTGAACCCCTCTCCCAGGCAGTCATCTTCACCAAACTCGACCTCCGCAACGCGTACCATCTAGTACGGATACGCGAGGGGGACGAGTGGAAGACTGCTTTTAACACCCCGTTGGGCCACTACGAGTATCTGGTGGTCCCATTCGGCCTTCCTAACGCCCCAGCAGTCTTCCAGGGGATGGTGAACGATGTACTCCGGGACCTGTCTGGCAAATGTGTGTTCGTTTACATTGACGACATCCTTATCTTCTCTAAATCCCCCCAGGAACACGTTCTCCACGTCCGTGAGGTTCTCCAGCGCCTTCTGGAGAACCAACTCTTTGTGAAGGCCGAGAAGTGCTCATTCCACGTCTCAAGCGTCCCGTTCCTCGGCTTCATCATTGAGGAGGGCAGTATCTGGGCGGATCCTGCTAAAGTCAAGGCGGTGACAGAATGGCCCCAACCCTCGTCACGTAAGCACCTCCAACAGTTCCTCGGTTTTGCCAACTTCTATCGCCGCTTTATCCGTAACTACAGTGTCATTGCTGCTCCTCTGACTAAACTCACCTCCACATCCGTTCCCTTCTGCTGGAATCCCGAGGCTCAGCGGGCCTTCGAACAGCTTAAGGCTCGGTTCTCCACTGCTCCTATTCTCTGTCACCCCGACACCTCCCGTCAGTTTACAGTTGAGGTGGATGCCTCCGACACCGGTGTGGGGGCCATTCTGTCCCAGCGTACCGCCTTGGACAGCAAGCTCCATCCCTGCGCCTTCTTCTCCCGGAGACTGTCCGCCGCCGAACACAATTATGATGTCGGGGATCGGGAACTTCTCGCCATTAAGTTGGCACTGGAGGAGTGGCGTCATTGGCTGGAGGGGGCAGGTACCCCTTTTATTGTTTTCACTGATCATCACAATTTAATTTACCTCAGGTCAGCCAAAAGGCTTAATGCCCGTCAGGCTAGGTGGTCACTATTCTTTGCCCGTTTTAATTTTTCTGTCACTTACCGCCCCGGCTCTCGTAACACCAAGGCTGATGCCTTGTCCCGTGTTTTTTCCCCCCCTTCCAGTCCTGCTGACCCTGAGTCCATCCTCCCTGCTTCCTGTTTTGTGGCTGCGGTGTCTTGGGAGATCGAGGGCATCGTGAAGGCCGCCCAGGCTTCCCAACCTGATCCCCGCAATAACCCTAACTCCTCTCTTTTTGTGCCCGACTCCGTCCGTTCCCAGGTCCTGGAATGGGTTCATGCCTCCCGTCTGGCTTGTCACCCAGGTGTTGCCAGAACCATCGCCCTGGTCAAGAGGAGTTTTTGGTGGCCCACCCTCAATGGGGATACCCGTGCCTTTGTCCTGGCCTGCCCTGTTTGCGCCAGGAGCAAGGCTTCCCACCAGCCTCCCTCCGGTCTTCTCCGCCCCCTCCCCGTCCCGGGCCGTCCTTGGAGCCACATTGGTGTGGACTTTGTCACCGGTCTGCCTTTGTCAGAGGGTAACACCACTATCCTGACAATTGTGGACCGGTTCTCCAAGGCGGTTCATTTCATCCCCCTTCCCAAACTCCCTTCCGCCCTCGAGACGGCGGAGCTCCTGGTGCTACACGTCGTCAGGCTGCACGGGATCCCCTCCGACATCGTTTCGGACCGTGGGCCCCAATTCTCCTCCCAGGTGTGGAGGGCGTTCTGTGTAACCCTGGGTGCTTCTGTTAGTCTGTCTTCTGGTTTCCATCCCCAGACTAACGGCCAGGCGGAGAGGGCTAACCAGGACCTGGGATCCGCCCTGCGGTGCGTTACGGCTCGCAACCCCGCTTCCTGGAGCCGCCTCCTCCCATGGGTAGAATACGCGCATAATTCCCTTAAGTGCACGTCCACAGGGATGTCTCCCTTCGAGTGTTCGTTAGGATACCAACCCCCCCTCTTAA
The DNA here is from genome assembly GCA_029718625.1 of Synaphobranchus kaupii. Classification (NCBI taxonomy): domain Eukaryota; kingdom Metazoa; phylum Chordata; class Actinopteri; order Anguilliformes; family Synaphobranchidae; genus Synaphobranchus; species Synaphobranchus kaupii. The sequence goes on along the minus strand of CM056384.1, from coordinate 15,568,555 downwards.
CGGCCCAGGAGGCCGAGGTTGCAGTTCCCTCCGTCAAGTCCCACATCCTTAAATGTAAACGGATGTGGAGACTTACGCGCACCGCACTCCTTCGCTCTAATTCCCGCACCCAGCGCCTGGCGGACCTTCACAGGACCGCAGCCCCACAGTATAAGGTCGGTCAGCAGGTCTGGTTGTCTACAGCCAATATCCCCCTCCCTACTTCCTCTAAAAAACTTCAACCCCGGTTTATTGGCCCTTTCCCCATTGTTTGCCTAGTCAACCCCGTTTCTGTCAAACTCTCCCTCCCTGTTTCCCTCAAGATCCATCCCGTTTTTCATGTGAGCCAGGTTAAGCCTGTCACCTCCAGCCTCCTCAGTGCCCCGGCGGTTACCCCACCACCGCCCCGGATCATCGACCATGCCCCGGCCTACACGGTGAGTCGAATTCTCGACATCCGCCGCAAGGGTCGGGGCTACCAATACTTGGTCGACTGGGAGGGTTATGGCCCAGAGGAGCGGTCCTGGCTCCACAAGAGTCTAATTCTGGACCACTCATCTCGGACTTCCACCAACAATTCCCGGACAAGGTTACACCTCCAGTTACGCCAGGTGGCGTTCGTTGAGGGGGGGTACTGTAACATTCCGCTCCCTTCCTGTCCGTTTTCTTTTCCATGTTTTGCCATGTCCCTCCGTGTCTTGTTTGATTCCCTTGTCCATGTTTTCCCCTTTGCTAAAGGCTGGGCGTGTCCCCCTCCGTTTGTTTCACTCTGTGCTTCCACTTTGGTTTCACCTGTCTCCTTTCCCGCTTGTGGCATGCATTCCTCACCTGTTAATTATTCAATCACCCGCGGTTACATTCCTCACGATTTCCTTATTGGTTTCAATTTCACTCCCCTACTTAAACCCCCGACTGGCTGCTATTCAGCGCCAGTTCGTTAACGTACTTCGTTTGGTCTTGGTCTCTTGTTTCTAGTCCTGTCCTTGTTTATCAAGGTTGATCTTTGAATTCCTTTGTCTACTCTGTGCATTTAACCCACTGTTTATAGTTTGTTTCAGTCCCTGCTTCTGCTATCCTGTTTTGCCCCTTTGTTTTGTTTGTTTGTGCTTAACCCTCCTCAGCTCCGTCCAGCCTGCAGCTGTCCCCACTCTCCGTGTTGTTGCAGTACCTCAGCTCCCTACCAACGTCGCACCCGCAGCTGGGTTAACAGTCTCTGCACCCTCCAGTGGTTCCTGTCTGGCCGTGGCGCCCACCTTGCTGCGGTTACGGTCCCAGGCTCCGCTGTGGTCCAGCTACCCAGACCGGGCAAACTAGAGCTTCACCACACTGCTTACCCTGTTCGTGTTCCACCTAATTACCTACCTCTGCTTTCCAGTACCTGAGCCAGTTCGGGTCGTGCCTCTGCTCCAGTTCCTGCTTGGACCTCCCGGTCCAGTTCCAGTCCAGTTCCGGTTCGGAACCCAAGTCCAGTTCCGGCTTGGAACGAACCGCTGTTTCCACTGTACCAGTTCCTGTTGGACCTCCCGGTCCAGTTCCAGTCCAGTTCCGGTTCGGAACCCAAGTCCAGTTCCGGCTTGGAACGAACCACTGTTTCCACTGTACCAGTTCCTGTTGGACCTCCCGGTCCAGTTCCAGTCCAGTTCCGGTTCGGAACCCAAGTCCAGTTCCGGCTTGGAACGAACCGCTGTTTCCACTGTACCAGTTCCTGTTGGACCTCCCGGTCCAGTTCCAGTCCAGTTCCGGCTTGGAACAGCCTGCTGTTTCCTGTATAGCAGTTCCTGTTGGACCTCCCGGTCCAGTTCCAGTCCAGTTCCGGTTCGGAACGCAAGTCCAGCTCCGGCTTGGAGCACGTAGCTGTGTTAGAGGACTTCCTCTTTTGTTGTTTTCTTTGTGTTTACCCATGTACAGCTTGGGACTGCCCCAAGCTTCTTGAATAAATACTCATTTCCGTTTCCCTGTCTCCTGGTCGTGCGTTTGGGTTCAGTCAGTGTGTTGGATCGTGACACTTTGAAGCCTTCCGTAGTACATTGCTGTTTAATTGTCTGGATCTCCCTCCGTTATTTTTCATTGATAAATTTGAAATACTATACATTGTTTTCAATGTAATCTGTGAGATTGTATTGCTTTCACTGAGTAGCAAAAACACAGACCCTTCATTATAATCGCCCAGTTTTGACCTAAACTCTGGAGAAAGAATCCAAGACGCTCCCCCTATTATCACAAACGAAGGAAGAACAGAGTTGTTTAATATGCTGGGTTTCATCACCATCCTACAAGTCCATTTCGTAATTAATTAATTCTAAATTATGTATGTCTACCAATCAATATTATTCTCTTGGGATCCTTGATTTCCTTTGAGTGAAAAGTAAAATTATTAATGAGAATCATCCATTCCCTTTCTTCTTTTGCTCTTCTTTATTATGTATTTTGTAAACATTCAACCGCTAGCTGATATTTATTAGCATTTTCCTTAAAATGTAACTGGAAATGGGAACTGTTCTTATAATGTGTTCATTGTCAGAAATATTTTATTTTCCAGCTACAAGCAGCTTGAGAAAGCCCACTTTTCTGTCATAATGCATCCATTTTCTCTGAGATGTGTTCCTCCTTGTATCATCTGAGAGATATTTCTAATATACAGTATAGATAATAGCATTAGTATTTCAGCTGAATAAAGAGATTGGTACAATAAAGTTTTTGAAAAGAGACAGAGACTTTCCAGTTTTGTAACAGTTAAAAAGCTGCCATCACTTCCTGTTAAATTTGTCCCCAAGAAAACTGTCACGTCCCATAACTGGCCCAAATCCAGCAGTCAATCAGGTGCATTAATTGTGCACTTCATAGCAAATGTTCCAGCATTTGCTCCTAGCATTTGGGGAGTGATTTATGGCCTTGGAGAAATTAAGCCTGAAATGGAGAAATCTTAAATATGTGGGCTGGCCAGCATTGTGCTAGTTGTACAACCATCTTCTTAGTGACAGGGAAAGATACACAGTGTGCTTCAAAAGAGGCAATCCAGTCCCTACTGGGAGCTTTGAAGTGCTTAATAGGGTTTTAAAATAATAATAGTAAAGATGTTCTTAACATCTTCTTGTTATTATTATTAGTATAAACCGCCAGTATATAATGAATAATTTCTCTTATGTATTACTGTACAATACATTGCAGAACATGATACACCTGCATTTGAATGTATTAGAGATGTACATAATTATGCAGGTTATGAAGGCTTACATGGAACACTGTCTCTCATATATTGGATCATTAATGTGTCCATTTTGTTGAGTCTTTGTTCAGCTTTCAGCTCTGAAGTCTGATTCTTCCCAGAATTCTCCTCAGGCATATAAAGTGCAGCAGAGCGCTATCTCTGATTCACAGATAATTCCAAGCTAACATTGCTTGGAAGAAACATCTTATTTTCCCTTTTTTGTTTTAATAGGCTATCTTGAAATCTGGGTCACAATGCCATTTGTGGTTTCTTAGATGTTTTGATGCTGAAAAAAAGAATTGAACTGAGGTTGCAACGTTGCTAAAAGATTTCATCCTTGGAAAAAGGTTTTGTTCTGTGAGTTCTTAGTTTTACACACCTACAGGTAGTATAATGATAATTATATTAATTCTGAGTTTATTATGCATTCCTGAAAATCTTTTCCCTTTGATAAAACAACACAAATATTCCTTCATTATTTTAGTCATACTAATACAGTTTTGTTGTAAGTAATCCATGACCAACCATTTTTAAATGTCATACCTATGATAAAAAATAAATAAACATATGATTAATTTATGGTTCAGGATTTCTGAAGTATTTTTAATTTCCTGGCTGTTAGAATATTCAGTAAGTACCTCCATGACAAAGATGCCATATTGTTTTAAAATCACAATCGGATGACAAATGGGAGAGATTGAAATTGCATTCAGGATTAGGCTAATCTATGCTTCACCGAATGGTTTATTCTGTGTTCCACTCCTCTTGAAATTTTTGAGATTCCATTTGGTAATTCTAGCCAGTGTATTCATTTGTTAATTGATCTATTGCCTCTCTGAAATGCAATGTGATCATTTGATAAGTATCTGTGATGCATTCTTGCACAACGGGGTTTGGATGTGTGGAAATGTGACGCTCATGTTATCTGATAGCACAGCACATCAGGGAGGGCAGGCTAATGATGTACAAACCTGCTGTTTCCCATGTCTTTAGTGAAACCTTGTCAAAACTCCCACGGCACTGCCGACAGCTACACTAATCCCCACCCAGACGTATAGAAATCTATTTCTTAAATCTGCACATGTCCACAGATCATTTTTACAGTTTGTATGTCATTCCAATGATGACTGTTTCACCAAATACATCCAGGTAATCTCAACTAGAGGCACTGGGGGCCAAATGGGCACCATGTCAACCAAAGCTTTTTGGATTGATGTCATCCACTCCTTTGGAGGCCTAAAAGAGGTGCATTCTGATCTCCCCCTCCACCAACACCGCTTCACTCTTTTCACAGGTAAATACATGCACATATACTGACTTATCCTTGTAATGCTTTGTTGAATGAATGTGTGTTGCCCCTTCCCTCTGCATCTCCATAGCATCCCTCTTTCCCTTCATAGAACTGTGCCATAACATGACAAAGACCAAATATGTGTGTGACTGCATCCACAAACAACAATTCTTATATGCTTACAGCCCTATTCTGGATGTGCTGTTTGCTGTATAGTAAATTGTTTTTTACTTATAATGTCAGTTCTTGGCTTATAGTGTACATTAGCATGGACGTATGGACAGCCTTTCACTTTTTTGTAAACCTATCACTATAATTGTGGGTGGTAGTTCCTCTGTTTGCCCCTAGGGGTGCTATCTCTTGTTTCTTTTCTAACACTTGGAAAACTCCCTAGACCCTTCTCCAGAATTGTCTGTCCATTTACCAATTGCATGTCCACATCCCCATGCAAGGAAACACTTGTTTGTTGACACAAATAAAGAGAATAATCCCCCCCCCCCCCCAAAAGAGAATAATCTCTTCTTTTGTGATCTGTCATCGATAGTTTATTTCAAATATGAAAGCAGACAAATAGACATTTATCTTGTTTCCGATCATTTTCAGTTCTCTCTCATTTGGCCCAAACAAACACCTACTTTTGGACTCAAAACCTTGTGTTCTATTTCATACCGGTCAACACGCCACGGTATGGGTCATCCTCGCCGAGAGGAGGAGCTGCTAGGAGACTGTTTATCAAATTAACCACCACTATGGGCGGAACCACGTCACGCCATAAATATGGCACTTGTACGCCGCCCGACCTCTTTTTGCCTCCTCCAGGTTGAGACTGCGACTGTGTTTGTTTAGTTTGCGATAATTGCCTCTCCCTTTTTTCTTGCCTCTCCCGAGCGCCCGGAGCTACGTCCTGTTCGGAGTACGTTTCCGGGGCTTTCCCTCCCCCAGCAACGCGGTTTGTTGCTGTTCGTTCGCTACGTCCGATATCCTTCTGATTGCTTTCAGCCGCGGTAAGGATTAAATTCTTTCCTTTGTCGGTATAAGTGGAAGGCAGAGGGCTGTCGTTTTTCTTTCATACAGAAATTATTATTGGTTGTACTAATATCTTTCTGTTTATGCTAGCCATATTAGGCATTGTGCTGGTTCACTTGTTAGTTGCACAGCAACAATAACAGTAACTAAAAAAATAAAATAAAAAAAAGAGAACAGCCGGAAGGGGCCTCTCTGCTCGTGAGAGCAGACGCTGCCTGAGGCTTCCACACCCCCTCGCGGTCCTTCAGTACCACTGACTCGGGCCCTTGGCTTGGTGTTGGACACACTTCCGGGCTAAGCATGTCGGAAGGCGTACAGAATCCGGGAGATGGTGGGACGTCTGGGGAGGACGTCCCACCTGGGCAATCAGCGTTTGTGGAGCATGATATGGAGCCACATGCTCGGGGGGCTGGGGCCAGGAAGCGCACTAGAAAGCGTAAGCATCAGGAACCGGAGTTCCATCAGCTTCAGCTACAGGTGCAAGCGATGCAGCAGACCCTTCAGGGGCTGGTAGCATCACAGCAGCAGACACCCAGGCCCCGGGACCCCTGGTGCCCGTTGCCTGGACCTTCCTGCCATCACCCCGACGAGCTGTCTATGATTTTTTGACAGAACTACAGGCATCCTGGCAGTCTCCTGGGGCCTATGTGCTCCCCAGGACCCAGTTGGCCAATATGGCGGGGGCCGCGCCCTATGGGTTGGCGGCCCCTCCACAGATTGGGCCTATGTTTTCGCTGCTCGCAGACGCTACCTATAGGTCTGATAGTGATTTCCAGCATCCCAATAAGCGATGCAGGGCTACTGACAAGCGGGTGTGTAAGGCTTATCAGTCCGCCGCCCTTGCGGCCCGACTGGCCAACACCAACACACTACTGCTGGTGTACCTGGAGGGTATGCTGCAGGACACGTCCTCCGCTGCCCCCAGTGACTCAGCAAGAGAGATGCTGCGTGTGGTGGACATTATGATGCGCGGGGCTAGTGCTCATGCCCAAGCCCTGGGGCACTCCATGTCCTCACTCGTCCTGGCACGCCGCCAGGTGTGGCTGGCTCAGTCCGGTCTAGCGGACCAGGAACAGGTAGAAGCCCTTACCGCCCCAGTAGTTCCGGGGCAGGTGTTCGGGCCGCCTGCAGAGGCTGCCTTGGAGCAGTCACGCAGGGCGAGAGAGATGTTGGGGGCAGTGGGACGGGCTTCAGCCCCGCGGCCCCCAGCACGCGGGGCGTTCGGGAACCGTTTTTCGCGGAGCTTCCCCAGCCTCAGGCCCCACCCCCACTGGGGTGCACAGGGCCTTTCAGGGGCCTTCATCCGACTTCCCGGAGCCGAGGCCCCGGCATTCTTGGCAGGACGGGCGCGGTTCTGAAAACCCCCCGGTAAGTCAGCTTCCCGAGGCCGGTCCCGTCGCTGACAGTTACCAGCCTCCGGCACCGCGTTTTTCCCCTCTTCATCTCGCAAAGTGGCGCCTATGTACCCGATGTCCTTGGGTGCTCAGCACTTTGGAGTCGGGGTACAGGCTCCAATTCAACACCAGGCCCCCCCGCTTTTGCGGGGTTATTCCTACTCGGGTGAGAAACGGGGCTGCTGCGCGAGCTCTCTCCAACGAGATTCTGGTGTTGCTAGAGAAGGGAGTAATAACACCCCTGCCCTCGGTGGCAGTGGGACGGGGGTTTTATTCAGCCTATTTTCTGGCTCCCAAGAAGGATGGGGGCTTCCGCCCCATCCTAGACCTGAGAGGGCTCAACCGCTTTTTAAAGCACCTGCCCTTCCGCATGCTCTGCCTCGCCAGTCTCCTCCTTCAGGTGAGAGATGGCGATTGGTTCACCTCTGTGGATCTGAGGGATGCGTACTTCCATATCCCCATACACCGGGATCACCGGGAGTACCTCCGCTTTTTCTTCAAGGGCACAGGGTACGAGTACTCGGTCCTCCCCTTTGGCCTAGCCCTGGCCCCACGCACTTTTACGAAGTGCATGGATGCCGCGCTGATCCCACTCCGTCGCCAAGGTATTCGCATTGCGAACTACCTGGATGACTGGCTAATCTGTGCTCCGTCAGTGGACCGAGCGAGAGAGGATACGAGGTTGGTACTGGCCCACTTGGCCAGCTTGGGCCTGACCCTGAACAGGGAAAAGAGCCACCTCACCCCCTCCACAGAGAGGGTTTTCCTGGGCCTGGTTTTGAATTTGGGGTCCATGCGGGCCTCTCTAACCCCAGAGAGGCAACAGGTTCTGATGAAGAGTCTGTCCCATTTTGCCGCAGGGCGGCAGGTGACAGTGAGACATTGCCGGAGGCTGCTCGGCCTGATGGCCTCAGCCACCCAGGTTGTGCCACTTGGGCTGCTGCATATGCGCCCGTTACAGCATTGGGCGACGGCACAAGGAGTGAGCCTGCACGAAGACGGGCGGCGACTCCTCCCTATTACCCAGAAGTGCCTGAAATCAGTGGATTGGTGGCTCACCACCCCTGGCCTCAAGGAGGGCGTTCCCTTGGGGCCAGTAGGTTTAAGGGTGACAATCACCACAGACGCCTCCAAGACCGGCTGGGGAGCCGTCAGAGGGAGCCAGTCCGTGCAGGGTTCGTGGAGCCCCTCATGGGCAGGCAAATATATAAACCTGCTAGAAATGGAGGCAGTGCTTCGGGCATTGATCCATTTCCGCCCAGTTGTCTGGCGCAGACATGTTCTCGTCCGGACAGACAGCTCCACGGTAGTCTCCTACATCAATCGCCAGGCTGGGGTTCGATCCCCAACCCTGCATGCAAAAGCATACCAGATCCTGCTATGGGCACATGCTCAAGGCATGTCCCTGAGGGCAGTGCACGTGCCGGGCACAGCCAATGTGGCAGCCGATATGCTGTCCAGGGGTGGCCTGAGACCAGGGGGCGCTGTACGCCGGGAAGTGGGGCAGGTTCAGCCGCTGGTGCCAAACGAACGGGTCTAGCCCGACCCGGTGTGATGTATCAGTCATTTTGGCGTTTCTCCAGTCCCTCTTTGAAGAAGGTCTGGCAGAATCCACGCTCAGGGGTTATCTGGCGGCCATTTCGGACTGCCATGACCGTATCGAGGGCCGGACAGTGGGAGCTCACCCTCTCGCCAGCCAATTCCTCCGAGGAGCCAGGTGGCTTCGGCCGCCTAGATCTAACACAGTCCCTTCATGGGACCTGCAGCTGGTCTTGAATGCCCTCACTGAGCCGCCGTTCGAGCCCCTGGATGGGCTCAGCCTAAAGCTCCTCTCTTTTAAGACTGCCTTCCTGCTCGCTATCGCCTCCGCGAGGCGTGTCGATACACCCAGCCTGTATGCCGTTGGGGGACAGTAGCTCACCGGTCTCTCTGCGCCCCAACCCCGCGTTTTGGCGTAAGGTCCTTTCGCGGTCATACGTCTCTCGGCCAATCGTGTTGGAGGCTTTTCATCCTCCTCCCCATGAGACCCCTGAAGAGGCCAGACTGCACTCACTGTGCCCTGTCCAGGGCCTGCGGTCTTACATCTCCCGCACAAGTGCGGTTAGGAGAACTAATAACCTGTTTGTGGGTTATGGAGGGGCTACACAGGGGCTTGCCCTGTCTAAACAGCGCTTGGCCCACTGGATCGTAGAGACGATTTCCACGGCTTACAGCAGCTCTGACGTGCCCCCTCCCTCAGGCGTGGTAGCTCACTCCACTCGGGGTGTAGCTAGCTCCTGGGCCTTACTACATGGCGCCCCACTCGCTGACATTTGTGCAGCGGCGGGCTGGGCCTCATCACTCACTTTCGCCAGGTTTTATGACCTGGACGTAGTGTCATCAGCATCGGTTGCCTCCTCTGTCCTCGGGGCAGCTGAGCAACCTCATATGTAAATTAGTGAGGATTCAGGGTTTTTATCACCCGGTGGTTATGTTCCACGTTTCCCACTTGAGCTTGCTCTTCTGGTAGAACAGCAGCCAATGGTGTATTTTATTTGACGGGATCCGCACTCATGCTATGACCCTGCGGTCCTGGTTACCCCACTACATTCCCCGCCTGACTTTATTTGGTACTCTGTGACCCATACCGTGGCGTGTTGACCAGTATGAAATAGAACGTACGGGTTACGGATGTAACCCTGGTTCTATGAATACGGTCAACACGCCACGCTGCGTGGTCAGGCGGGGGAACCTTGCGCCCTCAGGACGGCAAGTGCCCTCAAGTCGGCAAAAGAGGTCGGGCGGCGTACAAGCGCCATATTTATGGCGTGACGTGGTTCCGCCCATAGTGGTGGTTAATTTGATAAACAGTCTCCTAGCAGCTCCTCCTCTCGGCGAGGATGACCCATACCGTGGCGTGTTGACCGTATTCATAGAACCAGGGTTACATCCGTAACCCGTACGTTTTCCTTTCTGCTTGAGGGTGTCCACACCCTCAAAAGTGTAGCCGGCCCAAGATATGAAAGATACATCCTCTCTCTCTGACACACACTTATCTGCCAGGTAAATACTATTCTGCCAGCCTCTAATCTATTCCTAATGAAAAATATGAAAGTAATATAACCCTTTAAGAGCTACTGAGTATGAAAACCTAAAAAATGAAAATATACAAAGTTGCTGGATCTGTTCAATACAGTAGCCTTTCGATTGTGGCATATGATGGTTTGTGCTACTTTGGGCAGCCATGAAACTCACTCTCCACCATGAAAAATAGCCAATAGGAAATTATTAAAAATATTACTTAGTAATATGTCTGTGTGTGTGTGTGTGTGTGTGTGTGTGTGTGTGTGTGTGTGTGTGTGTGTGTGTGTGCGCGTGCATGCACGGGTGTGAAACAAAGAGACAGAGAGATGAAGTATTGAAGCAGATTGTCTTCCCTTTTGTTCACATACTGGAAAGATTTAATTTAGAAGATTAATAAAGCCATTACTGTTATGAGTATTACATTTGCTCTTTCTCCAGAATTGTCTGTCCATTTACAAATTGCATGTCCACATCCCCATGCAAAATATTGTCGTATTAGCCTACATTATTTACACTTGAGTCCATGTTCCTAACTGACAAGCATAGGGCAAACAGATACAAATAAAACCACTGCACAATGTCAATGTCAGTATGGTGGGACAGTGAACACATAGTTAACACAGTATGACAGCACAGTGAACACATAGTTAACACAGTATCAGAGCACAGTGAACATATAGTTAACACAGTATCAGAGCACAGTGAACACATAGTTAACACAGTATCAGAGCACAGTGAACACATAGTTAACACAGTATGACAGCACAGTGAACACATAGTTAACACAGTATCAGAGCACAGTGAACACATAGTTAACACAGTATCAGAGCACAGTGAACACATAGTTAACACAGTATCAGAGCACAGTGAACACATAGTTAACACAGTATCCGAGCACAGTGAACACATAGTTAACACAGTATGAGAGCACAGTGAACACATAGTTAACACAGTATGAGAGCACAGTGAACACATAGTTAACACAGTGAACACATAGTTAACACAGTATGAGAGCACAGTGAATACATAGTTAGCACAGTATCAGAGCACAGTGAACACATAGTTAACACAGTATCAGAGCACAGTGAACACATAGTTAACACAGTATCAGAGCACAGTGAACACATAGTTAGCACAGTATGAGAGCACAGTGAACACATAGTTAACACAGTATGAGAGCAGTGAATACATAGTTAGCACAGTATCAGAGCACAGTGAACACATAGTTAACACAGTATCAGAGCACAGTGAACACATAGTTAACACAGTATCAGAGCACAGTGAACACATAGTTAGCACAGTATGAGAGCACAGTGAACACATAGTTAACACAGTATGAGAGCACAGTGAACACATAGTTAACACAGTATCAGAGCACAGTGAACACATAGTTAACACAGTATCAGAGCACAGTGAACACATAGTTAACACAGTATGAGAGCACAGTGAACACATAGTTAGCACAGTATGAGAGCACAGTGAACACATAGTTAGCACAGTATCAGAGCACAGTGAACACATAGTTAACACAGTATCAGAGCACAGTGAACACATAGTTAACACAGTATCAGAGCACAGTGAACATAGTTAGCACAGTATCAGAACACAGTGAACACATAGTTAGCACAGTATCAGAGCACAGTGAACACATAGTTAACACAGTATCAGAGCACAGTGAACATAGCACAGTATCAGAACACAGTGAACACATAGTTAGCACAGTATCAGAGCACAGTGAACACATAGTTAACACAGTATCAGAGCACAGTGTACACATAGATAACACAGTATCAGAGCACAGTGAACACATAGTTAACACAGTATGAGAGCACAGTGAACAAATAGTTAACACAGTATGAAAGCACAGTGAACACATAGTGAACACAGTGTCAGAGCACAGTGAACACATAGTTAACACAGTATGAGAGCACAGTGAACACATAGCACAGTATAGCACAGTATGAGAGCACAGTGAACACATAGCACAGTATCAGAGCACAGTGAACACAGTTAGCACAGTATCAGAGCGCAGTGAACACATAGTTAGCACAGTATTAGAGCACAGTGAACACATAGTTAAAACAGTATGAGAGCACAGTGAACACATAGCACAGTATCAGAGCACAGTGAACACAGTTAGCACAGTATCAGAGCGCAGTGAACACATAGCTAGCACAGTATCAGAGCGCAGTGAACACATAGCTAGCACAGTATTAGAGCACAGTGAACACATAGTTAACACAGTATGAGAGCACAGTGAACACATAGCACAGTATGAGCGCACAGTGAACACATAGTTAGCACAGTATGAGAGCACAGTGAACACATAGTTAACACAGTATCAGAACACAGTGAACACATAGTTAGCACAGTATCAGAGCACAGTGAACACATAGTTAACACAGTATCAGAGCACAGTGAACACATAGTTAACACAGTATCAGAACACAGTGAACACATAGTTAACACAGTATCAGAGCACAGTGAACACATAGTTACAGTATGAGAGCACAATGAACACATAGCACAGTATGAGAGCACAGTGAACACATAGCACAGTATCAGAGCACAGTGAACACATAGTTAGCACAGTATCAGAGCGCAGTGAACACATAGTTAACACAGTATCAGAGCACAGTGAACACATAGTTAACACAGTATCGGAGCACAGTGAACACAGTTAACACAGTATCAGAGCACAGTGAACACATAGTTAACACAGTATCAGAGCACAGTGAACACATAGTTAACAGTATCAGAACACAGTGACCACATAGTTAACACAGTATCAGAGCACAGTGAACATAGTTAGCACAGTATCAGAGCACAGTGAACACATAGTTCGCACAGTATCAGAACACAGTGAACACATAGTTAACACAGTATCAGAGCACAGTGAACACATAGTTAACACAGTATCAGAGCACAGTGAACACATAGCAGAGTGAGAGCACAGTGAACACATAGTTAGCACAGTATCAGAGCACAGTGAACACATAGTTAGCACAGTATCAGAGCACAGTGAACACATAGTTTGCACAGTATCAGAACACAGTGAACACATAGTTAACACAGTATCAGAGCACAGTGAACACATAGTTAACACAGTATCAGAGCACAGTGAACACATAGCACAGTGAGAGCACAGTGAACACATAGTTAGCACAGTATCAGAGCACAGTGAACACATAGTTAGCACAGTATCAGAACACAGTGAACACATAGTTAGCACAATATCAGAGCACAGTGAACACATAGTTAGCACAGTATCAGAGCACAGTGAACACATAGCACAGTGAACACATAGTTAACACAGTATCAGAGCACAGTGAACACATAGTTACCACAGTATGAGAGCACAGTGAACACATAGCACAGTATCAGAGCACAGTGAACACAGTTAGCACAGTATCAGAGCGCAGTGAACACATAGTTAGCACAGTATTAGAGCACAGTGAACACATAGTTAAAACAGTATGAGAGCACAGTGAACACATAGCACAGTATCAGAGCACAGTGAACACAGTTAGCACAGTATCAGAGCGCAGTGAACACATAGCTAGCACAGTATTAGAGCACAGTGAACACATAGTTAACACAGTATGAGAGCACAGTGAACACATAGCACAGTATGAGCGCACAGTGAACACATAGTTAGCACAGTATGAGAGCACAGTGAACACATAGTTAACACAGTATCAGAGCACAGTGAACACATAGTTAACACAGTATCAGAGCACAGTGAACACATAGTTAACACAGTATCAGAACACAGTGAACACATAGTTAACACAGTATCAGAGCACAGTGAACACATAGTTACAGTATGAGAGCACAATGAACACATAGCACAGTATGAGAGCACAGTGAACACATAGCACAGTATCAGAGCACAGTGAACACATAGTTAGCACAGTATCAGAGCGCAGTGAACACATAGTTAACACAGTATCAGAGCACAGTGAACACATAGTTAACACAGTATCGGAGCACAGTGAACACAGTTAACACAGTATCAGAGCACAGTGAACACATAGTTAACACAGTATCAGAGCACAGTGAACACATAGTTAACAGTATCAGAACACAGTGACCACATAGTTAACACAGTATCAGAGCACAGTGAACATAGTTAGCACAGTATCAGAGCACAGTGAACACATAGTTCGCACAGTATCAGAACACAGTGAACACATAGTTAACACAGTATCAGAGCACAGTGAACACATAGTTAACACAGTATCAGAGCACAGTGAACACATAGTTAGCACAGTATCAGAGCACAGTGAACACATAGTTAGCACAGTATCAGAGCACAGTGAACACATAGTTAGCACAGTATCAGAGCACAGTGAACACATAGTTTGCACAGTATCAGAACACAGTGAACACATAGTTAACACAGTATCAGAGCACAGTGAACACATAGTTAACACAGTATCAGAGCACAGTGAACACATAGCAGAGTGAGAGCACAGTGAACACATAGTTAGCACAGTATCAGAGCACAGTGAACACATAGTTAGCACAGTATCAGAGCACAGTGAACACATAGTTAGCACAGTATCAGAGCACAGTGAACACATAGTTTGCACAGTATCAGAACACAGTGAACACATAGTTAACACAGTATCAGAGCACAGTGAACACATAGTTAACACAGTATCAGAGCACAGTGAACACATAGCACAGTGAGAGCACAGTGAACACATAGTTAGCACAGTATCAGAGCACAGTGAACACATAGTTAGCACAGTATCAGAACACAGTGAACACATAGTTAGCACAATATCAGAGCACAGTGAACACATAGTTAGCACAGTATCAGAGCACAGTGAACACATAGCACAGTGAACACATAGTTAACACAGTATCAGAGCACAGTGAACACATAGTTACCACAGTATCAGAGCACAGTGAACACATAGTTAACACAGTATGAGAGCATTTTCAGACTATTTTATTCTAAAATATAAATACTGATGGTGGAACATAGCATACACACCTTTAATCTGATATTCATTTATGATACGTCATGCCATACATCCAGAGAGCATCCAGCAGAATATTATAATTTACACATTTGTAATGATAAATTTAGCTTTTAATATGAAGATAGGGATTAAGTCATATGTATACAGATTTTAAATGTGTTAATTTGGGAGTGTTTTAGAAGATTGGAGAATATTTTTCCATATCTGTCTAAATTCATAAAAAAGCATAGAGTGCCCTGTTGCTCCCAGAGGATAGCTAGTCAGTATAGCGTGATGCTCAAATTGCTTTGAGATGGTGCTAAATGAGTGTTGTGGCACCAGAACACTGTATATCGTGTCTGCTTCCGCTGTTTAGCTGGGCATATAGTCAGACTAGTGAAACTGTGTGAAGGTGCAAAGAAGATATTTTATTTTGTGTATAAAATAAATGTATTTATGCAAATACAATCATTTTAAAGCTTTTGACTTCTTGAGACAGTGACAGAGAGAGAAGCACAAGGCAACTGCCAGGTTCTATGAAGAACTGAATCACATGTTTAGAAAACAAACTTGGCTTTTGTCTAGTCTGGATAGTTGAGCACTTGCTAATATTTTTGTCTTCTTCTTCAGCATACAATTCACATCCAAAATTCCTTTTTTCTGAAAAAATTTAATTTTTTCTGAAAAAAGGATGATATATTATTATTATTAGTAAAGATTGAATTATTTTGCTGGGAAAGTCCCTCTCTGTGGTTTCCAGAGAGGAGGACATGGCAATCTAGCTTCTTGTTGGCAGCCTGAACAGAACTTGATTGTGTATCAGTAAGAGTTTCCAGGAAGCGAAGGAGGGGGGTTACGGATTACCACAGATCTTTACATACTTGCCCTTATCAGGCATGTATTTCAATATGCAAGATTAAGGAATTTAGTAAATATTTTCAGTTTGTCTTTTGTCCAGTCAGATTTCATCCGACTGAAACTCTTTGATCTTGGTTTGTGAAATCTCTCCTATATGCCAGAGGAACTTCACCTGACACGAAGAGCAGCTTCATCATTGGCTCCGTGTGTCATGGAGGCGTGTCTGCCTGATGTGAAAAACAGCCTCATCATAGGTCACTGTGTCAAGTAGGCATGGCCACCATCATGAGTAGTGAACAGACATGAAAGGGAGTGAAAAAGGCAGTCATCTGACAAAAAGACGCTTCATTTACCAAAAATAACCTGCAGGTCTCAGCCTAGCTACTAATCTTAGCTAATCTCTCTGTCTGGGTCAGGAGACACTTTATTTCCCTTTTGAATTGGGCTTCATACATCAAAAGAAATCAAACCTCAAACAGGATGAAACGGAACACACACTAAATGTAAGTGAAACGGAGCACACACTGGGCCTGATTCATGAAACGTGGGCAGAACGAATTTGTACGTAAATCGTTCGTATTAGCAAATTCGGTCGTATTTTGACATTCATCAACGTTTTCGTATCTGAGATTTGTTTGCACGTAGCTACTAACAAATTTTACACATGCTCAGGACCACGCATACCGCGTTCGTAAATTCAGAATGCCGGTAAATGTAGCTTCTGAGTGATAGGCTAATTAGACATTTAGAATATGAAGTTATTTTTATTTTCTGTTAAATTCACAAGACTAAATGTGGCCTTTGAAATACACATTGCAAACGTAATAAATTACAATTGTAAAAAGCAAACACTTTAGATCACGCCTATTAATCAGTTGTAGGCTATGAAGCTGTTTAATTATACCCATAACGTAGGCTAATGATGCTCCCAGTAGCCCACTATTTTTTCTAAATTGCAAAAAAAAAAAAAGATTCTACATGACCTTACATAGGTTATGCTAATTAAAACACACATTTAACCAATGAACAAAATTTGCTTTAAAGTGGCTTACATGTCTGTAGCCAGGGTTGCAATTGTGGTCAACAGCATAATCCAGCTAATGCCAGTGCGCATCCAGTTCCCCTACAAGATGCAAAGCCAGGTGGAGGTAAAACGGGGTTTTTATGAAATTGCCAACCTGTCCAATGTTACCGGTGCCATAGACTGCACACCCCAGTGAACGTTTTTGCTGAAAAGTCGGTGAAACGCTGTCTCGCATTCAGGTGAAAAACCGGATAAACTTGATTTAAAAGTGAAAGTTTTTTAACCGGTTAGAATGTAGCCAGGCTATTATAATATCCCGCTATGTAAACCTGAGCTCGATTCTGGCTTTTGCTCAGTGGGACACGCGCATCAATGTGACCACAATTAGAACGCGCCAGAGAGATTCTAAAATAAGCTAGCCTATGATTATAAATGCACAAAACCCCAGAAAAAATACAAAATTAATAACGTTTAATTTATTTCCAGGCTGCGATAAAGTTATGCGCTCGCGCATACGATGCAGACGTAGATGCGCACCTATGCGTTTCTTCGCCTCCAATTTAATGTCAATCCATTTTTTAATTTTATTTTACTACAACAGTTCGTGTGAGGGGTGGTCATGCATTGATGGTACATGTTATCTCCTACTAGACCTTTACTTTCCCAGTTCATGACACTGGTACTGACTAAACTATTGTTTTTCCTTGATTGAACATAATGCTAATAAAACCTTGATTTCAGTGTCGGAATAATTATTTCCTTTGCTTTTTCTGGGCCATTTTGAATAGGTATGGACCTTTAAATGGAAGTGACAGCCTCCCTATAAGGCAATTCATGGGCATGGATTTATGCTAATCATAAAATAACGTGGACGTGCTTCGTATGTGAATACGAAAAAATCTGCCTTTCCCGCACTGTTTGATGAATCCGGCGTTTTTTCGTACAAACTCATTTCGTACATAAATGTACACGCATATTTAGGAAAGCTTCATGAATGAGGCCCACTAAACGTAAGTGAAATGGAGCAGAAACTAAATGTAAGAAACGGAGCAGAAACTAAAAGTAAGTGAAACGGAGCACAAACTAAATGTAAGAAACGGAGCAGAAACTAAACGTAAGTGAAACGGAGCACACACTAAATGTAAGTGAAACGGAGCACACACTAAATGTAAGTGAAACGGAGCACACACTAAATGTAAGTGAGGGCACTTTCAGCTTTTTGAAGGTTTGCGAGAAAACCATGCCATCCATGCCCATGAAGGGACTGACAAGCACAGCTAAAAATGACCAACCGGCCATTTTGGTTTATTAATGACGGTTCCCATGCGTCAGGGTTGCTATGACGATTTCATAATCCAGATACACAGCCAAATGAAGGGCAACACTGTGAGACGGGTTCGTGAGGGTAGGACCCGAAATGCATGACTCAGAAACAGTGATAGATGATAAAGTCCCGTCAGGGCTTTATTATAGGAATGTCCAATGAGCGTAGTCAGAAAACAAGCAAAGTTCATACATGGGTAATGCAGCCAAAAACCAAAGTACAGTACCGAGGGAGAAGGCAGTCTCAGAATCGGTACACCATGCGAATAGTCCAGTAACCAGAGTGGCTGTCAGCAGGGCAGTAGTACAGGCAGACGGTAGGCAGACTCGGGGTCGAAGACGATGCAAGAGTCAAGACCGGAGTCCGCTCCGCGGGGCAAAAGTACAAGGACAGCAGGCAATAACTCGTGGTACAGGCAGGCAGTGGTCAACAAAACAGAAGTCAGTAACAATGGTCAAAAACAGGCTTGGATCGTAACAAAAAGGCAGGCTTGGAAATAACGCTCAAAAGTGCACTGAAAACAGGAGGCAACAATTTCGCAAAGACACGACATGAACACTGAGCTTAAATGCAGGTGTAGACAGGTACACTTAGCTTGAGAGCAGCATGCCAATGGAAATCAGGTGTGGATGGCTGACAAGGTAACAAGATAATTAGTAATCGTTAGTAATAAACCTATCCTGACCTAGCGTTAGTAAATGACATGCACGAGAACGTAAGGTAAACATGAACACATGGTTAGAGAGTTAGTATTACCCAATCCTGATCTAAACGTTAGTAGATTAGTAAACTAGACACGGGAGAATGAAACAATTAGGGAAGCGTGAGCGACAGCAAGAGAGATAGAGAAAGCATGAACGCAAGGCTGCGGAAAAACACGAAAATGTGTAAGCTAACAATGAACGGGAAACGTAACATGAATCAAATATAAAATGAGACATGAGAAGACTAGAAAATAAATCGTAAGAATAATCAAACATGAAACGTGACATGAAAATGAAACGTAACAAGAATAAAACATAAAACGTGGCGTGACTAGACTAAACATAATACGTGACATTTACAAGAAATCTAACTAAGACAGAAATGAAACATAAAACGTGACATGACAGGCTTGAATCGTGACAGGACCCCCCCCTAACGATCGACTCCTGGCGGTCTCGTGAGCTTATCAGGGTGGTCACGATGAAAGTCTTTGATCAATGACTTGTCCAGAATGAGACTGGAAGCGATCCAGGAACGCTCCTCTGGACCATAACCGGCAGTGTAGTATAATGGTTAAGGAACTTGCCTTGTAACCGAAAGGTTGCAGGTTCGATTCCCAGGTAGGACACTGCCGTTGTGCCCTTGAGCAAGGCACTTAACCTGAATGCTTCAGTATATATCCAGCTGTATGAATGGATAAATGTAATAAGAAGTTGGGTAAGTCACTCTGGATAAGAGCGTCTGCTAAATGCCTGTAATGTAATGTAATGTAATAACCCTCCCAGTCAACCAGGTACTGGTAACCACGACCCCTCTTGCAAATGTTCAAAAGTTTCTTGACCGTATAAGTGAGATGGTTGTCGATGATGCGGGGAGGAGGGGGTGGGGGGTCGGGGGGACATAGGGGGTGAGAAGATACGGGCTTGATACAGGAAACATGGAACGTGGGGTGGATCTTGAGTGAAGCAGGGAGTGACAACTTAACAGATGAGGGGTTGATGATAGACAGAATCTTAAAGGGGCCAATGAAACAGGGTTGCAGTTTATGGGAAGTAGACTGAAGGGGAATGTCCTTAGTGGAAAGCCAGATGGAATCACCTGGCTTGTAAACTGGGGCTGGAGTGCGGTGGCGATCTGCGATGCGTCGATTACAGGCGTCCCTCCAAATCTTAATGCACCGTCTCATGTGGGTGGCAAGGGAGGGAACAGCGATCTCGGCTTCCTGGTCGGGGAACAATGGAGGTTGGTAGCCAAGGGAGATTTCAAATGGGGACTTTCCGGTGGCGGCGCAGGGCAGGGCGTTGTGCGCTTATTCCACCCAGGTGAGCATCTTACTCCATGAAGCCGGATTCTTGGCCGAAACGCAATATAGTGCAGCTCCTAAATCTTGGTTGGCCCTCTCGGTTTGCCCATTGGACTGGGGGTGGTAGCCAGATGAGAGGCTAGTCGTGGCACCGAGGGCCAGGCAGAAGGCCTTCCAAACCTGGGAGGTGAATTGTGGACCTCGGTCGGATACAATGTCCGCGGGGATGCCATGGATGCGGAACGCCTCTTTGACAAGCACATCAGCGGTCTCTTGGGCGGTGGGTAGTCCGGGCAGGGGGATGAAGTGGGCCGCCTTGCTGAACCTGTCCACCACGGTGAGGATGGTGGTGTTACCTTCGGAAGGGGGAAGTCCGGTAACGAAATCCACCCCGATGTGGCTCCAGGGTCGGCTGGGCAAAGGCAGAGGTTGGAGCAGTCCAGCTGGAGCCTGGTGGGAGGCCTTGCTTCTGGCGCAGGTGGTACAAGCCTTGATGAAGCGCCTGGTGTCAGGGATCATGGAGCTCCACCAGAACTTACGCCTCAGCACCGCCAAGGTGCGGGTAAAGCCGGGATGGCAGGACAGGAGAGATGAATGAGCCCACTGAAGCACCTGTGTCCGAGCAGCTGAGGGGACGTAAAGGCGTGTGCCGGGGTTGGACCTGGGATCGGGCTCCTCCCGTAGGGCCCTCTGGATCACCGCCTCAATCGTGCAGGACACCGGGAGGATGTTCTCAGGCTTCTCTCGCTCGGAGCAGGTGTTAAACTGTCGGGACAGGGCATCCGGCTTGACGTTCTTGGACCCCGGGCGGTAGGTGAGAGCGAAGTTAAATCTTCCAAAAAATAGCACCCATCTAGCTTGGCGTGAGTTAAGTCTTTTAGCCGTCTAGAGGTACGCCAAGTTCTTATGGTCTGTCCAGACGACAAAGGGTTTCTCGGACCCCTCCAGCCAATGGCTCCACTCCTCCAGTGCCAGTTTGACAGCGAGGAGTTCTCGGTTCCCCACGTCATAATTCCTCTCCGCTGGTGAAAGCTTCTTGGAGAAGAAAGCGCATGGGTGAAGCCGATTGTCGGAGGAAGAAACTTGCGAAAGCACGGCTCCCACCCCAGTGTCGGACGCGTCCGTCTCCACCACAAACTGGCGGTGGGATCGGGGTGCACCAGGATAGGAGCGGAGGAAAACAGTCTCTTGACTTTGATAAATGCTCCCTCCGCTTCGGGACCCCAACGGAATGGCATGGCAGTGGAAGTAAGCTTGGTGAGGGGGGAGAACACTTGGCTGTAGGACCTGATGAATCTTCTGTAGAAGTTAGCGAATCCCAAGAAGCGTTGAAGGTGTTTCCGATAGGAAGGCGTGGGCCAGTCAGTGACCGCCTGATCTTGACCTTGCATCTCTCCGGGGGGGGTTGTTGTGGCTCCCGGAATTGCCAGGTTCCCATGGGGCTGGTAGGTGGAGGCGCAGGCGGGTTAGCAGGCTGTTCCAAGGGGCGTGGCTGAACTGCGATGGCGAGTCTCTTCATCTCAGCACACAGCTCTCAAATCTCCTGACGAAGTTCGGAGATCCCTTGCGAGTGTTGCTGAACCATGGCGCTTTGTTGCTGGAGGGCGCGGAACATGGCAGTTGAGTCAGCAGGGTCCATAGTGGCGAAATTGTTCTGAGACGGGTTCGTGAGGGTAGGACCTGAAATGCATGACTCAGAAACAGTGATAAATAAATAGATGATAAAGTCCCGTCAGGGCTATATTATAGGAATGTCCAATGAGCGTAGTCAGAAAACAAGCAAAGTTCATACACGGGTGATCCAGCCAAAAACCAAAGTACAGTACAGAGGGAGAAGGCAGTCTCAGAATCGGTACACCATGCGAATAGTCCAGTAACCAGAGTGGCTGTCAGCGGGGCAGTAGTACAGGCAGACGGTAGGCAGGCTCGGGGTCGAAGACGATGCAAGAGTCAAGACCGGAGTCCGCTCCGCGAGGCAAAAGTACAAGGACAGCAGGCAATAACTTGTGGTACAGGCAGGCAGTGGTCAACAAAACAGAAGTCAGTAACAATGGTGAAAAACAGGCTTGGATCGTAACAAAAAGGCAGGCTTGGAAATAATGCTCAAAAGTGCACTGAAAACAGGAGGCAACAATTTCGCAAAGACACGACATGAACACTGAGCTTAAATGCAGGTGTAGACAGGTGCAGACACTTAGCTTGAGAGCAGCGTGCGAATGGAAATCAGGTGTGGAGGGCTGACAAGGTAACAAGATAATTAGTAATCGTTAGTAATAAACCTATCCTGACCTAGCGTTAGTAAATTAGTAAATGACATGCACGAGAACGTAAGGTAAACATGAACACATGGTTAGAGAGTAAGTATTACCCAATCCTGATCTAAACGTTAGTAGATGAGTAAACTAGACATGGGAGAATGAAACAATTAGGGAAGCATGAGCGACAGCAAGAGAGATAGAGAAAGCATGAACGCAAGGCTGTGGAAAAACACGAAAATGTGTATGCTAAAAATGAACGGGAAACGTAACATGAATCAAATATAAAACGAGACATGACAAGACTAGAAAATAAATCGTAAGAATAATCAAATATGAAACGTGACATGACATGAAAATTAAACGTAACAAGAATAAAACATAAAACGTGGCGTGACTAGACTAAACATAATACGTGACATTTACAAGAAATCTAACTAAGCCAGAAATGAAACATAAAACGTGACATGACAGGCTTGAATCGTGACACACTGTCCATTCTGGGGGAAAAAGAAAAAAAACAGACTAAGAACCATGAACAAATTTTTCTTTAATGAACAATCTAAAAACAGTCTCATGGCTGGGTCTGCTTGGGAATGAGTCTATGTTGCTATAACTCTGAATGGAAAAGCCCAAGCTGGACATGCTGGTACAAAGGCCTGGAATGAGATCACTGCTGTCTATTGCACTTAAGGTCTCCCAGGGTTAATCAAATAATGTCAAAATGTTTTTTTTTTTTCTTATCTGCAGACCGTAATACAAACACACAGAGTATGATGCCTGGCTTTACAATCTAGTGCTCCTAAGGTTAAAAACCATGATTCTCCAGTGTAGTTATAAAAGCATATGCCCATCAGCATTCCGCAACCTATCATTATCTTTATGACTTCTAGTGATTTCTACATGAATCATCTATACATGTTTAGGTACTTGTTCTCTGTCAATTGAGCAGTGCCAAGACTGCCTGCCTATCTTTCAAACCTTCCCTTGACAGTGTAAGCAGAAAAACAATATTGAGTTCTCAGCTGATCTGGTTAAATGAAGGCAAAATAAAATATGAAATTATAGCACTTCTGGCTCATCATGTTGATGTGCTGTTCTAGCACATGGATGGGCCCCACAGTCAAATCCAGACCATACGAGTGTTAACTGTAGCTGGCAGGTCTGTAGGGTAACACATATTTGACTCTATCCTTTCCCAGCGAATGGGGGGTTCAGTTGAGCAGTTGTTTGTATAGAATACTACGACAATATGCATACATAAAAACAAACAGATTTATCTAAATTGTGACTTTTCCTAATGGTAAACACATTGGGGCTAAACAAGCACTAAGCAGTTTCATTTGTTTACATGGCCAGCTTACCTCAGGTTTGACACAATGAGGGAAATGTCACAATCAGCCTTAAAAAGCCAATTTTAATGAGCCTGGGATATAGTGGGAGGTACTGGTAACAGCCAGAGAGGGCTGCAGGGTTCAACATCAGCAGTCCTGCATGCCAAAATGAGTCCAGTTAAATGAGCAGCCCTGTGCATTTCAATTATCCTCACAAGGTCATAGCTGGGCCCACTGTTCTACAGCAGGTCGCATGTGAGCCTGCAATTCCCCTTCTAACAAGTAGGGGAGCCATTCCAAAGATGGTTAAAGGGTAACAAAGCACTAAAACCATTTATTTTAGATGAGAATTGATACATTTGTTTTTTTCTGATTGATCCTGGTCCAAATCTTGACATTTTACTGTAGTCAGTGCAGAACAGCGTAAACCCAAAGAATCTGGCGCAAAAGTGTCTCTAGTGGTAAAACGTTAGGTACTGCACGTCCAGTCTGTCATTGGCCAAAAACTTCCTCCAGCTGACGTATTCCTCCCGGTGATGAAATTGAAATCTGTACAGCTACGCCCTGAGGTTTTGTAGCGAGGGCGGGCTATGCCCCAGCTATAAAAGCTAATCTCAGTGGTTGATCTGCGTGCCGTGGAGAGGAGATAGGAGAGAGCAAGCGATATATATACAGTTGAAGTCGGAAGTTTACATACACTTAGGTTGAAGTCATTAAAACTCCACAGATTTTATGTTCGCAAACTATAGTGTTGGCAAGTCAGTTAGGACATCTACTTTGTGCATGACACAAGTAATTTTTCCAACAATTGTTTACAGACAGATTATTTCACTTTTAATTCACTATATCACAATTCCAGTGGGTCATAAGTTTACATACACTAAGTTGACAGTGCCTTAAAATTTAGAATATTTGGTCACATATCCTTTGCATGCCATGACTTCCTCATGTCTGTGACCCAACAACATCAAAAGACTCTTGATATCTTATTTTCTGGTACTCTTACAAGTGATACTATAACGTCTCTGCATTTGAATGGATCTCTATGGGAATTGGGGGGTGGGACTAGATTTGGCTGTAAATTATGCTGGAACAGTATGGAAACACATGGGGCCCTATCTTGGCGATCTTGGCGCTTGGTCTAAGTGCATGGCGCTAAGTCCATTTAGGGCATGTCCAAGTCCACTTTTGCTATTTTAACGGCGTGTTTTTTGGGCGCTAAGCACAGCGCAAGGTGCAACTGGGCTGAACCTAGTCTCTTCATTAATTATAGGTGTGTCTTGGGCGTGACATGCAATAAACCAATCAAAATGTTATATCCCATTCCCTTTAAAAGCCTGCTTTTCCACCTTTGCGGGTTGCTTATGATGGCGAAACAGACATGCTCGTGCGTGTTTAGTGTGATCAAGGAATAGGCTATATGGATCAATAGTAGCCTATGATCAATATTATTCGGGCTAACCATTATGAGTTCCCGGTAATTCCTGACAGTGTTGTTTACAAAATATATGCGGTTAAATTTCGTTACAAGCACCTGCAACAGCTGAGAATAAGCGACCAATGGCTTCCGTCTCACCTTGGAAAACGCCAGATTAGCCTGCTTGTTTAACAAATTTCGTTTGATTATGCAATGAAGTCATGTTCAAGCTTCATCCGAAGTTCATTAGGCTACCTGCATTCTAATTTTGATTAATAACATAAATAACGTTATTTTGCCTTAATGATGACACTAAATATAATAAATATGTCAGGTTGGCAACCCATAGGTTCAGCATATTTTCCCTTATTTTATAATGTCCTGCTTATGGAAATGCGACCAAGCTATTTTACTGGTAGCATAATGCTTTAAAACGATCCACTTTCCCAGGAAGACCTTGAAAAGTGCGATTTACAGCAGAGGAAACAGACCTGCGCCTGTAAAGCACACATGCAGATAATGGCATTGTTGTTGGAAAAATTACTTGTGTCATCACAAAGTAGATGTCCTAACTGACTTGCTAACACTATAGTTTGTAACATGAAATCTGTGGAGTGGTTAAAAATTAGTTTTAATGACTTCAACCTAAATGTATGTAAACTTCCGACTTCAACTGTAGCTAGCTTACAGTTTAGCTTTTTTGAATATTCTAGTAAGTTATAGTAACTTATTTTTGGTATATTCTTTATAGTTAGCTTGATAGTCCCTTGTGTTTTGATAGTCCCATTCTTTTCAGTCTAGCTTAGCAAGTAGCTAGCTAGTTTATTTTTTAAAATAAATATATAGTTTATTCAAAATAAATGGCATGGGTAACTATTTGTACAGCGTGTGATTTGTTGTTTACTGGCCACATCATTATAAGCCCAAACGAGGCTATGCATGCCGCATTCTTATGGTAGGCCGAACAGTTCAAAAGCCGACGCAAAGTAGACACCGTATATCCAGTTGCTCTGCGCTACCCAGTTTTTAAGCGAGATATATCCAGCATTGTGACAACTTGTTGTGAAATGCGCTATATAAATAAATATTTATTGATTGATTAACAAGACACTACCTATCCAGTCATCCTGCGCCACCCAATGGACATTGCGAGATACCCAGTGGACATCTCCACATATCCAGTTGGGCAGCGTGAGCGATCCAACTGGGTAGCTCTGCGCTATCCAACTGGATCGCGCGGGATGTCGAACTGGGTAGCGCTGCGCTATTCAACTGGGTAGCTCTGCGCTATCCAACTGGATCGTGCGGGACGTCGAACTGGGTAGCTCTGCGCTATTCAACTGGGTCGCGCGGGACGTCGAACTGGGTAGCTCTGCGCTATTCAACTGGATCGTGCGGGACGTCGAACTGGGTAGCTCTGCGCTATTCAACTGGGTCGCGCGGGACGTCGAACTGGGTAGCTCTGCGCTATTCAACTGGGTCGCAAGGGATGTCCAGTTCGGTAGCACGAGCTGTGAAATTGGGTAGCGCCGCGCTATCCTGCTGGATATCTCTCTAGAATTAGCCTACCGGATATGTGTATCTCGTTTGGCCATATGAATTGTTAAACAAACAAAGCTTGCAAGAATTTGTCTAATCTATAAAAATTTTACTACAAAAATTTTTGTCTTGAACTACAATTTATGTGACGCCATTATATCATATAGACTATTTACTCGTTGGTTAAATGTTTAGTTATGCTGCTTGTTAGCGGAGCTGGCTGGTCACCAGGGCTAGCTAGTGTGTGTGTATAAAGTGCATAGGCCTATGTGTGTTTTGTTGACAGTAGTGTAGCTAGATAGCCACAGTAGAGCTATCTAGGACATGCAATATGTTTATGATGACAATTTGCAGTATTATCGCCAGTCCAGTATAGCCTAATACTTGAAGTCTGTGCGTTTGAGTCAGTGTAATCCACTGTGTACTGAGAACATTGGCTTGCAATAAAAGCAATTGAGTGAATCCGCCAGGTCTGTCTTTAGATGCGGTCGCATTATATTATTAATGCATAGGTGTCAACCTCTGGAAAGAGCTACACTTATTTTCATCCCCACTAAAACCGTATAGAACATTATCTATCGATTATCTATTAAAATCACTAGCCACCACAGTTATTTGTCTGATTCAAGTTTATTTCATATATTCCTGTATTTAGCTTTTCACATAATAATAACTGTGTAGCTACAAATTCATTAAGGTGCTTATTTAAAAACAGGTAAACAGACACTCCAAATGACTGACCCCACACACTTACAACCCAGTGCAGGAGAGAGATACATACCACCTTTCCTAAATTATGCAATAGTCGTGTTGTTATGCAGTTGTAATGCAGTTTTGCAATCTTACTAGCCTACATAACAGCTTTGATAGCCTAAGTAGGCAACATTAGCATTAATGTAGCCTACATATGGTTATAAACTTAGCTCTCATCTTACTTTGAATAATTTTCTAGTAACAGTTAACATTAAGTTAGACGGGTTACTTTCCAATGAAACTTGTAGTAGCTTTGTTAAATTGAGTCATCACCACATTAATACATCATGGAACATTATCTAATTATCAAAATTGCATAAACATTAACATTGTCCAGTCATAACCATTTAACTGTTCGCTAGGTTAATTAACGTTAGATAGTTGATGGGTATCTTGTGGGCTACTGCGTCTTCGTGGTTGTCATAAAGTACAGTCCTGATGCCGCTAGGCTAGCTACTTGCTTTCCCCGCAGCCTCAGAAATCTAGAGTAGCAGAGAGAGGGAGAAATAAAATATGATTGCTGCGTTTGAATGAATTATGCTGGAAATCGTTTGAAAGCAAAAAACCTATATAGACTAGATTTCCGGTATCATAACATTATACGCCCGCATAGGCTACCTTCGAAAAGGTGGAAACCCATATTTTATACGGGCAAACCGTAGCTATGGGTTGACAGTGAGTAGCCTACCCATTTCAGGCTTGGACAACACAGGCTAGAGAACACAAGAGCAACGTGGAAGCTAGCAAAATATATATGAAAGAACAGGGATTATTATTTTAAATAAATTGCATATTTAGCCTGTTGTTTAATTTTTGCTGTTGTATTCCAACTAAAATATATTCCAAATTTGTTTTAAAAATTCCAGAAAGCGGCGCTTTGAACTAACTAGGCCTATTTCATTTTATGAATGTGATTAATTACACACTTATTTTATTTAAAACAATAGTGTTTGCTCCTTCATGTCTGCATTCAGACCAGTCATGTTCAATGACTGTTTCCCATATTCCTAAACAAAAAATTGGTTAAGTTCTTCCAAATATTGTTCTATGTCTTTGGAATTACAGTGTGAAAAATAAAGTGGCAAATAACGAAAAAAATGTATTATCGTTATGATTCAAATGACCCTACAAACATTGGTTTTCTGTACATTCATTACATGTGAGAGATTAGTGAATTCCTGTCCAATCAGCGACATCAAATTGGGTATCTTCGAGCTATCCAACTGGGTAGCGCGAGCCGCTATCCAGCTGGGTGGCGCGGTCTGTCCAACTGGATATGTGGTGTCTAGTTTGCGTCGGCATTTGAACTGTTTGGCCTACCATACATTCTCCACCATTGCTTCTGCCTTGGCAGCGGCCAGCTACTTGGGGCTCAGCAGTAGCTGGAGCTAGCGTGTTTGTTTGTGTGAGAGAGAGAATGGGCAGAATGGGCTTATGCCTACTAGTGAAAAAAAATTGCTGGGGCGTAGTTTGATACCTGGAGCTCAGTCCCTATATTATTACCTTATCACGCCCAGATTTCGGCATTTTTCGAATTTCAAAAGGGGTCGCGGTCTAGCTAAACCAGCGTGTTTTGTTACCCTTTAAAGGGGACATGAAGCACTCATGAAGTGGCTCTGGTTCGTTAGCTTTTTACCTTAAATTAGATGTGACCGTGCGTTCAAATCTCAAACCGACACGTATTTGCTGGAAAAAGAAGTTACAATTTGCTTTTTTTCCACTAGGGCGCAGCCATCTTGGACCAACTGCGGTCATGACGTCACTAGGTTGGTTGGTCTCAGCTGTTCAATGTATTACTATGGGAGAATAGCTGATGGTCAGACGGTCTTTTTGTATTGCCCCGAAATGCTCAAATGAGTATTACTGAACAAAACTTAATTTCCACAAACTGCTTCTGACCATACTAAGGCTGTGACCTGACGAGCCGGCTTGGGAGCTAAAGTCGTGCCTAGCTAATATTGCCTATAGAAAATAAGTGTTAGCTTGTGATGCTAGGTCATGGTAGGTATATATTTGCAGGCTGTTAACTAATATATCAAGGCAATGCAGCGGCGCTATGTACCCCTGGGTCCCTGTAGACAAGCTGGTTTAGACCCATGCAAGGCAGCACATCTGCATTTATTGCAGTTACACATAACATCGCTTTGTAAACTCCAAGGTTATGTTGTTTCTTGTAGTGTCTAGTTAGGTGTATTTCTTCAGTGTCATTGCCATTATTACTGCATTTTATAAGATGTTTTGATAAAGACGTCAACCCTTGTTTAGTCAGAGATTAGTGCTATGGGGAAATCACTGGATTCTGCCTAAGCCATACATGCACTCTAAAGTGACTGGGGAGACCCAAAATATTCTCCCCTTGTATACAGGTGTAACCCTGACACTACTGTGCAAGGTAGACTGTGGCATTAATGCACTACAACTGAGCTTTACTGCAACTGCATGTCACCCAGGAGGTCTAATCCCAAACTAAAAACACAACTCACAGGCTCTGGAAGGGAGGTGAGGTACACATAAGACAGGAGAATTTATTTTTTCTGGTATGAAAACAACTATGCTGTTCTTTTGGCATTAAAACAACACTAAACCGCAGATGTTTGCTGGAGAGATACACCGAAAACTATTAACTTTTATTACTCAAAGGAATGTTGCAGTTTACTTACCATAACGCGGGCAAATGAAAGCATGTCTGTCTAGAGACAACGCTGTCTACATTTTAATTAAAACATGACTACTTTAATGAACAATAAAACTCAAGAACATCAAAAAACGTATTTTAATGTCCTTTTTTAAGGACATTGTCATACGCAAACTATTCTAATTTCAAAATGCATTTCATAAACCAGTGTTTTCACCCAGAGCCAGGCGCACCTGTTCTAATACAGTAAATATTGTCAACGGATGAAGACATGACCATATACCAATCACAATTAATTATATGAGAATGATGAGGAATGGGCTTGGGGAGAGATGGAATGATCAAATTTGCATTTTGAATAGAATTTTACAATCTATGCTATATAAGAACTACAAAACATGTATTATATTAATTTGGTAATGTACTAAAGAAATATATTCATGTAGTTTATTGAGAATGAGAGAAATGCAGTCCAGTGTTTAAATTGTGTTTATTATTGGATAGAATTGCAGCTAGTCTCAAGAGATTACACTTAACAAACCAAACCAGCCAGCCTTTTTAAAACGACAGTATCAATGAAACATTTGATTACAGTATCACAAACACTTTGAATATTGTAATAAATGGTAAAATTACAACTGTTTCAGCTTCATCATGATCAAAGTAGATTATAATTCATTCTATTTCACCCAAAATGATTACAATAAATAAAGCAATATAATTGTTGGGCCTACCAATGTTCCACTTTCTACCATATTCGATTGATATAAATAATATTTATTCTGAGTTTTATGAATTAGGCTATTTTAAAAAAAACATAGCAACACCATTTTCTTTGCACTGCATTGTCATCCGTTTTAGTTGTAGTGTACAAACAAATGTGTGAATACAGTGTGGACGTGGTAAGTTCTCCATTCTGTTATTGACTGTGGTGGAACAGGCGCTCAAATTACACGTTCTCTTGGATTACCTAGGTGTTGTTAATAATAACATTTTCGCTGACACTGTAGATTTAACTAGCATAGATTTATATTCTAAATTGGGATGCGATTTCTCATCTGATGGTTAAAGAGGTGCTACATGAGATAACTAACTCATACCCCTCACTCTCATATCAATAATAGACCTGCATCCATAGCTTGACTCAGGAGGTGCTTATTAGTGCAGAGAGGTCCGTGGGATTGTACTGAAATGCCAGCTGAGGATATGCAATGGTGAAGAAGGCTCACCACTTTATTTTAGAGCCAGAAATTGTGGGCGCATGGAATAATTTTATTTCCAAATCCTCATTCTGAAATCCATCTTCTGTATTAGTCACATCCATCTTCTTCCATAGATGAGTGAAGTGTCCTCAAAGATGCCAAGACATCGTCTGCGGTGGTGAACATGTTTGAAAATTCATTTCTGTTACATAGATGCCAACAACAGGAAGTATTCATAGAGATAGAAAGAGAGCAATTGATGTGCAAGTGTATAACACTAAATAAGCAATATATTTAATTTTATTAAGTACCCGCCATACCTAAGAGTTTAAAATGATACAGTACCCGAGTTTCTGGATATCAGTAACTGAAGCAGGGACTGGGAGAACCACATTGCTTGAGTTATGTTTTGAATTGAATGTCAATACTGCAGTTATATGCTGTACTTTGGGCAGTCATGCAGGCTGTCCTTGACACGACTTTGACAGATTTAAGCTTACAAGGTTACATTGAATCAGACACACAGCGGATCATGTCATTTTTGGACCGACTTAAGGAGAAATGTAGAACTGTGTGTTCCTGGCTAGGGCACAGGGTGGCCTTACTGTGGAGCCAAGTTTTTCTGGTAGAAAGAATAAAAACAAAATTGTGCAGACACATAGATATAATAGAGCATGGCAGATGGATCCTCTGGCGTTTGCACTGTTTTTGTTTCTGGCAAAATACATTTGCTTTTAGTGATCAGCATTCACTGGGATCCAGTGCATGTGCCTCTTTATAAGAGCACCAGCAGCAACATGCTGCACAGTCTCAGTGTAAGCTTTCTGTTCATATTGCAACCAATGCACATTTATGTGCCTTGAGATTTTTAATGAATTGTGCAATAATAATAATAATAATAACAGCATATTATCATACCAAATTTAGACATATACAGATCCTTTCCAAAAAATTAGAATATCATGGAAAAGTTGTTTTATTTCCATAATTCCATTCAAAAAGTGAAACTTTCATAGATTATAGATTCATTACACACAAAGTGAAATATTTCTAGCCTTTATTTGTTTCATTTTTCATAATTTTGGCTTACAGCTCCAGAAAACCCCCAAAACAGTATTTCAAGAAATTAAAAAACCACCACGTACAGAGTGTGACACTCAGTCTAAAACATTCATTCTCTGAAATAACTGAAGTAAATGCTGATTTTCGACACACTATTCTAATTTCTTGAAATACTGTTTTGGGGGTTTTCTGGAGCTGTAAGCCAAAATTATGAAAAATGAAACAAATAAAGGCTAGAAATATTTCACTTTGTGTGTAATGAATCTATAATCTATGAAAGTTTCACTTTTTGAATGGAATTATGGAGAAAAAAAAAAACTTTTCCATGATATTCTAATTTTTTGGAAAGGATCTGTATGTATTTGTTTACAAATGTATACAGGGTATATACTGTACTATGTATATGCTAGATAGATTATATCTATTTTCACCTTTTTACTAGAAAAATATTTGCTGATTGTAATGGGTTTGTTGTTTTGGGTGCAGGTGATGGACAACAGAACCACAGAGGGTTTCACTCTAAAATAAATCACACATAGTGGGTAGGGGGCCTCATTCATGAAACGTGAGCAGCCAAATTTGTGCCTAAATCATTCATAGTACCAATTTTGCTCGTATTTTGGCATTCATTAAAGTTTTTGTATCTGAGATTTTAGGAGGTACGCTCAGGACCACGCGTGCCTCCAGTTCCCCTACAATTGTAATGTATTACATTTGCATTGTGCATTTCAAAGGTTACATTTAGTCTTGTGAATTTAACAGAAAATAAAAATAAATGAATATTCTAATTAACATTCAGAAGCTACATTTAGCAGCATTCTGAAATTACACATGTTGTACACGTGGTCCTGAGCAGGTGTAAAGGTTGTTCATACATACTATCAAATCTCAGATACGAAAACTTGAATGGCAAAATACGAGCCAAATTGCTACTACGAACGATGTACGCACAAATTCGTTGTGCTCACATTTCATGAATGAGGCCCAGTGTGTGCACGGGCCAGCAGCGGTACACATGCTGCTCTCTCTGCAACTGTCCAGGGCTCAGTCCTCTGCCCCAGTCTCACTGCAGCCAGAGCAGAGAAAGGTGCCGCAACCAAGCCTGCTTCTCCATATATACATGTGTGTATATATATATATATATATATATATATATATATACAGATCCTTTCCAAAAGATTAGAATATCATGGAAAAGTTTTTTTTTTCCATAATTCCATTCAAAAAGTGAAACTTTCATAGATTATAGATTCATTACACACAAAGTGAAATATTTCTAGCCTTTATTTGTTTCATTTTTCATAATTTTGGCTTACAGCTCCAGAAAACCCCCAAAACAGTATTTCAAGAAATTAGAATAGTGTGTCGAAAATCAGCATTTACTTCAGTTATTTCAGAGAATGAATGTTTTAGACTGAGTGTCACACTCTAATCGTCTAATTTACTCAAAACACCTACAAAGTTTTTCTACAGGTGTGTCGTTAAATTGGACAGGTATCTCAGTTTGGTTCAGTATGGGGAAGACTGCAGACTTGACAATTGGCCAGAAGACCATCATTGACACCCTCCAGAAGATGGGTAAGCCACAAAAGGTCATCGCTAAGGAGGCTGGCTGTTCACAGAGTGCAGTGTCCAAGCATATCAATAGAAAGTTTAGTGGAAGGGAAAAATGTGGCAGGAGAAGGTGCACAAGCAAAAGAGATGACCGTAGGCTTCAGCGGATTGTCAAGCAAAGACGATTCCAAAATTTGGCGGAGATGCAGAGGGAGTGGACTGAGGCTGGAGTCAGTGCTTCAAAAACCACCACGTACAGAGTGTGACACTCAGTCTAAAACATTCATTCTCTGAAATAACTGAAGTAAATGCTGATTTTCGACACACTATTCTAATTTCTTGAAATACTGTTTTGGGGGTTTTCTGGAGCTGTAAGCCAAAATTATGAAAAATGAAACAAATAAAGGCTAGAAATATTTCACTTTGTGTGTAATGAATCTATAATGTACACGTGTATATATAAACTGTGTTCTTGTACTGCATCAATCTGCCATTATTTTCCACTCTTGGATATGGGACGGTCAGTCTTGCAACAGTCGAGGATAAATGAAGTCTCCCACAAAGGAATAAAAAAGGGGAAAAGCCAGCTAGTTACAGTACATGACTGTAGCACGGAAAGCCCAGTCTGCCAGCTACAGCATGCGCAGCGATGCTAATTGGCTCAATTCATTAGACCAACCTCAGGATGGCCTTGGGGGGACCAGAGGCAACCGAGCATAAGGTGGAAATACGAAATGCAAGAGCGAAGCATTGCCTCTGGCTCGCCAGTAAGACAGAAAAGGATCATAAGCAGAACCACATGAAACATGGCCAGTGTGTTATGAGATATTTCAGCGACAGCATTCGTTTCCCCCACACAGATGTCTCACTTCATATGATTGGTTTTTTCATGTTGAAAATGCACGCTGTACTCACTTTAAAATGGCCAAGCTGAGCATTCCGTCTCTCTGCATTTCTGATTTAGAGAAGCAGATGACTTTCTCTCTCTCTCTCTCTCTCTCTCTCTCTCTCTCTCTCTCTCTCTCTCCTCTCTCTCTCTCTCTCTCTCTCTCTCTCTCTCTCTCTCTCTCTCTCTCTCTCTCTCTCTCTCTCTCTCTCTCTCTCTCTCTCTCTCTCTCTCTCTCAGACCTAAAAATGGAAAGTCATCAGTCTCTCTGACTATTATAGAAATCTGAGATGGATTCTTCCTCTTTTTGCGGCTAACTGGCAATACATCTCCACGCGACTTGACTGGCGTGTCTTGTGGACGTCACCTTGACTTCACCTCCAGTATTTTTCCGTTTCCATCCACCTC
Source organism: Synaphobranchus kaupii (assembly GCA_029718625.1). Taxonomy (NCBI): domain Eukaryota; kingdom Metazoa; phylum Chordata; class Actinopteri; order Anguilliformes; family Synaphobranchidae; genus Synaphobranchus; species Synaphobranchus kaupii. The sequence goes on along the minus strand of CM056384.1, from coordinate 15,533,362 downwards.
CATGCTCCTCCAAAAAATTAAATCAGTTATTTGCTTCATTAGTCATGTCTGGTGAACACAGTCTTGTCAGGTACCAGTTGGAAGATTAAAAATGTAGTCATTGCACATTATGAAATCCTCCCCTATTCCTGACACTCAACAAATAACACAGATGTGTGAGCTCAAGTCCAAACAGAAATGTATAAATCATCATTGTATTTATGACAATTGGACCTTACTAAAATACATTATATTTTTTTGGAGATTGAGGACAGATTGATGTATGGGCATTATCTATACCCATTACTTACAGTTAGGACAGTGGAAGATATCATAAATCACATTCCCATAATTTCCTGCACCAGTCACACACCTTGAAACACATATTTTACACAAAGGGAAAGTAAAAAAACAACTTAACGAAATTCTGTGACCTTGATGACATGCAGTACATCAGCATTTATTAGTCTTCATCAGCGTGCTCACGCCATTGTCTATTCCTGTTCCAGTCCCCTGGAGACTACCAAACAACCAAGGCTTGGCTATAGCTAAGCTGATGGTCAACAATGGAATCCTTTTGACTAGCAAGTGGAACTAAAGTGGTTGCCTAGCTAGCTAAGACCAGACTGTGAGACAGTGGCCAAGGATAATAGATTTTTTTAAAAGCAGTAAGACTACTGCATGGCCACCTGTGGAATGTCATTGGAGCGTCTTTGCTATAGTGGAGTCTTTATAAATGGTTGCGTGTCTCAGTTTTGGAGGTATCCCCTAAACAGATGGGCCTTGGGACGACAAGTGCAGAGGGCAGAATGCTGATGTGCTGTAAGATCTAGGGAAATGCTTTATGCCCATATGGATGTGAAGACAAGTCCTAAATTGTGGCAGACTGCATAAATGGAATCTCTCTGTCAGGTTTTCCCTGGGGCCCGGACAGTGCATTTTAAATGTGATTAATAGGGATAGGAAAGCATTTGAAGCTCACTTTCAAATGTAAAAACTCTAACACTAAATTTTCCATCCTTATCTTTGATGAAATAAATTGTGTGTATGTATATTTCAAGGGAGTCTTTCCTCTAGTTACATAAGGTGCGTACTGCATAGTCTAATTAGACCTCTTAGCGGTTCTACTTCTTACATTGACTAATCAAAGTATAATGTGTTTTGAAATAAAACAATGTGAATTTCACCTCAGAGTCACTGTTTTTGTTGAAGCCGGAAGGCCGCTGAGCAGTTGTGTTTACTCTTTTAGGAAATTGGACAAGCGCATAAGCTTTTCTCATTTATGAAGACATCTCTGAATGAAAAGAAATAGCAAGCTGGAAATGAACTCATATAATTGTAGAAAAGAGATGACTGCATAATGTATTAAATTATCCTAATGAAGTTTAATGGAGGAAATTTATTTGATTAAATGTCTTGTTCATGTATAGATATCATGTGACAGACAAATCTTTGACATATTACCTGATTATATTCCCGCTTTATTATTAAAGAGCTCAAACTATTCCTTGCTACATTACTGGTGACACACAACATTATATTTAGCAGACACTCTTACCCAGAGCAACTTAACACAGGACTGCTGGGTTTATTTTGTAAAGAGTTTAACTCAGTGATTAGGGGTTGTAGCATCCGATAATGTAATAATTTCCTGAAAATGTAATAACGCCTGAAAATGTAATAAAATTTGCACTTAACTTGATCGAAAATGTAATAACTTGACCAATAATGTAATAAAATGTCCTGACTGATATTGTAATAACATGTTTACCGATAATGTAATACCTTATTACATTATTGGGAATGTATTAATTAATTAACTTAATTAACTTCTAAACATGTGGTCAATAAAAACATCTAGCCTGTAGCCTACCACTTTATCCTCATATCCTATCAAACTCTTTTCTGATATCCTATAGAAATATTTGGCTATTTAAAGAAGTAGCCTAGCCTTGGCTAATGTGATAACTAGCATGTAACACATGGTCAATAAAAAAACATCTAGCCTGAAGCCCACCACTTTATCCTCATATCCTATCAAACTTTTTCTGATATCCTACAGAAATCTGCAAGATTGATGCTGTGACGTTTCATCCTGTACCTTGCCAAGTGATCATATAAAGGGAGAAAACTTCAATGCAGTGTGTAGCTAGTGCTGGAGGTATTTTCAGTTTAGCTCCACTAGAGCTCCACCTAGTGACCAAAATGATTGGCTTGGTTATATTATTTTGACTTAACTTGTGCAGTGCCCGTTCAAAACATGCATCTCCTTGTCTCCTGCACGGCTGTGGCTTGCCCGATCCATGCGGGCACGGTCACACATGCGCAAAATTAACATTGGCGAATATTCGCCTCCCATTCACTTCCATTCTATGTGAGCGAAGGGGCGAATAAAACATTCGCTTCCGGTGGTGAAGCAAATTCGCATCTTCGCTTTGCGTGAAATTCCTGCCTTTATAGTTAGATGAGGAACACGCAGAACGACAAATGTCAATTGTCATAAAGTACTATGTAATTTTGATGCTGAAAGTGTCATAACATATCAGTATGACAGTATATGTCAACTGACCACTATGTCACTTGACATAGAGGATGATGTCAATTTGACATTGAAAGTGACATAATAACCCTTTAGGACCAGGTGGAACAAACATTTATGACTGGTTATGTATGTTTATGTCAAGTGTCATGTTATGAATGCTTATGTATACCCCCTCCAAATGAAGTGTTACCGAAAGTTGTTTTGTTGGATTGTGGTTGTTTTCATGAGGCAGTGTTTTGTTGGAAATCCATGGTATAGAGAGTGAAGAGGAAGGTTTAGGGAACAGTTACCTGGGGTCTCCAGTGCTGCTCAGAAGCTTATCTGACCTGAAGTGTTACCGAAAGTTGTTTTGTTGGATTGTGGTTGTTTTCATGAGGCAGTGTTTTGTTGGAAATCCGTGGTATACAGAGTGAAGAGGAAGGTTTAGGGAACAGTTACCTGGGGTCTCCAGTGCTGCTCAGAAGCTTATCTGACCTGGAATTCTGGATCCTTACATATGGTGGTCTCCCAAGGAGGTAGTCCATCACCCACTCAATAAGATCAGGATGTAGTTGCATGTCCCTGAGTTTCTGCCCATGTGCATATGGCTGTATGGTGCTCAAAGTCTGCACTTTAACCTAATAGTCATTATTTCATTTAAAATCCAGTGTATATAACATTCTTAAATTCTTAAAACACAAAATGTAGAACTCACTGAAAATGAACATAGTATTACATTATCCGTCAAAAGTATTACATTATCAGTTTTGAAAAAGATTTACCCACCTGAAAATGTAATAAATTCCCAATAATGTAATAAGGTATTACATTATCTGTGAAAATGTTATTACAATATCAATCAGGACATTTTATTACATTATTGGTCAAGTTATTACATTATTGGGTTTTATTACATTTTCGATCAAGTTAAGTGCAAATTTTATTACATTTTCAGGCGTTATTACATTTTCATTACATTATCGGGTGCTACAGGGGTTTACTTTGGGAAGAGTTTAACTCAGGGATGAAAGGTTTACTTTGTGAAGAGTTTAACTCATGGATGGGGGTTTACTTTGTGAAGAGTGTAACTCAGGGATGGGAGGTTTACTTTGTCAAGAGTTTGACTCAGGGATGGGAGGTTTACTTTGTGAAGAGTGTAACTCAGGGATGGGAGGTTTACTTTGTGAAGAGTGTAACTCAGGGATGTGGGTTTACTTTGTCAAGAGTTTGACTCAGGGATGGGAGGTTTACTTTGTGAAGAGTGTAACTCAGGGATGTGGGTTTACTTTATGAAGAGCTTAACTCAGGGATGGGAGGTTTACTTTATCAAGAGTTTGACTCAAGGATGGGAGGTTTACTTTGTGAAGAGTGTAACTCGGGGATGTGGGGTTTACTTTGGGATAGGGGGATGGACATTGCACAGGTTAAGTATTCTCTTTGATTAGATGGAAACTGCAGAGGTGCTTATTTACAGATGTCAAAGGGGAAATCAGTAATCAAGCCATGAAAGCATGTCCATTCATCACACTCAGTATCATCAATGGGAAAACTCAGGATTTCTCATCCTGCTGCAGGAGTTCCCGGATGAGTTAAAGTATATGCTAATTGAAGAGTGTATTGGACTGCTGGATGGCTCATTCGTTTAAGACACCACATTTTGGTGCATGGATGAGCCTCACAGCCTCGGATTGAATCCGGACCGTGCCAGTGCCAACTGTAGCCAGTAGCTCCAGAGGGCAATGATGTGTAATTGGCGATTGCATCGCCCAGGGAATGGGAGGGTTCAGTAGGATAGGGCACCGTGTGCATTGCTATCTAACGACCCTTGCTGGTCGATCAGGCGCCTGTAGATTGCAGTTAAAGCCGCATATGAAAGGAGTCCGTTTGTGTGTCAGGCACAGTTTGCAGTGTATATACAGTAGTGTGATTATTAGGAGTGCAGAATCTCATTATCAAGTGAAATGGAACATGGAGTTAAAGCAGAAATGAAATGTGGAATTTTGTCCACGGAGCACTTTTACAGACTTTTGACAGAACGCCGCACTGAAAATGTTAATTAAGTGAAACTGTCCTTTCGCCCGCTTCCCGACCTGTCTTGCGCTCAGTCAGTGTGCCGAACGCAGCTATCATTGTTATGACCTCTGACACCTCATTAGAGTGCTGTGCAAGGGTTTTACCTGTTTGGATAAAACTTTAAAAAATGCTTCTGAAAGGAGAACTGCTGGTGAGAGATCATGTTGTCAGCAGTTCAACATTTTGTCATTGAACTCAGCAGTCCTGCTAGTGAAGCCATAATTAGATTGAGTGATCCTTTCTGCCTCTCCCTTCTTGGTGTCTCAGCAGACAGAATGAGTGTGTAACAGACAGTTTGCATAAATTGTGGCTATTTATGTAAGAACATGCCATCCATTCTTCTTATTTGTTTCATTTCATGAAATTTAGTGGTTCTGGTTTTTGCTTGAATAACAGGGGGCAGGTCTTGTTCATGTTACAAAGCATGGCTCTTGCCTGTCTCACTGCTCAGGAAGATATAAATATGATTTGCTCGCTCAGCTGCATACTACGGTCCTCCAGTTAATAAAGGCCAGAAGGTGGCACAGAAGGGACGGCTCTGGAGGCCGGCAGCGGCGCAGGAGGGACCGCTCTGGAGGCCGGCAGCGGCGCAGGAGGGACCGCTCTGGAGGCCGGCAGCGGCGCAGGAGGGACCGCTCTGGAGGCCGGCAGCGGCACAGGAGGGACCGCTCTGGAGGCCAGAAGGAAGAAAATGAGATACGAAATACAGAGGAAACCCGAATGTACCCAAAATCACCCGAATAGTGCAATGACAAAGACAGGGAGTGGAATCTCAGGAAACGTGGAACGCGGACTGACAAGGAAACTAGAGTGATGGTAAAATACTAAACACAATACACAATGTCAGGAAAATAATAAACACCGAGAATAAACGGGAGAAAATAAACAGACAATCGCTAGGGTAATGCAGGGAAATAATAAGCACAATAAAACAAAGATCAGGGAAATAAGCAAAAGAAATCAGGAAACATAAATACACAGAATAAACAGACAGACAAGGTACAGGATCCTGACACTGCCGTCTTCGTCCCGCTATGGCTGCATGAGGTTTACTCGCCTTCGTCAGCTACAGTACATGTCTGGCTGAAAAGCTACTGCAAAACCATGAGCATTACCTTTGTAGACTATTTTAATTCATTTGATGACTGACCCTCACTCTTAAAACGTGATGGAATGGTTCTAGGCTGTTGGCATTAAATATGTCATTAGCATTGGAGTCATTAAATCTGGAGTCTTCTGGTTCCATTCCTGAGTCAAACATTGTCAGTATCGAGTCCCTCATTTCAAACCGATGTCGTGCAGGCCCAAGCTACACAAACTTATTAGCCTTAAAAATCCTAAAGCCCCTTAATTTTAAGTACAGGCTTAGGCCGCTGCTAACACCATGCTCTCCCACTTTACTCTGCCCCCAGGATCTTGGCCCCTGTCAAACTGGTTCCGCTACCTCCCCCATAGCTGAGCAAGATATTCTTTTATCAACTATTCCCATCAGAACTACTCATAGATTCCGTAAACAATATTCAAAATGTACTGTATCTAGCTCTAATGTAATTACAGTCCCCTTGAAGTCCCACACCACTATTTCTTTTCTGCAGGGGTCTAAACCTATCATAGCCCCTGTCAATAATGTGGCCCTTATCTGTTTAAATAATCCACATTCTTTTAAAACCAGAAAGGGGTTGGGGTTTCTTTATTTGAATATTCGAAGTCTGCTCCAGCACCAGAAATGAGATCATCTGAAAATATTAGTTTCACAGGCGAACCCTGATATTTTGGTGCTCACCGAAACATGGCTAAAAAAAGTGCTAGTGATTCAGATGTGGCCATAAATTAATACAATTTATTTAGAATAGATAGAATTGGAAGAGGAGGTATATATAGTATATATTGTCATGGTTTTTGACCCTTTTTCCCTTGTGTGTAATGGGGCGTGACGTGTGAGATGGGAGGAGCCAAACGCAGCAAGGGGATTCATTAAGCCCTTAGGCCACTAAGGCGGGATACCCGCAGAAAAGGGAGGAGACAAGACAGCGAACACACTACAGACGCTACTAACCGGCTAACTGTCACACGCCAAGTAGAGCTCAAGGACAGGATTCTGAACAGCCAGAAATAATATGCGCCCTGTCTCGGTAACGAGACACATAATAACGGGCGAGTAGCGTAAAGACAAACATAAAACACAAACAAACACTGCAAAATAATATGATAGTATGAGTCGAGGTGAAAGGAACAGATCCAACGTTCCCAGGCTACTCCCAAACTCGCGGTCACACACACAAACGTGTCCACAACATCGTCCAATCTTCCCTATAGGAAGACATGCGCCAAAAGACGAAACAGAACATTACATTACATTACATTTATTTAGCAGACGCTTTTATCCAAAGCGACGTACAGTAAGTGCGTACAGAGACATCATCATCATTACAGAACAGACAAGGCAAAGCACATCCTTTGCATAATGTAGCAGCTATCCCTAGCAATGAACGTTGACTGTAGTTCACAGTAAGCTGTGGGCAAATCAGCAACACCACACTTTCATTCCAAATACTATTATAAACTATACTATTATAAACCATTCCAAATACTATTATAAACTATAATAAACAGACAGGAAAACACAGGGAACAGGGAACTGATATTCCTGGTGAGGATATCAGTCAAGGTGGAGTCTGAAGAGGTGTGTCTTCAGGCCTCGACGGAATGCAGGCAGGGTTGGAGTAGAACGTAGGGGAATGGGAAGTTCATTCCACCACTGAGGTGCTAATGTGGAAAAACTCCGCAGTCGGGACAAGGGAGAGCCTTTGACATGGAGGGGGGGAAGTGCCAGTCGCCCTGCTGTAGAAGAGCGAAGTGGTCGAGCAGGAACATAGTTCTGGATTAAGTCCTGCAGGTAGGCGGGGCCTGTCCTATCGGCTGCAGTGTAGGCCAGGGTCAGAACTTTGAACCTGATCCTGGCTGCAACTGGCAGCCAGTGGAGAGACCTCAGCAGGGGGGTTACGTGGGAAAATTTCGGGAGGTTGAACACAAGCCGGGCAGCTGCATTCTGGATGAGTTGAAGAGGCAGAATGGCACAGGCCGGTAGGCTTGCGAGCAGGGAGTTGCAGTAGTCCAGGCGTGAGGTGACCATGGTCTGGACAAGAAGCTGGGTGGAGTAGGTGGTCAGGTACGGTCGAATCCTCCTGATGTTGTACAGGAGGAACCTGCAGGACCGTGCCGTCGCCCTGATGTGCTCTTTGAAGTCCAGCCGGTCGTCCAGGACCACCCCCAGGTTCCTTGCAGAGCGGGAGGCAGCCACCACGGTCCCATCAACGGTGATGGAGAGGTCATGTAGTGGGGAGGTCTTGTACGGCATGAAGAGGAGCTCTGTCTTGTCAAGGTTGAGCTTCAGGTGATGGGTAGCCATCCACTCAGAGATGTCAGTCAGACAAGCAGATATCCTCTCCTTAACCTGTGGGGTAGAGGGAGGGAAAGAGAGGAAGAGTTGAGTATCGTCAGCATAGCTATGGTATGAGAAGCCATGTGAATGGATTACTGAGCCAAGAGACTTAGTATACATAGAGAACAGCAGAGGACCCAGTACAGATCCCTGCGGGACTCCTGTAGACAGGGGACGGGGAGCAGAGACGGAACCCTTCCAGGAGACTTGGTAGGATCTATCAGTGAGATACGATACAAACCAAGAGAGGGCAGTTCCAGAAATGCCCTTCTCAGCGAGTGTGGAGATCAGGAGTTTGTGGTTGACCGTGTCGAATGCCGCAGACAGGTCAAGGAGAATCAGAACAGAGGAGAGGGAGGAGGCTCTAGCAGTGGCGAGTGCCTCAGTCACAGCCAGGAGAGCAGTTTCGGTGGAATGGCCGGTTCTGAAGCCAGACTGATGCGGGTCAAGCAGGTTGTTCTGGTGGAGAAAAACAGACAGTTGGTTAAGGACAGCACGTTCAATTGTTTTGGACAGGAAGGGCAAGAGAGAAACAGGACGGTAGTTCCTGACATCAGCGGGATCTAAGCTAGGTTTTTTAAGGAGTGGGGTTACACGGGCAGTTTTAAAGGCAGCAGGAACATGGCCACAGATTAGGGAGGTGCTAATAACGGAGGACAGATATGGAAGGAGCTCAGCAGATATAGACTGGAGGACTGCTGAAGGTATGGGGTCTAGTGGACAGGTGGTTGCGCGCTGGCGCATCACCAGCTCGAGCACATCGGAGTCCTTCAGAGTCTTGAAGGACGACAGTGTAGCGATGGGTTCAGTATGGGGGATGTGGGGTGTCACCGGATGTGTGAAGGAGTTCCGGATCGCAGCCACCTTCCCCTCAAAGTGGGTCAGGAAGTCATCTGCAGAGAGGGAGGAGGGTGAAGGGGGTGGAGGGGGGGTGAGCAGGGAGGAGAAGGTGGAAAAGAGTTTACGTGGGTTAGATAGACATGTATCAATTTTCGACTGGAAAAATGAAGTTTTAGCTGATGTAGTTGCAGCTGTGAAGGCTGCCAGCAGAGTGTGGTAGGAGGCCAGGTCATCTGGGGATCTGGATTTCCTCCACTTTCTCTCAGCGGCTCGTAGCATGGTTCTGCTGGATCTGAGAGAATCCGTCAGCCACGGGGAAGGGGGTGATAGTCGGGCTGGTTTGGAGACAAGAGGGCATAGTGAGTTGAGAGACTGAGAGAGGCATGAGTTAAACACAGAGGTGGCGACATCACTGGGCATTTTAGCAAAGGTAGCAGGAGGAGGAAGTGCAGAGAGAGCAGAAGTAGTGAGAGAGGTGTGAGAGAGGGTGCGGAGATTTCTCCTGAACATAACAGCGGGTGAGTTGTTAGCGGATTTGAGGGAGAGTGGGCAGGAGAGAGAAAATGAGATAAAGAAATGGTCCGATACGTGGAGGGGGGTCACCGTGAGTTCAGATGTGGCGCAACTCCTGGTGAGTACAAGGTCCAGTTGGTTACCACTATTGTGGGTGGCAGGCGATGGGGACTGAGTGAGGGCAAAGGACTGGAGGAGTGAGGTGACACTGGATAGCTGGGCACTGTCTGGTTGGAGGTTGAAGTCTCCCAGTAGGATTACTGGGGTACCATCCTCAGGGAAGGAGCTCAGGAGTGTGTCCAGTTCATCCAGGAAAGCGCAGAGCGGACCTGGGGGGCGATAGAGAACAACAATGTTAAGTGCAGATGGGTGAGTTACAGTGACTGCATGAAACTCAAAGGAGGAGATATTCAGGCAGGGTACAGTGGGAATAGAGAATTTCCAGGACGTGGAAATGAGCAAACCAGTACCCCCGCCTCTGCCTGAGGCCCTGGGGGTGTGGGAGAAGGAGTAGCCAGCAGACAGAGCAGCTGGAGTGGCTGTGTTATCTGGAGTGATCCAGGTCTCAGTGAGAGCCAGGAAGTGGAGGGACTTCACCTTGGCATATGCAGTGATGAAGTCAGCTTTCTGGACGGCTGACCGGCAGTTCCATAGTCCACCCACCACTGAGAGTTCCTTATGAGAGGACAGCGGTGGGTAGACCAGGTTAGCCGGACAGCGTCTGCGGTGGTTGGGCCTCCAGGAGCGAGGCATGGAGCACAGAGGAATGGGGGTTAGACACATGGTAGGGGGTGAGAAGACAGGTTAGGTGGGGGAAGATCATTACAAACTGTTCAAATTACCTACTTTAACTTATAGAGTTGGCTAATTTCTCGAATGCACTCAGCTGCTTGCAGGGCTAATTCACTCAGGTGAATCTATTTGCGATTAGCAACACAAAACACTAGCAATTTACTAGACCTAGAAACACAAAGCAAGTAAACAAGTGGTCGGTAATGCTGCAATTTACATTAACTAAACCGTGACTACACTACAAACAGTTCAATCAGCTAACGCACAGCTGAACCAAATGAAAAAGACGATACTTAAGCCTATCCGATGGTAGATTGACAACGCAGGTCTGCTTGCACTCTGCAGTTCCGAACAAAATCGTCAAAAAAACTCCATGAAAGGAGAAAGGCACCGAAAGGAACGAACAGGACAGGCAGCACTGGACATTTACCGGCTAGACCAACGCGAGATTAATTGAAAATAAACGCCCTGCCTCTCTATGATGAGGAAATGTAACGAGGCGAACAGGAACAGAGATTTAACGTTCCCATGGCGAGATTAATAGGCTCGCAGTCAAATGTAGAAAGCAAAGGGGTAAACACCCGATCTCCCAGGAGAGAGAAACATTTTACAGGTGAGCCGACGGAACACCGTCGTCCCATAACTTTACGATCCATATAGACTAACGCAAGCTAAATATAAAACAACCGCCCTAGCCTCTCACTAATGGAATATGTAACGAGGCGAAATGGAACAGAGAGCTAACGTTCCGAGGCTATTTTAAGAAACACGCAGTCACACACAAACACGTCCACAACATCGCCCAAGACAAACACCCGGAGAACGAAACAGAACAACAGTTCCGAAACAAAATCGTCCCGTAGGTAAAAAGGACGGAGGACAGCTGCAATAAAGACCAACGCAAAATAGCACGACAGCCTCTCAATATAAATAAAAACCCTGACTCACAACAAAGGAGCGTAGTCCACGAGGAGACAAAAACAGGGAACAAACGTACCGAAGCTACCAACTGGCTCACCGTAACCCGGAAATGAGTAGAAGCTAAAACGCCAGGTCTGTCAGTAAGAAAACCAATCAACAGGCGAAAATGGACCAGAGAAACTGCTACTCTATACTTCTACGAGCTAAGAAACGTACGGGTTACGGATGTAACCCTGGTTCTATGAATACGGTCAACACGCCACGGTATGGGTCATCCACGCCGAGAGGAGGAGCTGCTAGGAGACTGTTTATCAAATTAACCACCACTATGGGCGGAACCACGTCACGCCATAAATATGGCGCTTGTACGCCGCCCGACCTCTTTTGCCGACTTGAGGGCACTTGCCGTCCTGAGGGCGCAAGGTTCCCTGCCTGACCACGCAGCGTGGCGTGTTGACCGTATTCATAGAACCAGGGTTACATCCGTAACCCGTACGTTCTATTTCATACCGGTCAACACGCCACGGTATGGGTCACAGAGTACCAAATAACGTCAGGCGGGGAATGTAGTGGGGTAACCAGGACCGCAGGGTCATAGCATGAGTGCGGATCCCGTCAAATAAAATACACCACTGGCTGCTGTTCTACCAGAAGAGCAAGCTCAAGTGGGAAAACGTGGAACATAACCATCGGGTGATAAAAACCCTGAATCATCACTAATTTATCTCTGAGGTTGCTCCGCTGCCCCGAGGACAGAGGAGGCAACCGATGCTGATGACACTACGTCCAGGCTATAAAACCTGGCGAAAGTGAGAGATGAGGCCCAGCCCGCCGCTGCACAAATATCAGCGAGTGGGGCGCCACGTAGTAAGGCCCAGGAGGTAGCTACACCCCGAGTGGAGTGAGCTACCACGCCTGAGGGAGGGGGCACGTTAGAGCTGCTGTAAGCCGTGGAAATCGTCTCTACGATCCAGTGGGCCAAGCGCTGTTTAGACAGGGCAAGCCCCTGCGTAGCCCCTCCATAACCCACAAACAGGTTATTCGTTCTCCTAACCGCACTTGTGCGGGAGATGTAAGACCGCAGGGCCCGGACAGGGCACAGTGAGTGCAGTCTGGCCTCTTCAAGGGTCTCATGGGGAGGAGGATGAAAAGCCTCCAACACGATTGGCCGAGACACGTAAGACCGCGAGAGGACCTTAGGCCGAAACGCGGGGTTGGGGCGCAGAGAGACCGGTGAGCTACTGTCCCCCAACTGCATACAGGCTGGGTGTATTGACAGTGCGTGCAGCTCGCTCACACGCCTCGCGGAGGCGATAGCGAGCAGGAAGGCAGTCTTAAAGGAGAGGAGCTTTAGGCTGAGCCCCTCTAGGGGCTCAAACGGTGGCTCAGTGAGGGCATTCAAAACCAGCTGCAGGTCCCATGAAGGGACTGCGTTAGATCTAGGCGGCCGAAGCCGCCTGGCTCCTCGGAGGAATTGGCTGGCGAGAGGGTGAGCTCCCACTGTCCGGCCCTCGATACGATCATGGCGGTCCGAAATGGCCGCCAGATAACCCCTGAGCGTGGATTCTGCCAGACCTTCTTCAAAGAGGGACTGGAGAAACGCCAAAATGACTGATACCTCACACCGGGTCGGGCTAGACCCGTTCGTTTGGCACCAGCGGCTGAACCTGCCCCACTTCCCGGCGTACAGCGCCCTCGTGGAGGGGGCCTTAGACGCCTGAAGTGTCTCCAGCACTGCTGACTCTAGGCCCTGCGGGCACCTCCGCCCACGGGCCAAACATGCAGGTTGAAAAGCTCCGGGTTCGGATGCCACAGCAGGCCCTGGGCCTGCGACAGCATATCCGCCCTGGTTGGGAGGCGCCAGGGGGTGCCCTGTAGCGACTCCCTTAGGTCCGCCATCCATCTCTGCTGGGGCCAGTTGGGGGCAATCAGCAGAACCTGTGCCCCTGAGTTCCTGATCCTTGCCAGAACTGTGGGCAGGAGAGGCAAGGGGGGAAAAGCATAGAGCAGGGCTGGAGGCCACTGGTGTGCCAGCGCGTCCACGCCCAATGTCCCCGCCGTGCCCACCATTGAGTACCACAGGGGGCAGTGAGCATTCTCCCTGGATGCGAAGAGGTCCACCTGTGCCTCCCCGAAGCGGGACCAAATGGACTGCACGATATCTGGGTGCAGGCGCCATTCCCCTGGTCTCGGGCCACCCCTGGACAGCATATCGGCTGCCACATTGGCTGTGCCCGGCACGTGCACTGCCCTCAGGGACATGCCTTGAGCATGTGCCCATAGCAGGATCTGGCATGCTTTCGCATGCAGGGTTGGGGATCGAACCCCACCCTGGCGATTTATGTAAGCGACCGCCGTGGAGCTGTCTGTCCGGACAAGAACATGTCTGCGCCAGACCACTGGGCGGAAATGGACCAATGCCCGAAGCACTGCCTCCATTTCTAGCAGGTTTATGTGTTTGCCTGCCCATGAGGGGCTCCACAAACCCTGCACGGACTGGCTCTCTCTGACGGCTCCCCAGCCGGTCTTGGAGGCGTCCGTGGTGATCGTCACCCTTAACCCTACTGGCCCCAAGGGAACGCCCTCCTTGAGGCCAGGGGTGGTGAGCCACCAATCCACTGGCTCCAGGCACTTCTGGGTAATAGGGAGGAGTCGCCGCCCGTCTTCGTGCGGGCTCATTCCTTGTGCCGTCGCCCAACGCTGTAACGGGCGCATATGCAGCAGCCCAAGTGGCACAACCTGGGCGGCTGAGGCCATCAGGCCGAGCAGCCTCCGGCAAAGTCTCACTGTCACCTGCCGCCCTGCGGCAAAATGGGACAGACTCTTCATCAGCACCTGTTGCCTCTCTGGGGTTAGAGAGGCCCGCATGGACCCCGAATTCAAAACTAGGCCCAGGAAAACCCTCTCTCTGGAGGGGGTGAGGTGGCTCTTTTCCCTGTTCAGGGTCAGGCCCAAGCTGGCCAAGTGGGCCAGTACCGACCTCGTATCCTCTCTCGCTCGTTCCACTGACGGAGCACAGATTAACCAGTCGTCGAGGTAGTTCGCAATGCGAATACCTTGGCGACGGAGTGGGATCAGCGCGGCATCCATGCACTTCGTAAAAGTGCGTGGGGCCAGGGCTAGGCCAAAGGGGAGGACCGAGTACTCGTACCCTGTGCCCCTGAAGAAAAAGCGGAGGTACTTCCGGTGATCCCGGTGTATGGGGATATGGAAGTACGCATCCCTCAGATCCACAGAGGTGAACCAATCGCCATCTCTCACCTGAAGGAGGAGACTGGCGAGGCGGAGCATGCGGAAGGGCAGATGCTTTAAAAAGCGGTTGAGCCCTCTCAGGTCTAGGATGGGGCGGAAGCCCCCATCCTTCTTGGGAGCCAGAAAATAGGCTGAATAAAACCCCCGTCCCACTGCCACCGAGGGCAGGGGTGTTATTACTCCCTTCTCTAGCAACACCAGAATCTCGTTGGAGAGAGCTCGCGCAGCAGCCCCGTTTCTCACCCGAGTAGGAATAACCCCGCAAAAGCGGGGGGGCCTGGTGTTGAATTGGAGCCTGTACCCCGACTCCAAAGTGCTGAGCACCCAAGGACATCGGGTACATAGGCGCCACTTTGCGAGATGAAGAGGGGAAAAACGCGGTGCCGGAGGCTGGTAACCGTCACCGACGGGACCGGCCTCGGGAAGCTGACTTACCGGGGGGTTTCCGGAACCGCGCCCCGTCCCGCCAAGAATGCCCGGGCCTCGGCTCCGGGAAGCCGGATGAAGGCCCCTGAAAGGCCCTGTGCACCCCAGTGGGGGTGGGGCCTGAGGCTGGGGGAGCTCCGCGAAAAAAACGGTTCCCGAACGCCCCGCGTGCTGGGGGCCGCGGGGCTGGAGCCCGTCCTACTGCCCCCAACATCTCTCTCGCCCTGCGTGACTGCTCCAAGGCAGCCTCTGCAGGCGGCCCAAACACCTGCCCCGGAACTACTGGGGCAGTAAAGGCTGCTACCTGTTCCTGGTCCGCTAGACCGGACTGAGCCAGCCACACCTGGCGGCGTGCCAGGACGAGTGAGGACATGGAGTGCCCCAGGGCTTGGGCCTGAGCACTAGCCCCGCGCATCATAATGTCCACCACACGCAGCATCTCTCTTGCTGAGTCACTGGGGGCAGCGGAGGACATGTCCTGCAGCATACCCTCCAGGTACACCAACAGTAGTGCGTTGGTGTTGGCCAGTCGGGCCGAAAGGGCGGCGGACTGATAAGCCTTACACACCCGCTTGTCAGTAGCCCTGCATCGCTTATTGGGATGCTGGGAATCAGTATTAGACCTATAGGTAGCGCCTGCGAGCAGCGAAAACATAGGCCCAATCTGTGGAGGGGCCGCCAACCCATAGGACGCGGCACCCTCCATATTGGCCAACTGGGTCCTGGGGAGCCCATAGGTCCCAGGAGACTGCCAGGATGCCTGTAGTTCTGTCAGAAAATCGGGCAGAGGTGGTAATGCCTCTGCCCTCGGCCGCTGAACGCCGCGGCTGAAAAGTGAGGGAGCAGGAACCGCCACGGGGGGAAGGCGAGCATGCTCCGCCGCCCTGAGAATCACCGCCCGGTCAGAGGGATCCAAGGGCGGGAGCTCAGAAGCGCCGTTGCTTTCCTGGCCAGACACTGACCCCTCCTCAGTCCCAGACTGTTGGGGGTCCGTCTGACGGTACAGGCTATCCGACGCCGTCGTAGACAGCTCGTCAGGGTGACGGCAGGAAGGTCCAGGCAACGGGCCCCAGGGGTCCCGGGGCCTGGGTGACTGCTGCTGTGATGCTACCAGCCCCTGAAGGGTCTGCTGCATCGCCTGCACCTGCAGCTGAAGCTGATGGAACCCCGGTTCCTGATGCTTGCGCTTTCTAGTGCGCTTCCTGGCCCCAGCCCCCCAAGCATGTGGCTCCCTATCATGCTCCACAAACGCTGATTGCCCAGGTGCGACGTCCTCCCCAGACGTCCCACCATCTCCCGGATTCTGTACACCTTCCGACATGCTTAGCCCGGAAGTGTGTCCAACACCAAGCCAAGGGCCCGAGTCAGTGGTACTGAAGGACCGCGAGGGGGTGTGGAAGCCTCAGGCAGCGTCTGCTCTCACGAGCAGAGAGGCCCCTTCCGGCTGTTTTTTTATTTTTTATTTTTTTTTTTTTTTTTAGCGGGAGCGGCAGCGTGCTGCCCACCACCAACAGGAATGGCGTATGTCCAACACCAAGCCAAGGGCCCGAATCAGTGATACTGAAGGACCGCGATGGGGTGTGGAAGCCTCAGGCAGCGTCTGCTCTCACGAGCAGAGAGGCCCCTTCCGGCTGTTCTTTTTTTTTTTAAATTTTTTTATTTTTTTATTTTTTTAGTTACTGTATTGTTGCTGTGCAACTAACGAGTAAACCAACACAATGCCTAATATGGCTAGCATAAACAGAAAGATATTAGTACAACCAATAATAATTTCTGTATGAAAAAAGAAAAACGACAGCCCTCTGCCTTCCACTTATACCGACAAAGGAAATAAATTAATCCTTACCGCGGCTGAAAGCAAACAGAAGGATATCGAACGAACAGCAACAAACCGCGTTGCTGGGGGAGGGAAAGCCCCGGAAACTTACTCCGAACAGGACGTAGCTCCGGGCGCTCGGGAGAGGCAAGAAAAAAATCGCAATTATCGCAAACTAACAAACACAGTCGCAGTCTCAACCTCGAGGAGGCAAAAAGAGGTCGGGCGGCGTACAAGCGCCATATTTATGGCGTGACGTGGTTCCGCCCATAGTGGTGGTTAATTTGATAAACAGTCTCCTAGCAGCTCCTCCTCTCGGCGTGGATGACCCATACCGTGGCGTGTTGACCGGTATGAAATAGAACTAAGTAGAAGGGAAACGCCTGATCTCCCTATGGGAAGACATGTGCCGAAGGGCGAGCAGAACTACTGTTCCGAACAGAATCACCCAAAACTCCATACACGGAGAAAAAGCACCAAAAGGCGAAATAGAGCAGAGATTTACGGTCCCAAACTTCTACGAGATAACTAACTACCAAGCCAGCAAGAAATAAGCCCTGCCTCAACAAAGAGACGTTAAAAATAGGCGAGTAGCCAAAATGGTACGAGAACTCACAGCCAACAATAACACCACAGTACAAACAATAAACAATTAACAATTAATGTCGAAGCCCCGAACGAAGGAAACGGAAGGCTTAAGTATCTCTCAGGTGACTACACACAGGTGTAAACGCTTAACAGAAGCTCCGCCTACTCAGCAGGGCGGAGCAAGCATCTACCAAAAGGGCAGCGCCCTCGCGTGGCCACCGAGGAAAATGACCGCATAGGAAACAGGT
Organism: Synaphobranchus kaupii; assembly: GCA_029718625.1. Taxonomy (NCBI): domain Eukaryota; kingdom Metazoa; phylum Chordata; class Actinopteri; order Anguilliformes; family Synaphobranchidae; genus Synaphobranchus; species Synaphobranchus kaupii. Next base: position 15,515,951 of record CM056384.1, on the reverse strand, counting down.
TTCAAAACCATGACATTGTGGTCCTTTTCCTCGGTCACCACGCGTGGGCGCTGCTCTTTTAGTGGAGTTTTGGCTCCGCCTCGTGTCTTTCGCGGAGTTCTCATCAGCGTTCACACGTGTGCGTTGAACCTCCGTTTCCTTCGTCCGGGGCTTCGATATTATTTCAAATTATTTTGCGTTATTTGCACTGTTGGGTGTGTGTTTTTGTGCCATTATGCTACTCGCCTGTTCTTACGCTTCTCATTATCAAGGCAGGGCGTTTATTATTGCTGGCTCTTCTTTAGTCACTTAGCTCGTAGAAGTATGGGACCGCAGTTCTCTGCTCTATTCGCCTTTCTATGGTCTCTCCTTATTGAGAGACCGGGCGTTCACACTTTTACTTAGTTACTTAGCTCGTAGAAGTATAGGGCAACAGTTCTTTGTTCCATTTGCCTTGTTTGGTTTTCTTACTGAGAATTGTGGCGTTTGTGCTTGTACTCATTTGTGTGTGACAGTGAGCTGGTTAGTAGCTTCGGTACGTTTGTTCCCTGTTTTGTCTCCTTCTCGTGGAAAACGTTTCCCCTTTGTTGTGAGTCAGGTCGTTTTATTATTCTGAGAGGCAGGGCGTGTATTTTCTACTAGGCTTGCGTTAGTCATTGAGCTGGTAAATGTCCGGAACAGCTGTTCTGTTCGTCCTTCAGTACATGTTTTCCTATAGGGAGACTGGGCGATTTTGTTCAGACAGTTGTTCTGTTTCGTCCTTGGCGGATGGCTTATATGATGGCGAAACAGACATGCTCGTGCGTGTTTAGTGCGATCAAGGAATAGGCTATATGGATCAATAGTATGATCAATATTATTCGGACTACCATTATGAGTTAATTCCCGACAGTGCTGTTATTTTACAAAATATATGCGGTTAAATTTCGTTAAAAGCACCTACAACAGCCGAGAATAAGCTACCAATGGCTTCCGTCTCACCTTAGAAAGCGCCAAATTAGCCTGCATGTTTAAGAATTTCGTTTGATTATCCAATGAAGCATTGTCAAACAAATATCAATTCCATGAGGATGTTCTCATGGAGTTCTCGAAGTTCAAGCTTCATCCGAAGTTCATTACCTGCATTCTAATATTGATTAATAACATAAATACCGTTATCTTGCCTTAATGATGACACTAAATACAATAAAGCTGTGAAGTTGGCAACCCATAGGTTCAGGCATATTTTCCCTTGTATAATGCCCTGCTTATGGAAATGTAACCAACCTGTTTTACTGGTAGCGTAATGCTTTAAGACAATACACTTTCCCAGGAAGACTGTGAAAAGTGTGATTTACAGCAACGGAAACAGACCTGCTCATGCATCAAGTTAAAGTGCACATGCAGAGAATGGCATTATAATTAATTTTTTCATCTTGACACGGTATGATTTTTCCTTATTTGTCGGGATTAAATAGTAAACACACAATAAACATAATGCTATATTTTTAAAGGTCCTATACCAACTTTGTATAAAAGGTGTTGTGTGGTGGCATTTGTGGGGAAGCTGTATATAATGTAAGAAAATATACAACCTTTATTAGTTTTTAACTAATAATGGTGTAATTCTGGTGGCACTTTCCCATATAGGTTTTAAACTTCACAAATGTTCATTACCTCAGGCTCTAAAATTATATGTTTCATCACAGATTTTTAATACTTAGGGATAAAAGGCTAGTCAATTGGGAGACACACAAAATGTGATGCAGAAAGTGTCAAAATTTTTATATTACAATAGTTTTGAGTCAGTTTAAACTTTTGGGGTCAATTTGACCACAAACATAAATGGCATCATAAAATGTAAACAATACGAGGGTTAAAATAACATGTAAACAACTGCAACAAGACTTTAGACCAGGTTTGTGGTGTGATGGGGCGAGGTAAGATTCTGAGAACCAAACGCGACAGATAGGGAATCTTTAAGCGTACCTCGAGAGATACGCCACAAAGCGGCTAACCGCAAAGGGAAAAGGAGAACTAAGGAATGGGAGAAAAAACTTCCCGACCTAAGTCAAAACAAATCTACCTCAAAAGGAGGTGAACTCGATGAAGCGAGTAAAACAAACAAAAGGTACCTCATGCTCTAAGACAAAGAGCGTAGAAGACTTATCTAACATGAATAATGTGAGATGAAAGATCTGGAGAAAATATTAAAATATTGTCAAAGTAGACAAAAACTAATTTCTCCAGCATCTCTCTCAGAACATCATTCACTAACGCCTGGAAAACAGAGGGGGCGCTAGTGAGCCCGAACGGCATCACCCGGTACTCGTAGTGTCCATGGTGTGTGTTAAAAGCCGTTTTCCACTCATCCCCTCACGCATGCGCACAAGATTGTAAGCTTTGTGAATGTCGAGTTTTGAAAAAAAAAACCCCGCACCGGCTGGTGACGTAGACGGCGCAATAAACCCACCGGAACCGGAAGATGCGCCAGACGACCTGTCCCATTCGAAATCGGAAATGCCGAAATCATCCCCCTCCGTGGACCCCCCCTCCACAAAGGGATCCCAGAACAAACTCTCATCTCCACTCCCCGCGAGGGAAGATGCAATCTCCTCGTCAGAGAGAAACTCCGCCTCCTCAGAATCACCCTCGGAGCTGGGCTTGGAAAGATCCGGGGCACAGCCCAAAGAATGGTGAATGAGTGTACGACAATGAGGTAGGCACTGAGCACCCCACTGACGAATGGGGTTGCTATCTCTGCCCCAACATATATGAGTGTCCTAGCACCAGTGGGTAAGAAGGAGAGTTAATTAAAAAGAATTCTATTCTCTCTGAGTGATCCTGGGGAGAAACGAGCACCTCTATCGGACTCGTTCTCTGTTCAATAGTTCCGGACCCCAGTGGATGTCCGTCAAGGGCAGTAACCTGACGGGGACTAGTGAGCGGATTGGTGGGGATTTTTAATTTCTTAGCCCACTTGGCGTCAATAAAGGACTCCACGGCCCCGGAATAATAAAAGCGTTAACGCTTGCCGAGCGTCCCTCCCAAAACAGTTGGACAGGTAACAAGGTCCGAGAATTAGTATTATTCTGTCTCATTGGGGACCTCGGTTTCCCTGGTGAGACCCCTCGTTTCCCCGTCAGCTTAGGATCCTTCATATGCCCCCTGTGTCTGCAATACTGACACTAGTATCTCCGCTGTCTCGCTCTCCTGGATTGGTGGAGGGACGACCCATCTACCTGCATAGGCTTGGAAAAATAAAGATTTTAAAGGGCCGTCAGACCAGCCTGTTTCTCCGGCTAGCGCTCAAAATCTTATAGAAAAAGCGGCAACCATGTCAGTGCCCTGACACAAACTGGTCAATTTCCTGGTCGCTTCCTCACCTGACACTTTGTGATCGAAGGCCAGCTGCATTTTGTTCATGAGCTGGACCGGATCACAAATGATAGGGGCGTTAGCCCGAATTAATAGATCAGCCCAAGCCAGAGCCTGGTCGTTCAATAATGATAAGACAAATGCTACACGGGATTCAGGTGTGGAAAAGCGGGAGGGTTGCGCCTGAAAAAAAATCAGGCACTGTGTTAAGAACGGCCGGCATCTCCTCGGTTCCCCACCATAACGTGATGGTAGCTGTAACTTGGGCTCTTTAAGGGTACGTGGCATGGGTACGGGGAGAGAGCGTGCTTGTGTAACTGGGGGAGGGTTGACTGCCACAGAGAGTCTATGCAGACTCTCCGTTAAGCGATGCAGACATTCTCTCTGGCTATGCAACGGCCCCCTCAACTGGCCTTGTTGCACTTGTAGGGTAAGGAGTGCCTCCTCAGTGGTAACCCCCATAGCGCCCTGGCTGGCCAGTGTTTGATATTCCTCTGTTGCTGGTCCTTCCATGTTAGACTTCGATATTCTGTGATGGGGCGAGGTAAGGTTCGCGACAGATAGGGAATCTTTAAGCGTACCTAGAGAGATACGCCACAAAGCGGCTAACCGCAAAGGAAAAGGAGAACTAAGGAATGGGAGAAAAAACTTCCCGACCTAAGTCAAAACAAATCTACCTCAAAAGGAGGCAAACTCGAAGAAGCAAGTAAAACAAAGAGCGTAGAAGAGAGGTAGAGAAAAAATGAAAGAATAACCCGAGTTACACGGGTGTAAACTTAAACAGAAAGACAGTCTGTTACCTAAGCTCTGTAGTCAAAGAGCTCAAAACAAAAACGGTAACAGAATGAGAGAAAGAAGGACAAAGAAAAGAGATAGGATAGGATTGGTTATTTTCTTTAAAAGCTCCTAACTTCTTTTTAAACCGGACTTGCTGCGTTTCTTATTTGTACAACCAGAAAGGCAGTGACTGTGTTCCTATACCTTAACGACTTCGACGTCAATTAGCAACGACAATATCGAAGTGCAGGAAAGCGAAAATCCTGCGCTATATATAGCCAACAGGAAACCGAACACAGGTGTGGAAAATAATGACTGGCGAGATCCAAACACCGGAACGGAAGCGGAAAAAATCAGATGGAGCATCAGACGACACCAAATCCCAGGACAAACTGCAGAAACAATAAAGGCTGCCAATAACCATGACGTGGTGGTTTTAGCGCAAGCGTTTTCTGCTGGCTCAAGATAGCAATACACCAAAAATAATCCTGGCTACGCCTCATCTTAAGACCAACACGCTCAGTTCACTTGCAATGGGCGGAAGAGTACATGGTATTTAAACGACGTGAGCGCTCGGCGTTATAATGAACCCTGCGCTGGGTGTAAGATAGCAAAGACACTTGCGTTTGGGTTAGCTAGCTAACGCTCAGCTGAAACCTGATCCCACCCCACAGGCTCTGTAGCTACACCCACCCCTCTCCACACAGAAAAGAGTGCCACGCCCAGAAACGTCCCAAACACATCTTAGAATAAATACAGGCAGGGGAGCACGGATTCAGCAAATGTGCACAAAGACAGAGATTGGCAGTGGATCATATATATGTTTGAGCATGATTATTTTATAATATATTCAAAGTGAACATCCTGCATATTTCACCTTTAATAATGAATATAATGTCAGCCATGACATTCACATGAGAGTGAAAACATGCTTTCACGTTTGTTCCTGGAGTCATATTTCAATATCATTGTAAGAATAGCCTCATCAAAAGCTACTGATCAACACATCATAATATAATGCTGTTAAAGTTCACGATGAACACTGAAAAGCAGAATTAGCATCTATGCTGACTCTCGAAAAAGGCAAGACCTTGGTTATGAAACAAATGCAATATTATGACCTCCAGCCATTTAGCCAACCATGGGTTCCATACTATTCCCGTGTAATTTATGGCTTAATATAGTCCCAAACCCCGATTACCATAGAGATCCATTCAAATGCAGAGAAGTTATAGTATCGCTTGTAAGAGTACCTGAAAATAAGTTATCAAGAATCTTTTGATATTCTTTCATACCTAGTCATGATAGCATCACCTGTTTACCTGTGGAATGTTCCAAACAGGTGTTTTTTTAACTTCCCAATCTTTTTTTTGCCCCTGTCCCAACTTTTTTGGAACGTGTTGCAGGCATAAAATTCAGAATTAGCATATAGTATTTACAAAAATCTATAAAGTTGACAAAGTAAAATATTAAATATCCTTTCTTTGTACTGTTTTCAATTAAATATATGTAAAAAGAATTTACAAATCACTGTTTTCTGTATTTATGTGCATTTTACATACTGTCCCAACTTTTTTGAAATTGGGGTTTGTACATATGAAGCGTGTATAGTTACATTCAATATGCTAGTTACATTCTTTTTTCTTTTTTACTGGATCCTGTTTGATCTCAGAATGCGCCAAATCTTTATTTGGACAGGCCATCTATTTTCAAGATGAAAGGTAAGGGAAATGCTTTCTGAAAAAGAAAAGAACTCTCTTTTGATGTCCTTAAGGTGTAGTACCTTGTATGCTCTAGGTAATGGCTCATTTTAATGGCAGCGTGCATTGTTTCCCCTGTACCCAGTGCCCGTGGTACAATAAAATGGCAGTCTAATGGATATAATCATTAGTCTTCTCGACCTCAGTGAACACAACATTCATGGAAGTTCAGGCCAGAGCCATTGAAGAATCCATAAAAATCCACATATGGAATTAGTATACAATTCAGTATACTGTTAATTACATTTTACACACACAGACCCAGACACACACACACACACACACAGACCCAGACTCACACTGCTTTCATTGTGTGATTATATTGTTGCTTGCAGTAGTTACTGTGTAAATGTCCATTATATAAATCCACTTATCCATATAAAGTCCCAGCATTCATATGTGACGTGTTCTATCATAATCAGTCAGAAGTCGCTATGGCCGTTTTCACCGTAAATGAATGTTTATGTCAAAAATATAAAGGTTTGGCTTTTTTTGAGTTTCATCTATTTTAGTAGAACAATTTCTTGGCTTTCATAATCTGCATGTCTTAATGCAATATTTATAGTAAAAATAAAAAGTTTTGAAGCTTTTAAACATAAGAAGACAAGCACTGGAGCTTTCGCTTGGAGGCTATCGTGCTTTCACGGCTACAAACTAATGCATTGGGTTTCATCTGATTTTACTCGAAAAATGTCTTGGCTTTCATGATCTGTGTGTGTTATGTCATATTCAGTTTTAAAATATAGTTTTGAAGCTTTTAAACATAGCATGACAAGCTATCGCCGTAGCTTCGCGTTTTTTTTTTGTGTAGCCAGCTTTCACCTGCTACCACCAGTTACACAATCACATCGGCTGCTTTCAAGGCGACAAATGTATTGGGTTTCATCTGATTTTACTTGGAAAATAACTTCATGATATGCATGTCTTAATGTCAAATTCAATGTGAAAATATAGTTTAGAAGCTTCCCAGATGGCAAGCAAACGTTGAATCGACGTAGATTCAATGTGGAATTCCGACGTTGATTCAACATCAATTTGCTCATCGAGATCACGTTGAATCAATGTCAGAATACCTAGAAATATTGAATAATCAGTGTTAAATATTAACAAGATATTTAAAAGTTTTAATGTTTGTCGCCATCACTGACTCACTCCATTAGCTAACTGAACTAGTTAGTAGCCGATAATGTCAGTCGTAGCTGTAGCCTAAATAATTTGTCATAGTGTAGCCTAAATAATAATGTCATAAGGTGCTTTGCCAGCTAGTTGGTAGGCCTAGACATTAGTTACTGAACATGTAATAAAATGGATAAAAATACAACTTCTACTACTGTGGGCGAAAAAATAACCAATTTTGATGATTATTCAATATTTGTCTGTATTCTGAATTTTTTTCAACGTGATCTCGATGAGCAAATTGATGTTGAATCAACGTCGGAATTCCACATTGAATCTACATCGATTCAACGTTCGCTTGCTATCTGGGTTTGCTTTCAAAAGTAATTTTACAAGCAGTCCGGACTTTTGCAATGTTTGGAGGCTAACGTTAGCCAGCTTGTAACCAGTCACACAATAACATCAGCTGCTTTTGCAGGGACAAGCTAATGAAAGTTATTCGGTTTAATCTCATTTTACTCAAAAAATGTCTTGACTTTAAGACATGCAGATAATGAAAGCCATTTAAACATAACATGACAAGCTAACACCGGAGTTCGTTATGAGACCCAGCTCTATCCAGAAATGTTAACACATAGCTAGCAACTTTCGCGAACCTTGAAGGCGTTTTTCTCAAAAACATGGTTTGATGGCAAATGAAACGCGACATAACTCGCTTGATATTTTGATTAGAGAGATAATTTTGGTATCTTTAAGCTTACATTTTCCTCCCTCAGGTAGTATATAAAGCCCAAAATGTGGTTAGGGGTCAGTGCGACTGATTTAGAACGAGCAGCTCACATATACAGTACGTACATACCATACATTGCAGGGTAAGGCTGTAAAAGTATATGATGACTGCTGATGAAAGAAAGAGGGCCGAGAGGAATCTGTGTTCCCTTAGAGATGACACAATGGGCTCTATCTCGGCGATCTTAGCGCTTTGTCTAAATGCATGGCGTAAAGTGCATTTAGGGCGTGTCCAAGACGACTTTTGCTAGTTTGACGGCATGTTTTTTGAGTGCTAAGCATGGGGCAACGTGCAAATGGGCTGAAACTAGTCTTCATTAATTATAAGTATGTCTTGGGCTTGACATGCAATAAACCAATCAAAATGTCATATCCCATTCCCTTTAAAAGTCTGCTTTTCCACCTTGGCAGATTGCTTATATGATGGCGAAACACACATGCTCGTGTGTGTTAAAAAACCTTATGCGCAGCAAATTCTGGGGACTGTAGCCTATAGGCTATTTGAAAAACAATACATGCAATATTCACTGGACAAGGTTTTGAACTTTTTTTAGTCAAAACCATTCTATTTACTTACAGGCTGTAGGCCTAGATGAACATTGCTGTATTGTAATGACATCTGAAGCGCATTTTGAGAACTGAAATGTCCGTCTATTGCAGTGCGCGAGTTTTCCATTGAATGACAATTCAGGCATTAGGTGTAAATGACAATTTGCGCATTAGGCTTGATAGGCTATAGGTGTTAATGGATAACCATTGTCCCAGAAGATTGACCCCACAGAAGATTACAGGAATGATTGGCAAATTTGGCATAGTTTGATCCAGGATAAATGTGAATAGTCTATAGTATAGGCCTACATGTAACCTTACACTTACGTACTATCGCACATCGCCTGGATGTTGATGGAGTGGGCTGAAAGCAATTTATTGCGGCATTCCCCTTCGCTGAGGGACAGGTGCATGCTACACAATAATAATAATTCACATTGTAATCTTGATATTTTTACTCATGCTTGTGCGCGCCCCTGTGTGGAACAGACAGGAGGGTGTACGTGCGCATACTAGCATACTTCTCACGCTTAACTGTGACGTAAAATTAGTATGTAGTATGTTCCTACTGCATAGTCTGTTCATTTTCAGTGCACAAAAAGTACCCAGATGTATACTACGGCTGCGTTTGAAAATCGGAGCTTGCTCAACGGTCAAGAGACGCCCCATAATACATTGTGGTTGCATGTTGTCATCTGAGCAACCGAGCGTATGGTGTGATTGCAAGGAAAGGGAGAACGGATAGAATGAAGATGGCTGCGGAAAGCGATGTGCTTAGTGAGATTGAAGTGCTCCAGTCCATCTATCTTGAAGAACAGAGGGTCAGTCCTAAAATTGACAGGGACTGGGATGTGAGTGTGGATCTGTACCCCTCCACAGCCGAGGACTGTCTCTCCCAGTTTGTCCGACTCACACTCACTTTAACCCTCGACTCGCAGTACCCTTCATCTCCTCCCACTATCTCTATTCATAATCCTCTGGGCCTTTCCGATGACAAGCTGCTCAGTGTCCAGCAGTGTCTGGAGAGAGGGAGCTGCGAGAGAGGGAGAAAGAGCTGGAGAGAGACAAGAGCAGGGGGAGAATGGAGGGAGAGAAACTGTCTGTGGTGTGTCCAGTTTGTGAGACCACTGACCTATGACCTGGAAGTTCTTCTAAACTCTCCCACGCCTCAATTTCCAAAGGCAGAGGGAACAGTCTTAGGGACAGAGTTTCAAAAGAAGTGGGCCGAACTTCAAAATATTTTGGAGCGGCAAAGGGAAAAAGCTGGAGTTATAGACCCTGAGGCGGAGTCTAACTGTTTCCTCATACATATTAATGAGCCAACTGCTGATGCCAGCAGCATTGGTCCTGACCCAGATTCTCCTCTCAACCCATCGCTTCCCTCCACGGTCCCTCTTTCCACCAATCGCGTCACAGCATCTCAGGGTCCACAGCTGTCTGGCCACTCGCAGTGCAGGACTGGATCTAGCAACAGGAGACGAGGCCAGTGGAAGTGGAGCAGGAGGCGTGAGACCCAGCGGGAATACAGGGAGAAGCCCAGCAGCCTTACTGAGGAGGGTGTGGCTAAGCTCACCCTCTCTTCAGGGAACAGGTTCGAGCTCAAGGGGGGCGCAGCTGTCGCACACGACGACCAACTTTAAGTCAGGGTAAACGACAATCACTAAGACCTCCTGGTGCGGCCAAACCAGTCAGAGAAAACAGAGTTGGAGGAGTGTATGAATATCGACCAATCGGAAGCCGTAGCTTGCGACGGACATGAACAGACAATGAACCAATCATACTCGGATAATTGTAAATCTAACAACCAGTCTGACTCTGCCGTACCTGGGAGTGGGTGGGGCCAGATGTACAGCCAATGGGGGAGAGGTAGGAGGAGGGGCTCAGGTCAACAGCCTAGACATTTTGAGGAGAGGAATATCCATAGTCTGGACCAATCGGATACTCCGAGGGACAGTGTGCATCACAGAGGTGGCCGAGGGTTTAGCTATAGGGGACGAAGAAGAGGAGATCACAATGCTCACTTTAGAGGAGTCGGGGCTAACAGGAAGAATGGGAGAGGTTTCACTCGGCGAGAGGTGGAGAGGGAAGTAGCAACAGATGGAGGGCTTTGAAGTGTAAGAGGGGAGGTTCATTGCAGGAAATTAATGAAAGATGTACCTCTATTAAAATCCACCAAAAATAAACCTCTGTCTTCACTCTGCATTTCACTGTCCAGCCTTATTTTGCATGTGTATTTTTGTCACTAATTTATATAGTGATGACTATATAAATTTATAATTCATATTAATATATTTTTGTTTCTCCTGCTGTGTTTTCAGTAGTGTTCATTGCTGCAATGACCACATATGGTGCGCTCCGGGTTTGTTGGGACGGTGACACATTTTTTGTTGTTTTGGCTCTGTACTTCAGCACATTGGATTTGAAATGGAACAGTGGCTGTGGGGTTGGGGTGCAGACTTTCAGCTTTGGTTTGGGGGTTTTTGCATCCATGTCTGGTGAACCGTGTAGCATTTTAGGGGACCAGGGGTAATTGGACAGATTGACGTGGACTTAAATGAAGTCATGATATTTAATATTTGGTTGCATATCCTTTGGCATGCCATGACTTCCTGATGTCTGTGACCCAACAACCTCAAACAACTCTTGATATCTTATTTTAAGGTACTCTTACAAGCGATACAATAACCTCTGCATTTGAGTGGATTTCTATGGGAATTGGAGGGTGGGACTAGATTAAGCTGTAAATTACACAGGAATAGTATGGATCACATGGTTGGCTAAATGGCTGTAAATCATTAAGGGTCTGATGTATAAAATGAGCCTCAAACCATTACTCTGCTGCCAGATATAAATGGATGGATCACTTTGGGGATTCATCTAATTTTCCTACTGAACTCTGGAAGAATGAGTCGGGAGAAACGACCCTTGAAGTGATATGATTACTTTATTTGGGTGTCTGTCTGTGCGGTTGCTTCTGGTCCCCTCAAATGGGGGGACTGTAAAAATGGTTGCAATTGCTGTGTGGTTCGCCCGGTGTGGATGTGGGGGGCCCTCGTGTTGGAGCTGGGGGTCTGCACTTTGACCTCCATGGTCACTGTGCTGGAGTACATAGCCAAAGCGGCGGGGGGTATGTTGCTGTCCTGACACTTTTGGAGTGAACTGTAGACAGTATTTTACTTTCTTGGTGGAACCTAGCTGCCCTATTAAAAATAAATAAATAGCATTACAGATGCAGTACACAACCCAGGCTCAGATTGATCTTCATCCACAGAGACAATTGACTTACTCTTGTTGATAGAAAGCTCCATAGATAAAAAAGCATTTTTGCTCAACTGAGACATTAGTTGCTACTGCAGTCAAACTATTAGTGGAAATCACAAACTCTGTGTTTTAACTTTATTGGTAGACGGTTCGTGACGATTTCTGCTGAATACAGAGTTTCTAACTGTCACTATTTCCCCGTAGCAAGTCCATTTAATAAGCAACCCCCCACCTAGTCTATACCTACCCATGCGTGACATAGTGGACAATAGCGTCTATGTTTGACTTCATAAATATATTTATTCATTATATAAAATTAGAATAATGTCATAGCAACGAGATAAACCCAACAATAGCCTGATCGTATGCCAGAAAAGCCATGAAAAGCTCTGCTCACTCAAATGCAAAATAAACTGTGAAAGTACTGTTACTTATTGCACTTGTGGTTATCTAAACTCCTCAAAAATCTAAACTCCTCAAAAAAAGTTCGGAAACGTTATTTCGGTCGATTATTCCTCCCCTTTAATAATACCAATTGGTATTGTATTTTATATCGTTGGAAAGCCTGATTAGTCTCCTTTACAACGAGGTACAACTTGTAAGGATCATGCATTCGTGGAATGAGCAACACAGCTAACCGTGTGGGTAGCGGCCCAAAAAAATGTGCCAAAATCCCCTGCAATATTCTTCTGTTGGTATTCACTCTCGTTTTGAGCTTCAAGTGCTGGCAGGTGTATGCCAGTCACAGGTGTGTGTCTGGCACCTGATTGGCACCTAATTGACAGCACTTGTGTGCATGGGTTCTGCAACTTTGTTGAGTTTGTGTGTGCTCCAAGCATAAACATGCCACGTTTGTCCCTTCAGGATAAGGCCCGTGCAATAGGGCAAGTGGAAGCTGGTGTTCCGGTACGCAGAGTGGCAGCATTATTTGGTGTCAGCCCTGGTACCATTTCCAAACTTAGGACCAAGTTCCGTGAGACTGGTGAAGTCAAAGACAGACCACGAAGTGGCTGTCCCAGGAAGACAACACCCCAAGAAGACCGGTTCCTCACCCTTGCTTCACTGAGGAACCGTAGGCTTTCTTCCAGAGATTTACAGGCAAGATTTGCACAACGGTACCACAGACAGATCTCTGATCAGACGGTGAGGAACAGACTGCACATGGCCGGTCCTCGTGCTTATAAGGCTGCCAGGAAGCCTGCAATGACTGCCCTTCACCGTCAGGCCCGTTTGCGCTGGTGTCGACAGCACCGACAGTGGAACCTAACGCTGCGTTCTCACAGCGAGCAACTTCGGTCGCCCAGTTGCCGGAAGTCCATTCATTCTCTATGAAGCTGAGCGACGTTCAACGACCTGAGCAACTAGAAAACTGAGCGACCAAAATCGGCCGATAAATGTTGCCCACAGTTTAACTTTTTGGCCAACGTCGGCCGTAACAGCCAATCAGAATTCCGTGTTTCATATTTCTCCAACCGACACAAAACCATTTCGTGAATAATTGTTCCGTAACCTAGCTAGCTACGTAGCCTAATATTGCCTATCAAACTAAGCTAGGCAAAATAGGGTTAGCAGCGGTAACAGTGAATAATTTATATATTATCATTGTATAATTATCAGTGTCATAACATAACCTTAAAGGATATATGTGGCTTGTTTTATCAATATCACATTGATCCCAAACTACGTGTTGAGTTTTATAGCTACATAAATCTATCTAGATAGATTGATAGATTTATGTATAAAACCGCCGGTACTTGCAATTACGTTCGAGAAATAAAAGGGTCTTGAATCGGTTTCGACGATGAAAGACGGTATAGCTTCTTTATTTGTATACAGTTCAGCATGATGTTGGTCAGCTTTCCAGTCTAACATGCCCTTACACTCCAAACTGGCCCAGCATTTACTCTAAAACCGAATAATAGATAGATAAAGATCGCCAGCTCGCAACGAAGATGGATGGATATAGCCTATCGCTAGCTAGCGAGAACACATAATTATCAGTGTCATGACATAACTATAAAGAATAGGCTGCATCACAAATATGTCTTTCTTATATGTAGGCTACCGCCGTTGTTTCTCTTCATCAAAAAATTGTAGCTGTACGAGCAGACTTAGATGACACAACGGGAAGCTCTTGCCCCGCCCCCAGCCTAGTAGACTTGACCGACCCAGCAACCAAGTTGCTCGCTGTGTGAACGCGGCGTAAGAATGTGGGGCAACGTCATGTTCAGTGATGAATCAAGGTTCTGTCTGCGGAAGCTGGATGGCAGGATCAAAGTATGGAGACGGCGTGGAGAACGCTATGCAGATTGCTGCACAGATCGCGTGACACCTTTCAATGGGGGCAGTGTCATGGTGTGGGGCGGTATCTCTCTCACAGGCAAAACAGAACTTGTCATCATTGAAGGCAATCTCAATGCAGTGAGATATCGGAATGAGATTCTGGAGCCAGTGGCGATCCCATATCTCCAGAATCTGGGACCTAACTCCATCCTCCAGGATGACAACGCTCGCCCCCACAGAGCCAGGATCATCACAGAGTACCTCCAGAATTTGGGAGCGGAGAGGATGGAATGGCCTGCCGTGAGTCCAGACCTCAACCCAATTGAACACCTGTGGGATCAGCTTGGGCATGCTATACGTGCTGACTTGCGGCAAATCCTGGTTGAGGAATGGGATGCCATCCCACAGCAATGTGTGACCAGGCTGGTGACCAGCATGAGGAGGAGGTGCCAAGCTGTTGTGACTGCGTATGGATCTTCCACAGGCTACTGAGGTCCCTGACAGTGTAAAATGAATAAAGTGTAAAAATGGCCAATATGTGTTGTTTTTTCCTTATTACTGTGGGAGAGTGCAATCATCCAATCCACCAAGCAACTCAAAACGAGAGTGAATACCAACAGCAGAATATTGCAGGGGATTTTGGCACATTTTTTTGGGCTGCTACCCACACGGTTAGCTGTGTTGCTCATTCCACGAATGCATGATCCTTACAAGTTGTACCTCGTTGTAAAGGTGACTAATCAGGCTTTCCAGCGATATAAAATACAATACCAATTGGTATTATTAAAGGGGAGGAATAATCGACCAAAATAACGTTTCCTCGTTTTTTTTTGAGGAGTTTAGTTTAAATTACACTTAATAAATCTACTAATGTGTTACTAGTGTTACTAAACAAGACTAATCCCCGTATTTTAGTTATTTACTAATTGATACTAACATATCTTCTACGCTTTAACATTCCATTCTCATGTGCTTTACCTGACTCCTGCTGCCTTTGCATATTGACTGCACTTGTCTCTAGCCTGTAACTCCGCCTACCAATCTGAGCACGAGTCTGCCTCTGATCCAGGCTATGTTGTCTTCAATGTGTTTTCGTGAATCCGGTCCACGTTTTTGTCATTTCCCCATTATTGTATTATCGATTCCCATTGTTATCACCTTTGTCTTGTTTGTAACCCCGCCCTCTCTCACACCTGACCCTCCTTTGTCTTATCCTTCCCCAGTGTTTATAAGCCCTCAGTGTGCAGTGTTTCTTTGTCAGAACGTTGACCAATTTTGTTGTGCCGATTACTACTAAGCCTTTGTTATTTGAGATTCTTGAGACAACCCTTTGTACGACTTCGAGCCTGCCTTTTCCTTCTGTTTTGTTTGCCGTGTTTTTCTGGTTTTTGACTACTCTTTTGGATTTCGATTTTGTACCGTCTCTATCTCTGATTACCTGGCTTCTGAACTCGGACTGTGAATAAACTACGTTTTTTGCCTGCTACCTGTGGTCTGCGCTTGGGTCCTTATCAGAACATAACAGTCTCATTCTACCATGTATTCTACTAGCAATATATGCTACTAAATATGAAATAAATATACAATCCTACCATCTGTTTTACACAACGAGATGTTCCTTTCAAAATTCAGTGGTCATTTATTGTCTGGTACAATTGGTTTGAGAAATATACAACACTTTATGCTGCTATTACACTATCTGAAACGTCGACGCGTAATACCCCGAAGCCCTGTAAGCCTGTCTCATTCATTACAGTTAATTCTGATTTAATTGTCGGCTTTTTTTTCCAATAGAGTACATTATAACCTTAGCAACGGTATATGTCATGTCTCTTTCGGTGCTTTGAACAATTCACTACAGCTCAGCGTAACGACAGTTTTCGTTTTAACGGTCTAGTATTACGCAAGCTCTACAGAATACGCATTACAGAGGGGAGTTTCCCTTTTCCGATATGTAAGTATTTTTGCTTCTAAATTACCGTTGGTCTCGCTGGCTACATACAGTATGTACGTTCGTGTTTCCACTCGAGCACTGTCTTTCCAATATGTTTGATAGCCCTATTGTTATTTTCACATTTTGAGTGCATTTCACATACTGTAGTGCAATCGTTAAATGTATTTTTGATGTAGGCTACCGATGTTTATTGAAGATAGAACATTTGGCAGCATTTTGCAGATGGTGGAATACTATTTTATGTTCATGTTATCGTACATAATGTAGGCTATGGTGTATATACTTGTCTCTTAGGGCATGACAAATGCTCATTCCAATTTACTGTGCGCTGATATGTGGTAGATTAAGGTAAAAAAATCCTTGGAGTCATTATGAATAGGAAAATAAAAATAAAAAAAAAACAGAAAAATGCAATCCCTGGACAAAGGCATACATACTGTAGAGTACAGGGACAAGTGATGTTTTATTGAGGTACAAGAGTGAATGATTAGGCAACATATTTCAGTGTATGTAACACTGTGATATCAATGTTTTTTTATCTTAAGCCATCAGAAGGAGTAAATATATTTGCTTTATAATACAATAATGAATAATTTTATTAATTTTCTGACATGTTTTGCATAGGAGTTTTGGACCCATAGATATCTACCCCCCCTATACTGATGAAAATATAGTAATTCCCACTTAAAAATTATGCAAAAGTGAGTTTTATGAGCCAAAACTGTTGAGTTGTAGTTAAATATATCATAATTTCTTTTTATTTAGAGCATTGCACAATTTATTCATTTGGATAGATTTGGAGACACTAATGGACAACAGGGTACACTGCTATATTTTGCAACATAGACCTTTTGTATTCTGCATATCATCCTCAGATTTAGCAGAACTTGTGGACATGGAGTTTATGATCCAGGAAATGTATATATAACCAAGTTCACTTATGTAGCTCTCAGCAAAATTAAAAATGTTTTTCCAAAGTTTCTTTATTGTGGCACTTTATTTTGACTTAAATTATGAAAATAAACAAATCTAAGTTTGTATTGTAAATGGTACACCTGTCTTGTTTCATTTAAGCCATTTAGCGAGTTTATGTGATGCTCACACCTGGAGTTATAAAGCCTTAAACAGAGCACCCCCTAAATAGGTGAAATTTGCCATCTGCGCCAAGGGGTTAAGGGGTTGAAGAGTCACGTTCCAGTTTTTCCCACATTGGCTCAAATAGGGTTTTCTGGTTTTTGTTTCCTCTGCGAAACAAATAACTTGTTTGTTAATGGCGCTATACAAAATAATGATTGAAAACACTGTGATTCATAACACTGGAGCCAGATCAGAGGAATTTAGATGAATTGGTAAAACATTGTGAAGATTATATCGGAACCCCTATGTTATTTACTATAAGTTTTCCTTTTCTATTTTAAGAAGACATTAAGGACAACCCTCAGCCAATGTAAAATAAAACGGCAGTCAGAATTAGTACTTTTATTTTGAACAATACTCTTATAAAAGTATAATAATATAATATATGTTGAGGGATGTTTGATTTTATATGATTCTTTAACTTGAATATCACATTGTTGCTGTGTGCTCCTGAGATGGCACGTCCACAGTGAGCATGGTAGTGAAGCACGTAACCAAACCAAATACTGATGCAAATAAATCAACAAACTGACTGCTGAAGAAAAAAAAAAAAAGTGATTGCAAGGAATAATGCCTAACGTAACAACTAAACCAGCAACAATGCCAAGATTTTAAAGGGACAGTTCAGAATTTTTGATATCCAGCCAGATTTCACTCACCCGTGATGAGCAGGTTGGTGTTATATTTATTGAAATGTCTTCTGAGGGCAGCATTGCATGTGATTGGTTCTCTCAGCCATCCAATCAGCGAGAAGGTTATGGTTAGGGTTAGGGTTACAGTAAGGGTTGCAATGCTGCCCTCAGAAGACATTTTATTAAATATAACACCAACCTGCCCGTGTTGATGTTATCAATCGTGAGCCGCACGTTATAATGGAAGTGAATACTCCATAGTCCACCTTCTGCAACAGAATCACACAGCAGTCGTGATTTCGAGCCGTTATTTCATAATGTTGATGCCAAATTACAAAAATATGTTAATGTAATGAAAATTTTCTGTATGTTGTCGTGTGCAGTGGAGTGATTGGCCATACAATATATGCGAGCACAGACAGATACAAACTGATGTGATGCCTGGGTTGCATGGACTGCAGAGTAGTTGACTAACATAAGTACCTGCAGCATTTGTGCTGTACACAAACATGTAGCTACACTAGGATCGAACCATGATAGACTAGAAAAAATAACGGGAGCTAGCCTATTGGTACTGCTGGTAGTATAGGCTACGTTAGGTAGTGTTGCGTAGTGTAGACGTTATAGCTTTTGTTTACCAGCAAGAATAGCAAGCTCAGCCTAACGTTTGTAGGCTGAAAATTCTTCCTATTCATTCTGGTTAATTTCATCTGTGCTCGCTTAGTTCATCCGAATGGAGTCAAATTAATGCCAAAAGTATTGTCCGCGTAAAAAAAAAAAGAATCGTAGGCGTAGATGTGGAAATGTTTCTCGTGATCAAAAAAAATAAAATCAAACGTTTCTGAATTGCAAACATAGACTGTATAAAAATATGGACAAAATCACTGTGATGTCACCCATTGCCTTCCCACGGCCTCGTAAAAACCGAATTGAAGTTCCGGATGCATTTTTCGCCGCCGGTTTGTCCAAACTGCGTCTGCTCCGTGGAGCCGAAGAGGACTCAACCTGTCCCTCTGATTGGTCCTGAACAAATGTTAATACCCTGTCCAAACGACACAATATTTAAAAAAATCAGCACATGCAGAGGCATTAGATGAAGGAAAGGCACCTATTGCAATAAAAAAATTTTGTGGGAAAAATTTATTGACTGAGTATTTTGACCACATTGCTGCCATTGACGTACATGGTGAAAGACCTATACTGGAGCCAAGTGGCGCTAGTGAGCAACGGCACAATTGCCGCTCCCAGCCCAACTAGGAAGTGAGCTTCAAAACGAAAGCCCAGTCTTGGCCCCTTGATTGAAAACGAAAAAGTTATGTTCACAAATGTAAAGAATAAAACTGCAATTGTTTTTTCTCACTCATGTTTACGATTCTGTTTTTCTCGCGCTTGGGGTTTTGACATGATTTTGACGTGGAGGCGGGGTAAAGGCTATGACCAGTAAACGATTTTTTTTTTTACACGGACAATGCTTTTGGCATCAATTTGACTCCATACATCCGCCTCCCTTCACTCGTTTTCACACAGCTGGGATGCTGTAAAACCGTAACTTTAGCCATTTCTGCTTTTGATACACTCCGTGCTGTTTTTCACGTGGTCGGCTAATTTATTCAGACCTAAATATAACTGTAAAGTAGCATTTCATGCATTGGAAATATTTGGCCTTTTAGGAAGCTGCTGTTGTAGTGGCTTGTGTTCGGGAGAACAGTCTCGTGTATGGAAGAAAATACGTGTTTGTGGTATCATTCTTCGTCTTCTGTGGTGTTATGCATTAATTGTGACAATCAATTCTTTGCTTTCTTTGTGGATTGTGATACTGTTGTATCAGCCTACACTGCACCACGGATGCTGGACAGAACCTGAGAGCAATGACATTAAATGGAAAATTATCCAGTGGTTTCTGTTTTCTTTTTTTTTTGCAGCCATGAATAAAAATACATTTTTGACTAATGTAGCATGTATTTTCAAAATCTGTAAATCTAAGGAGGTTAGTTTCTAGATGTGTTTACTTTATTTTTTATTTTAAAAAAAATAAGGTACGTGGCACATGCGGAGGAAGTCCTTTACTCTCTCCTCATTAGGTTCAATTTGAGATGGGTTTTGAGCTGGAGAATTCTCAAGATGAAGATGAAGGAAATAACAGTCTTCTATTCAGTTTAACCATTTATTAAGCATTGACGCCAACGGGAGGTCATTTACCCTACGCAGAGGATTAGGAGTTCCCCGAACAAAAACAAACATTAGTTTGTATAATATCATAACTCCTCCTCTACCTAACTAATACACCAATAATGTGCAGTGACACCCTTTTGTCATATCTTATTTTATCCAATAACAAATTAGACAAAAAATAAATATGTTATATGACCTGTTCCTACCCTATGCACTTGGGGGCACTCTTGATCTATCAAATAAAATTGTTTGTGACCTCTCCTCCTGTGCCTTTTAATCAGACCATGAAATTTTCCTTAATTTCCCTTATTTTTTATTATTCTCCCATCTGTTCGGTCAGCATGATCTATCTTATCAGCTTAGTTATGGAACACAGGATGAAAACATTCCTGTTTTGACTGATATGCTAGATGCCCTCGTCCTTGCTGACAGAGAACTATCCTGCATCCTCTCGCCACCCCCCCATTTCAGTACTTTTCCACTAGATCTTGACTGTATTATTTAATTATTTATATAGAAGCTTGCATATGGGGCTTTCTTGGGCCTACAGAACAGTTTCACAAAACAGCTTACTTCTACATATTCCCCCCTTTGAGACCATCTGGTCTCACACTCTCTTGTTGATGCTTCACCTGGTGGACATTTAAATTTTATAATATATAAAAAATAAACATTGGTGGTGGATTAGTTTCATGCATGCATAATTTAAATAAGTTAATACTTCCTCTAATTAATTGCGGGTAGTTTCATGGCCTCCAACAGTTCTTTTACCTCAAAAATGTTTTTTATAGGGTTTCCCCCTGCAGTGAGAAACCCTTGTCTTGCACATATTCCCCCAAAATGTGTACTATATACCCCACAAGCATACGCTGAGTCACAGTAGATATTAATGGTTTGTCCTGTACCCCTTCTACAGGCTCTTGCTAGGGCTACCAGTTCTGCTTGTTAGGCTCTTGTTCCTGGGCTTAGAGCTGATTCTTCGATTGTTTGATATGTCCATGGCCCTTGTCGTACTACAGCATATCCGGCTCTCCTTTTTCCTGTGCGGGGATCAATGGATGATGAACCGTCCACAAAGAACACGTGGTCCGGAGCCACCAGTGGTTCTTGGTGCAGGTCTTCTCTTGCTCTTGCTTCTGCTTCCGACGAGCCCCCACACTCTTTCACATTCCTGTGGTTGGCCTTCTTCTGGGGTCATCATTAATTCCGCTGGGTAGTGCTTCTACTGCATGTGACACATACAGGGTAACTTAATGCCCTGGCGTTATTGGCGTTGCCTGCTCTACTGCAAAGGTGGCTGCTGCCAGTCCTTTCTCACATGTGTGGAGTCCTCTTTTTACTGCATCTAGTCTCGTACTGTAATAGGCAATGGGCTTGTATCTTTCTTGCTCTTTTTGGGTCAGTACTGCTGTGGCTGTGGCCGTTTGTTGTAGTCTGGGAGTCCCAGAGTTGGAGCTGTTTGTAATGCTTGCCTAAGTCCAGTGAAAGCTGATTCTGTCCCTGGGAGCCACTCAATTTGGTGTCTCCCTGCTTTATTTAGGCACAAATCTCTTAGTGGCCGTGCCATTTCCGCATAGTGACAAATCCACTGCCTGCAGTACCCCGTCGTTCCTAGGAATCTCTGCATTTCTTTCACCGTTCTCGGTCTGGGCACCTTCGTGATTGCTTCAATTCATTCTGCAGAAATACTTTTGCTCCCTTCCTTAAGAGTATGACCCAGCTACTGCACTTGTTCTTGGCAAAACTGTAACTTTGACTTAGATACTTTGTGGCCTTTTAGTGCCCGTTCTTGTAGCAGTTTCTTACTGTCCTATTTGCATGCAGTCATACTTGGGCTGCATCGGAGAAGGTCGTCCACGTACTGGATGAGAGTGCTTCCCCCCTTCTGCCCAGAGTTCTTTTGGGACATCTTGTAGCTACTCCTCTTGTTCTTTTGTGAGCGTCATTATTGCTTCCACTTCCAGTGTGTGTTTCTTCATGCGTACTTTAGATCCAATGATAAGAACCAATCTGTGGGGCAGACACCATTCAACAATCCGGGTATGTTAGTAGGGAGAAATCTTCCTTAATTTCCCTTATTTTTTATTATTCTCCCACCTGTTCGGTCAGCATGATCTATCTTATCAGCTTAGTTATGGAACACAGGAGGAAAACATTCCTGTTTTGACTGGTATGCTAGATGCCCTCGTCCTTGCTGACAGAGAACTATCCTGCATCCTCTCGCCATCCCATCAGTACTTTTCCACTAGATCTTGACTGTATTATTTAATTATTTATATAGAAGCTTGCATATGGTGCTTTCTTGGGCCTACAGAACAGTTTCACAAAACAGCTTACTTCTACACACACTCAATTCCAAAATGTGTGTACTAGTTATTAATACTAACTGTCTTAGTATGTACTAGTATATAGTATGTAAGTATATAGTATGTGGTTTCAAACACAGCCAATGAGTCTGTGGGCCCTTAGAGATGACACAATAAGTCTGTAGTTCCTCAGAGATGACACAATGGGTGCGTCCCAATAGTTGAATACTGTACATGCAAATGCTTGTACTCAAAACGTTGAGGCAGTTTTGCATACTTCCGGCTAGGAGAGGAGTGGTAGTGGGGGAGTGGAGGAAGGGAGGTGGGGAGTGAAGAATATTGGGACGCACCCAATGGGTTCATTCCAATCGCTTATTTTTACTCCTTGCATCCTTTTCTCGCTCCTTAGCTCCGCCCAAGGACGCGAGGAAAGGATGCAAGGATCAGATACATGTGGGTGGAGGAAACGAGGCAACATGCATTTGGAACGTCCTTGCTCAATCAAGCGTCAGCATCATATTATGCTCACGTGCTTAACTATAATGCTTTTTAGCTTATTTTTTCATGCCTTTGTTAGTTAGAAAGAATGTGTGTCATTATGGATTAGCGCTTTATAATGTGTAAGGGGGAGGCGAATGGTTCGGAGGTCCAAATGCAACTAAAGGGGATTCTTTAAGTGTCCAATAAAGAACACCACTGAGACGGACAAAATCCGCGAATGAGGGAGAAAAAACAAAAAGAATAAACAGCTCCAACTCTCCCAGCTGGAGAGCAATATTAAGGAGATTGACAAAAAGGGAGAAATAATAGTGACCCGAAAATAATCGGGAGAGACTCGTAGGCTCGAGAAAATGAAAATAAGGAAAAAATGCCTCTCAATCTTGATAGAGAGAACACAAGGAAATAAAGAGAGGCACAGAGCAAACAAAGACAAACTGTCTCAGAGAGACCAGAGCGGTAGCAGGAGAGAGGGACAGAAAAAAGCAATGGAAATGTGTTCCTATGTGTCTAATGCACAAAAAGGCAAGTCCCTCGTAACTCCAAAGCAGGGCAATGAAGGCAAGAGGTCTCCTTAGAGTGCCTACCTATACCTTACCGGCTTTAAGTCAAAAATGTGCAAATGACAAGCAAGCACCGGAAGGAGGAAATCCTAGGCTTAAATAGCCACAGGAAATCCGCAACAGGTGTACTCACTAAGTGCCGGAAAGAACGGAAACCCCGGCGTGGAACACCGAAAAATCCGATAGATTACCCTGTCGAACAGAAAAGAAACAAACGACCGTAGAACAAAGGAAAAGCAGGCGCAAACCATGACAAAATGGAAAGGAACAGTAAAATTGCACCTGTGTAGGGGTGTACCTGCGACATGGCAGATGTGAAAACTGGTGGATAATTTATACACGTCACACATTCTGTGAAAAGGCTTCCGCAAAGGCTACACTTGTGTTTCCTGCACTGAAGCACCCTCCGGGAGCATCCTCATTCCCCACTCCTCTCTTCTCCGAGAGCATTTAGCGGTTTGGAATGTCCTTAAAGATGGCGAATCTCGATCGATTCCCGGGTCAGGTGAGGACCGATGAGAAGAGGACGGATAAAATAAGCGATTGGAATCTACCCAATGACCCTTGGAGAAGACACAAATTGGCTGTGTCTCAAACCGCATACTTCCATGCTCCGAGCACACATAGTGAGCACGCATCCATGTGAGTCTAAACCGAAGTACGGTAGTGTGGAGCACGGGAGTATGCGGTTTGAGACACAGCTAATGAATCTGTGGTCCCTTAGAGATGTCACAATGACTCTGTGGTCCCTCAGAGATGACACAATGAGTCTGTGAGATTACCTCATACTGAAGCTCATTTTCAGTGTGCAGCTCACTCATTTGGATTGCATGCCTTTTCTTTTCATAATTAACAGCTTGGTAATTACTTCCAAGAAATGGAGGCCTATGGCAATTATGGAACTGGCTTTCCTAATCAATCTCTTAACTCTGTGTCAGCATTTGTCAAGCTGTTGACCTGCACAGCACTGTGTAGCATGCACCGCTAAGTAAAATTAGCATGGTGGTTTTTTTTTTTTAAACACTAGGATTCAGATTTTCAGACAAATACTTTCATTTCAAACACGTTCCTCTGTTCAATAATGTGCACATTAGGACAGCTGAAACACAAGATATATAAACATAAAGTTTGAACATACAGTGGGTTGAGTATTTGGCCCCCTTAGACTTTTTCATATTTTGTTGTGATAAAAATGGATTTAATCAGGCTTTTTTGCTGGTATTCAAAGAAACAACTCTACAATGTCAATGTGAAAAGTAAAATCTACAATTTATTTACAAATAGAAAATAAAACAATCAATTCCTTAAATGTTAATCTCCCTTGCTTCATTGTACTTTAACAGCCATATAGGCAAAACTTTGTTCAAAATTGCACATGAAAAGTTTCCCAGACGTCATGTTTAGATTGTAATTTTTTCATTATTTAGGCTGCACTATTGTTCCCTCACTGTTCCTATGCATGTAATGTCGCTGCCTCGCTACTGGAAAAGAGCGTACGCACACTTTACGATCAGATTTGAATGTACGCATGAATGATAAATGGGGCCGATTCAGTGCAGAGGAATGAACAGTGCATTGTTTTCAGTGCATCCTCTCAATTCCTCATGGTAGGAAAATAATTTGGGGCAAGACAAAATAACACTACAATAGTTCTAATCCAACAATGGTCCCTTGAATAGGATTGACAAAACAACATCTATTGTAATAGTTTTTTCTATATGCCGATATATTACAGTCTATGAAATGTAAGAGAGGTAGGAGGGGCTTCATGAATACAAGCTGTTATGCTCAGATCGTCAAGGTAATTCACTCCTCTCAATCCCAGCTTGGCGCTTAATGACAGTAATAACACTTGTGTTTCCAAGCTCAGATATCTGTAGGACATATGAATCATGGAAGTATCTACCCAGGCAGATCATAGCTGCTTATTGTCTTTTAGCGCTTACTGCGCTGGCTGTAGTAGGGTTTATAGGAGGAGTATTAATAAGCATGAACACATTGTGCTCCAGCATTAGCACAAACTATATGTTTTTTGTTTTTGCTTGATTTCAGCCTTCCAGCGCTGATATGACTTCCTCTGTATCTAAAATCTGAAATTTATTATTTTAAAAGCACTGTACAGGAATTTTAATTTTGGGCCAGTTTGTATGCAGCACAACTGTGAGAGATGGAGTTCTGTTGCTCAAGAAGTGTTGCACATCAAATTTATAACAAATATTGCTGTTGAAATGTGTCACTTTATCTGTAAAGCAGCAAAATGAGTGTCTACATTCATGGAAACCATTTGCTTTTCAGTTAGCAAAGATTTTCCTTGGTCTCTGTGAGGTTGACTGGTTTTAAAGTAACCCATCGAACCCCTCCTTTATTTCCATGGGTTTGTGCTGGCAGGGGGTGTTCTTGATGATGGATATGCGGTGGAGTTCAACAGCTATCCCATCTACTCACCCATCCTGTGGAAGAGCACATTGCACCAGGCCAGTTATTATCGGAAACGACAATGCTGCTGAAGAGAAGAATTACATAGATCTGGAGGGAGAGAGAGAGAGAGACAGAGAGGGAGAGGGAGAGAGAGAGAGAGAGAGATATAAAACAGCAAAAAAGATTAAGCAGCAAAAAAGATGAGCTCCTGAACATCGCCTATTATTTCTTATTTTCACATTATATGTTTAGTTTTTGGTCAAAGAAATTAGAAACAAATCAAAGAGAAGAAGATGGACCCAAAACAAAATAAAAAGTGGAGAGGGAGTAAAAGAAAAAAAACAAAAAAGTGCAGTGCTATCTGTTAGCTGACCTGCTAACTGAAGACAGAACAAGTCATACTATCCAGGGAAATGAAGGAATGTTTTCAGATTATCAAGAGAGAAGAAAGAGAAGACACAATATAAAAGGGACTGAAAGCATAATTTAAAATTTAAATTTAAAAGAAAGAAGTGGAGTGCTAACTGTTAGCTACCCTGCATATTGAAGACACAGCAGGTCATACTGTCTAAGAAAGTGAAGGTAGGCTTCTGGATTTTCCACGGGGAAGACTATATAAAAGTGACTGAAAGCCTAATTAAAATATATATATATAAATATAAGATTATATATTAATAAATTCAAGAAAAATTAAATAATTACTGGATAATATTTTGTTGCTATAGCAAAAATTAATAACAATAACAATCAGAGCAAAGAAACAGTTGCAGATTGTGTTTGACCAAGAGGGAAACAAAGACAACACTTATCTGACGATCAACATATATCACAATGGAACTATTTTGATACAGGGTCCAGATACCAATCTCAGTGAATTTCAATCATGTTTCCAAAATCTCAAATAAAGCAGAACCAGAGCCTAGTACCTTCGTGCTGAACAATGAATCTCAGGCTCTGCTCCCAGGGTGTCACCTAAAATAAAAAAACTGCATATTCACACTGGAGCTATGAGCACAGAGCAGAGCAACAGGAGCTAAGAGCAGCAGTCTGGGAGCAGAGGAATCTGGAAGAGGAAAACCAGAGCATGAGGACAAACCTACAAAGACTAAAGAGGGAATGCAGCACTTCCATGCAATACAACCAAGTGAGAGAACAACAATACACCCACTCAAATACCCATCCTAATACACACACACACCCTCCACGACACTCAATGCCCCAAACACAAACACTCCTACTACACCTGTTAGCACCATAAAACACACTGCTCCCACAACCAACATCTTAACATCCACTGCATCAGTCACATCACCCAGCACTGGCACACACACAGAACAAATCTTTGATGCAGAAGCAATCATACCGTGTGATTCTAACGGGAAGTTTCTTAGAGAAAGACTCTTGTACCCAGGCATGAAAACAAAAAAAATATGGTGCCCAACTTGGAGGCGTTTGAATGCGGAGTTCATGAGTGGCAGTAGGTAACGGTTCTTCACCGTGATGTCATGTAATGCTCTATAATCAATGCAGGGCCTCAATCCCCCATATTTTTTCTTCACAAAAAAGAAACCAGCAGCAGCCGGCGAGGAAGAGGGACTGATGAAGCCATTGGACCGAGTTTCCTTGATGTATTCCCTCATAGCGGCACTTTCAGGGACCGATAAGGAATATAGAGATCCCCGAGGAGGTACTGTGCCCGGATGTAAATTAATGGCACAGTCATAGGGTCAATGCGGTGACAAGGTAGTAGCTCGCTGTTTGCTAAAAGCCTCAGCGAGATCCCCATACTCAGCAGGCATGTTAGCTGGCAGAGGGGAATCGAGCGCCCCCCATAACTCCAGTATTATCTACACTAGAGGGTGATTGAGGTGTGGACTCCCACATAATCTCGGAATCAGAGAGACCATCCAGGGAGACATCGTCCAAAGGAGTATTCTCGTCAGCCAGTGAATCCCAGGCCAAACTCTTCTCTCCATCCTCTGAGAGAGGAGGAGACCTAACCTGATCCATAGGGAAATCCCCTTCCTCATCATCCCTGACAGAACTAAGCTCCGGATGGTTCCAAAAGCCCACCAGAAGTGAACAATCTGTATTTGGGACCCCAGTGGAGGATGGTGTCTTTTTTCTTACCCTAATTTACGTGCGGATCATGTTGGATTAGCCAGGAATGCCCTAAGACGAGGGGATAGTTTGGGGAGGAAGGAAGAACCGGATATGCTCCGAATGACCCCCCTAAAAATGCATGCACGTAAGCCCCATGGTCTCATTAACAGTACCGGTGCCCAACGCGCGCCCGTCGAGAGCCAAGACAAAATGGGGTTGTGCAAGGCCGTGAACTGGCATTTTTAGCTCCCTGGCCCACTTGGCATCGATAAAACACTCAACTGCTCCGGAATCAATAAACGCATTTTGACCAAGCATTGATCCCAGGGCAATTGAACCAGAAGTAAGGTGCGAAGGACTGTACTATTATGTCTCGCTATGGTCCCTCATTCCCCTAGCTAGACCCCCCGTTTCCCATCAGTTTTGGGCACTGGGCCTTAGAGTGTCCCCTGCGCCGACAATAACGACACCAATCTCTGTGAGATCGAGATTCCAGGGTGTCGTGTAGAGATGAGCTGTCTAGTTGCATAGGCTCGTCCCAACTCAGGGTAGTCTGGACGGTGGAGGAATTTGAAGGGGAACCCGGAAGATGGGGAGTGTACTGGGTAGCGGTCTCTCCTGTCACCCTTCTCTCTCTCACGTTCCCTGACACGGCTATCAATGCGGATATCTGTGGTCACCACGGCATCGAATGTAGCGGGTGGTTCGAGCACTGCCAGGGCGTCTTTGACAGGGTCCGAAAGCGCGTTAATAGAAAGCGTAATAAGTGGACCCTCAGACCACCCTGTCTCTCCTGCCAGTGCACTGAACGGAGATGGAGAAACCTGCTACCGTATCGTTACCCTGACAGGTGGGTTAACCTCATGGCTGCCTCCTGACCAGAAATGTCATGGTCAAAGACCAGCGCCATCTTCTCCATCAGACTATCCGCATCGCTGATGACAGAGGATCAGCCCAGGCGAGAGCGGTCCCGGTGAGTAGTGACAAAATGAACACTACACAGGAATCGTGGGAGGAGAACCGTGATGGTTGGGCCTTAAAAAAAATCAAACACTGTGAAAGAAAGTCCCGACACTTCCCAGACTCCTCGTCATAGTGGAGAGGGAGCTGGAGGTTGGGCTCCCTAACAGTGAGAGGGACGGGCAGAGAAGGGGGGCTCTCAGGGACTTGTGTGACAGTCACGCAGACAGTCCTCCTGGCGGCGCAGCCGATCCACTAACTGTCCCTGCTGCCTCTGGATAGCCAGCAGCTGATTTCTGAGGCCCTGAATCTTCTGCTCATGAGCGGCCAGGGCCGCGTGCTGGATGGCCAGAGCTTGTTCAATCGCTGGTAACTCCATAAGGCTTTTGTGTACTGTGACGGGGATGGGTTGGAGGACCAGACACGACCGAGAGGGGATCAAAAAGTTACCCACGAAACGTGGAATAACCACTAGTGAAAAGGGGGGAGAGTATTCTGCGAACAGAACAGATTAAATAAACAATGGGAAAAAACTCCCGGTGACAAGCTAACAGAAAACAACCCAGAAAAGAGGGCGAAACAGGCTCGAGACTCGAGCAGAAAGGAAAGAAAAGGCCTCTAGCTTGAGGGGAAAAGAAAAAAGGTAAACAGAAGTTACTGCCTCAAATAGGACAGGAAGGCAAAAGAGGAAAGAACCAAGAAAAGAGCGAAATAAAGGAAAGACAGATCCTAAAGATCTAAACCTAACTCTTTAACTAAGAAGGTTCCCGCGTTTCTTTTAATAACAAAAGGAATGCAGTCCTCCTGCTATACTGTTTACCTGGCTTAGCATGCATATAATGACACAAAAGCAAGGAGCAGAGAAAATGCTCTGCTTAAGTAGGAGCACGGACCTGCAGCCAATTAAGACAAATTGGTCTTAGAGAGGAACGGAAAAAAACGACTAGAGTGCCCTCTTGCGGCCCACAGTCGCCACAACCACCAGAAATAACTAAGCAGGCCCAAACCCATGACACACAGGGCTTTTTATGCAATAAAAACAAAATTCGGAAACACTAAAAAACCCAAAATTTAAATAAATAAATAAATAAAAATGTATAATTCAATCATACCGCCTATATTATTATATTATATTATATAACTACAGTAGATATATATGGATGGATAACTTGAAGGGTTTCTTCTCCTGACTTATTTTTCCATAGAGTTCAATAGGAAAATTTGTCAGGAGAAACAACCCTTCAAGTGATCCATCCATATCTACTGCATATCTGGCAGCAGAGTGATGGTTTGAGGCTCGTTTGATACCTCAGACCCTTGTTGACTTACAGCCATTTAGGCAACCATGGGTTCCATACTATTCCCGTGTAATTTACAGCTTAATCTAGTCCCACCCCCCAATTCCCATAGAGATCCATTCAAATGCAGAGAGGTTATAGTATTGCTTCTAAGAGTACCTGGAAATAAGATATCAGGAGTCTTTTGATATCCTTTTATACAGAATCATGATGGCATCACCTGTTTACCTGTGGAATACCTGTTTACCACAGAAGTTGTTTGAGAGAATGGCAAGAATGTGCAAAGCCGTTATCAAGGCAAATGGTGGCTACTTTGAAGAATCTAAAATATAAGACTTTTTTTATTTAACACTTTTTTGGTGTTTGCATAATTTAATTTGTGTTATCTCATAGTTTTGATGTCTTTACTATTCCAAAATGTGGAAAACAGTAAAAAATAACGGAAAAAAACCTTCTATGAGTAGGTGTGTCCAAACTTTTGACTGGTACTGTATATACGGTAACTGTATATATATGTGTGTGTGTGCTATATGATATGTACATCTGTATGTATGCGTATATAGTGTTTGTATATATGTGTTGAAGTATATGTATACACAGTTATATAGTATTTAATTATTGCTATTGTTTTTTTAATATCTGTTTATTGTTATTATTAATGTTTACTATGCTTTGGCAACACAATGTTATTTGTCATGCCAATAAAGCTCCATTTGTATTGAATTGAATTGAGAGAGAGAGAGAAGAGGGAGAGAGAGAGAAAACCAGAGAACCAGAGAGAGAGACTTACGGTGCTTACAGTGTGTTTAAAACAGAGGGCAGACATGGATGTGGACGGACTGTCTGTGGACATTTGCCTTTCATAATGTGTGTACCAACTCCCTTTTGTAGACTACATTTCAAACAATATTTGCACGCAAATTGAAAACAACAATGGCGTCCTTCATGGAAGAAGGTTACGGTATGCTTGGAGGCAAAATGACAGGTCTGTGCAGACACAAAAAATAGACTGCTGTGCGAACTGCCATAGGCAGCCGTCTGGCCAGGGTTTGTTTTGATGTCATTTTGGTCCACGCAGACCCTCCGGACGTCCTTATGCATACTTTTTTTGGCGACTATGAAGTGGCCTTTAGAAGAGAAGCATTATTTTTCATGTTCAAATTAAAAGCCATATAAACCAACTGTTAATAGGCAGTGCATTTGGATGCGTAATTACACGCCAGCTTCATTTAATGGACTTCAGCAGATTGCTCCACATCCCAATAAATAAATAAGCAAAACTTCATTACTTCAAAACATCTGCAATAACATGTTGCTGCTGCACTGGCTTCTAAAAAAGCAAAACAAAATTGAAAGACGGGAAATGCGTGGCAACATTCCTGTCAATATTCACACTGGGAGCCATGTTTTAAGTTTTTGCATACAGTTTAATAGCCAGTAAATCACTTCACTTCTCCATATCAACCATTGCAGGATGATATTATCGGAAGAGCCAGTGGACATGTGCATGCTGGCCTTTTTATCTGTGTTTTCAAAGAAAGAGACTCCATGCATTTCCCTTGAAAGCTCAGTTTTGTTTTCCATCAGGCTGATTTAATGAGGTCTAAAATGTGTTTCCCATCGTGTGTGCCCTGGTATGAAATGGCAAGACTCAACACATCTATGAATCCACCCGTACTCACACACATATTTCCACTTAAAGTAATATCACATCTCAGATTCTCTTCTAAACAACTCAATTTGTTCCGAATTTATTAAAATAATGTAATTTCATGTTGCACGCAAAATACACGGTTAATACGCAATGATAATGCACTGGCACACTTCCAGTCAGTTGTGAAATGCAATCATTCATTGGCTTATTTTTATTTATACTTCCTATGAGAAATTTGACGGAGAAAGTGCAAAATAGGATTTTAATTTGTCGGTGATGACCTGCTCGCCTTTTTGAATAGCAACCAGGTATTTTCAGAAGTGCCTTTGAGTATAGCACTGGAAAGCTGCTAAATGAAACTGCGGTCCCTCATGGGCAACAAACAACTAATCCCATCAGGCATAGCTAAATTATTCAAAGTGAACACAAAAGTCTGGACTTTTGAAAAACAATATTCGCTGATGCAAAGTCTTTTCCTTTACAGTTTAAGCATTAAGTCATCACTGGACTTCCCAGGCTATGTTGGTTAGTTTTTATAAGGGATTTTCCTGTGTCCTGAGACACAGAGAATATTATGGAGGACCAGGGGCGATAGACGGGGTCTCTAAAAGTGTCACACGTGACACCACAAAACGGAATATATTCCGTAGGGGAAAGGGAACAGAGAAAACACAAAAGACGAGAACAGAAGACAGCCCCCTCTCTCTCTCTCTCAGACAGAGATATAAGGGTAGAGACTGGAAAACGTAAAAGTCTCCCCGACAAAAGGACGAGGAACTCGTAACTTCGAGTAAATAAACAAAAATAACAAGCGAGGCTTGTAAACCTCCAAAAAACGGAGGAGAAATAAAAGGAAAATGAAATAACTGATAGTAACCCTAAAACTTAGGGTGAGTAGCACTCGTAGGCTTGAGTGTAGGAGAAAAGGAAAAGATAGACCGATAGCTGGAAAAGCAGAACCTCTCTAGCTCAATGGTGACGAGCTAGACTAACGAGAGGAACTGATTAAAGCAGAAAAAATAACGCGATAGATAGGATAGAGAGTTAGAGTAGCAGAAAAGAAGATCTTACTAACTAACTTACTAACGGGACCTTCCTGCTTTTGCTTAATAGAAATAATAAGCAAAACCAGTCTCCCAGTCCTATACCTTACCAGCTACCAGAAATACAAGATAACATGGAAGCGCCGGAAAAGGAAGACGCTGAGTTTAAATAGGTAGTGGAAGAGCCGAACAGGTGCAATCGCTGAGTAGCGAAATGAAAGGAAAACCCAACACGGACAATAAAACAGAAAAAAGACGTAGTGAAGGCGCTTAAAGGGGACGAGCAAGTAAAAAAGGAAAATAAGCCTGCAGACTATGACAGTTTTAAAACAACTGCATTTAATTGTGACACAAATTAAGGGCAAATGTTGATTGAATACAGGCCATAGTGTGACAGGATTCAAAAACTAATGTGAATGAAATACTCTACCCAAGACTAATGACAGTAATGCCAGCAAATGTGCTGTCACCCTCTTTCCTAAGTGCTAAAACAGTTTTAGGGTTTCCACACAACTGAACACAGTGTAATATTGAAATATTTGTGTTAAGATGGCTGGGTTTTTGTTCATGCTTCTGACCGGCTCCTCTCGCTGGAGGTTAATTTAACGTGGCCTGTTTTGCTGATACACTGAATACTTTCGCAGGGAATCACGGAGCCAGAGACGCATGACCGAGTGTGATTTCCCATCCGTCTCTTAGCAACGGCAGTTTGTGTCGTGCCCCGGGGAGACAAAATGTTTTGGCCTCCTTAGTAACTCCTGCCCAGGATCGTGGCAGCCATCGCAAATCTGAAGAAGTAATTTCGGACACAAGGGAGTCCCTGTCACAGAAAGTCATTATTTTGGCCCTGTTGATTTAGTCGTCCCCAAGGGTCAATTAATACTTTGCGGAGAGAGAAAGGGCTCATGCTCAAAGTTATTTCCTTAAGTCTTTATAATCTTATCAATTATCATTTGAGAAGTACTGATAAAGTAGCTTCGTGCACATTATCGTGGAGATAGCATTCGTCACACTGGGCTGATTTTTATGTTATTTACAAGTGTTTTACAAGGTCACAAGTGTTTCTCAGCTCTGGAGCCCTGGTGTAATTTTAGCTGATTCTCCATAAGCATAAGGTGTCTATAGCCACCACTTCCTGATGAAAAGGTAGAGAACCAATTAAACTTTCCACCGTGTGATTACCTAGGATTAATAATGATAATGACTGCTCATGTTCTAACATTTAAAGGGATAGTTCACTTTTTATTTATTTACTTTTTAAATATATATTATTTCAGTTTTAGCGTATGTTTGGGATTGTCCCAGAAACATAGCATTGCTGTACAAACTGCTTTTGGAGTTACTTGAAAAGTATTTTTTTAATCATTTATTTTTTTAACTTTAGCCCACAAACCTCCAAATGCTGCAATAGCATTTGTAAGGCCAGCTGGTCATCAAACACTTTTGTAAATATCTAAAATACCCTTCATTGTACATGAAGCACTGCTTGGCCCAATCTAAAAAATATGCCAGTATTGAAAAAACATCAAAAAAACCCAGAAAGTGAATGTGTCCTTGAATGTGTAACCTAACCTCCACAAGTTACATAAAAAAATGTCAGCCGTTTCTGTAAGGGAGCACCCACAAGGAGCCCTTTTTAAGATTTAAACTTTTTTTTTTTTTTTAGCATACCCTACATTTTAACTTCTATTGATTGGGATGGCAGGTATGCCATCTGCCAAGTTACAGCTTGGTGGGGCATGCCACATACCTATACAGCACCGAGAGTTTGGCACTTTTCAGGGTTTCCTACAGAAGTAACCACAATGACCATAGACTCTCAGCCCTTAAAAACATTAACTTCTGTATGTTCTGACCTCATGTAACCACACAGCATTCAGATACAACTTCACACATCCACACAATAAAGCCCCAAACTTGGGTTCTTTTGCCGTTTTTCTCCTTCTTCTTCTTCTTCTTCTTCTTCTTCTTCTTCTTCTTCTTCTTCTTCTTCTTCTTCTTCTTCTTCTTCTTCTTCTTCTTCTTCTTCTTCTTCTTCTTCTTCTTCTTCTTCTTCTTCTTCTTCTTCTTCTTCTTCTTCTTCTTCTTCTTCTTCTTCTTCTTCTTCTTCCCATTTTCCTGCCAAACTGCTTGCCTCCGTCGCGATGTTATCCAATGGGGAGAATTATTATTTGAGGGTATGGTCCGTATACCTGCTCATCAAGCTTATCGTCCAATAAAAACGCTTCATACTAATGTTTTTTAATGTTAATGTAGCTAATGGCTTCATGCTTTCCAAGAAGCTACTGTGGCTTAGTGGTTAAAACTGCAGTCTCTCACACAGTGGATATTGGGTTCGAGCCCACCAGGGCACGTGTATTTTCCACAAAGACTGTTATTATTTTCACATTGACACATTAACGTATTTTTATTGCAAAGG
This sequence comes from Synaphobranchus kaupii, assembly GCA_029718625.1. Taxonomy (NCBI): domain Eukaryota; kingdom Metazoa; phylum Chordata; class Actinopteri; order Anguilliformes; family Synaphobranchidae; genus Synaphobranchus; species Synaphobranchus kaupii. The sequence goes on along the minus strand of CM056384.1, from coordinate 15,480,923 downwards.
CAAAAGAGGTTTACAATATTAACTGTTCAATGTTTCACTTGTATTATATCACACCCTCCCCAAACCGGACGCTCGCTTTTGTCTGGTTTGGGGAGGGTGCTACGCTCTGCTCTTGCGGTCATGACTGACTGACTGTGGAAACCCCTTGCCTCGGCCAACATTTCTTTATTCATTAATTTCTTCACTTCAGCTCTGTTCACTTTATCCTTTTCACACATAACACAAGGTCACCATAAAATTAACTACTAGGAAAATTAAGAATTTACGATAATATCTGATTCATGGTTAGTCACTTATAAATAAATAGATAGCCTCCGAATGTGGCTCTAGTCTACGCTACTCTGCTGATAATGTAGCTTACTGCAAACACTTTTAATTATAATTATTATAATAATAATAAGAAGAAGAAGAAGAATCTCTGGTATGTACTTTCTTAGTAGTATCTACTGTTTTCTTTCTGGCTAAGATTCCTGGGAAATATGCATTGTCCAATTAAGCTTGTTCGCCAACGTTACTTCCTGCTTCTCGTCAGGAAGCAGAAACAAGCTAGGCTACTACGAAGCGAATCAACATGCATTATAGCCTACATTCATTGCACTACAGCAAACGAAACTAAACCTAGCTGTCCGGTACCAAAACATTTCCCGCAGGTAACGTTCTACACTACCGGAAAAAAAACTCTGCTGTGCAGAAACTCACTAGCGAGTTACGCATCCGGCAATCCAGTGTTGAATAGCCTAACGTTAAATGTATGTCATAGAATACTAATAGCCCTATTTTAACCCTATAAACTTCACCCCTAGTGGTTGAGACGCATGCGACTCAATTACAGTATTCATGTTCATCTGAAAATATAAACTACAGCTTTAAGAAAACCCCGTAAATTTTGACGCAGTATTTTTTAAGAGGAAAACCTCAGCTTCTCCAGTTACACTGCAGTGCAATAAATTAGGAGGGCGTTATTAATAGCCCAAAGCACTTACGACCCTCCTCTGGCTACAGCCACAGACTGTAAAATGCACCGTTTATACACGCTAAGAAAATCATGTTCACGTATAGAAACAATAATATTTTTTTAAAACGTTGTACAAATGAGCAATCGCCGTTTTCTCTTGCTTACTGTACTATATACAGTACCGATGCACTTTCGTTTTAGAAGACACCTCATTTTTTTCTCCAAAATCTCTCATATAAATATGCTTAAGAAACCAAGTACTTACCAGTATATTCAGCTACAGCTGTTTTGTGATGAACCCTGCAGAGTTTATCTTGTTATATTTCGCCAAAGTCCCGTACAGTCGACATTTCCGCAGCGACCACCCCTCTCACTGAGGGCTGAAATACGTTGCTGTACTTGTGTGAATACACACGCGCTTTCATAAGTTCTTTTTAAAACGTATTTAAATACATTAGGCGGCGTATGTTATGGTTATTATATATACACTGTATGTGACTATTCTGAAATAAATGTATTCTATAGCAAATTTCTGAATGATACAGCTTCTTCTTCAGTTCGAACTTAAAACCATGGATGTGCAGGGACTATTTTTTTAGATATTGACATTTAAATAAAACTAGTAGAAACCAGGAGGAAATTGCCTCAAAAGGGCCAAAGTAAATACGGTTAAAACTGTATTTCCATATTTTACTGATGCAAACTATTTAGGCTGTACTAGCTATTTAGGCTGTATGTCTTTCAGCTAGAATGTGTTTGCGTCTAGCCCATTGTGCATGTATGTCTCCATGTAGACTTGGTTCATTCATTTACATGCTTCTTCATGATCCATAGCTCAGGTGGTGCTGTTCATTGTATTTCATTACACATTAAATACTGCTCATCTACAAACTCTTTTAATGTAATTGTGTGCTGTCTGTAATAGGATAACTGTTCTCATTCTTGTGAATAGAGGTTAAGCGTTATGGTTAAGCGAATGTCTGCATACATTTCTTTGGAATGCATGTCTCTCTCCGTGTTTATCTTCATGCATTATTCATCATTAGTTAGCTATAAAAAATAAGTGATATCAGATCAAAAACGTCTACGACGTAAAAAAAAAGCCAAGTTACTCACGCATAGCCTACATAGTGCTGTCCATAAGTTCTTAATTCCAACTTGCAAAAACTAGGCCTGCCTTTAAAAGTCTTGATATCAAAATGTGGCCAAGTTACTACTACCAATATTGCCTATCGTAGCTCACACTAAATTAACTAGCTCTATTCCAAAGCAATGCTATCCAAACTTTCCTAAATTATTTAATGCAACTTGGCCCTGTGTTTCTTCATCTTACCATCTCAAGAGAATGTGGTCAATGAAACTGTATGTGCCACATCAAACTGCAAAATGAAAATAATTTATAGTGGAAATACTCTGATTCAGATTTCTTACACTTAGAAATTAAACAGAAAAATTACTACACTATAGGGCATGTTTGAACAACTGTCTGCATCCACTGCTTTGGCTGAAAAGCACAGAATGAATAAAATGTATTATTATTATTATTATTATTATTATTATTATTAGGGGTCCAAGCACATAGTGCTGGAACCCTATTGTTATTGCTGGTTTTATTATTATTATTTTTATTCCCACATACGGTACAATTGCAGCAAAACCACATGATAACTTTTGCTGAAACATTGCACACATGTAGCCATTGTGACAAGACACATGTACAGCGAATTCCAACCGAATTGACCTGATGGTGGCGCTATAGAGAAAAAGTGAACTTTTATAAACTTTTTGGGCTATAACTTTTGAACCGTTTAGCCTATCTTCAAAATTATTTTTGCTTCAAATTCGTTGGTTCATGGCAAATAACTGCCATTAGGATCAATGAGGTCTGCCATATTGGATCTTTTGCAAATTTGCATTTTGTGAAAAACCTATAAAATCGAACTCCTCCGAGACCATTTGACATATCAACATGCAACTCACACCCATTTGTTCAGGGGACGATTCTCTAAAGAATCACAAAGTGATTTTCCTGATTTTCCAAATATCCTGATCGCAGTAAGCCAATAAAAACTATTGTGGGCGTGGCTATTCACAAAAACGCTAATAACTCTTCAATTCTTCAATGGATATTAATAAAATTCAGTTTCTGTACTTGCACTGACCTTCGGAGCTAAAGTATTGGCTCAATAGAATCAAATGGTGGAGCATAGAGCATAATATATTTTTTTTAATTCATAAATTCATAAGAAATCACCATTATTTTTTTGACATTTAAAACTTGCTGTAGTGATCAATTTCCTCATCTGGAACATATGTATGTCCCATATATGTCGCTGCCATCTTGGATTGGCCGCCATTTTGGAAATGCTATTACTATTTCCCTTCATGAAAAATCACTGTTGTGTTTTAAACATTGAAAATTATGTGTCGTGATCAATCACTGGGCAGCTACAGGTTATCTGTTATGGCGTAGCGGTAAGAGCAATGGCTTGGTATGTTCGAGACCCGGGTTCAATCCCCATCATAGGTTACTTTTCTTTTCGATGAAAACAATGCACCGTTTGTTATGCTTTTCACACTTAATCGCAAAGGCGAAGAGATTTTACTATACTCGTTACTATATTAACTATTCACTGTTTCACTAGTACTGAAATGAGTGAAACAAATAAAGTTTTAATAAAGAATTTGGCTTTTTCCTGCCAAATTCTTCATCAAAAATGCTCCATACCCTCCAATAATTCTCCCCATGCAATACAGCATCTGCAATGGCTTTGTGGTTAGAGCGATTGCCTTCGATCTGGGAGGCCCGGGTTCAAATCCCACCGCGTACCGAAGGTTGCGTTTTTTTCGACAACACAACATGCACTTTCTTATGCTTATCACATCTACAAATCTTATTTTCACATTAATGGGGTAGGAAACACTAAAAGACATTTTTTGAGTTAATATCTAGGCATTGCCTCAGATTGAAGGTCTCTTTCATGAATGTCTTCTCAAATTATTCAGTTTACCCAGAATTAACTGAAGGTGGTGGTCTGAAAACAGTTTGACCTTTTATACATATTCATGTTTAGACACTCATGTCATGTAGCTACATGTGTCTCACGTATACCTTCTGAGACTCGATTGTAAAAGGAAACCAATGTAACATGATGACAACAAAATTACAAACCTTATGCTTGGACCCCGTATAGTCGCTGCTTGCAGCTATATTTATTATTATTATTATTATTATTATTATTATTATTATTATTATTATGTATCTATTGATTTATTTATTTGGATTTCTATCAAAACCTGTGTGGTCCTACAGAGCATAGATATCCTTGTGTTCACAAAATTCTGTTTGCAAATATCATCATCATTTTTGTATGCATTTATTTATTCATCACCCCTTTCTCTATTGTACATGATGTTTCTTCATATAAATATCTGTTTGTGAATTGTAAAGAATGCTGTAGCAGCAGTTAACATTTTAAAACCTGTACATTTTCTAAAGTAAACTTGCCAACAAAGTACAACCATATCCTTTCTGGAGTGTAATTATTCATCAACTGTTAAAAACATTCATTGAAATCATATGTTGTTCCATGAGGCACAATCTCTTCACATGCAAAGAAACACAGGGCCAAGTTGCATTAAATAATTTAGGAAAGTTTGGATAGCATTGCTTTGGAATAGAGCTAGTTTATTTAGTGTGAGCTATGATAGGCAATATTGGTAGTTGTAACTTGGCCACATTTTGATATCAAGACTTTTAAAGGCAGGCCTAGTTTTTGCAAGTTGGAATTAAGAACTTATGGACAGTGCTATGTAGGCTATGTGTGAGTAACTTGGCTTTTTTTTACGTCGTAGACGTTTTTGATCTGATAAGACATTATACCGTAAAGGCATTTAAAATGTAAAACTGAGCGAAAATGTAAATATTTGCTTTAATTTCATAATTGCCCCAGGTTAGTACGTAGCTTTCCAAAGATGAAAGTTTGTTTAACCCCCTGAATTTCCCTTTGGGGAAAATAAAGCTGAACTTGACTTGACCTATCCCGTCACTCCACTTGTTTGATCACTACAGCTTGCATGGTACTTGTGGATGATCATTAACACCAAGGTTCAGTAGAGTTCTGTTCCCTATTACACCCACAGGCAACAAGCAATCAACTTTTAAGGCTGACATTTCCAGGAAGTACTCATATTCCTCATTAAAAACAACTATCTGTTGTACAGATACTAAGAAATTATGATTCAGAACCAGAGAAGTGAGCTCTCTTCAGTGCAGCACCGAGTAGACAAGCTAGATCTTGCAAACTAGGGAACCTTGAATGATTTCACCAAATGGGTTGAAATAAGTCTCTTTTCAAACCTCTTTTAACAGAACTGCTAAAAATGAAACTGATTGAATGGATCAATCAGACTGCAGATTGAAGAGCTGTCTGGAACAGCACTTTGCGGGTGGAGGGTGTAACCCAAGAGCGAAAAAGAGGTCGCTAAAAGCTTATGACCCTATTTATGGTGTATGATCTACAGGTTAGGAAAAACTGAATATGAATCATGAAGCAATAAGAGCCACCCTGCGAACAACAGGTAGAGTGTGCGAAAAGGGAAACACACTGGCTCTCTCTACAGAAGCGTGGATTCAATCAATGTTTGTCCTTAATCTAGACAGATAAATGCGAGTATCTGTCTTCGGTAAAAGTGTGATGAGATCATTTTTTCTGATGGCTGAACTCGAACAGTGTTTGTGAGAGGAAGAAAAAAAAACCCAAAACAAACTATTAAATTGTGAGTCATAGTTACAAATGTTGATTAAATCCTGGTCAGGTTGTAATCTTAACAGCTTGTTTTAATTTAAATTAGCTGATGGTCCGAATGTCTCTGTGGGAAAGTTTTTTCCCCCTTTCCACATTTTAGCACCATCACTTCCTTGAGTTCAGATGACTAATTCAACTGGAACATTCTCAGGGGCCCTTATCAAAGGTCAAAGTTCAACCAGAGGCCTTCTTCCAGTAATAGGTGAATTTTGTCCAATGAGAAATGGCAAGGGGGTCTCCATTTAGCGATTCATTTCAGACTATTCACTACAGGTTAAACGAGGGAGAAATTACTCCAGCCCCTCCACTTACATGTGTTAAATCCAGTAAAGAAGAAATGAAGGCAGGGGTGAAGCTACAGCTCACAGCTAATAGGTACTTAAGGGCAAACCAAGACCCATCAAAGCCGGGGGACAAAACACTACAATTGGCCTTGATAAATTAGCAACCATTAGTGATAGTGGTCTGAGTAACAACCCAGTAACAAACAGGTGTCTGATTTATTTTATTTTTAGTCAACATTATGACCCCTTATAATAAGTTATTCCCAGTGGCATGCCTTGGTCAAGGAAAAGGTAATAAGAACCATAGAACATGTGCAAAGCAGTAATAGTAAGCTTGTTGTCATTTGTAACGTTGTTTTCTGATGAGCTGAACTGTAATCCTCCTAGAGGAAGTTGAGAGGAAACTGGGCCACCATACCAGGTAAACTGGGCTCACAGCAAAAACCAAATCTTAACAAGCATTTTAATATTATATTTACACTTTAGAATCTTATTTCTGTTACTTTTTTGCTGAATATCTGCCAGTGGGGTGAAATAGTTTTACTAATTTCAAGATTTGCCAGTGGGGTAAGATTAAGTAACTTAAAACAAGCTAATATTTTCCACTTTTGAGAAAGAAAAAAAAGATTTTAAGTTTACAAGACTAAAACACTTGTTAAGACAGACATTTTTTGCAGTGCTTCAGATCCTCCCTGTCTGATGGGTGCTTCTCCCACACACACCTGGTGAGCAGGTAAGCGGCCTGGCCCACATGCCAAATCACAAGGCCGCAAAACAGCCTTAGAAAGAAGTAGTTTGATATGTTGCTATGACACACTGCTTAGTACACACACACATACACACACACACACACACACACTCACATTGCTCTCATCTAAGTGAAGATATGATGAAATAACATTGCTATTGGTAGTTTTAGCCAGGTTTCCAGACATTGCATCGGATTAAACTGCATTAATCATAGCAGAATGGGTGACTGTTAATCAGAGGTAACAGAAATAAGTTTCAGTTTTTAAAATAAAAGAAAATGGTTGTAGGAAATACCAGTGTATTTTTGTATGTACACACATTTTTGCATTTCAGGTATATTTGTATAAGTTCCTTTGTTCCCATTGTGTGTGCCTTCTACAGGTGAGAAAAGGTGTGTGATTCGGGGCTTCAGATAAAGGTGTGTGTTTCAGGGCCTCAGATAAATGTGTGTGTTTCAGGGCCTCAGATAAAGGTGTGTGTTTCAGGGCCTCAGATAAAGATGTGTGTTTCAAGGACCTCAGATAAAGGTGTGAAATGCGACCAAACAATCCAAAAGGCATTTCAAAAAATCTGTTTTCAGTTTTATATGAAAGAATTATTCTGAAGAAAGCAATGAGATGGTTACAGACACTCCAGAAGGCAGAACACAAGCTGAACATTATTATACACATCCAGAGCTCCCTCACCAGCACATCCAGAGCTCCCTCACCAACCCATCCACAGCTACCTCACCAGCGAACAGAATAAATAAAAGTGCCAACTCCGATAGCATGGAAGCAAACAGGCTGCATCAGTGCATCTATACAGGAATTTAAAGCCTGCTTTGCTACCAAAGCCCTTTTGTGCCCTCTGCTCATGCACCAGCATGTGATGCTCTGTAATGGACAGAATGCACGTGCACCAGCAAGTAATCCTCTGTAATGAACAGAATGCTTGTGCACCAGCATGTAATGCTCTGTAATGGACAGAATGCACGTGCACCAGCAAGTAATCCTCTGTAATGAACAGAATGCTTGTGCACCAGCATGTAATGGTCTGTAATGGACAGAATGCTTGTGCACCAGCATGTAACGCTCTGTAATGGACAGAATGTATGTGCACCAGCATGTAATGCTCTCTAATGAACAGAATGCATGTGCACCAGCATGTAATGCTCTGTAATGGACAGAATGCTTGTGCACCAGCATGTAATGCTCTGTAATGGACAGAATGCTTGTGCACCAGCATGTAATGCTCTGCAATGGACAGAATGCTTGTGCACCAGCATGTAATGCTCTGCAATGGACAGAATGTATGTGCACCAGCATGTAACGCTCTGTAATGGACAGAATGCTCATGCACCAGCATGTAACGCTCTGTAATGGACAGAATGCTCGTGCACCAGCATGTAATGCTCTGTAATGGACAGAATGCTCGTGCACCAGCATATAATGCTCTGTAATGGACAGAATGCTCATGCACCAGCATGTAATGCTCTGTAATGGACAGAATGCACTACCATTTACTTTCAGCCCCAGACCCTATGTTCAGCAGGACGCTGCCTGTGATTGACTGCTGGGCCATTTCCAGGGTTACTGTCCCATTTTAGCCAAATAGTCCATTCTGTTCCAAATGTTGTGCTTTTGATCTACTGCTATATGGACCTGCCTAATGATGGCTCTTGTATTGTAATGCAAATGCAATTATTTAGCAAAACAAGCAAATTAATTTGGTGCCATATTTTGGCAAGGCAATGTTGGCAACCCTAACTGGTCCCAACTCCATAAGCCATAAGGAAAGAGACAGATAGCGTAGAGCATTAAAAAATAGGCAGCTGTATTCAAACTGTGGAACTACCTGTTTATTTGGTATGGAGGTTTTTAAAGGAAAAATACACAGTACATACTGTATATGGAAATAACATGAAACAGATATAGCTTGGCTTTTGCCGCATTTATAGCCCAGGATGTGTTATGTGTTTCTACAGCACAGGCTTCTGGGGCCATGTGTAAATCCAGGCTGCAGCAAAAGTGTTTCTACAGCACAGGCTGTTGGGGCCATGTGTAAATCCAGGCTGCAGCCAAAGTGTTTCTACAGCACAGGCTTCTGGGGGAATGTGTAAATCCAGGCTGCAGCAAAGTGTTTCTACAGCACAGGCTTCTGGGGGAATGTGTAAATCCAGGCTGCAGCAAAGTGTTTCTAAAGCACAGGCGTCAGGAGGCATGTGTAAATCCAGGCTGCAGCCAAAGCTTAATGAACCATAGCAATAGGGTTTCTGTACTCTTCATATTTCATAAGCCTGCTGAGCTCTGTGTGCCTACACATACCCATGTCTCACATGCAAGCATAGACCGTACAGAGGCTCTAATCAATGGCCTGTTCGTTTACTGTGGAATTTCCCCCGAGATGCGGCTGAATTGGATTTGCAGTTTTGAACCATGTCGGCTTTTGTTTGGCAGCAGGCATTCATAAGACTCAGACAAAAGCCTCGTGACCCAACGGCGTTCAGAGACATGAGCGAATGCGTGAACGTGCATTACAGGAGGTCCAGATACGTGACTCGCCTCACACTGCTGGTCACTAATAGAAATGGGGTTACAGTGTGCCGGCCCAAAGAAGACTCTGTAGAATGGGGAAGTTCATTATCATACACACACACATACATACATACAGTGCATACGTACATATGTACGTACGTACGTACACACACACACACATACATACATACTGTACATACATACAGTATGTGTGCATTTTGAACCCACAGCACACAGAGGTCTTTTTACCTAATTGGATGGGGGCTCTCAGTTCCTGTGCATATCTACGGTACAGAAAATGAATATTGGCTCCAGAGGCATTGACTATTCTTCTCCAAAGGCAGTAGCATAACAACAATAACAGCAAACAATATTGGTAAATTCCCAGTCTATTATATGAAGTCACAATGGATGTGACGGATGTGATGTTGAGCTAAGTTCTCAGAAGTAGTGAAGACCACAGTCACACAGAGACAGATCACAAAGCCATCAGAAACATTGTAGTGCACTCTTTTTCTCATTTTCACAGGCATGTATAATTTACTGTCTATAGCAGCCTTTTATTGGAGTGAAAAGTCTCATCTTAATAGCAGTCGCAGCTTGCTATTAAGTTATAGTAGCCATTATCATAGGCAATTATTTGCATGAGAACACAACTAAAGCGAAAAAGTAAAAAAAATTGAATTTTGCCTGTATTAGTAGTTGCATGTAGTTATTCCAGGTAGGTGTGCATTTTAATAACATCTTGTCTCTTTTAAGCGTGATTATTCCAGGTAGGTGTTAGGAGAACCGATCGGAACCACACACAGACACCAAGATGTAGTAGAGTTCAGGCTTTATTCAGAGTCGACAGAAAAGGGTCAAAGTCCAGCAAACAGTGTAATACAGGACAAGCAGAATCGTAATCAAGTCCAGGCAGGGGTCAGGGTCCAAGCAACCAGAACAATGCGGAGAAGGCAGGGCGAAGTCCCAGAAGAGGCAGGGTTCGGAACCGGGAGATCAATCCGTGGGGGGCTGGAGAACAGGAGGGCGAAGGGCTGGAGCGGGGCTTGGACGAAGACAGGTAAGGCAGGCAGGAGAACAGGAGCAGGACGGGACAAAACAGGACACAAGACGATCTGGTACAGAACAGAGAAACAGGTGAGCTTATATGCTAGACTGATGACGAGACAACATGAGGAAACACAAAATGGGTAAAAGGTAAAATGTGAAACGGAATACAAATACAGAAAACACATAGAAACGGAACCAGGAACTGAATTATGACACTGAGGCACGGGACGTTACAGTACCCCCCCCCCCCCCCCCCCCCCCCCAAGGGTGACCAGGCGCGTTCTGGATGGGGAGTGAGGGGTCGGATGTTGCGCTCGGAGACCCAACTCCGTTCCTTGGGACTATACCCCTCCCAGTCAACTAAGAATTGGCGACCACGCCCTCTGTGCCGAACGTCCAGGCGGCAGCGGACGGTGTAAGCAGGCCCGCCATCGATGAGTCGGGGGGAGGAGGGGGACGGACTAGAGGGCTGAAACGAGAGGTTACACAGGGTTTAACATGAGACACATGGAACACAGGATGGATGCGGTGTGGGGAGGTGGGAGGTTTAAACAGACAACAGTGGGGCTGATGACACAGGCGATGGGAAAAGGGCCAATGAAACGGGGTTCTTGACGGTGATGTGATTTAATCCACGGTAGTCAATGCATGGGTGGAGCTAGCCGTCCTTCTTGCCCACGAAGAAGAATCCTACTCCTGCTAGGGATGAGGAGAGGCGAATGATTCCTGAAGCCAGGGATTCCGCGATGTACTCCTTCATGACCTTGGTCTCGGGAATGGAGAGGGAATACAGGCGGCCTCTGGGGGGCAAGGATCCGGGAAGCAGGTCAATGGGCCAGTCATAGGCGCAGTGAGGAGGGAGAGAGCAGGCTCGGGAGTGGTTGAATGCCTGGCGGAGGTCGTGATATTCACTGGACACCCTAGTGAGATCAATCGCCTCTTCCTCCTGAGGCGGTTGGGTCCTCACGGAGCTGGCAGCAGAACTGAGGTGGCATTTGGGACTCCAGTTATAATTCCCCGACTCCAGTCTATCTGGGGATTGTGCTCAGTGAGCCATGGTGATCCGAGCTCAATTGGGATGAGGGGCGACTCCAGGACAAACAAAGAAATCTCCTCCCAATGATTGCCGGAAACCAGAATCTCCATGGGGCTGGACACTTCTCGGATCTCTGCCAAGGGAGTCCACTATTTCAGAAGATGTTTGAGGGGTTCGTTTTTCCACCTTTATCATTTAGAAAACATTGCTGTGTTTTATGTAGCCTATAGCAAATAATAAACCTGCCTTTGATTCCCCCTTTGCATGGAATTCAGCAGTACATTTGTTAACAATAAAGTTCAATCCATTTTATATCTCAGAAACAATATTGCATACATGTTTCTTTATCGTCAGTTATCGGATATTTGAGTCATAACACAAGCTAAAATACTTCATGCGTTTGTGTGTGGAGACCTGCCCTGGAACATTGCCATTTTCTCACTATTTGCAGTTCTTTGTCGAGTTTAATTAACAGTACCACATTACACAGCACAACAGCCAACTGAATATAAACAATTATTTTTACATTATTTTAAAATAATTTTCTAAAATGGGAACAACTGAATTGCTTATAAATACTGACATTCAACATTACTGACAGGGGGATATAAAAAAGTGGCAATTTCAGTGAAGTATTGTTTCTAAATGAGAGCTCATCCCAGCTTTTCACAGAGTTCACAGTCAGAAACGCCTCCAGATCAATTTTTAAGGCTTTTTATAATAAGGGATTATTATATTATAGTCAGTATTCAGCATTTAATGTTTTTATGAGGGCTACCCGTGTATAAATAATAATAATAATAATAATAGTGATTTTTTTTACATGCAATATCTCAAAGTGGTAATAATTTGTACATTGGCTGTACAATGTGACATTTTGCAATATGTTATACCCATTACTGATATATAATGCAACTTCTGCAACTTCAGTCAGAGCAATCATTATTGTTAGTAGGTTACTTCAGCCCTGAGACCAGGAGAGAAAGTGAAACTCCCTACAACATGAATGACAGTGTTTTTAGCCTTAGACATATGTGACAAGACTAAAACCACAAATAATGTACTTTTTGCATGTCTTGCTTCACATGCTAGTTAGCACACCAGCCATGACCATACTAGCTAGCTAGCTAGTAACTAATGTTGGTCAGTTAGCTAGCCTGCTGTTGCAGCTGACCACTTGTTTATTTAATTTCACAAGAAAATTGCTTTCAAATTGTTAATGAAATACATAATTAAAGTTAAATGATCTCTTTAGCTATCCACTCTTCTCCACAGAAGCATCTGCTCTGCTGAACTCCTCCCACATGAGCACTTTCAAATTTGTTGCCCACCTTCACTCTGTTTTGATTGGTTACCTGATTGAACCAATCATTATATTTCCTGACCTTAGGGCATGTTTCAATAAGCAAAACTCCCATCTGCACTGCATATGCCATATTAGCCTGCAAATAGCATATCATATTTCACAGCATTACATAAGAGTTGAACTAGCAATACATAATACAGTCCCTACAGTTTAGTATAATTAAATTAGAAACCATTCTAGTGTAAATCATGTTCAAGGAAGGCAAATGAAATGCATTTACAGTACAAGGTACTGTTTATATATCTGCCATAGAATAGTTAAAGAGGCTCATATGGAAGCATTGCCTCTGTGATTATTATGCATTTTACACATTACTAGACTTCACTGTTTTTACACATTACTAGACTTCGCTGTGTTCCACAATTCTGACAAGAAAAATTGTATCTCAATACTTTTCAAAGCTAGTTTTCTGAGTGCATTATTAAACATTGCGATAAAGGCTGATATCATTGCCTCATAAACTACAGTGGCCTTTGAAATAACCCTGGAGTATAGAACACACAGGCAGGTGTAGGCTATGACGTAACTCGTTTGAAATGTGTTGCTTCATCTAACTGCAGTCTTTTCTGATTCACCAAACGTCCTGCAATGTTACAAATCTTTCTGTACAGGCGGAAAGTATGGGGGAGTTATATACAGCTATATTCAAAACAGTCCAGTAATCCCGCTTAATTTGTTATCCAAGAGTTATTTTCCGCTAATGCATAAGTGTAATATATAACAAGTTTTTTAAGAATACCTTTGAAGAGTTCTCAAACATTGTCAGTCACACTAGAGCTGTTTAAATAAAATGAGAACTTTGATGGAAATATGTGCTTAAGGCTGAACACCATTTAAATATTCACTCAGTTGTGAATATTTGATATTATTAGCAGATAAAGAGAAGCAAATCAGTAGAAGCGTTTGGGAAGCCAAGGCTGCCACAGTAATTTGAAATGGCTTTCTTAAAAACAAAATGTGAAATGCTGTGGCAAGATTCTTTTCCACATATAGAATGGCTAAATTCATCACAACCTCAGTATACAATAATATATAGGAAAATGTACTGTGGTGAACAAAAACATGTAAATTACATATTACACCAGGAATTTACTGACAACATGATTACAAAACACAACCTTCTTTTTAGTCACGGACCCCTTTCTTCACACTGGCAGTGCAACATTTGCTTCTTGTACGTATGTAGGCCTATGTATGCTACGGGCTAATAAGGTGAATGGTGAAATTGGGAGCAAATGTACATTATTATTATTATTATTATTATTATTATTATTATTATTATTAAATGCAATATAATACGCTGTTCTTGTCCTTGTCCTAGGTCATTTATCTGGCCAACCAAATGTTTTACTGAATATCTGCATTACGAAACAGGATATTACTCGGCTGATGAGTAAAAAACCAGGGAAAGTTCCCCATGATAACGTTTATTTTGGAATAGTCCTGTATTTTAAGGGCGCTGTCCTTATCGAATTGAATCGCAACACTACAAATGTGCTATTAACCGGAAGTGCGTGGGAACGTCTAGCAGGGAATAAAGCCGTGGTGTTCACACGAAGTTCATAATATTTCAACACTTTGGTCCGACAAACGTATTTTTTTTCTGGTTGTTCTAATGGCTGCAAAACTTAACTGGTTTATGCTATACACTGGTATACTTCTGTATTTTTCGCACTTATGTTATTGCAACTTCGATACAGAAGAAGGTAAGATGCATTTTCCATTTATCAAATGGTGTAGCCTAACTTGTTTGCTTGTGTTGGGTTTTTCAGTCCCACGACTTGAAAAGTGCAGTCCTGTCATCAGATATCCCACTTACAATTACTTTTACTCTAAGCACATATAAAATTCGTACATATTCTAAACAGAAAAGTGATGTTTTCATAGACAGCAAGTTCATCAAATAAACTTTTTTTATTCACAGGAATGAATTGATCACTCAGTTACAATGATCGCAACGATTATTCTGAGACAACGATTATTCTGAGAATTATATCGGCTAACTTTCGTATAGTTGTTAAAGACTACGGTCCGTGGATGTAGTAGTGAGATATTAAGAAGTATTTTATTTGTAGATGGATATTAATGAATTCCGCCACCGACATAATAATAATAATAATAGCAGAAGAAGAAAACGGGTTCTTTTACATTCGATTAAGAACAATAGACGGTACGTATAATTCTACCAGCACGTGGCAATCAGCAAAATGTCTATAATATAAAAATAGAGGGGACTAAATTAACTAAAATGGCATCTCTCCCACAAGCTGAGTAGCCTAATTTAGAGCAGTGCCATGAAACATTATTGCCACTGATCTTTTCAGTGTTTCCAAGTTTTATTAGTTTCCATTACTGGGATGAAGTTATTGTTGTTGTTGAGGTTGTTGCTCTTGTTGTTAAGGAAGTGAGACGTGTTAAACATGGACTACACTAAATTAACCTATAACAATTGGCAATTGAAATTTGTTGTTTACTGATACACAGTGTACAGTACGCTATACACAGTGCTCCACACATGCTTGTGCGCGAATACACACACACACACACACACACACAAAACAGAAGTAGTTCATCAGAACTTAAATCGCTTATTTACTGCTTATTTACAGTTATGCTCTAATTTTAATGTCCGTATTCCTTGCAGAGCTGTAGCTGTAATTTAGTGAAGGTAAATAAACAATTAGATTTTTCACATCTACATGATTTACAGGTTTTGCATTCTCACAGTTGCCAGATGCTCCCCTCGAACAGCAGCTTATTAGAGTGATTTTTGAGCTCAATTTTATATATTCAGAACATTTCGTGGGTGGGAGGGGAGGGGCTGTAAAATTTATCCAGGAATGCAACTATTTTGCTACTTTGTGGCATAGATTGCGCTTAATTCTGCTAACCTTGAGGGGTATGGGGTAGTGGATCTGTGAGCTTCTGTGATGTGAGGATGCTCTGGCACTCAAATATAATATAAAAATATAATATAAAATATTATAACCTGGCACTTAGTGGTAAAAATATTTGCTTTATTTATGGTCAGCACATATTCTGTGGGACTGTTAAAAGAGTGAGGTGTTTTTAAAGATTATTGAATTGATGTCACCATATTGTAGGCCCTATGTGTATGGAAAATATCTTTTTTAAATAGCAAATAACCTTTTTGGTTCACTTTTAAAACTCTTAATGTAATGTAATGCCTGATTTTTGTATTGTGTGTACTTGTATACCTTTCAATGACCAATCAGTGAGGGATGGTAATAATAACCAGTGCTTTATTCATTCTGTGCTTTCCATATGCTCTGAATTAAATTGGACACTCTTAGGCCCCGTTCACATTACAGCTAAATACGGTTGTCGCTCCTCATTTTAGTGCTTAATCCGGTCAAGTTCACACTTACTATGGTTATGAACGAGAGCGACAACTAGTAGTAACGAGTCGTGTTTGGAACAGGTAGCGACTACCAAAGTTGACTCCTATTCATTACATTACATTACATTATAGGCATTTAGCAGACGCTCTTATCCAGAGCGACTTACACAACTTCTTATTACATTTATCCATTCATACAGCTGGATATATACTGAAGCAATTCAGGTTAAGTACCTTGCTCAAGGGTACAACGGCAGTGTCCTACCTGGGAATCGAACCTGCTACCTTTCAGTTACAAGTCCAGTTCCTTAACCATTATACTACACTGCCGCCTATTCCTATGCAAATGAGCTTGGTTGTGCGAGTGTGGACGGGAACGGGAGTGGACAACTGGTATCAGATGCGCTGTGATTAACTTAGCATGCTCTATGGAACTCAGGGAGTGTTGCAAAGGGCGACGTAAAATAATCTTTAGTTGACGTTGCTTCATTCGTTGCCAGATCAGATGTGGAAACACACGTTTTCTCCAGCTTCTCTCGGCAAAGATTAACAATAACAGAATGGCCGCATCCATGTTTGTTGAGATTGGAGATCACGTTTACACCTGCGCGATAATTTAAATGCGAGATTTACATTCAGAGCAAATATCACGCTATTACAAACTTATTTGACAGTGTTGTAAATACAGGAGCGAGTCCTGTTACTCGTTCATACTTGTAACAACTTGTAAGCTTTCTCTGTTTTCTAATGCGTGTGTGTACGGACACAGAAGATGAACAACTGCAGCTAATAACTTTGGTTGTCGAGTCTGAAAATGCAAGTGTGAACAGTGCCTTAGAAAAAAAGAGGAAACCTTTTTTTTCTTTATGGAACCCTCTATTGTAGGTGTAAAAAGTGTGAAAGCTCCCAGATTTAATCATTTTGCCTGACAAAGAACCCTTGAACTAGATCGATAGTTCCTCTATGGCCCTGGTGCTGAAATCATGGTCCTCGAGGGCCAAGAACTGCTGGTTTTCGACCCTCCCTTTACCTGGGAGTCAGGTGTGAAGACAGTCAGGGCAATCAGTAGCACTAATAGTTCAGTTCAGTTAATAACGTTGGAGAAAAGAAAAGCAGTCCCGGGGTTTGAGGGCCATATTTGTATAATAGGCTGGGTCAGAGGACCAGGCGCGACAGTAGGGATCAGAAAGTGCTCAGGAGGAGCACCACAAAACAAAGGAATAATTCGTAGGTGGGAAGGCAGAAAATAGAAAAGAAACAGACTCCCTCTCTCACGCAGTGAGAATACTAGAGGGAGACTGGACACAAAGGAAGAATGAAAAACAACCCGCAATAAGGCGGGCAAACTCGTAGACATGAGAGTTCACAACAAGCTCTCAAAAAGAGAGAGGAAATGCAATAAATAAATAACCCTGCGCGGACGAGACTAGAGCGCTTAGAAAATAGAAAAACAAAGAAAGGACCTCCCGCTCTCATAAATGAAAGCAGTATTACCGAGAGGTAAAACAGAAACGGTGAAGAGAACTGTCTCAGATTAGAGAGACAGATAACTCAACAAAACAAAGACAGAGAGAGAAAGAGAGTAGGAGACTTCCTAATTAACTCTAAGACATCTGAGTCCCACGTTGCGTCACAATTTTATGTGAAGGCAAAGTGGTCCAACTCGGGCTGTCTGTCCTGTACCATACCGGCTTTCCTTGTCAAACAAACGACAACATAGAAGCACAGGAAACAGGAAGCACAGAGCTTAAATAGGCAGCAGGAAACTTAGAACAAGTGCGCTAAATAAGTGCGAAGGCCGGGCGAAAACCCGGAACGGATGGTGGAAAATCCGATAGAGTGCCTTAGCGCCACTAATAGAAAGAACGACCACAGAAATAAAAGGAGGCTGCCAAAACCATGACAGTTTGAGTATCCATGCTCTGTGGAGACACAAAAGAGCCTTTCTGGAACCCTTTCTTCTGAGAGTGTATGTTTACTGATATACCTTTTCTTATAACTAGGGCCACTGGTTTATCTCAACCACTTGACTCGCAGCGATGTAAACTTGTAATTCAACTGTTATCCTCCAGTGGGCCCTGTAGGCTCTCAAACGGTACAATAAAGTGACTAATTATACAATTTAGACAAAACAAAACAGCATATGTCTAATCTTTGAGCAAAGGAGTGCAGCAGTATCCGCCTGGTACGCTGCACACAGTCGGATTTGATTTATTTTGCTGAACTTGCAATGTAATGACAGTAACAAAGATAACAATAGACAGACATTTTAAAAGAAACATCAATGAAAGGAGCTATATGTAACATTCACACCGAGCATTTAAAATAGGTACTGCAGTCCAAATTCAAAATATTTGGGAAAGTTATCTCTGCCCACCCCTCCTCCCCAGACTCGAAGCTCAGGCGGGTTGCCAGGTTGAGGACACTGAACGAACACGAGCGCAACAAGACATTTTGAGACAAGTGCAATTATTCTATTTTGACAATGACAAGCGACGACGAGTCCTACACTGTAAGTTGATCAGCTAATGTATACGTTTGCAATTTATTATTTGCAAATTATAAACCAGCTCGTGGATTTCTTATAACTCTGTCAATGTTAGCTAGATGCCTGGCTGGCTATGTTTACGGTCACACAGATATAAGCTAACGTTAGTGGTATGTTTAGCTAGTAACTATATACATATATATATTTAAATCTTTAGCTAGCTAGCTAAATGAAAACGATGTTGAACTTAGCTTAGGCATTCGTAATTCGGCTGTCAGAGTGCCGGAGTTGTAGGGAATATTCAATTAAATCTATACACGGGGTACCAAAAATGTAGGGGACATACCTCTATATTTATACACGGGGCGTCACTTACAGTCAAGCCGGAAAGTCTCCCCACCCCTTTCACCTTCTCCACGTTTTATTACGTTACAGACATATTCTACAATAGATTGAGTTAATTTTTTGTCTCAAATTTCTACACAAAATAGCCCATAATGACAAAGTGAAAACAGGTTTTTAGACATTTGTGCTAATTTATAAAAAATCTAAATGTAAAATATCATATGTACAAGTGTGCACACCCTTTGATATGACACCCAAAAGTGAGCTGAGGTGCATTTTGTTTCCACTGATACTGCTTGAGATGTTTCTACAACTTAATTGGAGTCCACCTGTGATAAATTCAATTGATTGGACATGATTGGGGATTGCTAACACCTGCCTATATAAGGTCCCACAGTTGACAGTGCATGTCAGAGCAAACTCCAAGCCATGGGGTCAAAGGAATTATCTGCAGACCTCAGAAACAGGACTGTGTCAAGGCATAGATCTGGAGAAGGGTACGGAAAAATCTCTGCAGCTTTACAGGTCCCAAAGAGCACAGTGGCCACCATCATTCGTAAATGGAAGAAATTTGGAACCACCAAGAATCTTCCTAGACCTGGCCGCCCGGCCAAACTGAGCAATCGGGGAAGACGGGCCTTGGCCAGGGAGGTGAGCAGGAACCCGAGGGTCACTCTGACAGAGCTCCAGCGTATCCTTGTGGAGATGGGAGAACCTTTCAGAAGATCAACCATCCAGGCAGCAAAAGGGAAATCCTCAGCGAAGGGAAATGATGCCACATTACATTGCTCTCAGCCCACTCCATCAACATCCAGGCGATGTGCGATGGTACGGGACAATGGCTATCCATTAAAAAGGAGCTGATAACACCTATATCAAGCCTAATGCGCGAATTGTCATTTGCACCTAATGCGTGAATTGTCATTCAATGGAAAACTCGCGTACTGCAATAGACGGACATTTGCGTTCTGAAAATGCGCTTCAGATGTCATTACAATACAGCTCTGTTTATCTAGGAATACAGCCTGTAAGTAAATAGAATGGTTTGTGACTGAAAAAAGTTCAAAACCTTGTCCAGTGAATATTGCTTTTATTGTTTTTCAAATAGCCTAGGCTACAGCGGACTCGCTGTGCATAATGTTTTTTAGATAGACTATGGTTAAAAAACGGAGATAAATGTCATCATGTTAACTGAATTGTAGGCTAACCTTAGCTATTCTTCGTCCTTCATATTTTTTTAAATTACAGTGACAAGGTTTCCATACTCTCAGCTTATTAAAACCCCGCTGATTTCACCTGTAATTCCATAACATTCCAGAACAAAAGATTTTAAAGAGAACTAAGCGTCTAATTAGAAACGAAATTTGCAGCACGTTACACAATTAATTTACAATTAATTTTAATTCCATTATCTGCATGTTCGCTTTACATGAGCAGGTCTGTTTCCCCTGCTGTACATCGCACTTTTCACAGTCTTCCTGGGAAAGTGAATCGTTTTAAATATTACGCTACCAGTTAAACAGGTTGGTCAAATTTACATAAGCAGGACATTATAAAACAAGGGAAAATATGCTGAACCTATGGGTTGCCAACCTGACAGATTTGTTGTATTTAGTGTCATCATTAAGGCAAAATAACGTTAGTTATGTTATTAATCAAAATTAGAATGCAGGTAGCCTAATGAACTTCGGATGAAGCTTGAACATGAGTTCATTGCATAATCAACGAAATTCGTTAAACAAGCAGGCTAATTTGGCGTTTTCTAAGGTGAGAAGGAAGCAATTGGTCGCTTATTCTCAGCTGTTGCAGGTGCTTTTAACGAAATTTAACAGCATATATTTCGTAAACAGCACTGTCAGGAATTACCGGGAACTCATAATACTACTACTGCTACTGATCCATATAGCCGATTCCTTGATCGCACTAAACACGCACGAGCATGTCTGTTTCGCCATCATAAGCAATCCGCCAAGGTGGAAAAGCAGGCTTTTAAAGGAATGGGATATGACATTTTGATTGGTTTATTGCATGTCACGCCCAAGACACACCTATAATTAATGAAGAGACTAGGTTCAGCCCAGTTGCACCTTGCGCCGTGCTTAGCGCCCAAAAAACACGCCGTTAAAATAGCAAAAGTAGACTTGGACACGCCCTAAATGGACTTAGCGCCATGCGCTTAGACTAAGCGCCAAGATCGCCAAGATAGGGCCCATTATGTCCAAAATTCCGAACTATCCCTTTAATCTCTGATGACATATCATGGTCATTTTATTATTTAGTACAGTAAATGTGTTACATATAGCTCCTTTAACAGATGAGTCCTTAAATGCAAATATTCCACTTGAATAAGTGGACGAACCAAAATTACGTGCATTTTTTAGCATGTAATAAACAGCAGGGCAATTCCATCAGTTAAACAGTTTAGAGAGAATTATGTGCCGTGGACCATTGCATTGCATAAAATCAAAATGAAAGAACTGGTCGAAACAACTGACAGCAAATCTATGGTCACAGACGACTCAACAGATGACACCGACAGTTATTTTTTACATATATTCGCCTACTTGTTCTTCAAGGAAAATCCATCTCAACCGATTTCAAAGTTTTCCTTGCTGATACATTGTATTTAACTGCCGTGAATACTCCACGGTTGCGGATGGCATAAAGAAATGCTTAGAGGATCATAAGGTTGATTTTAAAAATGTGACTGCATTTGTGTCCGACAATGAGAGTCATATGTTAGAAGCGTATAGACGTCCTTAAAAGATTGTTTTCAAATTCAGTGCATTTAACTTGCAATGCTCACATTGTGGCACTAGTGAGTAGTATCTGGGAAAGTAATTCCCTAAAGTTGACCGACTCATGGCCACTGTCAATAAAACCCCCGCCTGAACCATGTAAAACTAGATGGGGCAGTTGGAATGCAGCTGCAGAATACCATTCAAAGTACGTCCATTTTTATTTCAGATTTGCGGAAATGGAGACGGTCAGACAGACGATAACACTAAACACCATTGTGCTAACAGAGCTCAAGGAGTTGTTGATGGATACACGTTTGGAGACACAACTCTCGTTAATCTGTGAAATGGTGGTTTGAAGTCATAATCCTCGAAACAAACCTACAATAAATTTGAACAGCTTGCAAATGAATATGGCTCAGCAGACCCACCGCAAAGACAAAACAATAATCCGTCAAAACTCACAACATATTACAACCCTGATAAACTCGAAAATAAGCCACATTTCTGTCAACCAGCTCACATATTTCTTAAGGCTGTCAGGAATTTTGATCCCAAGCAAGTGTACAGACTCAACATGACAAGCCTCCCGCTAGACTCAATTCCAGGTTTCGATGAGAACTATAGATCTTAGCTGGACACATACCAATTATTAGCACAATAAAACGGCACTGGAACGTCACTGGGCGAATTCTTATTTTTTCCCGTTTTTTCCCAATGTGATAGCCAATTGTACCCTATGCTATTCAATTCCCCATGTAGCAACCACTTGAGCATTCGCTGTAACACAACCCCGTTAGCCGGTAGTAGGTAGGAAGGAGGGCCCCACGTCCTCTTCAGGGCATGACTTCTTGAGCTCATGACTGCAATTCCAACTCGCTTCGAGGCCGCTTGTGTGCGACGATTCTCAAGTTTTAACTCTCACTGGTTTAATGGAGATGATGAACTAGCTGAGCCAATAACGGCTGGGGTAGAAAATATGGCAGTATGCATCACCTGTAATGATATTTCATGTGAATCGTTTGAGCATGGTTGGAGCATTTCAATCGTGAGTGGATTTTCTGAGCAGTGTGTGCATATGTGCTGGTTTTACAGTTTTGTCCCGGTTTCTTAAGTTTCCTTAGATGTGTGTACAGGTATGCTGTACCTGTGAAAACAGTGTGATTATATGTGTGCACAAGTTGAAGTTGCGTAAAAGCGGGCATTTAGCAAAGGACATAGTGTGCATTTCTGTCTGTATCATGCCCTGGAATTGGGGCAGTAGTATTGTTTATAACTCAGATCCTAATGTCTGCGTGATTAGAACCACTGGTGACAAAAGGTGCCATCTCATAATACCTATAATATGCATTATGTTAGTGATAGGAAAAGGAATGATATCACATATAAAGCGGGCATTTAGCAAAGGACATAGTGTGCATTTCTGTCTGTATCATGCCCTGGAATTGGGGCAGTAGTATTGTTTATAACTCAGATCCTAATGTCTGCGTGATTAGAACCACTGGTGACAAAAGGTGCCGTCTCATAATACCTATAATATGCATTATGTTAGTGATAGGAAAAGGAATGATATCACATATAAAATAATTTGTTTACCTCTTTATCATGTCATAGGTTCTATTAGATGTTAGTCCAGCACCTTCTTGGTGAGCATTTTCCAGTTAATGATTTGCTTGCTGAGGTGAAACGTCACTCAAATGGTATGGGTTAAAGTCAAACCGGAGTTTATATCAGATGGTAGTCATGCCAACAACTGGATGTATTCTTGTAAAGGGTAATGCCTTATTTCCTGGTATTTTTCGGGGGGGGGGGGGGGGGGGGGGGGTTGGAGGAGTTTACATCTCTATTGGCCAAATGTTATGGGGTAGGAGGCAGTGTTGAATTATTATTTGATTAGTTATATATTTATTCTAATAATTACTTAACAGCCTAACAGACTATGTGCATACATCTCAGCTTCACATTGGACAACCTGGGAAATCGGTCCGGAATTTTGTTCCATGGGCAAGCATTCCCACACTAACTACTGAGCACAAGCCTTCCAACATTAACTACTTAACACAAGCATTCCCACACTAAGTACTGAGCACAAGCCTTCCCATACTAACTACTGAACACAAGCATTCCCACACTAACTGCTGAGCACAAGCATGCCCACACTAACTACTGAGCACAAGCATTCCCACACTAACTGCTGAGCACAAGCATTCCCACACTAACTGCTGAGCACAAGCATTCCCACACTAACTACTGAGCACAAGCATTCCCACACTAACTACTGAGCACAAGCCTTCCAACATTAACTACTTAACACAAGCATTCCCACACTAAGTACTGAGCACAAGCCTTCCCATACTAACTACTGAACACAAGCATTCCCACACTAACTGCTGAGCACAAGCATGCCCACACTAACTACTGAGCACAAGCATTCCCACACTAACTGCTGAGCACAAGCATTCCCACACTAACTGCTGAGCACAAGCATTCCCACACTAACTACTGAGCACAAGCATTCCCACACTAACTACTGAGCACATCCTTCCCACACTAACTACTGAGCACAAGCATTCCCACACTAGCTACTGAGCACAAGCATTCCCACACTAACTACTGAGCACAAGCATTCCCACACTAACTACTGAGCACAAGCATTCCCACACTAACTACTGAGCACAAGCATTCCCACACTAACTACTGAGCACAAGTATTCCCACACTAACTACTGAGCACAAGCATTCCCACACTAACTACTGAGCACAAGAATTCCCACACTAACTACTGAGCACAAGAATTCCCACACTAACTACTGAGCACAAGCATTCTCACACTAACTACTGAGCACAATAATTCCCACACTAACTACTGAGCACAAGCATTCCCACACTAACTACTGAGCACAAGCATTCCCACACTAACTACTGAGCACAAGCATTCCCACACTAACTACTGAGCACAAGAATTCCCACACTAACTACTGAGCACAAGCATTCCCACACTAACTACTGAGCACAAGCATTCCCACACTAACTGCTGAGCACAAGCATTCCCACACTAACTACTGAGCACAAGCATTCCCACACTAACTACTGAGCACAAGCATTCTCACACTAACTACTGAGCACAAGCATTCCCACACTAACTACTGAGCACAAGCATTCCCACACTAACTACTGAGCACAAGCATTCCCACACTAAATACTGAGCACAAGCATTCCCACACTAACTACTGAGCACAAGCATTCCCACACTAACTACTGAGCACAAGCATTCCCACAATAACTACTGAGCACAAGCATTCCCACACTAACTACTGAGCACAAGCATTCCCACACTAACTACTGAGCACAAGCATTCCCACAATAACTACTGAGCACAAGCATTCCCACACTAACTACTGAGCACAATAATTCCCACACTAAATACTCAACTTAGTGGCATTTGAAATGACCTTTCTATTGCAGACTATATCTATCCAGAATATAGGTGGGTTATGGGAGAACAAAGGGAATGTGCTTGCAGAAAAGCTGCAAGGCCCGGAGCGCAATGTCACAGATGACGATCTGGCGCACTGGAATGGGGTTTGTATTGTATGGTTGCCTGAGGCAATCCTGTAGGATTCCTTATTTTTTCCACCCCGTTTCGTACTGCATACTAACACACTGAGTGCTAACGCATCAGTCTGAAATCCTAAAATTTCTTTTAGGAGTGGGAATACATTTTCAGGAAACCAGATGGTTATATTAAAGAGGAACTCCAGTGAAGAAAGTTCAAAAACTTTTTTCACAGATCGATTACCATGAATACCTGAGCATCGGGCCTGAAATCAAGTTTTAAGTGCATTCAATTTGGATTTAGACAAGGCTTCATTGGCCTTCCTCTTTCATATAGCCATCTGGTTTCCTGAAAATGTATTCCCACTCCTAGAAAAGATGAAGCCTTTAGCCTGTTAGGAGTTTTTTTTTTTTTTCCGTTTGTATTTAATTCATTGTTTCCATGCATATGATGCATTAGCATTAGTGTGTTAGTGTGGAATCAGGAAGGAATCCTACAGTATCGTCACATTCAGCTGCCTCCGTCAAACCATACAATGCAAATCTCTGAAATTCTGATATTTTCTCATCTGACATTCTGATCGTAATATTTTATATTTGGTTCTCCTGTTTGTATATTTCTGAATATATCAGGACATGACATGTGTGTTCAGTTCTGATGCTGATTCTCATTTTTTCATGAAAATATTACCTGAAGTGGAAACAGTCCTTCACTATTTAGAGCGGTATTGCAAAGTGAAAGTGTGTTTAGACAACTGATTATTTCTAGTGGACTTCCCCCCCTCCCCACCACCACCACCATAAAGATAATGGTTATTATAAAATCTGCATATGAAGACAAATATTAAATTGTACATTCCTGTCATGATGGTGCTGTATGCTGGTAGTCCTTTGAAATCATGTATTATTACTTGTTTCTACTCGTCCTATAATATTTACATAGTAGTCTTTGAAAATAGCAAATAGCAATATAATTTACAACCCATTTTACTCTGAGTAAAGTTTTACCATTTTCAACTGTGGCATTGCAACTGTGCTTCGAAATTAGGCCTACTTAATATTCTGGTCCATCTCCCTAATTTCAATTGAAGAAAAAGATTAACAGAAAGAGTTACACTGCACTCTAAATGATTCTGAATGTGAAGCCATAATAAGCCTTTTCTTTTTGTTAATTCAAAAATAACAAGAAAAAAATGAGAACCCTCAGGCCATGTGTAATTGTTTGGCATGTGGCATTTAAATTAGCTTTTGTAGCAGGAATGTTGACTAAGGTAGTAAAAACATGGCCCTCACTGACAGAGAGGCTCTGTCCATATGCTGGACACTAAGAGAATGTTCTCTTCATTAAGGCAATAATGGAAAACCAAACGACTTCATTATTCACACCAAACTTAATCCCTTCTGCATGTAGGTATCGAACTTGGCAGAATCAATACCTTCCCTTATCCATAAGTATCCCCTAGATATTGGCCGTATTTCCACTTTTTAGATCTGCCTAAGTGCAACAGTCTGTAAGCTGTCTTAACCGTAATTACAGCTACTTATTCTACATACTGTACATGAAGAAAGGACACATTGGAAACTCACGTTACTTTCATAAATGTTTTAATAAAGGGTCATTTAAAAATACATGCGTTTTCATACTCGCACGCTGAAATATGAATGCACGGGGACTTCACTTTGCCTGTTGCTATATAATGAAATGTGTTGACTTGGCAAACCTAGCAGAACGCTGAGACAGACTGTTTTCTCCCGCCTGGTCTGCAGAACAGCATGTCTTCCTGGGTAAATTATGTTAATTTTTAGCACATATTAAAAATAAAATGTATAGTGTCATTTTGGAGAATTTACCCTGATCTGTTTACCACTCATTAAATTCAAGTCAATCTGGATAAATTACATGCTGCACTTTGGTAGGAGATTGAGGTTTAAAAACATGAAACATTCTCACAGCTCAGAAAGTTGTTGAATCACAGTAGTAGTATTAAATCTGCCTTTCACTAAGGTACAGAAATAATTAATTCGCTATAGATAATAGCAGTAAAAAGCTAATTTATTCTAAGTGGATTTGTAAGAAGGCTTGTATAGCAGATATAACCAAGTATCACACAGAAGAGAAATTGATATTAATTTCCTGTCCTACATCTTCTGGGAGGGAGCTGGCAAATTGATGATGTGGCCATGGCCATTAGAAGGCATGAGTTGCATTGGATAGAAATCCACTACAAATAAAAACAGTACAAATGAATTAGAGAGCAGGATATAAATGCCAACAATTACGGAGCTCTTATATTAGGGAATGAGTAGAATATAAAACGCATTTATTAGTGCAGGACATACTGCCTTTACCCAGCTGTGTTGTCTTGACTGGGATCGAGTCGTATTGAGTTGTATTGCACCCCCCCCCCCCCCTCCCCCATTTACAGTAGATGGGAATAAGCTGGTGGAAGAAAAGGGGTCAGGGCGGTTGAGTGAATCATTTCATGTATCATTCATGCTGCAATACATATTTTAGTACTGCAAATGGTAGTTGGGACTAAAGCATTGGGCTTTAACTGCAATAGTAAGAAAGGCCAATAGGATGCTGGGATGTACAGCAACAAGTGTTGTGTGTAATCAAATTAGGTTATACTAATGCGGTTTTGGGCCACACACTACAAGCATTATGTAGAAGCTCTTGAAAAAGTACAAAGAAGGGCAACTAAATTAGTCCCTGCATGGCAAGTTAAAGAGAAAGATGTAAAAATCTCCTCAGGCTTAGAAGCCAGAGGGGGTTTTGAAAATCAAAGATTTTTTCAGTTGAGTTATGTCAGCAGAACAATGAGATACAAGTTGGAAATTAGGTAAAGGAAAAATTCTACACTGATATCAGGAAGTACATTTCATTTACAAATGCATGGAGCCACTTTCCAGGTCGTATCATACAGGCAGAAACCCCTGGGCTGTTCGGATCCACAACAAAGTACTGCATGTGGGCTACTCTAGATCAGGGCTACTCTACCCCGGTCCTGAAGGCCTATTCTCCTCATTATGTTCTCATGTTCTAGATGTGCTGAATGGCCTGTTCTCCTCATTATGTTTCTTATGTTCTAGATGTGCTGAATGACCTGTTCTCCTCATTATGTGTTCATATGTTCTAGATGGGCTGAATGGCCTATTCTCTTCATTATGTTCTAGATGTGCTGAATGGCCTATTCTCTTCATTATGTTCTAGATGTGCTGAATGGCCTGTTCTTCTCATTATGTGTTTTTATGTTCTAGGTGGGCTGAATAGCCTGTTCTCCTCATTACGTATTCATATGTTCTAGGTGGGCTGAATGGCCTGTTCTCCTCATTACGTATTCATATGTTCTAGGTGGGCTGAATGGCCTGCTGTTCTCATTGTGTATTGTGATTCTGTAGATGGGCTGAATGATCTGTTCTGGTCAGTTTTGGCTGTGTATGAATATGGCAGCTCTAGCTGGTTGTTCTGGCAGGTGGTGCCTCTGTCTGGCTGAACGCAGTTTCCGTGCCTTTTCTCAGTAAACGTTGCGTGACGTGTGTCTGATGGAGTAAACGAGCCTGAAGCCTCCTTTCAGCTTTCACAGTAGAATAGCCTTTGGTGTTCTCCCTGTTCGTCTCCAGCCTGTTTGATAGGCTGCTTCAGATTATCACATCCAGCGAGCTGGTGGTGTGGGGGGGAGGGGGGAGGGAGGGAGGGGGCACCCCTGTGTCATCCCTCTCCCTGGCTGTCAGCCGAGACTTGTCCACGCTGGCGGACGCACGCGCAACAGAGATGTCTGCTTGCCTGCAAAAAACCCCCGTGTGAAAGAATGCGTGTCCTCTTTGTTTGGGACAGTGTGCAGCTGACAAACGCACTTCCATTGAAGTGTTCCATGTTAATATCTGTTCCCTGTGTGACTGCGTGCGGGGACACAATGCTCCTTTTTTAAGAGAAAATTCCCATTTCAGCTCATTATTTCAAAAGCTGCAGAGCTCCACAAACTGCTAATCTGGCTGTTTTTCACTCATTTCTGTAAAGTCACTTTGGATTCCTAAATACATATCTACAGTGTTTACACTTATTTTTCTTATAATAATAATTTGACTTTTATTGAATTAAATATTTGTATCTATTATATGTTTACATTGTATTTTTTTTATAGAATAAGCAGTGAAATGTTGTATAGTTAAACTTTTTTACACAGCATTCACACAGAAGCGTTCTCACACAGAATTTATTTCAGCTTTGACATTGTTTTGAACCAGATATTTTATTCTGCACACATCAGTAAATAAAAAGCTGGACAGCTCGTTTTGGAGATCAGTACATTGAGTTGAAGTGACTGAATGAGATGTTAAAAATCGTATTTTTACAATGGTTAACTTCTTACAACGCTTTGATGTCTAGGATATTTATGCTAGTTGAAGGTGAAATTATATTAAAATGGTGCATAAACATTATTAAGCCATGCTATTGGCACTGCCAGGAAGGCTTAAGAATGTTTGAGGTCTGAGGCATCCGTGATATTAACCTTTAGTCAAAGTGGTTTTGCCGTTCAGGTGCAGTGTTAAGGATATGAGGCACAGTTCTATGGTCTCAGTGTCCGCTGTAGATTTGTGCTGAAATGTTGTTCTTTTGACTGTTACTGATGCTGCAGAATGTGACTCATTACTGACAGACATGGCTGTGCTGATAGCAGTATCTTTTTCCTGCGCATTGTAACTTTCCAGCCTTTCTCATTGGGCAAGGATGTGCCTGTAATCGTAAATGGGGCTAAATATAGATGGTTCTTCCAATTTCCTAGAAGTGTCTGATCATCTTAAGGTGGCCCCTTCCTGCCTGACTCATCGGCAAATTTAATTTTCTGACACAGTTGTCGAATGCTTCATCTTGCTGAGGGGAGGCGGGGTTGGAACGGGGCTGGGACAGCGAGTTGCAATATTCAGCAATGAGATAGGTGTGCCAACAAGAAGAACTGCAGCTTTGAGCACGCTCTGTACCACACTTTGTTGGTGTGTATCCTGCATGTATTGTGCATGTTCAATATGTGTAAAAATGACTATATATAAACTATATACACCATATATATTACACATAATGTGTGTGATATACAGTATAGCTTCATGACATGACACCACTTTATAAACTATTCTAAGTGTATGAATATGCTTACTTATTATACAGTGTGTGTGTATACAGCATTATACGTAATGTATATTACAAACCACAATTCCAAAAAAGTTGGGAGAGTATGTAAAATACAAATAAAAGCAGAAAGCAGTGATTTTTTAAATTCACTTTTACATACATTTAATTGAAAACAGAGATATTTAATATTTTACCTTATCAACTTTATAGATTTTTGTAAATATACGCTAATTCCGAATTTGATGCCTGCAACACGTTCCAAAAAAGTTGGGAAAGGAGCAAAAAAAAAAGACTGGGAAGGTTGTGGAATGTTCAAAAAACAGCTGTTTGGAACATTCCACAGGTAAATAGGTGAATAGGTAACAGGTGATGCTATCATGACTAGGGGTGGGTATCGTTTCAATTTTATCGATTCCGATTCCGATTCTGCTTATCGAATCCGGTTCTTATCGAATCTCGGTTCCGATTCCAATATTTTTTGGAGAGATAAAAAGAACACATTTCAAGAACAACAATTAGCCACCTTTATTCTTGGAACATTTAGGCTATAATCAACTGTCTGTGACAGGAAGGTTTCTTTTTCCCTTCATTTATCAAACGATTAATTATTAATTAATTATTTATCCCTTCATCAAAAAAGCGCGAGTTAACGAGGTGGGCGACTTATCGAAAATAAATGTAATTACCGCAAATTAAAGGCTGAGGAATAAAAACGTCATTAAAAAGTATTTTAAAGATGTATGAAATGCAGCACACGCTGTTTCTTTGCAAATTATGTATTATAAACCAAATTGACAGAATTAATGGAGCAGTGTTTTTTTTTTTCTCTCAACCCGACTTGATCAAATAAGTCAAATGAAAGTCCGAAGTTCTCTTGTCCGAGAAAGCACGCTGTATCCACTATCGAACGCAAACAGGTGACTGTTACTATTGAGACCAATCTTCCGGCGTGCGCTGCATGCTATTGATCTCAAAGCTGCATGCATGCCAAGCTTGTAAGAGACTAGTTAACGTTACGGTCGCGTCTATTCTGTTCAATAGCATCAGTAATATCACAGTACAGATATTCAATGCATTGATAAATTGGGAGCCAACTGCACAACCGCGAGTTATCCGCGTGACTTATCGAGGGGGAGGTGTATATGGATATTGCTGTGAATAACCAGATATCAATAATGCATTTTGCATACCTAAACGGAGTAGACTCAACCGTAGGAAAGGGATGTAACCCCTTCACCACAAATCTTGTCACCGCTCGGTGATTCATCCACTTTCTCCTTGCTCATCTTCCCCTTCATGGCTAAAGTGAAAGGAGTTTCTGTACAGGAGGGTCTCTGGGGATTAACCGGAGGTGGAGGGGTGCTCTGACTGCTCTCTGAACTCGTATCTAAGAAAAATATATATTAGAAGAATAATTTGTAGACATCATTCGTTTAATATAAAAGGCGAATGTCAGCTTATCTGTGTTTTGTACCTGAGCGTGAGACATTGCTACTGCTAGCGCTAACGTTAGCTGTAACGAAGTTAGCTGCATTGTGGCTGGGAGACCGCAACACATCAAACACGGTGCATTCCTTCAGATTCACGCCGTGTTGAAGCAAATGCTTCGTCATGTTGGAGGTGCTTCCTCCCTTGCACGAAATAACCTTACTGCAGGTGTTGCATTTTGCCATGTTGCTATCTTTTTTAGTGAAGCTAAGCCAAACTTTCGAACGTTTGCTGCGGTCAGCCATGACGGTCGATCCAGAATGTAAACAGTAGCAATGTGCTTTGCTAAGTCGCTGACGTAATGCGTAACAAATGATGTGACGTTAGGTCCACGTAGCAGGTCCTGGCAGATAAGTGAAACTTATGGACTGTAAAAAGCTCACTGCAGTTCACTCGGGAGCGCGACTGAAATGTATGCAACAGTTAGGAACCGAGAAGCAGAATCGAAATGCACGTGTCTTAACGAATCCACGGTTCTTGGAAATTTGTTAGCGGTTTTTGTTGAAATTTGTTGGCAACTTGGAACCAGTTCTTGATACCCAACCCTAATCATGACTGGGTATAAAAGGAGCACCCATGAAGGCTCGGGCGTTGAGCTTCGCCACTTTTGCGAAAAACTGTGAGCGAATAGTCCAACAGTTTAAGAACAATGTTTCTCAACGCACGATTGCAAGGAATTTAGGGATTTCACATCTACAGTCTATAATATTATTAAAGATTCAGAGAATCTGGAGAAATCTCCGTGCATAAATGGTAAGGCCAAAAAAACAGTATTAAATGCCCGTGACCTTTGATCCCTGAGATGGCACTGGATTAAAGACCGACATGCTTCTGTAATGGATATAACCACATGGGCTCGGGAATACTTTGAAAAACCGTTGTCAGTAGACACAGTTTGTTGTTGCATCTACAAATGCAAGTTAAGACTACGCAAAGCGTAAGCCATATATCAACAACATCCAGAAACGCCGCCGAGATGGACTGACGCAAAGTGGAAATGTGTGCTGTGGTCTGACGAGTCTGAAATAATGGTGTTCTCCGGGCCAAAGAGGAAAAGGGCCATCCCGATTGTTACCAACACAAGGTTCAAAAGCCAGTGTCTGTGTGGTATGGGGGTATGTTAGTGCCCATGGCATGGGTAACTTGCACATTTGTGAAGGCACCATTAACGCTGAAGGGTACATATGCATTTTGTAGCAACATATACAACATCTAGATGGCGTCTTTTTCAGAGACATCCCTGCTTATTTCAGCAAGACAATGCCAAGCCACGTTCTGCACATGTTACAACAGCGTGGCTTCGTAGTCAGAGAGTGCGGGTGCTAGACTGGCCTGCCTGCAGTCCAGACCTGTCTCCCATTGAAAACGTGTGGTGCATTATGAAGCGCAAAATACGACAAGGAGACCCCGGTCTGTTGAGCACCTCAAGTCTTATATCAAGCAAGAATGGGAAAAATGTCCTCAGTTCCCAAAAGATTACGGAGTGTTGTTAAAAGGAAAGGTGATGCAACACAGTGGTAAACATGTCCCTGTCCCAACCTTTTTGGGACGTGTTGCAGGCATCAAATTTAGAATGAGCGTATATTTACAAAAAAACAATAAAGTTCATTAGTTAAAACATTAAATATCTTGTCTTTGTACTGGTCAAAAAGTATTTGCAAATCATTGCTTTCTGTTTTTATTTACATTTTATACACTGTGTCCCAACTTTTTTGGAATTAGGGTTTGTATTATGGTGTTATAAATAAGCACATTTGAGTAATTACAGTAGTTTATGGGCTAGTTCAATGTCATGAAGGTCTGAGGGACAGTCTGGGCTGTGTTTGGCTGTGCATTCTCTGTGAGATTAGTGTGATTAACTGTGATATTAGTGTGATTAAATGTGAGATTAGTGCGATTAAATGTGTGAATACTGAAGTTCCCTCACAGGAAAATAAAAGTTATTCTATTCTATAATTTGAGATTTGTGTGATTAAACATGGGATTCTCTGTGAGATTTGTGATTAAATGTACAGAAATGGGACAGTATTCCAGAGTACTGCTGATTTTAACCAGCAGGAATTCCTTTCTCAGATCTAGAAATGTGCTGGTCTAAAAGACATAAAATTGCTTCTAACCAGCAGGACTTCCTTTCTCAGACCTATAAATGTGCTGGTCTAAAAGAAATAACATGTCTGTGTATTACTGAGGGATTATGGGCACATTCTCTCTGTCATCTGGGAAAACGAGGCACAAAATTATTTCTTTTAGGGGGCAGATATCGATCAAGTTTAGACCTACCCTTAAAATGAACACACTCTCAGTTGTGTACGAAAGGTGTGGAAAATCTCACTTATGGGCTGGCACAGGAGCACTTATACTCACAGGTTTTATACTGTAGTGCTCAATGAATCATTCATTAGAAAGACACAGAGTAAAATGGCCACTATGTTGT
Source organism: Synaphobranchus kaupii (assembly GCA_029718625.1). NCBI lineage: Eukaryota > Metazoa > Chordata > Actinopteri > Anguilliformes > Synaphobranchidae > Synaphobranchus > Synaphobranchus kaupii. Next base: position 15,446,616 of record CM056384.1, on the reverse strand, counting down.
TGTTGGTGTTGTTGTTGAGAATGGTGGTTCAGATCAACTAAATAGGTTTCAATAGAGCTTTAGTTTGGAACTCTGAAATGTTTGCAAAAAACATTTAATTTTAAAGTCAATTTTAAAATGCAGTATTCATTTTTATGAATTATTGGAATGGCTACTTGCATTACTCTAGCCTTATTTTTAACAGGTTCATGTTTTGCAGCTGTAAATATTTTTTATAAATTGATAAATAATAATAAACAAACCACAAGTGGGACCTCTTTGGGACTTTTTCCTGTGTTGGCTTTCTGAAAAACACAGCATGATAAGTTTTGGCATAATAAGATTTGGTTGTCTGCAGTTGACAACCGATATTTAAAAAAACTGCTCATTGTATTGCACTCTCAATAATAAAAGCATCACAAACTGATGGTAGTCTATGTGTGTCGGTTGCAGAGAAACTAGAGACCAGAATGTGAGTTCAAAGCAAGCGATGGATGATTGTAGCTGTATCATTAAAGGCATCAGTGAAGGAACATTTATGATGCCGATGAGCAGGAGGCTCAAATTAAATGTTAATTAACAGGGCTAGGAGCAGTTTGCCAAACACATCCATCATGTCAGGCAGGTCATACAAACATTTAATGTACAGGAGAAGATAACATTGTTTTAATTTAATTATTCTTCTTCCTCTGAAGGTTTTTACATGGGCCCAACACCCAAGTTATAGAGAGAGGCTTATTCCCATGTTTCCAATGCGTGCTTCCGTGCGCATGCTTGCGTGTGTGCACTGACAGTACTGACCCATATCAGGCATCTTGAGCACACAGCAAGGACAGAAGACAAACCTGCACTTTTAATGGAAGCCATAGAGATTACTTTCAGGCACACGGTATATTGTGCTGTGTACCCTAGCCTATGTGTGTTAGCATGGCAGAAGCACACAGGGTGATTTTAGCTTTACTGCAGTTTATTTCTGCCAAAGAACATTGTGTCCGTTTATCCAACCCAACGTGGAACCTGCTCAGTAAACCATCTTTGCTTTTCACAAGAAAGTACATATTTTTGTACTCATTAAATCCGTATAGAGCGCACTGTCAACCGTCGCAGTGGGACAGTGAACTGATCTCAGTTTCTGTTTTGTTTCTTTACATAAAATGGAAAAGTCCTTCAACAATGAACATGAGGGTATTCGTGGAACAAAAGATCATTCCCCCCGTTTGCCTGTGAAAAGAAAGTGCCACCTACTCCACCTTTGAATACTTTTCAGTGCAATTAGTGCTATTTCACTCAGCATGGAGTGCACTTTTTCCCTGCGGATTCTGTTATGCCCCCATTTAACATTCAATCTTTCAGTCAGTTTCTCAGAAAACAAATGCTTTGGGTATAAATGTTTGTGGCCTGTTCATTTCATCAGCAATGAGTAAAGTGAACTATTTTTCCAGACATTGGGCACGTCAATTTTTAACTAATTAACCTGCTTAACCTGCTTCAGAGATTAATGATTATTTGGATACTCCTTCACACTGAATTTTGAGTTCACCACATCAAGAACATAATTCATTTAAGGACACAACTCACCTCAACTTGTTTTTGTGTATACAGGAGCTGGATGCCATACTGGCCCACACTGATAGAGCTGCAGTCTAGTGGCAGCTGAACACCATGTCATTGGTGTTCAGAATTCATATTATAGTCAAAGAGATCTCTGATGGAACCCTTGAATAAAAGTTTTTTTTTTTTTTTTTAATATGAATTATCACTCTTTTTAAGCATTATAATAATAAGTGTTAGTTTTTTACGATTGCTTTGACTGATTTTGCACAGCAGAATTTCAATGTACAAAACTCAAAATGCAAAGTGCCAAACTGACTTTCAAAATTCATACTCTAAGACACAACATCCTATGCTGACATACAAAGTGTAAAACTGTTAGTGCAAAGTGCTAAACTGACTTGCAGAATTCTTACCTTAAGACACTACATCCTATGATGACATACAAAGTGTAAAACTGTTAACGCAAAGTGCTAAACTGACTTGCAGAATTCTTACCTTAAGACACTACATCCTATGCTGACATACAAAGTGCAAAACTGTTAATACAAAGTGCCAAACTCTAAATCATATGCTCCATTCTCAGAATACAGCCACCTAATATTACAGCAATGTTCAAATGCTTATTACTACAAATGCACATCACTAAATCAATTCAACAGGTCTTTGTAGTCATGTCTCAGTACTTCCAACAACCTTGCCCAGGTGAGTAGCATTGCAACACAATTGATAATCTCTTCACCACTGCATAAAAGGCTGCTTAGAAACCTGAATGCCAGTTTCTGACAACATGGAGCAGGTCAGTGAGGTTGAGGTTGGTAACGAAGGACAGGATCATGGACAGGGTCGTGGTCATGGTCGTGGTCATGATTGTGGACCATGTACAGTAAATATACAGTATATAGGTAATAGGTACTGTACATGCCTAGTTTGCCTAGACCCGGCCCTGAGACCATTGGGCAGGCCCACACACATCCATCCCTGATTGGTCAGCCTGACCCTCTGCTGGGGGCATACAACTCCGTGCGCCTCATACATTTTTTGGATGGGCTGTACAACCATCTCGTACAGCCAAATGCTCAGATGGTGTTCATCATTGTCTGGGACAATGTAAACTTCCATTGTGCATTGGCTGTGCAAGACTGGTTTACAGCCCATCCAGAGTTCCGATTCCAATTCCTTCCACCTTACTCCCCCTTTCTGAACCCCATCGAGGAGTTTTTCTCGGCCTGGAGGTGGAAGGTATACAATAGGTGTCCATATGAGCAGGAAACGCTCCTTCAGGCCATGGATGAGGCATGCGATGACATTACAGCCCAGCAGTGTCTGGGGTGGATAAGGCACTCTAAAATATTTTACCAGCGCTGTCTTGCCAACGAAGACATCAGATGTGACGTCGACAAAATTCTGTGGCCAAATGCAGCGGAGAGGCAAAATGCTGCTTAAGCACCGATAAGCAGGTTTTTTTTTTACTTTACAGTAAGGTTTGTTGTTACTATAACTGTTTTTGCTTTTACTGTTGTTTTTGTTTTTACTGTACAATACAGTTGAGTTTACAGTACTGCATTACTGTATGATTTTTATTTAATGATTAAACTTCATATAATATAATCTAATATTTTGTTTGTCTTTCATAAAAACACAAGCGCAAAACTGCAGTCTATCACAGGGGATGATTGCTGTACATAATTTCAAGTACTTATGAGGAAATGACCATTGCATAGTCTTTTTTGGTAACAAGTATTCTGTGTTTGACCGCATTATTTTATAATGGACATTGTATTTGAAAATGCACCAATAATTAAACTTCAATGATGAACATATCCACTGTTCTGACACTATGATAAACTTTAGCATGAAATACAATCTAATTTGGTACAGTTGTTTCTATTGTGCATGCAATATATGATTTTGAGCCCAAGATTAGGAGTATAGCATTTTGCGTTATGACCAAAGAACACTTTCAAACTATTTTTATCAGAAGGATTTTGTGTTTGGCAGCATTATTTCATGATGACTGTTGTATATTGAAAATGCAGCAATGATTTAACTTCATTGTTTGAAATATCTAATGTTCTGGTGCTGTGATAAACTTTTGCATATAATATTCTCGGATTTGACACTGGTATTTTTATTTTGCATGCTATATTACATTTTGAACCCAAAATGAGCAGTATAGCATTCTGTGTTAAGAGTTTTGCACATTGAAACTCTGTTGTGCAAAATGAGTCAAAGCAATCGTAAAAACCGAATTCATAACATTCCAGCACTTAAGTGTTCTTTGATGGTATCTTACCAAAATGATAAGAAGTAATGGGAAAAATATGTAGTTAGTGGAAATCTGAATGGGGCAAAAATTAATAAAGTAATGTAACAGGGAATTGAATTAACGTTTTCGCCCACTGGCCAGAGCCAGAGTGGCTTCTAAAAATCACCTGCCATTTTCAACATTTTACCAGCCACATTACCTTTTACAATATAACACAACCTGGTTGGTTACCTGTCAAAGTGGCTGCTAGAGTAGAAAATCTACCAGCCACAATCAAATTTTTACCAGCATTTCGTACCCTGATGTAATGTAAAATAAAATACAAAGGTAACATGAATTGTTTTGTTATGCATACTTGTTGTGTGTTTGTATTTGTGTGTGTGTATTCTTGTGTGTGTGTGTATACTGTTTGTGTGTGTGTGTGTGTGTGCATGTGTGAGTGTGTGTGTTCCTGTGTATGTGAGTGTGTGTGTGTGCGCGTGTGTGTGTGTGTGTGTGTACTGTGTATGTGTGTGTGCACGTGTGAGTGTTCTTGTGTGCGTGTGTGTGTGTGTGTGTGCGTGTGTGTGTACTGTGTATGTGTGTGTGCACATGTGAGTTCATGTGTGCGTGTGTGTGTGTGTGTGTGTGTGTGTGTGTGTGTGTGCGTGCACATGTGAGTGTTCCTGTGTGCATGTGTGCATGTGTGCATGTGTGTGTGTGTGTGTGTGTGTGTGTTTCAGTCACTCACTCACTGCCTGGGCTGGGCCTGGCTGTAATAAACTGCAGTGCCAGTACAGCACAGCTTGGTTTCTCCCCCGGGGAGATGGGCAGCGCTTCATCACCTGGCAGGACTGGACATTTATCATTTACTGCTGTATTTCTGAGGACTGTCTGACTATTAGAGGTGAAGAGCAGCTGTGTTTCACCCTTTGGTCGACTGCAGTGTGAGCACAGCCTGTCCTGCTTGGGCAGCCATGCTTTCCCATGTCGGTCAGCTGGCTGCTGTGGTCTTCCTTATGTTTGCTTCATCTCTTTCCCAGCTGACAGGTCATCTGCCATAGTGTAGTGCCTCTTTTGGGTCCTACATGCGAGTTTGTTTTGTTGTACATTTGTGTATTTTGTCCCAACGTGTGAAGTTGTTGTGTTGCGTTCCTGTGCTGGAATTTGCAGTTTTCCTGTATCTGTGTGTTCTCTCACACACTGAGAACAGGACCCAATGTACCAGGGAAACCGAATATGGGCTATTTTATAATGGCTGAGAATAACTCTTGTCTCAATGCATATATAAAAGTGATGGAAGGTTGTGGTTGAACATAAATAAATATAGTCTCCCCAGGCGTAGAGTACCAGAGCAGAGGAGACCCTGCACCGTTCAACGTCTCCCTCTCTACCTTTTCATCATATTTAAACGCAGAATCATGTACGAGCACAAAAATGCAAATCATAAAATCACAAGCGCTTCTTCTCAGTGAAATCTTCCAAATGAATTCCTCCATTTGTAAAAAAAACAACAAAAAAAAACATTTAATAGTTAACATGGCATCAGTTTGTTGCCACGTGTGCAGTTTTATTGGTGTGACAGGCTATGTGTGGATAAGGTTGTTGAGCACATTTATTACGTGTGTTATTTAGTGCGCTCGCCCGTGAGTGTGCTCCTAGCGGAATATGACTAACTCTCTCAGTTTGCTCAGATTTGTTACTGACCGTGTCATGTGGTGCCACGCTCAAGCCCTGCAGCTCACAGACAATCCTTCATTTAAGGCTTTCTCTCGTCACACATTTAGTTGTGGGGAAAGGCCTCGTCTGGATTTTGATAATTAGCACATGCGCTGGGGAAATTGGCCATTTTATGAACCCTCCAGATGGCAGAGTGATAGGTGAGGGGAGCAGTCAGAAATTGTGTCTACTGGAGTGCTGGAACATACCATTTCTTTGTACTCAAAACATAAGGGGGAAACACCTGGATTTTAGCCAGGTGATTTCCGGTGGATCAGATAATAGGGCCCTCGGCCGGGGGGGGGGTTACAGAGAGCGACCATGTGGGATTCCAAAACACGCCTCTTTACTGGGCTGCACATAAATCACAGCAGAAAGCAGGTGTTTTAAAAGGAAAAGTATTTTGGAATGGTACATAAAGGCAGAATATGCATTGTGATTGGATTTTAATTAAAATCTCGATAATGTTTTGCTATTAATCATTATTTCTTTCTACTTTTTTGTGTGGTTAGATGTTTAAAAATATGCATACAAACAGCAAGTCATCTGGCTGCAACTCAGTATAGAGGGCATGCTGACATTGTGAAGAGGTTAAGTTCTTGTTTGACCAAACATTAGAATTGGCAAGATGTGTGACCTAAGAAACTTTGACCGTGGTATCATAGTGACAGATGTGGTGGTTCCAGCATCTCAGCAACAGCTGTCCTCCTAGGACTTTCACGTACTACAGTCTCTAGAGTTTACAGAAAATGGTGCAATAAACAAAAAACATCCAGTGAGCGGCAGTTCTGTGGGTAAAAACGCTTTGTTAATGAGAGAGGTCAGACTCGTCTAACAGAGATGCCACAAACGCTCAAGTAACAGCTGTTTACAACCGTGGTGTGCAGAAGGGCCAGTGGTGTACAGAAGGGTAAGTTTGAACCTTGAAGTGGATGGGCTACAGCAGCAGAAGACCACTCCTGTCAGCTAAGAACAGGAAGATGATCACCAAAACTGGATGATTGAAGATTGGAAAAATGTAGCCTGGTCTGACCTCGATTTCTGCTGCGACATGTAGATGGTAGGGTTAGAATTTTGCATAACGGCATGAATCCATGGATCTATCCTGCCTTGTGTCAACAGTGCATGCTGCTGCCGGTGGTCTAATAGTGCGGGGAATGTTTTCTTGTCACACATTAGACCTCTTGATACATACTGAGTATCCTTTGAATGTCAGAGCATACCTAAGCATTGTTGCTGACCATGTGCATCCCTTTATGGCCACAGTCTACCCCTTTTCAAATGGACACTTCCAGCAGGATAATGCGCCATGTCACAAAGCACTCAGCTGGTTCCACGAACATGACAGCGACTTCAGTTTACTCCAATGCCCTGCACAGTCCGCAGATCTCGATCCGGAACAGCACCTTCGGGATGAGGTGGAACGGGAAATTCACAGCATGATTGTGCGACTTCAGGAACTCCGTGTTGATATCGAGTCAGCATGGACCAAAACCCCCAAGAAATGATTCCAGCAACATGTTCAATCCATGCCACAAGTAATATAGGGCTGTTCTGGAGGCGAAAGGGGGTCCTACCCAGTACTAGGTAGGTGTACCCACTACCCTGTATTCCAAATAAAATGGCAGATAACATTTAACATTTAATGGACGTTTATGACCATTTCAGGGTTCTCCTCTGGATTTTTTTCGCAGAGTGGCGCTTAGGGTTAAAAATCCATGGAAAACACAAATCATGGTAAAGTTGGTATCCTGATTCCAGCAAAAATAAATAAATAAATCTTTTAGGCGAGAAACACACTTCCACTGAGTTTGAGACTCTGTTACTTCACTTCAGTAATACTAGAGTAATTCTGACTCTTGGAAAACAACCTCCTAAGGGTTACCTTACAGAAGAGAGTAGGATTATGCCTGGACTCAAAGATTCAAGCAGTAAGCATTTTATTTTCGCCTTTTGTTTAAAAAAAAAAAAAAGTGATGCTTGAGAAGGGGTTAAAGCAAAACTGTAATGGTTCAGTTCGCAGCATGTGCCAAACCGAAAGTCCTGTACGAAGGAAAGAGGACATTTTTTCCAGCCTTGACGAAGTAAGCAGTGATACTTTTCTGATTAGAACAGCAAAAAGATATGGTTACACAGTGGCGAAAGTGCAGGAACAAAGTGCACAGGGTTCTTTGGGGAGAACCCTGCATTGGAGTGCCATACATGATCATGGTTTTACTGTAAACCAAGACATAAAGATTTAATTTCATAGCCTAAAACACTCCTTCAGGTGAAAGCATGTCATTGCCAGCTGGTCCTGCAGAATAATGAAATGGAGCAACACTACACCGTACATCACCAGGTTTTTATTTCATCCGTACAGAAAGCCTTCTCGTGGCTTTGATCTCAAATTCACAGCAACTGTTGAGATCAGCATTCCTTTTAAACTGTGGGACCCATACTATCAGGCAAGCCGGTTATCGCCATAGGCATCCAATCCACACTGTGACATTTATCTATGCCTCTAATTCTACTTTCCTCTGTATCTTAGTCTTTTATATCTTCTGAAAGAAAATACTTTTAATAAAGATGGAAAGATGTGCGACAGTAGCGATGAAAATCTCTTTGTTAAACTTAAACCTCTTCGGCTGAAACGTGCTTATGACTTCAGTCTTACTCATTGTAGGAAGGCACCACACAGTGCAATTTGAACCCAATTCGTCATCTTATATATTGACTTAATGGGACTATTCATCATCTTCTGTATTGACTTAAGGAGCTACCCTTAAGCGTGTAATCACAGCTATTGGCAGTGAGTCAGTGTCAGGTCTTTGTGCCCTGTAGGGTAGGCCGTGCTCTTGCTAATGCCGATCATATCCATGTGGTATTGATCTCCTGGTGATGCACGCTCTGCTGTAAATGTATATAGCATGTGTAATCATGCACAATGCTCTATTCTCTGAATAAATAGGCTAAGCCCCTGTGACGTAGCAGTCTTTATTACGAAAGTGGCAGCTATTGTTCTTTGGCTTTCTAATTTACTTGGTATTCATAACCCACTTACTGTAAGTCATGCAGGACTCGCTGCTGCAGCGATGCGATTAAGTCAGTACTACAACACCAAATTTCAGCGTAATACTATCCAGATTTACACAAGCACAGACACTTAAGTCAGTACTACACCATTGAATTTCAGCGTAATACTGTCCAGACTTATACAGGCACAGACGCTTAAGTCAGTACTACTGTAACGCCGCAGACTCAGAGACCCAAGCGCAGACCAGGATTAGGCAAAAAACATTGTTTATTTCAGTCCAAGGTCAAAAAACCAGGTAATCAGATTACAGACAAGACAAAATCAAAGTCCAAAAGAATAATCAAAAAACAGTCCAAAAGATCAAAACCAGCAAATCAGGTAGGCGACGGTACAAAGGGAGTAGGCAGAGGCTTAGTAAAAAACAAAAGCAAAGTTCAAATAAACCAGAAAAGCAGAAAGGCAGACAAAAACTCGGAATCAAACAGAAGGGTGTCTCGGAAATCACAAATAACCACAGGCTTAGAAAGGCATAAGCACTAGGAATATCGATCAACGTTCTGACAAAGAACAAGTGAAACTGAAGGGTATATATAGGTAGGGAACACTCAACTCAAGGGAAATCAGGTGCGAGTGGGAGGAGTAACAGGGAAGACTCACAGGTGCAGACAATGATACAATGATAGAATAATGAGGGAACAAGGAAGACTCGGACTGGACTACGCATGCAAATGAATAGACAAGACATGACCGGGAGTGTTAAAGACACGTGCACACATTAAGAGAGACAGTGGATAGCGGAAGTAAGATATCAGTTAGTAAAGAGGAAGCATAAAGTAGATAATTGAAAGATAGAATTGCAGGAAACGAGTGACAGCTAAAGCAAGGAAGCGTTAGTAATTAGTGGGTTAGTAAAAGACCTAAACTAAGCTGTTATTAGTTGTTATTGTTTATATTACTAATTAACACTAAGTGGGACAACTAGTTTAGTCAGGGGAAATACAGAGAGGACCGAAAACACCCGAAGGCTCCCGAAAAGTGAGACGAAGACCGGGGAGTGACATAAATGCAAATACGTGAACATAAACTGGAATATGGAATGTAACTGTAATAACGTAAACAAACAGGAGAGTAACTACACTAATAATAATAATAATAAACACAAGTACAGAATAATACACAAATACAATAATAATGAAAAATAATAAACAAGGAACAGAAATAACAAATACAAACAGACAAAACTCAGAATCCTAACAACTACACCATCGAATTTCAGCGTAATACTGTCCAGACTTACACAGGCACAGACGCTTAAGTGAGGACTACACCACCAAATTTCAGGCACAGACGCTTAAGTCAGTACTACACCACCGAATTTCAGTGTAAGACACTGTCCAGACTTACACAGGCACAGACGCTTAAGTCAGTTCTACACCATCGAATTTCAGCGTAATACTGTCCAGACTTACACAGGCACAGACCCTTAAGTCAGTACTACACCACCGAATTTCAGTGTAAGACACTGTCCAGACTTGCACAGACGCTTAAGTCAGTTCTACACCAGCAAATTTCAGCGTAATGCTGTCCAGACTTACACAGGCACAGATCCTTAAGTCAGTACTACACCACTGGATTTTCAGTGTAATGCTGTCCAGACTTACACAGGCACAGACGCTTAAGTCAGTACTACACCACTGAATTTTCAGTGTAATGCTGTCCAGACTTACACAGGCACAGACACTAGTCCTGACTTCGAAAGAAAATCCCGATTCCCAATAAAAATCCTGCACGAGCGTCTAGCCTGTATAAAAACATCTGTTCTGTAGGCTTCGTTTTGGTCTATCTCTGGGTGCTGTGGTTTTTGCGATCACTATCAGCCGTAGCAGAAATGGACAGTTTGTATTTGTCATGGACATTAACAGTTTCCACCCCAACGTTTCTCAAAGCGTGCCTGGACTGATTCTCCACCCACATCACATTTACCAGAGGCTTGGAGGAGGGCCAGTGTTGAAGATTTCAGGCCCATTTCTAAATGAAGGGTATCCTGTTATTTAGTACTTACTGTGCTGGCCTCTGTGTCCAGTTTAATGCCTGCACATTTAAATACACAACAAATGGAAATTCCACAGACGTTTAGGGGAATTGTGATTTTTATGGGCATCCCTGCCTTCCTCCAAAAATAACTCCTATAACATCCATGGCACTTCAGGAGCTTAAAATTCTATGGTTTTATGTGCAGAATTATATGGTTCTATGTGCAGATTGTACATATTTCAGAGAATTTCACCAAGATATTGGATCTGTGAAAACCACGCAGCAAAAATAATTTTTATTTCAAGAACACATTGTTAGATAAAAGCCTATAATTCTAAGCTCTTGACATGCTAAGTGTTGAAGGTGAGCCGTGTGCGTCTGTGGTCATGTTTAAGATTTCCTGATGGGGCTCGATAGTGCCCTGCAGTTCTCTCCTGCTCTGCTGTACGACGGGCGTGACTGAGAGGGAGAATTCTCCACTCCCCGACCGCAACAGAAAAATAACGTCTGAAAAGAAAAAAAATGAATGTAAGCGTCCTGCTTTGCCCCTAAAGCCTTGGGATGTTTGTCCCAGCCTTACAGCTTCCCCTTTAGTCCCAGATTCGTGGAAAAGCCAGACAGCCACATTTTTTTCCCCTCCCACTTCCCACGACTTTGAGAAGAGTGGCTGCACCCTGGGTAGTGTTCAACCTGCGCGGGGCTGCACCCTGGGTAGTGTTCAACCTGCGCGAGGCTGCACCCTGGGTAGTGTTCAACCTGCGCGGGGCTGCACCCTGGGTAGTGTTCAACCTGCGCGAGGCAAAGAAAAATAATGTTAATGTGCCATTGCTGGCCTGCACGGTGTGTACCTTGGCTTTGTGTACTCACGCACTCCTGCACGGAGACGCCTGGCTTTGGAAGCACACCCGCTAGATTGCCTATCGCCAGTGTAATTACTTCCCTGCTGAATCTCCCGGCCACTCGTCCGGCAGGACGCAGGAATGCAAACAGTAATATCTGGGGCTGGGGGCCTTTTGGGAAAAGCAAACGCTTATAGTGGAGCGGTTTGCCGCTAGTCCTGAATTGGGGCTCTCGCCTTATTTAGAGTCAGAATTCCAGCTGAGGAGTAACCAAATAACCAAGAGAACGGAATGTTATGCCGGCGGTCTCATTACCGTGCACGTATGGCAGAGTGAATGTTTTCGTGAAGCTTCCTGACCCGATGTGGCCAGTGCATTGTGGGGTGTGGGGAAGAGGGGGAGGGGTGGGTAAGATAGAGGTGAACGATGAGATTCTGAAGGTTTAATTAGCCCCCCCCCCCCCCCCACTAACTTCTGTACTGTGTGCAGCCGTGAGGGAGGTTGGGGCATCTGTCCGTCTAAGGGCCCCGTTGTGATGGAGTTTTCACTTCTGCTCGTATCCTGACATGTTATTTATGTGATGCTATGCTAAGTCTCGTTGATGTGATGCAGTCAAATCACATTGCCTAACTTACCTGCTAAAGTAGACAGCAAATATGAAACGTGAAATGCTGCACTTGGTTGTTCTTGCACACAGAAGCCTGTGTAACACTATCCTTTTTCAGTAAATCAATCATGTTTATCACACATTTTAGAACTGGATTGATCACATAAAGTTCCGGTTTAAACTTTTTTTCCTTTCTGTTGTCTCTTATTTACTAATAGGTAAAGCCCTGCCCTGTCGTTTCTGTGAGCTAACTACTAGACTTACTAAAGCAGTCTGTTTCCTGTAAAAATCTGTCTGTTTTAAAATATCGGTCCATGCCTGCCGGACATTTCTCAGAGTTTAAAGACTTTCACACAATCAAATATCTCATAGCAGTGAGGGGGATCTTGAACTTCTAAAATTGGAGCTGCTTTGAAATACCAGAAAGCCGGTTTATTACCCATAATGCCTTAGGTTAAAGCTGATAACTGATTTAATGTATGCTAGGAGAAAAAAATAAAAAAGTGTAATGAATTCTGTGCACGGAAAAGTTGTAACGTTTGACTTCTCTCCTCAGGAAACGGTGTGCAGCCAGAGCTGAGAATCTTCCATCACTCCTGCGCTCTGAAGATGGACGACGGTCCGTGCAAGGCCTTAATAGAGCGCTTTTACTTCGACGTGGACACGCGCCGCTGCCAGAGGTTCGACTATGGCGGCTGCCAGGGCAATGCCAACAACTTTGTGAGCATGGAGGAGTGTGAGAAAATGTGCATCGTGAAACGTAAGCCCCCTGGAAATCTGTGTGCACGTCACAGAGGTACATTTCCCCAACTGACACCTGCCAGCTCAATCAGAAAGAGGGTGTGGCCACACTACCATGGAACTGGGTACAGGTTAGAAGGGTCTAAGCAGTGGTGTGGGAGTTACTCTTTAACAGCTAATAGTGAAAGAGAATTCAAAGAATGGGCAGGTAATCTGTAGTGATAACAGCGCTGTTTATACGGGCCACATCTGCAGCCACTCCCAGGCTTAAAGCTGAAAAACAGAGAGCTTTAGTCAGGTCTAAGTTCAAGATGAGAGAAACGTTGCGGACTGGTTGAGAAATGGAAATGGGCTGTTTTGAACGTCCATTTGCAGAGTGCTGTTGCTATGGCTACTGACAGGGTGATTGGCACTGGCGTGACCCTGATTCTCATGTCATTCAATACTCCTGGGTGCACCCACGGTTTGATCGCACCCCCGCCATGCCCACCAAACCCGAGCAAACGTCGGAGGAACGTTGCGGAACGCAGGCAGAACATAGCGTTTGAGGAGAACCGCAGCAAAATATTTTATTACATTATATTATATGTTGAATGCAGCCCAGGTCTGTGCTCATACACTACTGCTCTTGTTGTGGTTGCAGGCGCCGTTGTGTTTGTGTAAAATCAACGCGCTACACATATCAGCATGGCACATATTTAGGTGTGCCTGTGAAGAGAAAGGGAACACGAGACGGTTTGTGTTCATAAGGTGGCGTGTTTGAGTGCAGCTTCGTTACCTGAGAACGAGCGTGTGATGATGGAGAAAAATAAGCGCAGACAGACGTTCTGCATCGCACGCAGCCGCATGCATTATTCATTTGGGGAGCAAGGCAAGGCTGCTCACCTCACGTTTTTTTGTTCACACGAAGAGGCTTTCATCCGAAGGAAGGACAACCCAGGTTTTAAATGTTTTTTTTTTTTTTTTCCGGACTCCGTATTAACGATGGGTAGAAGGTTCCCTTGGAAAAATGGAAATTGATGACAGTAACAGGTCACTGAGCCGGTGAAACTCCTTGAGAGGTTTACGTTTTCAGTGCTTATTAGCTTCGCCTTAGCACAAACTGAGGTCTGGATGAACCCGTATGTCTAACTGAAACGCGTTGGCGGCGCGCGGCTAATCTGACACTGAATAATAAACAGGAACGATGCGCTTTATCACTCCGCGAGGGCTGGCTGCGATTGGGGAGACTGACTTCGCATCTCTCCGTAGGTGCGGAGTTAGGGTGAGGGAGCCTCCCGACCCTGCCCTAGCGAGGTCGCGGGGCTAATCTGAAGCAGGGTGAGGTAGCGGCCCCTCCCACTCCGTGTCCGACCCCGCCCTAGCGAGTTTGCGGGGCTAATCTGAAGCGGGGTGAGGTAGCGGCCCCTCCCACTCCGCGTCCCGACCCTGCCCTAGTGAGGTCACAGGGCTAATCTGAAGCGGGGTGAGGTAGCGGCCCCTCCCACTCCGCGTCCCGACCCTGCCCTAGTGAGGTCACAGGGCTAATCTGAAGCGGGGTGAGGTAGGGGCCCCTGCCACTCCACGTCCCGACCCCGCCCTAGCGAGGTCACAGGGCTAATCTGAAGCGGGGTGAGGTAGCGGCCCCTGCCACTCCACGTCCCGACCCCGCCCTAGCGAGGTCACAGGGCTAATCTGAAGCGGGGTGAGGTAGCGGCCCCTCCCACTCCGCGTCCCGACCCTGCCCTAGTGAGGTCACAGGGCTAATCTGAAGCGGGGTGAGGTAGGGGCCCCTGCCACTCCACGTCCCGACCCCGCCCTAGCGAGGTCACAGGGCTAATCTGAAGCGGGGTGAGGTAGCGGCCCCTGCCACTCCACGTCCCGACCCCGCCCTAGCGAGGTCACAGGGCTAATCTGAAGCGGGAAAGCAGGAGAAGCTGTCTGTGAATGGCATTACCGCGGGATTAGAAAACCAGCCGCTCTCCCCAGCACTGCAGCCAGAGTAAACATGCCTGCTCTTGTAGAAGGGACCGTTTTAAAAACAATGTGTTTGAGGGAATGGGGGCTGGAATGTGGAATGTGGGGGCTGGAGGATTGGGAAATGTTCTGAGAACACCACGCTAAGAGACCAGTATAAGTACTTAAATGACCCGATTCATTTGAAACCCATGTCTTTACACTGATGTGTAAATGTATCGTCTAATCATGGTTCTCCTTTTCGAGTTTTTCCTCACAGCGGGAAAACTACAAAGTCTTTTTATATTTGTGCAAGTGGTAATGCTGGCAAATTAATCTCCACAGAAATATGCAACAATTTGTCAACTAAACTAATCTGTTGTATCAGGAGAAATGCTTTAACGCACAAGGCTCCATTTCTCTAAATATTGAGGTTGTTTTTCCCCTATGTGGTTGGAGCGGCAGCAATCAGCTTTGATTTGATCTCCACAGGAATTCTCATCCCCAGCTGAAATAAGAATAGGTTTGTCTCCATCTAGCGTGCTGTTATGCCAGTACGTACTTTTCTCGTAGCAGTGGAAGTGTAGTGCGTATGCACGGGGGGTAGTCTTCTCAATCTTCTCTTCACCACTGCCTTGGCATTAATCCTCAGTTCTGTTTTCTTAAATTTTCGATCCCTTATTGACAAGCCTGCAAATTCCGGTGTCCTTCAGACGCCAGGGGAAATGATATGCACATATAAAGTCAGAGTGCTTCATCAAGAAGGAGAGGTCACCAATAAGATGACACTAAAACTCAATCTTCTTTGTGGTATATTGCATCTGGGAATTGGAGAATTGCTTTTTTTGAATGATTCACCAAGCAAATCCATTTCAAAGCATGTGTTTTTCAGCGTGTTGGCAATGTTCTCAAGCAGATTGCATATTTTAGAAAGTAACAAATATTGGCTGTTTCCACGGCAGGCTTACTTGTTTACTTTTTCTGGGACATTTAACTCAATCGCTTCTAGTCACTGCTAAAAAAATTTTTTTAATTTGGAATGATTTCTTGAGCCGTCCGTGGAGGAACTGCAACATGAGAACACTGAACAGACAAATCGTCTTCCAATCTCCAGTCAATCCCATCTCACTTAGCATCCTGGGCGCAAACGGCTAATCCAAGTCAGTAAAGAGAGAAACTACCTTTTGCAACAAGCTTTTTCTTCTTGTTGTTTTTTCTCCATTAAGATCATTTAAAATCCCTCCGTGAAATTGAGCTAAGGGAGAGAGAAGCTTTGTGGGAAAATAACCTTCCAGGGGCCATTTGCTGTAGCCTATTATCTCTGATATCCATTCATTTACTTCCAAATGCGCGGTTTCGCTGAATAACCAGGGCGTGTCACAAACGGGTACCATTAGAGAAAGACATTTTGCGTGAGATTAGCGTGTATACGCAGTGCACGTCTTCCTCGGTAGTCTCTCTCAACATGGCTGAACCACATATTGGGCTCGATCGCTACATATAACCATATGTATGAACAAGGAGTTTAAGAAATTATAATTAATACATTTTTCTGTCAGTCGTAACGGATTGGGGGGAGTAAGGTGGGGGGGGGGGGGGGTATGGAAGTGTGTGGAGAGATGATAGGTGGCAGCTTAATGGAAGCATTTTAATTAAAGTTATCCATAAATACATGCTGAAGTATGGGCGGAGTGGAGGAGAAGCCGGATATTAAGCGATATTATCTGAGGGCCACTGGCCCACAGCCAGCAGTCGGGAACAGAGCCGTATATCCTACAGACGGGCCTAAACGTAATCAATCACGCTATGTGGCACAACGTTTCGCTGGCATGTGTCCAAGTCTGTCCCACACGTGCCCGGGGAAGCCAGCGCTGGCTGTGTGCAAAATTGTGCAATAAATATTCAATAATAAATGATGTATTACTTTTAAATCCTGTCAGGTCCTTCTTGCATTAATTGGGTTTGTAGAGGTGGTGGGATCCAGCGAATGCTGAGGGCCTGTAACTGGCTTTAGGTAAACCTGCGTTCTCACGGTCGCCTCCTCATAGGCTTGCTTCATGAGCACTCTGCTTGTCTACATTCAGCCGACAAGAACCCCTGTCACCTGGATGACGAGGCGGGACCCTGCCGCGGACTGGTGCCGCGATACTTCTTCAACCGCACCAGAGGCGCATGCGAGCGCTTCTTCTACGGCGGCTGCTTCGGGAACGCCAACAACTTCAGGACCAGCAAGGAGTGCCAAGCCACGTGTCACAATCGCAGTGAGTCCTCCACCATAGAGTTCCGCAGGAGGTTCCAATCGTTTTTCATTCCTGCGTCTCACGGTGACGTCAAATTTACTGTTGTCATCTAGACAGGAATATACAAGAATATAACTGGGCGTGTATAACAACCTGGGCGTGTAAACGCACAGCAATGATGGTAATATTAGGCATATACATATATTCATATTCCACTACGGCTCCAATTTTATAGAATAATTAATATTTCATGAAGGCCTTTGTCATTGTGTTGTCTTTTAAATCAGGTTTAAAGACCCATTGTTTAAACTTGTTTTCATCTTTGCGTAAATATCTTGGCTGGAAAACCATTTTCCCCCCAATGTTTTTATTTATTCAGTTTATTTTTTTATTTTTTATTTTACATATAATTTATGGTGTAAAGCACTTTCTGCGCCATGTATGAAGAGTGCTGTACAGGTTAGTTGTTTGTATAATTATTATCCATGTGGGCATATGTTCACATATCACGTTCTACTCAGGATAATGTCAAAAAGCCTATGCTTGTCGTTGAATGACTGTCATTATGCAAAGTTGTTGTTTTTTTGTTGCTTTTTGCTGAGTGACTTTCATTATGCAAAGTTGTTATCTTTTTTATTTTTTTTGCTTGTTGCCGAATGACTTTCATTATGCAAAGTTGTTATTCTGTTGTGGGGAAGAGGGGGGTAGGGAGGGGTAGAGGATATTGTTGGTGCTTACTGCCTTCCTTGAAGCCGAGGAAAACACAATCACATCAAGTCACTTAAATTTTGAAATTACATCAGTCATTATGATCAGACTATTTTTTTCTCAAAAAGTGCTATTGCATCCCTCAAGCTGGCAACGTAGGAAAACATCTAATCTTCACCTGATCAGTCAGCTTAATTAGGGGTGCAGGTAGGGGATAAAATGAGCTCACTTTCTCTGCCAGATTCATCAGGTCTTTGGCATGTAATACACGGCCTTGCCAAAGTCCATTAAGTCATTTTTTACAGTGCCGAAATGGCCATAAAGAACAATTGCTTGGTCGTATTTCTTTACATCCTTGTATTATGCAGCTATGAAAATGTATATATGCAGTGACCTCAAAGTAAATTAGACTTAATGTTCAGCTCAGTGAGATGAAAAGCACCATTCTTTTCTAAATTGAACTTTGAAAATGAAAATGTATTTTTAAGTGTTGTGACTGTGGAATTAATAAGCTGTATGTGTTCAATTGATTCTTAATCTCATACAGCTTTGGAATACAATGCCTTTACAGTGTTCACTTAGACTATTGTGTTTAACATAAAAAAAAACTTTATATAAGTTTTATATAGACATAACTGAAGCCGTAAAACTATAGTTTGTGTTTATTTTGTGTAATTGTATTTCAGATTAAGTGCTGTTTACCACTTGGAGCAGGTTAAGATTTACTTTAAGAACCATAAAACAAGAAATATCAGAAACCAACATCATCATGCTATGGTCCTGATTGAGCAGCGCTTATGTTTAAATATTAGACCATATTAAAATTAAGGCCAATCTCTCTCTATTCTCTCTGCAGAACCTGAATCTGTGACGTTTGTGGTTGACTTCGGAATCACAGAACCAGCAGAGTCTCCTCCAGGTAGGCCAGAGTAGGCCAGTGTGGTGTTGTATTCTCAGTACTGAGTGAGTAGGCCACTGTGGTTTGTAGCCTCAGTACTGAGAGAGTAGGCCAGTGTGGTGTTGTAGCCTCAGTACTGAGAGAGTAGGCCAGTGTGGTGTTGTACTGGGAGTAGGCCAGTGTGGTGTTGTAGCCTCAGTACTGAGAGAGTAGGCCAGTGTGGTGTTGTAGCCTCAGTACTGAGAGAGTAGGCCTGTGTCGTGTTGTAGTCTCAGTACTGATAGAGTAGGCCAGTGTGGTGTTGTATTCTCAGTACTGAGAGAGTAGTCCAGTGTGGTGTTGTAGCCTCAGTACTGAGAGAGTAGGCCAGTGTGGTGTTGTAGCCTCAGTACTGAGAGAGTAGGCCAGTGTGGTGTTGTAGCCTCAGTACTGAGAGAGTAGGCCAGTGTGGTGTTGTAGCCTCAGTACTGAGAGAGTAGGCCAGTGTGGTGTTGTAGCCTCAGTACTGAGAGAATAGGCCAGTGTGGTGTTGTATTCTCAGTACTGAGAGAGTAGGCCAGTATGGTGTTGTAGCCTCAGTACTGAGAGAGTAGGCCAGTGTGGTGTTGTAGCCTCAGTACTGAGAGAGTAGGCCAGTATGGTGTTGTAGCCTCAGTACTGAGAGAGTAGGCCAGTGTGGTGTTGTAGCCTCAGTACTGAGAGAATAGGCCAGTGTGGTGTTGTAGCCTCAGTACTGAGAGAGTAGGCCAGTGTGGTGTTGTAGCCTCAGTACTGAGAGAGTAGGCCAGTTTGGTGTTGTATTCTCAGTACTGAGGGAGTAGGCCAGTATGGTGTTGTAGCCTCAGTACTGAGAGAGTAGGCCAGTGTGGTGTTGTAGCCTCAGTACTGAGAGAGTAGGCCAGTGTGGTGTTGTAGCATCAGTACTGAGAGAGTAGGCCAGTATGGTGTTGTAGCCTCAGTACTGAGAGTGTAGGCCAGTGTGGTGTTGTAGCCTCAGTACTGAGAGAGTAGGCCAGTGTGGTGTTGTAGCCTCAGTACTGAGAGAGTAGGCCAGTGTGGTGTTGTAGCCTCAGTACTGAGAGAGTAGGCCAGTGTGGTGTTGTAGCCTCAGTACTGAGAGAGTAGGCCAATGTGGTGTTGTAGCCTCAGTACTGAGAGAGTAGGCCAGTGTGGTGTTGTAGCCTCACTACTGAGAGAGTAGGCCAGTGTGGTGTTGCTTCACTATTGGTATAGTGATGTTTGTAATGCTTTTATTTATTTATTTACTTATTCTTACTAGTGCATGTCATTAATGTCTAATCCACCATGATAAGGATGATAAAAAATATAAACTTGAAAATGACAATTGTATATTGTATTTTATATTCTGTCTGTTTTCCTTCATGTCCTTCTTTCACATCTCCAACAACCTATTCATTGTCTCATTTATTGTAGGTAATATTTGAACTGTTAAATTAGCATTGAAGGTTTGGTGCAGGGGATCTTCATCAAGTTACGATGTTGACTAAAGTGTATTATTGTTATTGTTATTATTATCTTTGCTGTTTGTACAGAACCTGAGGTTGTCGGACACCCCGTAGTCGTCAGTATCCCAGAAGCTCCCAAACCCAGCACACAGCCACTCATTTCAGCCGGTAAGACCAGGGATGTTCACTTCAACTAATATTTTATGGAAACGGACAGTGAGTTCCCTTACAGAAATTAAATATACTGCAATATATAGTAAATAAGTGAACTTTTGTGAAATTTTAAATGGGTGTAGCATTACCTGGGAAATGATGGTGTCAGTTGGACGGTATTCCTCATCTCATCATGCATCTCAGTAGCGCCCCCTCTTGCCGATATAGAGTCTGTGCATTCTGTCTGCACCAGCTGTACAAGTGTACAATCCCCTGGAACAGTGACTGCACAGCTCAGCTAGTGGACTACAGCGCGCTAGGAGGCTGTGGCAAGCCGTATTTTTTGTGGGATGAGCGTTCTTGTTTGGGCCTTCCTGAATTGTCAGATTTTTTCTACCGCTTTTTGGAAATTGAGGTTAAGGTTGTTAGAAAAAGTGTAACAGTACCACTTTTCCGCTTATACATATTAAACACTTAGGCAAAATAAAAAATTACCATCAAAGGCTGGGAATTTACAATATTTGGCAGACCTTTCTTTTTTTAAATTTTATTCTGTGGGTTTGATTCCCAGGTGGGGTGCTGGGTTTGATTCTCAGGTGGGGTGCTGGGTTTGATTCCCAGGTGGGGTGCTGGGTTTGATTCCCAGGTAGGGTGCTGGGTTTGATTCTCAGGTGGGGTGCTGGGTTTGATTTTCAGGTGGGGTGCTGGGTTTGATTCTCAGGTGGGGTGCTGGGTTTGATTCCCAGGTGGGGTGCTGGGTTTGATTCCCAGGTAGGGTGCTGGGTTTGATTTTCAGGTGGGGTGCTGGGTTTGATTCTCAGGTGGGGTGCTGGGTTTGATTTTCAGGTGGGGTGCTGGGTTTGATTTTCAGGTGGGGTGCTGGGTTTGATTCTCAGGTGGGGTGCTGGGTTTGATTTTCAGGTGGGGTGCTGGGTTTGATTCTCAGGTGGGGTGCTGGGTTTGATTTTCAGGTGGGGTGCTGGGTTTGATTCTCAGGTGGGGTGCTGTCCTTTTATCTTTTTCAGCAGGGTACTTATCCTGAACTGCTTCAGTAAACATACAGCTGTATCAATGGATTGTATGTTGAAATGTAAACTGTTTAAATTTCCTTGATAGACGTGGTTTTTTTATTAAAAGCTTTATTTGAGCTACCGAAAACTCAACCTATAAACAGATTTAATTATAGAGCATACATGTTCTTAATGTCTTCTTGTGACACCATCATACCAATTGCTTTTGCTTCCATTTGACACTTTCTATGTTACCAGGAATGATTTACCAAAGACTCTCTTTAAACCTCTCTGATTTTCACACACTGGTAGTGTTGTCTAGGTCTAGGTTTTCTGAGGTTCAGACTTGTCTGAGTGTCTCACTTGGGGATTTTGTGGAGGAAATGAGAGAAGTGGGGATTGCTCAAAAGTTTTAACTTTTAAGGACTTGGCTCAGCCTGTGTAGAGCTGTATAACTCACATTTCAGTATTTCAGAATGGAAATATATTTCAAATCCAAAAGTGATTCGTTGTCTTTTTTACTTGTGGGATTCTTCAGTCAGTGCAAAAACTGGTTTGATTTTCTACAGTAAATTTTTATCACTTGGATTAACTAAACCACATACAGCCATGTCATGCTTTTAAAGTTTACAAAATGCAAAAACGTGAATAAAATCCAGCCAGAAAGGCACATAATGCTTAATTTGGCTGAGAGATTATGCCTTACATTTTATCTATTACAGCATATTGTCTTTCATTTCAGTGAACAGTGAACTTGTGTTTATGAGAAAACATCAAAATAATGATCACTTGGTTAAATGTGTTACCAAGACCCACAGGCAATGAAAAGCAGTGAGTAGATGAAATAAAATAATTTATTTAAAAAATATATACGTAAAGCAACAGTGGGAAAAGAAGTGGCATACACTACAGAATGTTGATAACTCATAAACATTTGTGCTTTATCTGCTGGGATGCTTCAGATGGCTTGTGTTGTAATATGCAGGAGAGGCCGAGTTAAATATCGGTGTGTTCCGGTGCTTTCCCCAGCACCTGTGCATTTCCTGTGTGCACATTTCTGTCATCATCTCTCTAATGAGCCCACGCTTGCTGACCAGATGGCTTGTAAATGGCCAGTAAGCTACAGGCCAGAGGCCAGTGCTGCAGTCATAATTCCCCACTCTGTTCTCTGACAGTGATAGATTGCTCTTATCGTGAGCGCAGAGATACACTGTTCTTACCATGAGCACAGAGATACACTGCTCTTACCATGAGCGCAGAGATACACTGCTCTTACCATGAGCACAGAGATACACTGCTCTTACCGTGAGCACAGAGATACACTGCTCTTACCATGAGCACAGAGATACACTGCTCTTACCATGAGCACAGAGATACACTGCTCTTACCATGAGCACAGAGATACACTGCTCTTACCATGAGCACAGAGATACACTGCTCTTACCATGAGCACAGAGATACACTGCTCTTACCGTGAGCACAGAGATACACTGCTCTTACCATGAGCACAGTGATACACTGCTCTTATCGTGAGAACAGTGCTGCTCTTACTATGAGCACAGAGATACGTACACTGCTCTTACCGTGAGCACAGAGATACACTGCTCTTAGTTTGAACACAGTGATACACTGCTCTTATCGTGAGCGCAGAGATACACTGCTCTTACCATGAGCACAGAGATACACTGATCTTACCATGAGCACAGAGATACACTGCTCTTACCGTGAGCACAGAGATACACTGCTCTTACCATGAGCACAGAGATACACTGCTCTTACCGTGAGCACAGAGATACACTGCTCTTACCATGAGCACAGAGATACACTGCTCTTACCATGAGCACAGAGATACACTGCTCTTACCGTGAGCACAGAGATACACTGCTCTTACCATGAGCACAGAGATGCACTGCTCTTACCATGAGCACAGAGATACACTGCTCTTACCATGAGCACAGAGATACACTGCTCTTACCATGAGCACAGTGATTCCCTGCTTTTATTGTGAGCACAGAGATACACTGCTCTTAATGTGTGCACATAGATACACTGCTCTACCTGTGAGCACAGCTGTGAGCACAGAGATACGCTGCTTTTACCGGGCACAGATATACACTGTTCTTACTGTGAGCACAGAGATACACTGCTCTAACTGTGAGCACAGAGATACACTGCTCTTACTGTGAGCACAGAGATACGCTGCTTTTACCGGGCACAGAGATACACTGTTCTTACTGTGAGCACAGAGATACACTGCTCTTACTGTGAGCACAGAGATACACTGTTCTTACTGTGAGCACAGAGATACACTGCTCTTACTGTGAGCACAGAGATACGCTGCTTTTACCGGGCACATAGATACACTGTTCTTACTGTGAGCACAGAGATATACTTCTCTTATCGTGAGCACAGAGATACACTGCTCTTACTGTGAGGACAGAGATACACTGGTCTTACCGGGCACAGTGATACACTGCTCCTACCGTGAGCACAATGATACACTGCTCTTACCATGAGCACAGTGATACACTGCTCTTACCATGAGCACAGTGATTCCCTGCTTTTATTGTGAGCACAGAGATACACTGCTCTTACTGTGTGCACATAGATACACTGCTCTACCTGTGAGCACAGAGATACACTGCTCTAACTGTGAGCACAGAGATACGCTGCTTTTACCGGGCACAGATATACACTGTTCTTACTGTGAGCACAGAGATACACTGCTCTAACTGTGAGCACAGAGATACACTGCTCTTACCATGAGCACAAAGATACATTGCTCTTATCGTGAGCACAGTGATACACTGCTCTTATCGTGAGCACAGAGATACACTGGTCTTACCGGGCACAGTGATACACTGCTCTTACTGTGAGCACAGTGATACACTGCTCTTACTGTGAGCACAGTGATACACTGCTCTGACCGTGAGCACAGATTCACTGCTCTTACCGCGTGTACAGTGATACACTGCGCATGTTTATATGTGAAAAAAATGTCCTGATCAGACCCCTGTGAAAAAAGTATACTAAGGTGTATTTCAGCATACAACCCCAATTCCAAAAAAGTTGGGACAGTATGTAAAATGCACATAAAAGCAGAAAGCAGTGATTTGTAAATTCTCTTTTACATATATTTAATTGAAACCAGTACAGAAAAGATATTTAATGTTTTACCTTATCAACTTTATTGATTTTTGTAAATATACGCTATTTCCGAATTTGATGCCTGCAGCACGTTTCAAAAAAGTTGGGACAGGGCCAAAAAAAAGACTGGGAAGTAAAAAAACACCTGTTTGGAAAGTTCCACAGGTAAACAGGTATAAAAGGATATCAAAAGACTCTTGATATTTTATTTTCAGCGATACTATAACCTCTCTGCATTTGAATGGATCTCTATGGGAATTTGGGGGTGGGACTAGATTAAGCTGTAAATTAAGCAGGAATAGTATGGAATCCATGGTTGGCTGAGTGGCTGTAAGTAATCAAGGGTCTGACGTATCAAACGAGCCTCAAACCATCACTCTGCTGCCAGATATGTAGTAGATATGGATGGATCACTTGTAAGGTTGTTTCTCCTGACTTATTTTTCCATAGAGTTCAATAGGAAAATGAGTCAGGAGAAACAACCCTTAAATTGATCCATCCATATCTACTGCATATCTGGCAGCAGAGTGATGGTGTGAGGCTCATTTTATACCTCAGACACTTGATGACTTACAGCCATTTAGCCAGCCATGGGTTCCATACTATTCCTGTGTAATTTCTAGCTTAATCTAGTCCCACCTCCCAATTCCCATAGAGATCCATTCAAATGCAGAGAGGTTATAGTATCGCTTCTAAGAGTACCTGAAAATAAAAAATCAAGGGCCCTATCTTGGCGATCTGGCGCTTAGTCTAAGCGCATGGCACTAAGTCCATTTAGGGCGTGTCCAAGTCTACTTTTGCTATTTTAACGGCGTGTTTTTTGGGCGCTAAGCACGGCGCAAGGTGCAACTGGGCTGAACCTAGTCTCTTCATTAATTATAGGTGTGTCTTGAACGTGACATGCAATAAACCAATCAAAATGTCATATCCCATTCCCTTTAAAAGCCTGCTTTTCCACCTTGGCGGATTGCTTATGATGGCGAAACAGACATGCTCGTGCGTTTTTAGTGCGATCAAGGAATCGGCTATATGGATCAGTAGCAGTATTAGTATTATGAGTTTCCGGTAATTCCTAACAGTGCTGTTTACGAAATATATGCTGTTAAATTTCGTTAAAAGCACCTGCAACAGCTGAGAATAAGCGACCAATTGCTTCCTTCTCACCTTAGAAAACGCCAAATTAGCCTGCTTGTTTAACGAATTTCATTTGATTATGCAATGAACTCATGTTCAAGCTTCATCCGAAGTTCATTAGGCTACCTGCATTCTAATTTTGATTAATAACATAACTAACGTTATTTTGCCTTAATGATGACACTAAATACAACAAATCTGTCAGGTTGGCAACCCATAGGTTCAGCATATTTTCCCTTGTTTTATAATGTCCTGCTTATGGAAATGTGAACGACCTGTTTAACTGGTAGCGTAATACTTTAAAACGATTCACTTTCCCAGGAAGACCGTGAAAAGTGCGATGTACAGCAGGGGAAACAGACCTGCTCATGTAAAGCGAACATGCAGATAATGGAATTAAAATTTATTGTAAATTAATTGTGTAACGTGCTGCAAATTTAGTTTCTAATTAGACGCTTAGTTCTCTTTAAAATCTTTTGTTCATGTTATGGAATAACAGGTGAAATCAGCTGGGTTTTAATAAGCTGAGTGTATGGAAACCTTGTCACTGTAATTTTAAAAATATGAAGGACGAAGAATAGCTAAGGTTAGCCTACAATTCAGTTAACATGATGACATTTATCTCTGTTTTTTAACCATAGTCTATCGAAAAAAACATTATGCACAGCGAGTCCGCTGTAGCCTAGGCTATTTGAAAAACAATAAAAGCAATATTCACTGGACAAGGTTTTGAACTTTTTTCAGTCACAAACCATTCTATTTACTTACAGGCTGTATTCCTAGATAAACAGTGCTGTATTGTAATGACATCTGAAGCGCATTTTCAGAACGCAAATGTCCGTCTATTGCAGTACGCGAGTTTCCATTGAATGACAATTCACGCATTAGGTGCAAATGACAATTCGCGCATTAGGCTTGATATAGGTGTTATCAGCTCCTTTTTAATGGATAGCCATTGTCCTGTACCATCGCACATCGCCTGGATGTTGATGGAGTGGGCTGAGAGCAATGTAATGTGGCATCGTTTCCCTTCGCTGAGGGAAAGGTATGTGGACCTATGGAACCTTTTATTATTATGCATTTTTGATATAGCCTACACAATAATAATATTTCACATTGTGATCTAGATATTTTAGTCATGCTTGTGCACGCCCCTGTGTGTAACAGACAGGAGGCTACGCGCGTTGTGTACACGCCTATGTAGACGCACTTATATGCGGCGTTAAAATAACATGAAAACAACTGCGACATGATTTTAGACCAGGTTTGTGGTGGTTCTAGCGCAAGCGCTTTCTGCTGGCTCAAGATAGCAATACGCCAAAAAGAATCCTGGCCACTCCTCATCTTAAGACCAACACGCCCAGTTCACTTGTGATGGCGCAAGAATACATGCTAGTTAAAGGACGTGAGCGCTAGGCGTTATTATGTACCTAGCGCCGGGTGTAAGATAGCAAAGACACTTGCGTTTGGGTTAGCACCGCTTTGCGTCAGGTGTAAGATAGGGCCCCAAGAGTCTTTTGATATCATTTTATCCCCAGTCATGATAGCATCACCTGTTTACCTGTAGAATGGCAAACAGGTGTTTTTTTGAGCTTCCCAGTCTTTTTTTTTTGCCCCTGTCCCAACTTTTTTGGAACGTGTTGCAGGCATCAAATTCAGAATTAGCATATATTTACAAAAATCAATAATGTTGATAAGGTAAAACATTAAATATATTTTCTTTGTACTGTTCAATTAAATATATGTAAAAGAGAATTTACAAATCACTGCTTTCTGCTTTTATGTGCATTTTACATACTGTCCCAACTTTTTTGGAATTGGGGTTGTACTTGAAGCCTAATTAAAGTTAATCTAATTATATTTCAAGTACACTATTTTTTCACATGGGGAGGCTATATTATGCATTATACTTCTAAACTAATTTTTGTGCACTTTTCAGTATTTTTTCTGGGGGGGGGGGCGCACATTTATAGTTCCCTAAGGGGTTCACATACACAGTACTAGGAGGACACATTTCTCTTCCTGCCTTCTGTTAAAGTGAATAACACAAGATGCATCCCATGCTGCCATCTTGTGGATTTTCACAAAATGGCAGTCTTATAATCTTACAAACTTTTGTCAAGTTTCATTTTTGTAACAAGATGTAGAACTTTATGTCAGTGTTTATGCTCTGTTTAGAGGCATATATAATAAATATGAATATGTTTTGGTGATAAATTGGATTGGGTTGCTATAAGCTGACGAGAGCTTGATTATTGCTGGATTTGTTCTTTTTAGCAGGCTGACCTTGTATTGAAAAAAAAAATTTTTTTACCTTCTGATAACCACTGTGTTTTTGGCATATTGGAAAGGTGCTATGTAAATAAAGTTTTATTATTAGTCCTGTTATCACGTAAATGCATTATTTAGGTTGTCTATTTTCAATTCCCCCCCGTGTGGCAACCGCTAGAGAGTCACTGCTGCACAACCCCGTCGGCCAGTGGTAGACGGAGGTCACCACGTCCTTATTCAGGGCGCGACTCCTCCAAGTCTGACCGTGATTCCAACTCGCCCAGGGCCGCTATATGCGCGGCGATTCTCTCCGAGCCCCTCCCCCCACCCGGGAGCGGCTGCCAATTGCTGCTCCCACAGGGCACCGGCCATGTTCGGATCTGGCGGGACCGGGGCTCGAACCCTGATCCTCGGAGTACAGCTGCACTGACTGAAAGTCGGCGCTTTTACCGCTGTACCACCCAAGCCTATTTTGTCAGTTTTTTAACCAAAATTAACCAGACAAGTGGATTATGTATGTTATTTGTGGTTTTAAGTGATAGTGTAGATTTTAAAATCATCTGGTTAGAAGCCTGTGCTGTATTCTCCCTACAGTGCTTCTGTAACACATTCCATTTCAGGCATTTATCAGGCACTCTTCTCCAGTACGACGTACAGTACAGCTTTTTTCCCCCAATTTATACAGCTGGATATGTCCTGAAGCAATGCAGCGACTTGCACAATGTGCCCAGTGTCCAACCTTGGACTCAAACCTGCAACCTTTAACTTACAAGGCCAGTTCCTTACCCGTTATACAATGCAGCTGAGTTTCAGGAACGTAGTTCGCCTATGTCTGAGAGACAAGTTAGAGCCCCCTTTTTCCATCACACTTTCTCCATTATTCCATTATAAACGATTTTCTCACTCAGAATGGCCTTATTGTTTTCAGATGCTTATCGACCAGAGTTCTGCCTCAGTCCGATTGACAAAGGGACGTGCGACAAATCAATTCGGAGGTACATCTACAACCCTCGCAAGAAGCGATGCCAGATATTCCATTACAGCGGCTGTGGAGGGAACAGGAACAACTTCACCAGCAGACGTCACTGCGTGAGGACATGCATGAAAGGTAGCGCGAAACCACCTTTAACCCCTTTCTCTTGAGTATGTTTATCTGTGAAGGCATCTAAACCAGTACATCTCAAATCTTGTTTCTGAAACCTTGGTGGTTCTTTTTGGTGAGTGCAGCAGTTTTTTGTGGGAAATGTTAAATTTCTCAACCTTCAGCCATGATTTTTTTTTAATCTGCTCTTCAGACTTTTGACCAAATGTGTATAAATCACTGATTGATTACGTACATTTTATATATTATTATTTATATGCATTTATTCTCATTCAAAAAAGTAGCACACGAGGGCTCTATCTTGGCGATCTTAGCGCTTGGTCTAAGCGCATGGCATAAAGTGCATTTACGGCATGTCCAAGTCCACTTTTGCTAGTTTGACGGCGTGATTTTTGAGCGCTAAGCACGGCGCAACGTGCAAATGGGCTGAACCCAGTCTCTTCATTAATTATAGGTGTGTCTTGGGCGTGACATACAATAAACCAATCAAAATGCCTGCTTTTCCACCTTGGCGGATTGCTTATATAATGGTGAAACAGACATGATCGTGCGTGTTTAGTGAATCAAGGAATAGGCTATATGGATCAATACTATGATCAATATTATTCTGACTAACCATTATGAGTTCCCGGTAATTCCCGACAGTGCTGTTATTTTACAAAGTATATGCGGTTAAATTTTGTTAAAAGCACCTGCAACAGCTGAGAATAAGCTATCAATGGCTTCCGTCTCTCCTTAGAAAACGCCAAATTAGCCTGCTTTTTTAACGAATTTCGTTTGATTACGCAATGAAACATTGTCAAACATCAATTCCATGAGGATGTTCTCATGGAGTTCTTAAAGTTCAAGCTTCATCCGAAGTTCATTACCTGCATTCTAATATTGATTAATAACATAAATACCGTTGTTTTGCCTTAACAATGACACTAAATACAATAAAGCTGCCAGGCTGGCAACCCATAGGTTCACGCATATTTTCCCTTGTTTAATAATGTCCTGCTTATGAAAATGTGACCAACCTGTTTTACTGGTAGCGTAATGCTTTAAAACAATCCACTTTTCCAGGAAGACTGTGAAAAGTTTGATTTACAGCAGGGGAAACAGACCTGCTCATGCATGATGTTAAAGCGCACATGCAGAGAATGGCATTAAAATTAATTGTGAATTAATTGTGTAATGTGCTGCAAATTAGTTTTTGTTTCTAATTATACGTTTAGTTCTTTTTTAAATCGTTTTGTTCAGTTATGGAATAACAGGTGAAATCAGCAGGGTTTTAATAAGATGAGAGTATGGAAACCTTGTCACTGTGTAATTTTTAAAAATATGAAGGATGAAGAATAAGGTTCAAATTAATTTAACATGGTGACATTTATCTCAATTTTTTAAGCGTAGGCTATCGAAAAAACATTATGCACCGCGAATCCGCTGTAGCCTAGGCTATTTGAAAAACAATAAAAGCAATACTGGACAAGGTTTTGAACTTTTTTCAGTCAAAACCATTCTATTTACTTACAGGCTGTATGCTGTAGGCCTAGAGAGCTGTATTATAATGACATCTGAAGCGCATTTTCAGAATTCAAATGTCCGTCTATTGCAGTGCGCAAGTTTTCCATTGAATGACAATTCACGCAATAGGTGTAAATGACAATTCGCGCATTAGGCTTGATATAGGTGTTATCAGCAAAGTTTTCAATAGATAGCCATTGTTCCGTAACAGAAGATTGTCCCCCCAGAAGATTAGGCTACAGGAACTATTGGCAAATATAGCTTGATCCAGGATAATTGCGAATAGTCTATACATGTAACCTTACACGCATATCGCCTGGATGTTGATGGAGTGGGCTGAAAGCAATTTAATGCGGCATTCTCCTTCGCAGAGGGACAGGTAACCTATGTGGTCTTTGACCTATGGGCCCCTTTATTATTATGCATTTTATCATATAGCCTACACAATAATATTTCACATAGTAATCTTGATATTTTTAGTCATGCTTGTGCGCGCCCCTGTGTGTAACAGACAGGAGGGTGTACGCGCGTTGTGAACACGCCTATATAGGCGCACTTATATGCGCTGTTAACATAACATCTAAACAACTGCGACATGACTTTAGACCAGGTTTGTGGTGGTTTTAGCGCAAGCGCTTTGTGCTGGCTCAAGATAGCAATACGCCAAAAAGAATCCTGGCGACTCCTCATCTTAAGACCAACACGCCCAGTTCACTTGCAATGGGCGCAAGAATACATGGTATTTAAACGACGTGAGCGCTAGGCATTATAATGAACAACTCACTAGAGTTGTAGATATCCAAAGCAGCTCACCGTGATAGAACGGACCTCCAGGGGTCCAAAGTTTGTGGCACTCAAAGCGCCAAAAATGTACAATCAAAAAATCAACAGCAACGTCTCTTTCCAAATACAATGACACGGTTACTCACGTAAATCCACAGACTTTGTTGTGAAAGTTTTTTTTTAAAACTACTTTCTACTGAAGTATGCCAACTGTGTATATCCGCGCAATGTATCAACCAAAGCACGCCAGCATTGTTGGGCACACTGTGTTGACATAATACCAGAATTCTGGTGTGCATTGGTTAAGACTTTGTGCGTATACACAGTTGCAGCGGATATCTACAAAACTAGCTCTCAGTGAAACTACCTGGATTTTAATATAAAATGGTTATTAGTTTGCCTGTAAATATACTCGGAGTGCTATTTACAGAGTATTTACACGTAAACTAATAAGCATTTTATACACTGGGTATTTATATTAAAATGATGCATATGCCTTGCTGTACATTTTTGAATTGGCAAATGTGATCTGAATTGCAACACTACCATACTTGTTAGACTTTTTCTTTTTTAAATACTTGACTACATTTTCAGATCATGCTAGAAGAATGAGGATACGGGTCAAGAAGAATTTCAACATCATGTTTCGATCCGTCTGAACCTAAATATGCATTTGGAACTTTTCTATTCAACACTACCTTTTCAATTCATCTTCAGCCTCTATTTATGTCTAGTTTCTAATGTTTATTGTCTTCACCTTAATAATACTCAAATGTTGTCCTTGCCTCACTACTTTGATTCTAATAATTTGCACTGCCTTACTCTTCTATAAAATGCATTTTTTATGGCTGTTTTAATCACATTTAGAATCAGTTAGTGGGTCCATATCAGTGAATGGGCCCCATGGCACAGGTTTATCTTAAAAGGAAAATATAGTTTAGTATATACTATATATAGTAGTGTGATACTGTAATCAAAAGCACTGGTCCTTTCTTGTACAAGAGATACAGAGAAATCTATTCTGCTCTGGCTCACTCAACAAAGTTAAACCGCAGGACTCCAAGTAGAACATAAGTCAACGCTTATTGCTGATTAGCTTCTAATCTAAACTGTATGTCCAAAATATTAGTATAATTAAAAACACAAAAATAAATGATTTAACAAAGATTGTGATTCATTTCAAGACTAGTAATGTGGTTTCTCCTCCCCTTTTTATTTTAATGACCATGCAAAAGCTTATGTGTGTTTATTTTAATGACCATGCAAAAGCTTATGTATGTTTATTTTAATGACCATGCAAAAGCTTATGTGTGTTTATTTTAATGACCATGCAAAAGCTTATGTGTGTTTATTTTAATGACCATGCAAAAGCTTATGTGTGTTTATTTTAATGACCATGCAAAAGCTTGTGTGTTTATTTTAATGACCATGCAAAAGCTTATGTATGTTTATTTTAATGACCATGCAAAAGCTTATGTGTGTTTATTTTAATGACCATGCAAAAGCTTATGTGTGTTTATTTTAATGACCATGCAAAAGCTTATGTGTGTTTATTTTAATGACCATGCAAAAGCTTATGTGTGTTTATTTTAATGATCATGTGAAGCTTATGGTCTCAGCAGGCCTGCATTTCAGCTGGATTGAAACCTCACTGAGAATTTTGCAACTTGTTTGATTCCTTTCCAAGCTTGAGAAGTTCTTATTGCTCTTCTTTTAGTCAAATCTTTTTAGTTTTGGGGTGATCGCAGTACCTAGCTGGCTGTCTGTTATTACCAGGGGTCCAAACCCTGCGATGCTATATGCACGGTTATGTTGATAGTGTTACTATTTGTCGGACTGATCTCACCACTTTGTCGAGGGTGATGGGCCACATCTGTTGTCAACTGGCAGTCATCCCCAGGTCCGGGCTAAAAAGATAAACATGAAAAATTGTGACATCACAAAAAAAAAAAATCCAATATGGTGAATAATGACCCCAGAGCACTTTCCTTACATGCCCCAGTAAGTTATTTGCACAATATCTATCTTGTGGCAAAGAAACCTGAAATTATGCAGGTAATCCTTTTACCGTAAGATTTTATCTTTAACATTGCTTTATTTTCCCCCTCTATTTGTAATTGTCCCTCATGAACAGTACTGCAGGAGAGCCAGTGACTATTTTACACCCTACAGGCCGCTACGTGGCTGCCAATGCTAGCCTGTACGTCTGGGCTCCACCCACAGCTGGGATTGCAGTTCACTGATTGGTCAGTGTAGTACCTCAGTCATTATCAGCACTGCAGAGTTTCACTCCCTTCTACATCTACGTACATCCAATCTGCACATCCTGAACCGCGATATATTTAACATCAGCATAGTGCCTCTCAACAACTCACACACCTGATCCAGCAGCTAGCATTCCAAATTTGTAGCCACGTTTTGAGCTTGTAGTGAACCACGGTGTGGATGCTCATAGGACAGGTTGCCACAAGGAGAACAAAGTTCAGTGGGGAAGTAATTTGGGACCCCAAGAAGCGAGCGCACTACTCCCGGCGATAGCTGTCAGCTAGCCAGCATTTTGCTAAATAGGCAGCAGCAGCCCCCACAGACTATTTTGCCTTCTCTTAACAGTTGATAGGAGAGACGTGCATATTTCACTAGACGAGAAATTACGCCCTCAGTTAACCTAAGCTGTGAGGCAGGAAATAAGCCTGTATTGCGTGTGTCTCTGGGCTGTGAGCGCAAAAAATAGGAGCAGACCTTTGAAGGCAGTATTAAACGCCCCAGATGATATTTTTGAATTCAGTTAACAATCGCCACATTAAACCAGGGAGTTTTTCCTTGCTGCTGTTGCCTTGTTTAGGCCAGGCTTTTCTGTGAAGCGTATTGTGACAACTGTTTGTGAAATGCGCTATATAAATAAACTTTGATTTGATTCATATGAAAAGCAGCTTGTAAAAATACATAAGATTTTTAGGCAAATTAAATTTTAATAAATATTTCCCCAACACTTCTGGACAAAAAAACAATCATTGTTTCACAAACTGCTACACATAATGAATCTTATGATCACTAAATTTGCCCGATAAGGTTTTCTTTGTCAAAAGCAGCTAGGTTTTCCACATTGAATTCAATGGGCAGAAAGCTCTTTTGCACTCAGCAAGCATACTTCCGGGTGCTTCACTGCCTGGCCCCTCCCACCCTCTCCAGTTCCTATACAGTGAGCACCATAATTAATTGGAGAGTGACCTTTTGAACCTTTTGCACATAGTCCCCCCCATTTTTGGGCATCAAAAAATATTGGACAGTTTAACATAATGTAGAATAAAGTAAATACTTTATACTGGGACAGTATGGAATACATGGTTGGCTAAAGGGATGTAGGTCATCATGGGTCTGAGGTATCAAACAAGCCTTAAATCATCACTCTGCTGTCAGATATGCAGTAGATATGGATGGATAACTGACTTATTTTTCCATAGAGTTCAATAGGAAAATGTGTCAGGAGAAACAACCCTTAAAGTGATCCATCCATATCTACTGCATATCTGGCAGCAGAGTAATGGTTTGAGGCTCGTTTGATACCTCAGACCCTTGATGACTTCAACCGCATTGTCATTGTATCCTTTCTAACTCAAAGTGCTAGAGTACAGAACCAAAAAAATACTGTGTGTGTCACTGTCCAATGAATTATGGGCCCACTGTATATACGCTCTATGATTAATGTTCATCTCAGCTGTGTCACCTCCCCTGCCCTCTAGTGGAGCCCTGTAGTGTTTGATATACAAGGTGCCGATGCTGGGCCACTAGTGGGCCGATGTGTGTGTGCTAGCTGATGGGTGCACGGCAGGGCTTCAGTAATACAGAGACAGTGCACAACTTTCTGTGAGCAAATACTGCTCCTGTGCACTTAAATTTAATATTTCATATTAATAATCGACAGATTTGTCTGTGTTGATCTAGATTGTCTCACAAGAAGGACTGATTACGATTCAATGTCACTGCCAAGAAATTGATGTATCTGTAGTTTTTTTTAAACCTACAAATTACCTCCAAAGACATTTGAAGTAATTTGTGGTGATGACTTTGACAGCAGAAGTGAAGTTGAGAACCTCGAGTCCTTGCATAATAATGGAAGAAAAGGCTCATGTTAATTCTTTGAACAAAATCTCGAGTTTTTCAGTGGACTAATCCTTTCACCATTCCCCATGACAATGAGGCCCAACCTCAACTTAAAGCATTTGTGACTTTGAATTAAGATGACAGAACTGTTTGTCCCAATTCTTTATGTGCCATTAAGAAGGGTCGTTCCAGTGTCGGTTGGAAATTTTATTAAATATGCAACTACTTATTTTCTTGATGCTGATCAAAATGTGTAATGCACATGTATAAATATATATGCAATCTGTAACATTTTCAATTCCTATACTTTGTACCTGTGTGACTCTGATCATATTGTATATGCAGAGTTTGAGACACTTATGAATGATATGTAGTAAACCTCTTGTGTTTTTCTGTTGTTTCTTTATACAGATGGTTACCTTTACTCTGATGACAGTACAATAAAAGACAGAATAATAAAAGAATGTACAGTGTTTGATAAATTAATTGCTTCCATTTTTTAATCATTGTTATTTAAAATACACAGACGGGTGACAAATGAAAGGCAAAACCTACATAAACTATCTTGGTAAGGTGTTGGGCCACCATGAGCCGCCAGAACAGCTTCAATGCGCCTTGGCATAGATTTGACCTCTAGTCTAGCATAGATTCTAGTCTCTGGAACTCTACTGGAGGGATGCAACACCATTATTCCAAAGGATTGTCCCTCATTTGGTGTTTTGATGATGGTGGTGGAGAGTGCTGTCTAACACGTCGGTCCAAAGTCAGGTGTTCAATTGGGTTAAGATCTGGTGACTGCGAAGGCCATAGCATATTATTCATATAATTTTCATACTCATCAAACCATTCAGTGACCCCTAGTGCCCTGTGTATGCGGATTGTCTTCTTGGAAGAGACCACTCCCATCAGGATAGAAATGTAGGGGATTTAAAAAATTCACAGGGGAAATTTTAAATAAAATATGTATGGGAGTCAATGACCGATGGGGGATTTTAAAAGGAGGTATGGGGGGAAATTGTGAGCAAATTGTATGGGACTCAATTGAAGATGGGGGATTTTCCGAATTTTTGGGGGGAGGCTGAATTCAGGCATCTGGCAACACTGCTCTGGTCTCTTTTACTAAAAAATTTACCACAAATTGCATTGTCTTTATGATGCAGCAGGAATTCGCCACAAGAGGGCAGCATTGCCATAAAGTTTGTCGTTTCTACCTACTGTGAAATTTAAACATTGGAAGGATACCTCACAAATGACCATTGATTAATACTTTCATGTACATATAGGAGAGAATGAAAACACAATTTAACATATCTAACCTACGCACGTGTTTCTGACGTATTACAGGCCTACAGTTAATACGAAATTAATAACACCTTGGAATTATAAACTCGTGTCATTTTAACTGTGTCATATTTCCGATTAGTAGGATTTGAATTCGCGTCTGGGTGTTGGTGAAGAAATCAAGAAATCTGCATTTGCTTTCCTTCCTCGGAATCTGTGTTACCTTCGTTTTGCGAGTAACGAGCACAGTAACTGCGTTTAAATTCAGAGTACCGAATTAAGACATTTCTGTGGGTGGCGAAGTGAAAGCTTCCTTTAGTCAGGGGCGTAAACGCAATTGGGAAACCGGTCCTAGGATATGTGTACCGAGGAGACAGTCGTGTTCTCCCAAGGCGGGGTCATTTGTAACAGGAAGCCACGGTAGTGGATCACTTAGTCTGACAGCAGCTCCAACTTAACCAACATTTCATTGTACCCTGGATTCGGTGTGCGTCATTGTTCCATACGCGCTTCAGAGACTACGCCGTGGAAAGGGGGACTCGTTTCTTATGAATGTTGGGGAAACCAAGCACTATCCATTCGACAACGAGCGTGTATAAACAGTCGGACTCGGACTTTTCTCTATCAGGTAAGGGATATTTATTCTGCTTGTGTTAATGCGTTGTCATTATCAAGACGCAGATCCAGAAGATTGTCAGCTAACATAATGCATGGGGAATCGTATATGGCGATAAGAGATAAGCTTGCAGATATCGGTCTCTGAAATCAGATCGGAATTTGTTTTCTTTTTCGGCGTCTTTTAAAGATGGCAAATACCGTAGTCATTGGATTGAAGAATCGTTTAATTGACCTATTAGCCGTGATTACGATGCCATAAGATTTTGCGAGCAGTAGCCTAATCTACCCAAAATGTGCCTTATAACAACTTCCTAAGTTAGGCTATTATCTTGTGCCTACTGCAATAACGCTGTGAAAAGGAGGGATCATGTGCTTGTCTGATCTCGCCAAATAGCCTATCTTTCAGACGAATTACGTTCTCTCCAATTCCAAACATATCGCTACCTTCTTGTCAGTTTTGCAGTGATGTTAATTTTACACACACAATTTAACCATAATTATATTTTACTGTTCCCTATCTCCAGTAGCCTGCAGCGTGTTTGCTATTTTTAAAAGGGTGAATAACCTGATATTCGTTCTCGCTAAATTGGGTTTGCGAGTGCTATTTATTGAGTTGTTGATAATTGCTATTCTAGTAGCCAAAATTTATGTTACCGTTTGTGTATGGTTTTTAAATACATGGTTAAACGGGATTTAATGATGGCCATTTAATTTTCCTGCCTTGTAGCTAAACTAATGCCAGTCTGTGCGCTATGCGAATAAGGTGTTGTAGCCTATGCAGTTTGACATAAGAACAACCGACCCACACCGAAGCATTCAAATTAGCCCAAATTATTATTATTTTTAACACGAAGACCTGTGTTCATGAAGGCACCAGGAAGTCTCGGTATCCTATTGTCCAAGGAACCTCATTTGGCTGAAGCTCTAATACAATTTCACAATTTATCAGTTGCATCCGTTTGAGTATTTGATTAGATTAACCAACAATCTGGAATTATCCCTTACGTTACAAGTGTTGTGGCCATGACAAAATTATCAATGTTCGGAACCAGATTGTGTGTGTTGTTTGAGAAACACTTTACCTGTTGGCACCAAGCCACCACACACTTACCTGGATACATGTACTATAT
Source organism: Synaphobranchus kaupii (assembly GCA_029718625.1). Classification (NCBI taxonomy): domain Eukaryota; kingdom Metazoa; phylum Chordata; class Actinopteri; order Anguilliformes; family Synaphobranchidae; genus Synaphobranchus; species Synaphobranchus kaupii. The sequence continues at coordinate 15,408,399 of CM056384.1, read as the reverse complement.
TTACTCATATATATATATATATATATATATATATATATATATATATATATATATACACACACACACACACACACACACACACATGCATACACGTACATCTCACAGAACATTGCAATACCATTGCGCAACAGAGCAGAATCCCACAATCCCAGCTACATCATTTGTTAATAGGCATAATGTTACTCATGAGAGGTGTTAGACACACTAGACACATGTGGTTGTTTTGTTATCTGCGTGGTTACGTAAGTTACAGATTTTTGCATTATGAAACCTCGGGGAGCTGAAGGGAAGATCTCTTCAGATTTGGCCGATCGCACTATGATGCAATGAGAAGTGCTGATATTTTAGAGACGCAGAGAGGTCATTTGCAAGCCAAAGGGAACGTTCGGAAAGGTTTATATTACAATAACTAGGCCTACATATTCCTGCGCCCACGCTTTCCCACCAAACCACGGTAGGTACTACTACCGGGAACCTGTACTTCTGCTGGTCCGACAACAAAGACGTTACAATTTCCAGTGTTCTCTGCTAACTCAATTAGGTTAATTATGCACAGAGATACACTCAGAGGGGCGCGTTGTTATTCTTAAATTCGTTCAGCAGTCATGTAGGCTGTGCTGCCGCTACGGTGCATTTTGCGAGTTCTTCATGGCATGGCCTCGGGGTGTACTGTAGGCTGGAGGAGGGCCTTCTCCGAATGCCTGTGCTGTGGAGAAGATGCATCTCTTGAGAGAACATGCCTTTATTTCTGCCATATATTCTCCATATAGATAGACCTATTAGCCTACTCAGTCCAGAACGAAGTTTGCAGCTCTGTCGAAGGAATACATTCCCAGCAAACAGTGGACGTCCCAGGCACGTCCCCTTTTAGTCCCCTCAAAGTTATGATGTGACGTTCCCTAGGGATGTCCTAAAAACATTACTAGGACGTTTTTAAAGTCATAGGAAGGTCACTGTTTTGTTACAATACGACATTATCATTTGTATAATTTTTCGGCGACGTTCAAGCACCGTCCCTATGCGGTTATGATATGACGTTGTGCTCATGGGACATTCAGGGACGTTCCTGCAACGTCTATTACTGGTTACAATATAGCTTAATGTAATTAATGTCTGGGGACGTTACTAAAACGTCCCCGGAATGTTCTCTGTGACGTCCACATAACGTTTAGAAAACCCTACAAAAATACGTCAAGGCGACGTCCTCCTGACATTTCGAGTTGTTCAGGGGACGTCCCGGGGACCTAATTTTGTTAGCTGGGTTGTCGCTGTACTTTACTTTTTTAGGGGACTGGGGGCCGGGAGGCTACTCGTTAATGACCACGCGTAACGTGCGCATCCAGGCATGTGCTGGGGCGACCGGTGACGAGAGAGAGAGGCATTAAATGTCAGTAGAAACAAAGCTGCTTCGGTGTCGCAGCTGCATTGCTGCCCGATCTGCGGCGGTCACCATGGTGCGAAATGCGCCCCCGACTGCAATTTCGCGAGCTGACGGAGAGCCGCTGAAACTGCCGCGGTTTCTGAATGTTTCATAATATCCTCTCCGTCTGGCTACACGGCGAGTCTTTTTTTAAAATTAAATATTATATGGCTTTTCGCTGATAAGCTGCCAAGTCCATCTGACTTGACAAGCGTAACCTACGTTTGCAGTGGCATGTACGGGACTTGTTTGTCTGAAGCACAGTTTTATAACTTTGAATTTACTTTTAAGTAATCCCACAATTTCTCTTAGGTTTAAAGTAGACTACACAGCAAAGTAGTGAACGTTAAATGAATGAGTCATTTTGATTCAATGTGGATTCGTAAACACTGGGTCGGATTCAATCAAATACACTTTTTAAGACTATTTTAAGGGCGTATGCAATTCAATCAAACCGTCCCAATTTACCTCGTGCTTTTTCAGTAAGCTACCTATAATAACACTAGTTCATAACGTTTGATAACACGTTTATCAGGAATAAATACGCGTTTATCGTGGTCTTTTGCGAATAAAGCTTTATGCGTAATTATTTATAACATACCCGTTTGTTATCAATAAGAAAAGCGTTTGATATCATTGTATAGGCCTACGCGTTTATATAAATTGTATTAGCCTACATATGTCATCAAAGGCCAAATATAGTTTTTCATGCTAAAAGCTCTGCTTGGGTTGCACAGTGCCACGCTAAATTCAGTTCTATGTTCTTTGTATAGAAAGATGGGGGAAACAGATTTGTTGCTATTTGAAGATTAATTTGTACTGTTTTCCTAATTAATTCAAGAAATTACAGAAAAGGTACATTTATTTCTGTGATTCTATTTTAAGAATTATATTAAAAGTGAGGATGGTTAAATCGAAGACAGGGATACAGGAAATTGCATTAGAATGCGACAAAAGGAGGGACTAGGGGGGTATACTACAAAGCAGGATTACTTAATTAACTGGATAACTGCAGTGAGTAAAACCGGGAACAACTCTTTTTACTTCAGTCCGTGTTCCAGATTTGGGATGGTTCCGGGTTTACTCAGTGCAATTATCCAGCTAACCCAGTAATCCTGCTTCATAGTACACCCCCCATGAGAGCCAAAGTCCTTTAGCCTGTGGTGTAGTCTTTGATTTAGAAACGGACATACACCTGGAGCACCAGGTGACTTCCTGTCCTGATAATGACCTCTGTTCAATGAGAGACGGGACCAACACTAGCAGACAGTGTTCCCTTGACCCGCTCCTGACGTGGATCCATCAAGATAGCAGATGCATGGCAGCCATAATTCAGACATTAAGCCAATTTCAGTTTCACAACTACATTTAATTTCCTCTGGTAGTTTTTATTGCACTGGACGCACATATTATGCCGGTTATTGAGTATCTCTTTTTAATCACCATTACACACACATTATCTCCGCATGCTCATCTCAAGCGCAGCTTTAACATTGCAGAAGCATAAATCTGTCCATACGCGCTTATGGTAGCCTGTCCACTGCACACTTTATTACTAAGGAACTGGGTAATATGAGGCCTGCTTAAGGACTGGACATTTGGACCCATTTAATTTAGCGAAATATTTACAGTTTTTTTTCTTCAAGGAATTGTCACTGTGATGCTCTATTCGTTGTTCGCAATGGAGAAGTATTTTTTATTTATTTATTAAGTGGAGGACCCCTGAAAAACAGACTCTCTGTGAAGGATGTTGAACAGTGGAAAAAATCAGTCACCGTTTCCAGGGCTGTTCCAAGTGGATATGTGTTAAACAAACTGTCTCCGGCTGACAGCCGCTTCCGGACTGTGGGGTTGGGATGCGGCTTGTGCTTGGGTAGGGGGAAGAGCAACTCCTGGGAGAACACATCTCTAACCACACCCTGCACTGTACAGGAAGGGCAAGAAGTTATCATCTTTCAGCCCTCTTTTTTTTCGTCTTTTTTATCTCCAACAATTCCTCTTTCCTCAGCAGTTTTGTAAATCTTTATTTAATTTCAGCTAAAAGGTAAAATGTTGCATCAATTCAAGTGGCCTGACACGTTTGCTGTTTTGTGGGCCACAAGTTGAATACTTATTTTGTTAAATTCATATTGTGTTTGCTCTGTCTGCGAATACGCATGTGGATTTTAAAATGTGAATAAAAAAGAATAATATCTCTGAAAAATATATATAATAATATATATTTCTTTTTTGTAAATCTGACAGGAGTTGCAGACGCTTTGAGACGCTCAGTTGTGTGTGTGTGTGTGTGTGTGTGTTGTGTGCTTTTGGACATGTGTGTGACAGGAGTTGCAGAGGCATTGAGAAGCTCAGTTTTGTGTGTGTGTGTGTGTGTGTTGTGTGCTCTCGGTTGTGTGTATGACAGGAGTTGCCGAGGCATTGAGAGGCTCAGTTGTGTGTGTGTGTTGTGTGCTTTTGGACATGTGTGTGACAGGAGTTGCAGAGGCATTGAGAAGCTCAGTTTTGTGTGTGTGTGTGTGTGTTGTGTGCTCTCGGTTGTGTGTGTGACAGGAGTTGCAGAGGCATTGAGAGGCTCAGTTGTGTGTGTGTGTGTGTGTGTGTGTGTGTGTGTGTGTTGTGTGCTCTCGGTTGTGTGTCTGACAGGAGTTGCAGAGGCATTGAGAGGCTCAGTTGTGTGTGTGTGTGTGTGTGTGTTGTGTGTGTGTGTTGTGTGCTCTCGGTTGTGTGTGTGACAGGAGTTGCAGAGGCATTGAGAGGCTCAGTAGTGTGTGTGTGTGTGTGTGTGTGTGAGTTGTGTGCTCTCGGTTGTGTGTGTGACAGGAGTTGCAGAGGCATTGAGAGGCTCAGTAGTGTGTGTGTGTGTGTGTGTGTGTGTGTGTGTGTGTGTTGTGTGCTCTCGGTTGTGTGTGTGACAGGAGTTGCAGAGGCATTGAGAGGCTCAGTTTTGTGTGTGTGTGTGTCTGTTCTGTGTGTTGTGTGCTCTCCACGGGTCTCAGGATCTGTCTAAAAACAGCCGAGCATCTGACCTAGGCTGTGGGGTTATTTCTGTGCCAGACTCCCATTCCAATGCTGTGTGTATCTCAGAGATCAGTACGGGATTAGAATTGGATCTGTAAACACACTCCGATGTGGCCGCAGAAGGGGGGGGTATGCTCCTAAACGCGGCTGCACCAGAACCCCCAGGGTATTTTTACAGTGTTAACTTCTATCGGAATAGACCATGTGTGCATGGGGGGTTTGTGCGTGAGAATTTTCTGTTTCGTGATGGACGTGGTGAAGGAGGTAAATTTGGATGCTAGCATCTGTGTTTCTGTCCTTTGCGTGGGCATGAAAAACAGATATGTGTGTGTGTGTGCGTTTCTGTGTGCATGTATATGTCAGTGTGTCTGTGTGCATGTGCATGTCAGTGTGTGTATGTGTGTGCGCATACGTGTATGTCTGTGTGTGCTTTGTGCATGTGTATATCAGTGTGTGTGTGTGTGTGTGTGTGCGCACACGTGTGCTGTGTGTATGTGTGTGTGTGTATGTCTGTGTGTGTGCTATGTGCAGGTGTGTGGGTGTATGTGTGTGTGTTTGCATGTGTGTGTGTATATGTGTGTGTTTTGTATGTGTGTGTTGTGTCTGTGTGTTAGTCTGTGTGTGTGTGTGTGTGTGTGTGTCGGGGTGACTTATTGTCCATGGTTCTGGATGTTTCTATGAGGAATGAATCAAAGATAAAAGCTTAATAGATCCTTGTGGGACTGTAGCAGGTGCTCTTTAAAATATCCAGGCAGTCAAAACTCTTGAGAAGCAACAGCTGAGATGCATTGGCAGTATATTCTTAACCCAGCGCTATTCAGGGTAGCAAGATGATAGCATTATAACACCCAGACAATATGACTTATCGATTACACACAGTACCGCACTATAACACCCGGACAATATGACTTATATATGATCCATTACACACAGTACAATATGACATATCCATTACACACAGTACAATATGACATATCCATTACACACAGTATTGCATTATAACACCCAGACAATATGACATATCCATTACACACCGTAACGCATTATAACACCCAGACAATATGACATATCCATTACACACAGTAACACATTATAACACCCAGACAATATGACATATCCATTACACACAGTAACGCATTATAACACCCAGACAATATGACATATCCATTACACACAGTACCGCATTTTAACACCCAGACAATATGACTTATACATGATCCATTACACACAGTGCCGGAAACACACATACTATGCTAGTTCTACAAGCACCTTGACACACACTGGTATGCTGGGGTCTACTCCTTCATATACAGGAGAAAAGTGTCACTTTTTGGCCAGTGGTAATGTTCTGAAGGCATGTATTTCTCATTGAAAGTCCACTCATACCTGCAGCTGCAACAGCATAATGTGGTGTATTATACCTGCAGCTGCAACAGCATAATGTGATGTATTATACCTAATACATAATACATACAGCATAATGTGGTGTATTATACCTGCATGTGGTGTATTATACCTGCAGCTGCAACAGCATAATGTGGTGTATTATACCTGCATGTGGTGTATTATACCTGCAGCTGCAACAGCATAATGTGGTGTATTATATCTGCAGCTGCTACAGCATAATGTGGTGTATTATATCTGCAGCTGCTACAGCATAATGTGGTGTATTATACCTGCAGCTGCAACAGCATAATGTGATGTATTATACCTAATACATAATACATACAGCATAATGTGGTGTATTATACCTGCATGTGGTGTATTATACCTGCAGCTGCAACAGCATAATGTGGTGTATTATACCTGCATGTGGTGTATTATATCTGCAGCTGCTACAGCATAATGTGGTGTATTATATCTGCAGCTGCTACAGCATAATGTGGTGTATTATACCTGCAGCTGCTACAGCATAATGTGGTCTATGTACACACGTTTCCCCTGAATATAATTTCTTGGTATTTAGGTATGGATCATTAACCTCATGATAGTGTATGCCAGGAATATTCAGATTGAGGCCTGCAGTGCTGCTAGTTTTCATTCTTTCCCTCTAATCAGGGACTTATTTAAACCGGGACACCCGGTGAGTGGGTTCTCCAGCCAATTAGGGACTTAATTAGTGTCAGGTAGAAAGAAAACTGCAAAAAAAAAAAACTGGTAGAAAGAGTACTGCTGTAGAGGTGTGCATTCCAGCGGGACTCTCAGCGCTTTAACGTGTGGCGCGGGACAAGTCGTCAGTGTTGCGGGTGGTAAGCCTGCCAGTGCATGCAGGCACAGGATAAAAAGACGAGGAGAGAAAACCCGCAAAAGAGGGATCGATTAAGATCCCAAAAGGGGTGTTATTCTGCGGGCGCAGCCAAAGTATTTGCACGTGTTAACATTTCACACTTTGCGGATGATCAACTAAGAGTCATTATGCAAATTACTCCAGTCGCAAACAGCCATATTTAAATGAGAGATTGTGCGTGTTTGAAATGGTTATACTGTAGAAAACTGAAAAGTCTCGCATTAATGTTGCCGTTTTTATGGTATTTTAGTGAATGGTATGAGCTCCTGTTACACTGAACATGCTGGCGGTTTATTACAAACTGTTTCATTGGATGTCTCGGTTTCTGCCGGGAGTTACAGATGTTTGTCAGGACTGAATTAATCATAACTGTGCTTACTAACACTAAGCCTTGCTGTAAGTGTCCCATAAAATCACATTTCCATTTGATCATGGGTTTTATTTTTATAAAGTTTTGATTTGCTTCTTATTCATTGTTTGTTATAATAGACGTTGTAGCATATTGTTTGATGCAAATGTGAGTTACTATTGTATTCTGTAACACGATTTGCTTCATGATTTAAAAAATATATACACTGTTTAAATGCACTGTAGCCGCTTATATTTTGCATCATATAATCACGACAGTGTAGCCTATAGATCATCGATGTTCTCCTAAATATTCCTATCTAAAATCATTTTACTACATAGGTATAATGTGATAAGCAAGCTGTTGTTACCTGTACAAAAATAATTAATTTCCGAAATTGGTTGGTATGTGATACTTTACTGAAAACGAGGACGTTTCAATGCACCTCCCACTATTTCGAGAAATAACGTCTAGGGACGCCCAGTGTTGCATAGCCTATTCATTCAGGCTAACCCGCAACAACGTATCTTCAATTTTAACCTGCTGTTAAATTCTAATTCTCTAGACTGTTTATTAGTGTGGTTGCCTCAGCTCTCTTGCATTATTATTATTATTATTATTATTATTCCAGTTTTTCCGCCCAAATGTCGTCACGTTTATGGCATATTTTGGACGTCAGTAGCTTCTGCGGTACCCTGCGGGTGGGAGCAGGACAAAGCGTTTATGTTACGGGTGGGAGCAGGACAAACGAGTCCAATTTTGTGCGGGAGTGGGATTAAATTATCAGTCCCGCTCAGACTTCTATACTGCTGGCCTTTGATTTGAGAATCTATTTTTGAGAAGGCCTTGTTACTCAAATCATGGTCCTGGAGAGCAGAGAACTTCTGGTTTTTCACCCTCCTTTATACCGGGCTCAGACTACAGGATATTTACCCCATTGTGACACGATTTGTCAGTCACAGACAATCTTCTAACATCGTGCACGACTATGAACCTTAGGCACGGCAATCGTGTATCTTTACCTCGCGTAGTGTAACATGGCCAACGACGACCGATATAGTGTCTGGGATGCCTCACGATGCCCCGAGGTAAAGTTTAGCATGTCAGAATTATTTTTCTTTCTTTGAGTAGTGTGACAACCCGTACGATGCGTTCCCTGCTGTTGACCAATGGTGCTAGTTCCACCTCTCCAAGCAGGAAATCAAAGTCCCCCACATCCATTCAGATAAGGTCTCGAAAACCACTCCTGTCGTTGTCCTATAGAAATTTAAGTTGAGATTGAATTATAATATTATAAGTAAAATCATACAAAAGACATGTTTGGTTAGCCCAAAGCAATATTAACCCAAGAAAATAAACCTGTTGGCAGTAAAAGGAGGGTTATGTTTTCACCCCTGTCTGTCTGTCTGTCTGTATGCGCGCCATTGTGCGGACGTGATAAGGTGACGCTGCTAGCACGATAGTAATGCCTTGCTGCTCTTTTGATGCCACGACTGGGAAATGTGTCGTCCCCTCCTCTCCGATTTGATTGCTATATCGTCCTTGATCATGAAGACGTCTTGAGTTGATGGGTCGGAGTCATTCATGTAGTGTGCACTGCTTCGCAACAAGAGGGTGGCACAGTGGTGCAGTGGTTAGCACTGTCGCCTCGCAAGAAAGAGGTTCTGGGTTTGAATCTCGGTCCTGGTCCTCTCTGCGTGGAGTTTGCATGTTCTCCCCGTGTTCGCGTGGGTTTCCTCCGGGCACTCCGGTTTCCTCCCACATCAAAGACATGTATGTCAGGTTAGGTAAACTTCTGCCATTGCCCTTGACCAATGCACTGGCCTCAGAACTGGAGTTGGTCCCGGGGCGCAGCACCTTGGCTGCCCACTGCTCCTAAGCAGTAGGATGGGTCAAATGCAGAGGACAAATTACCCCACGGGGTCTATAAAGTATAACTTAACTTATGATTTAACTTGACTCTGATCGTCTAATCAGACATAGTGGACATGGTCAAATACAAAATACTGTGCAGTCTGAGAGTCAGGTGTGAAGACAGTCTGGCCAATCAGTAGTACTAATTGTTCAGTTAATTACCTGGGAGAAAAGAAGCCCAGGGCCGGATTTGGATTTGAGGGCCAGATTTGATTATCCATGATCTGTTCTAGGGCATCAAACACAATAGAATTGTGCCTTTAGTGGATGTTGGTACAACCAGTGCAAAGACTTTAAAACAGGTTTAATATGTGCTCTCCTTCTGGTCCTAGTTAATACTCGTGCAGTTGAATTGTGTATAACTTGAAGCAGAGCTATATATTTTTGGGTTGACCAGGGAGGAGGGCATTACAATAATCAAGTCTGCTAGTAATAAAAGTGCATTAATCTCTCTGAGTTGTTCTGAGAGAGAAATGGCCATACTCTGGCAACATTTTTTAAGTGGTAAAAAGCAGTTTTTGTTATATTTCTGATGTGGGCATCAAAATTGAGACTGGAGTCCAGGATGACACCTGTTTTTTGCCTGGTGCCTAGAACTAAGGCCAATGACAGGAGTTTATTTGCCAGCTTCTCTCTCTGAGTCTCCACTCCAATTACTAGAACTTCAGATTTGTGCCATCCATGCATTAATATCTTGGATGCAGTTATGGAGGGTATCAATGGGGATTTGGTCCCAAATGGAGCCTTGTGTATCCTTCATTTTGAAAGCAAAAACATGTATGTACAGTTGAAGTCGGAAGTTTACATACACTTAGGTTGAAGTTATTAAAACTAATTTTTAACCACTCCACAGATTTCATGTTAGCAAACTATAGTGTAGGAAAGTCAGTTAGGACATCTACTTTAAGCATGACACAAGTAATTTCTCCAACAATTGTTTACAGACAGATTATTTCACTTTTTATTCACTATATCACAATTCCAGTGGGTCAGAAGTTTACATACACTAAGTTGACTGTGCCTTTAAATTTTTAATATTTGGTTGCATATCCTTTGCATGCCATGACTTCTTGATGTCTGTGACCCAACAACATGAAAAGACTTGATATCTTATTTTCTGGTGCTCTTACAAGTGATACTATAACGTGACGTTATTAACGTCTCTGCATTTGAATGGAATTTGGGGGTGGGACTAGATTTAGCTGTACATTATGCTGGAACAGTATGGAATACATGATTGCTAAAATGGCTATAAGTCATCAAGGGTCTGTGGTATCAAACAAGCCTCAAACCACCACTCTGCTGCCAGATATGCAGTAGATATGGATGGATCACTTTAAGGGTTGTTTCTCCTGACAAATTTTCCTATTGAACTCTATGGAAAAATAAGTCAGGAGAAGAAACCCTTCAAGTTATCCATCCATATCTACTGTATTTCTGGCAGCAGAATGATGATTTAAGGCTTGTTTGATACGTCAGACCCTTGATGACTTAGAACCATTTAGCCAACCATGTGTTTCTATACTGTTCCAGTATAATTTACAGCTAAACCTAGTCCCACCCCCCAATTCCCATAGAGATCCATTCAAATGCAGACACGTTACAGTATCGCTTTTAAGAGTACCAGAAAATAAGATAAGAGTCTTTTAATGTTGTTGGGTCACAGACATTATAATATTATAAGTAAAATCATACAAAAGACATGTTTGGTTAGCCCAAAGCAATATTAACCCAAGAAAATAAACCTGTTGGCAGTAAAAGGAGGGTTATGTTTTCACCCCTGTCTGTCTGTCTGTCTGTATGCGCGCCATTGTGCGGACGTGATAAGGTGACGCTGCTAGCACGATAGTAATGCCTTGCTGCTCTTTTGATGCCACGACTGGGAAATGTGTCGTCCCCTCCTCTCCGATTTGATTGCTATATCGTCCTTGATCATGAAGACGTCTTGAGTTGATGGGTCGGAGTCATTCATGTAGTGTGCACTGCTTCGCAACAAGAGGGTGGCACAGTGGTGCAGTGGTTAGCACTGTCGCCTCGCAAGAAAGAGGTTCTGGGTTTGAATCTCGGTCCTGGTCCTCTCTGCGTGGAGTTTGCATGTTCTCCCCCGTGTTCGCGTGGGTTTCCTCCGGGCACTCCGGTTTCCTCCCACATCAAAGACATGTATGTCAGGTTAGGTAAACTTCTGCCATTGCCCTTGACCAATGCACTGGCCTCAGAACTGGAGTTGGTCCCGGGGCGCAGCACCTTGGCTGCCCACTGCTCCTAAGCAGTAGGATGGGTCAAATGCAGAGGACAAATTACCCCACGGGGTCTATAAAGTATAACTTAACTTATGATTTAACTTGACTCTGATCGTCTAATCAGACATAGTGGACATGGTCAAATACAAAATACTGTGCAGTCTGAGAGTCAGGTGTGAAGACAGTCTGGCCAATCAGTAGTACTAATTGTTCAGTTAATTACCTGGGAGAAAAGAAGCCCAGGGCCGGATTTGGATTTGAGGGCCAGATTTGATTATCCATGATCTGTTCTAGGGCATCAAACACAATAGAATTGTGCCTTTAGTGGATGTTGGTACAACCAGTGCAAAGACTTTAAAACAGGTTTAATATGTGCTCTCCTTCTGGTCCTAGTTAATACTCGTGCAGTTGAATTGTGTATAACTTGAAGCAGAGCTATATATTTTTGGGTTGACCAGGGAGGAGGGCATTACAATAATCAAGTCTGCTAGTAATAAAAGTGCATTAATCTCTCTGAGTTGTTCTGAGAGAGAAATGGCCATACTCTGGCAACATTTTTTAAGTGGTAAAAAGCAGTTTTTGTTATATTTCTGATGTGGGCATCAAAATTGAGACTGGAGTCCAGGATGACACCTGTTTTTTGCCTGGTGCCTAGAACTAAGGCCAATGACAGGAGTTTATTTGCCAGCTTCTCTCTCTGAGTCTCCACTCCAATTTCTAGAACTTCAGATTTGTGCCATCCATGCATTAATATCTTGGATGCAGTTATGGAGGGTATCAATGGGGATTTGGTCCCAAATGGAGCCTTGTGTATCCTTCATTTTGAAAGCAAAAACATGTATGTACAGTTGAAGTCGGAAGTTTACATACACTTAGGTTGAAGTTATTAAAACTAATTTTTAACCACTCCACAGATTTCATGTTAGCAAACTATAGTGTAGGAAAGTCAGTTAGGACATCTACTTTAAGCATGACACAAGTAATTTCTCCAACAATTGTTTACAGACAGATTATTTCACTTTTTATTCACTATATCACAATTCCAGTGGGTCAGAAGTTTACATACACTAAGTTGACTGTGCCTTTAAATTTTTAATATTTGGTTGCATATCCTTTGCATGCCATGACTTCTTGATGTCTGTGACCCAACAACATGAAAAGACTTGATATCTTATTTTCTGGTGCTCTTACAAGTGATACTATAACGTGACGTTATTAACGTCTCTGCATTTGAATGGAATTTGGGGGTGGGACTAGATTTAGCTGTACATTATGCTGGAACAGTATGGAATACATGATTGCTAAAATGGCTATAAGTCATCAAGGGTCTGTGGTATCAAACAAGCCTCAAACCACCACTCTGCTGCCAGATATGCAGTAGATATGGATGGATCACTTTAAGGGTTGTTTCTCCTGACAAATTTTCCTATTGAACTCTATGGAAAAATAAGTCAGGAGAAGAAACCCTTCAAGTTATCCATCCATATCTACTGTATTTCTGGCAGCAGAATGATGATTTAAGGCTTGTTTGATACGTCAGACCCTTGATGACTTAGAACCATTTAGCCAACCATGTGTTTCTATACTGTTCCAGTATAATTTACAGCTAAACCTAGTCCCACCCCCCAATTCCCATAGAGATCCATTCAAATGCAGACACGTTACAGTATCGCTTTTAAGAGTACCAGAAAATAAGATAAGAGTCTTTTAATGTTGTTGGGTCACAGACATCAGGAAGTCATGGCATGCAAAGGATATGCAACCAAATATTCAAAATTTAAAGGCACAGTCAACTTAGTGTATGTAAACTTCTGACCCACTGGAATTGTAATATAGTGAATAAAAAGTGAAATAATCTGTCTGTAAACAATTGTTGGAATAATTACTTGTGTCATGCTTAAAGTAGATGTCCTAACTGACTTTCCTACACTATAGTTTGCTAACATGAAATCTGTGGAGTGGTTAAAAATGAGTTTTTTTAAATTTTTTAACTAACTTGTGCAACTTTCTAACTTGTGTGTCAGTGATCACAGGTGTATTCACTTTTTTTGCATTGAGTTTCTACTTTGAGGCCTGTATTTTCACTATAGTCCTGCTAAAGTATATGTTTTTGATTGTTCATAAGAGGAAACACTCTACTTGTCAACTTAGAAGTAATGCAATTATTGAGAGGTGATACAATTTTGAATCATTTGACATTTAAGTGATATTGCACAGGGGTGTACTCACTTCTGTTGTATACTGTATATATCTGTGGTTTGCCGTAACAGCAGCTCCTGTCATATTGTCACGGTAATACATAATTAATGTAGGCTTTGATGCCACACCTGTTTCTTTTAGACAGTCTGCAGGACGTGCATTCTTGGAATTATGCAGCCTAGATGTGTGATCTTACGCTTGCTGTGAAAATGGGGTCTGAAACAGACTTTTTCAAACAGCTGGGATTAGAAGGCCTTTCGGCACAATTTATTTATTTATCCTGAAATGGATAAGTTTGATTAAGCGGAAGAAATTATTTTGTCATTTCTGATCCAAGCAGAAATGACAGCAGGCTAAACGTTTGACCAACGTAAGTTAATTTAAAAATGAATAAAAATTTTATATTGTTTATTATATTGTTATAGCCTACCCTAATGTGTCCTTATGATAGACAATGCATAACCTAATCTAATCTGTCTTTATGATAGGCAGTGCATAGCCTTAATTAATGTGTCTTTATAATAGGCAGTGTATAACCTAATCTAATCTGTCTTTATGATAGACAGTGCATAGCCTAATTTAATGTGTCCTTATGATAGGCAGTGCATAGCCTAATCTAATGTGTCTTTATGATAGACAGTACATAATAGCCTAATCTAATGTGTCCTTATGATAGGCAGTGTTCAATGCACTGCAGGTTAAGAGTGTGGTTTCCTTCATGGTTTCGAAGCACTGAATTGAATAGTGTAGGCCTCTGGAGGGAGAAGTAATTTGAGATGGTGTCTGCAGTATCAGTGCTTGTGAGAGCGCTCAGACGTCCACGCGTGCGTCTCCTAGGAGATCCGCGGCAGCTGTTTGTCATCTTAAAGGTGCGTGTCTTCCGAAACGTCTGGAAATGGAAACAAAACCTTGTGTTTTTTTAAAAATCCCTCCACTGTTGTACGTTTAAGAAAAGATGAATATTTCTCTAAGCTGTGATTGTGCACATACAGTATAGGCCAGGGGTAGGTAACCCTGGTCCTGGAGTGCCGGAGACGGTCCTGGTTTTTGCTACATCCAAACCTATAACTGCATAACTGGATTCATTTTAATTAATCTGGTTTAATGAATGCAGGTAACCATGTGCTGGAGGCGCTCGCGGTTCACCATTCCGAATATTCAGGCTCAGACTTTTAATCATCCACCAAACTCTTGTGATCAAGCTCAGATGCAACAAAAACCAGAAACGTCACCAGCACTCCAGGACCAGGGTTGCCTACCCCTGGTATAGGCTATTTCTTGCCGTATCCTACATCTGAGACACGCCTCTTTGAATCAATTTAGAGTGACCGTGGCTTCCCTGGTAACGCCAAAGCAACATTCAGGCACATTTTTCTCAGGTGGGGGACAGACATCTAGGAGATTGGTATGCTGTAATCATGGACGCAGATGGCACTGGGGACGGGGGGGACATGTCCCCCCCAGATTTATAGTGACCACGATCCGTCCCCCCCAATTTTGTGTATTTACACAAAATAACCAATTGAGTTGGAATCATTTGCTGACAGCTTGGTCCCCCCCAGTTTAAAAATCCCATCTGCGCCCCTGGCTGTAATTGTATTTTTTACCATATTATTGGTTGACAGATACATTTACCATCGTCAAAAATAGGCTTTATGGTAAAGTCCCCTTTTGAAAAATGTGAAAAGGGCTTCATTCTCTGTAAGGATCCATCACTGAACGACAGTACAAAGTTAGCTTCTGAACGCTAACTGTGTTAGCAGCATTTTAAGTTTGTTCTTTAGGAATAAAACTCCTGTAATTAGCTTGTCCAGGGAATACATGAGTTTCTGTCAGTCTAATTTGGCTGTGAACAATGTGTAATTGAGTGCTAAGTGAAATCGCATTGTGAAAATACGGTATAATGTAATAGCCTTTCTCAAAATAGGAAAATATGTTCCTGAAGGCCTGAGAGGAACTGGAAAGGGACAGCAAGCAAACATCCTGTAAGCCCTGTAGGATGTTTACAGGGCACAGTCTACAGACAATAGACTTGATAACCAAGGCCTGTGCTTTAGTGCTGCAGCTGGTAAGCATATCTCTCCTTAAAGCTCCTGTGAAAACACAGCGGTGGTTTTTATCACCAACGGTGACAAAGACAAACTCCAGGGGTGTGTCCAAATACTCGAAAAATGCATCCTCCTTTCCTGCACGACCATCTCCTCTGCTCTGTGCCCCGGAAACAGATCTTTGTGTTTTAAATGATTTCATATTAATTACATATTAATTGTTCCATATTCATTAATATCTCAACGCAAACTGCAATGTCAGGTACATTGTATACTGTACATGTAAATACTTGTACTGGAAATGTACAGGCTAAATTGCATACTTCCTTGTAGGAGACGAGTGGAGGAGAGGAGTGGAGGAAAGGAGGTGAGGAATGAAGAATATTGGGACGCAGCCTAGGACAAACTCCAGCCTGCATCTCCAAATCACACAACCCCCCCCCTCCCCCCCCCCCCCCCCCACACACACACACACACTAATTGAATGCATCTGGGCACCTGGTCTGTTTGACCCTGACCACCAATTACAACAAACTACCCCCACCCCTAAATTACCCTCACCCCCAAACTGGAGCAACCCCCACATTAAAGCCTGAATGGAATCTTTTATTTCATATGATGTGTCCGTCAACATAACAAAGCGAATCATGTCCAAGCAGGGCCTCCGGCCCCTCTGATGTTAACTGCCGCACTCATTACGGACGGATGTAAACCTATTGGAGCTGCTCTCAAGCCAACTGGCAAGCACGCCGTGGAGCAGTTACAAGCAAACTGCAAGTGTTTATGGCGAAAAGGACCGCAGTTCAAATATTTGTTATTTGGTTTTTGGATTGCATTATATGGAATGTGCTGCAGCATGGATTTAAATGTAATGTGCTGATGTTGTTAGTTGCACAGACATTCGTCTTACTGCATGCTGGTCACGAAAGAGGAAACTGAGGAAGTTGGCGAACTGCATCAGTAATGCCTTTGATAAAAGGTAGCCTGCCTGATTAATGAGGCTGTTGTACGCATCTGGAAGGATAAGGCCTGTGTTCTGCAGTACTGCAGGAAGGTGCTCAACTTGTTTTTCTTGTGAATCTTTGAACGTGTGAATATTTCAACCTATTTCTTTCTTTCTGGTTTGATGTGGCAACTTCACATCTGTGGTCTCAATTCTAAAGGCTTGTCTTTATGTTGATGCTTTAATATTGATCACTATTGATTATTCATACTCAAGTTTTTACCCAATATTCATACACAATTTTTATTATTGTCCTTATTCTCTCTCTCTCTCTCTCTCTCTCTCTCTCTCTCTCTCTCTCTCTCTCTCTCTCTCTCTCTCTCTCTCTCTCTATATATAATTAGTTCCTGCCCCCCCCCCATAACCATTTATTTGTATTGTACCATTGCACAATACACAGACAGACTAGTTTGATAGGCTTGCAGTGGCGTCAGTGCTGTCTGTGTGGATATTTGAGACAGTGGTGTTCAGTCATAAGGGGCGGGGCCACTCATGCCTGTGTGCCTACGTGTTGTTATCTATCTTCCCCTCGCTAGTAAATATGTTATGATGCATAACTATATCTGATTGGCTGCACAATCCCATTCTTTGGCTGCACACTTTAATTCCTCAGCCCAACACTGCAAAAGAGGGAGAGAGTTATAAAATAAAATAGATGCTACATCTGACGTTGCCTTGGTACCATGGCCCCATGTTTCACAGCAACAGTTACCATGCAGTCACCTCAGGCTAAAGGATCAATAGATACTTTAAATTCTCGGAGCAGCCTAGGACAGTGGTTCTCAAACTCGGTCCTGGGGACCCCTGTGTATTCTGGATTTTCCTTTTCGTAAGCCACATTAAGTCAGAAATAGCTGCGCATGCCACAAAGACTAAATGTGCCGTATTCACATTGTGCTTATTGTGCTATTTTGAAAATGATTACTGTACATAAAAAGAGGCAAACATTTTTAACTGATCAAATTAAAGACTTGAGTTGAATCCATCGGCTCCTAATTGGTGAATGTGTGGAAGCATGGCCAGTAAAACTAACCGTTTGGTAAATAATGAAGAATTCAAAGACAAAGCAAATGATGAGGCAAACCTGCATTTTGTTAATAAGTTTAAGGGGAAAATTTATGAAAGAACTGAAACGCAGTTATTTCATAAACACCAGTTTAAAGCAGACTTGGACCTCGGCCACGCCCTCCGACTTACTGACCCTGCTGGTTACTGCAGTCTTGGCAGCGGCTTGAGCCCACTGGGTCATCTATCCATAAGAGCGGCCTTTCTGTCTGGATTTTGACAGCAGCTCAAACTTGTGACCGAGGGCCCTGTTTTACTCCACATTTATACTGACAGCCTCAAAGCAAGAGAGACCTCAAACAGTCATACTGTTTTTTTGTTTTTTTTACGAAGTAACAAATGCAACCATCCCTTTTTTGGGTGACTGGAGATTTTCATTGGAATCCAGGGATGCTGCAAAACCACAAGTGTCTGAAGGATGAAAAGGATTAATGAGAGCTTGGTTGAGCAAAAATTAACAAAAATTCTTTTTCGTGAGACGGTTTTTCCATCCTTCCATTTAAATGACGAATCGCCCAAAGGGGCGTGTCTGTGTTAGCGTTTGTCTATATCAAACAGACAGGACTTTTATTTTAGTGGCCCCTCGTCCATTTCCTGTTGACAGTTTGGGCTATGATGATAAAGTGTGATTGGCGAAGAGACGTGCCTGCTTTCTGCAGAACTGTGTACTGTGCTATTGCAGGAATACTGAGGATTCTTAATTCACAATTAAACTGCACTGTTTGCAACCGCATTTACGGTTTAACTAAATGCACAGAAATAAATGTCACGTGTGCCATTGTAATTATAGAAGAGAAATTCTGTCACATGTTGTGGAAGATCTTCTACACTCATTTAAATGGATGTTGGATGTCATGAAGGATTTATTTTGTTATTGCAGGTCATTGATCTTTGCCACTGTGGACTCTTTGAAATGCCAAAGATGAAAATGGAAGGCCGTTTGATTGTTTCACTTCTGTTGCTATGTTCTATCACACAGGTAAGATTCACATGTCTTTTCTATCTGTTGTTAATACACAAGGGGCCCTATCTTACACCCGGCGCAAAGCGGCGCTAACCCAAACGCAAGTGTCTTTGCTATCTTACACCCGGGGGTAGGTCCATAATAACGCCTAACGCTTACGTCCTTTAACTAGCATGTATTCTTGCGCCATCACAAGTGAACTGGGCGTGTTGGTCTTAAGATGAGGAGTGGCCAGGATTCTTTTTGGCGTATTGCTATCTTGAGCCAGCAGAAAGCGCTTGCACTAGAACCACCACAAACCTGGTCTAAAGTTGTTTACATGTTATTTTAACGGCGCATATAAGTGCGTCTACATAGGCGTGTGCACAACGCGCATACCCTCCTGTCTGTTACACACAGGGGCGTGCACAAGCATGACTAAAATATCTAGATCACAATGCGAAATATTATTATTGTGTAGGCTATATCAAAAATGCATAATAATAAAAGGTTCCATAGGTCCACATACCTTTCCCTCAGCGAAGGGAAACAATGTCACATTACATTGCTCTCAGCCCACTCCATCAACATCCAGGCGATGTGCGATGGTACGGGACAATGGCTATCCATTAAAAAGGAGCTGATAACACCTATAGCTATCAAGCCTAATGCGTGAATTGTCTTTGCACCTAATGCGTGAATTGTCATTCAATGGAAAACTCGCGTACTGCAATAGACGGACATTTGCGTTCTGAAAATGCGCTTCAGATGTCATTACAATACAGCTCTGTTTATCTAGGAATACAGCCTGTAAGTAAATAGAATGGTTTGTGACTGAAAAAAGTTCAAAACCTTGTCCAGTGAATATTGCTTTTATTGTTTTTCAAATAGCCTAGGCTACAGCGGACTCGCTGTGCATAATGTTTTTTCGATAGACTATGGTTAAAAAACGGAGATAAATGTCATCATGTTAACTGAATTGTAGCTTAACCTTAGCTATTCTTCGTCCTTCATATTTTTTAAATTACAGTGACAAGGTTTCCATACCCTCAGCTTATTAAAACCCAGCTGATTTCACCTGTTATTCCATAACTTAACAAAAGATTTTAAAGAGAACTAAGTGTCTAATTAGAAACGAATTGTTACACAATTAATTTACAATTAATTTTTATTCCATTATCTGCATGTTCGCTTTACAAGAGCAGGTCTGTTTCCCCTGCTGTACAACGCACTTTTCACGGTCTTCCTGGGAAAGTGAATCGTTTTAAAGTATTACGCTACCAGTAAAACAGGTTGGTCACATTTCCATAAGCAGGACATTATAAAACAAGGGAAAATATGCTGAACCTATGGGTTGCCAACCTGACAGATTTGTTGTATTTAGTGTCATTATTAAGGCAAAATAACGTTAGTTATGTTATTAATCTAAATTAGAATGCAGGTAGCCTAATGAACTTCGGATGAAGCTTGAACATGAGTTCATTGCATAATCAAACGAAATTCGTTAAACAAGCAGGCTAATTTGGCGTTTTCTAAGGTGAGAAGGAAGTAATTGGTCGCTTATTCTCAGCTGTTGCAGGTGCTTTTAACGAAATTTAACAGCATATATTTTGTAAACAGCACTGTCAGGAATTACCGGGAATACTACTACTGCTACTGATCCATATAGCCTATTCCTTGATCGCACTAAACACGCACGAGCATGTCTGTTTCGCCATCATAAGCAATCCGCCAAGGTGGAAAAGCAGGCTTTTAAAGGGAATGGGATATGACATTTTGATTGGTTTATTGCATGTCACGCCCAAGGCACACCTATAATTAATGAAGAGACTAGGTTCAGCCCAGTTGCACCTTGCGCCGTGCTTAGCGTCCAAAAAACACGCCGTTAAAATAGCAAAAGTGGACTTGGACACGCCCTAAATGGACTTAGCGCCATGCGCTTAGACTAAGCACCAAGATCGCCAAGATAGGGCCCAAGATATTACTCATATTCCTAATAAATTATGTAAGGTTTGTTTTTACCCTTAAATATTTTTGTTGTGTGCTTTTTTTCCTCAAAAATGATGTCTAATACAAGCTGGGTTTCTGTTGAAATAATGTGTCTTTGACATTTGTTAGGAAGGCGACACAAATTTCTACTTCAAGGTTATTTTTGGGAACGCAGATATTTCTCTTGATTTCTGCAGCAGAACAAAGAGCCGCATCTGTTTTCTATGTTGACCGAAGAACAAACATCCTGTTACACACACAATACAAATGAGCTGGTCGTGTACTGCTTGCGTTCTACTGCTTCTTGGACATATTTCAGTCACACCGATTCTGTCACAAGAGGACATCAAATCCGAAATCCGCCAATTGTGAATCTGATCGTAGATAAATTCTAACTGTTCAAAAACCACCAGGGCCCAGTATCACAAAGCAGGATTACTGAGTTAGCTGGATAACTGCACTGAGTAAAACCCGGAACAGCTCTGCTTGCTTCAGTCCATGTTCCAGATTTGGGAGGGTTCCCAGAAAGTATCAAAGGAATGAGGTGAAAAGCAAATGACTGCATGCCAGGATTTTCATGGCTCAAAATCAGGCCAAGGTGGCGTCTGAACTGAAATCATGCAGCGGTTAAACCCCAGAAACAATTCCCAAGGAGAATGCGTTGTCAAACTCAGCTGATTCATATAGTAGATATTCTGAGGAAACAAAGTTACTGAATTAGAATCATTTGAGCTTCACAGGAGAGCAGCATTTGTGATCTCTATATTATGGGGATGTATGCTAATTAAACCCCAGCCACAATTCCTAGGGAATATACATTATCTGAAACCTGTTTTATATTGCAGACATTCTGAGGGATCCATTTCACCCCACTTTACTGGGTTAGAATCATTTACTTTTGTAGGAAAAAAATATTTTCATGGAGATAATTCCATGGAATAACTACACACCCCAGCAACAATTTTAATGATAACATACAGTGGCGATTTTAGCATGACATTTCTGGAGGGGCAGTTTTGTATGATGTTACCATCAAAAAAATAAAGATAGCCAATTAGTCTACGGTAGGCCTATGCCATGGCCTGCGCTGTAGTGCCAGGGAGCAGAAAGATTTAAAAACTGAAAACAATGTATCCCTTCAGCACAACACAGAACCCTTGAGGTTGCCTATACTGCAAGAAAGTAATAGGATGAGATAGACACGTTTCTTCAATAACTTGCATGATTTATCAAAACCGTAAATACAAGTATATGACACGTAGTTAACTTGTAGGAAAGTGAAAACAAGTTTGATCAATTTTATCCAGAACTAATGCAATTATAGCCTAGCTAAAATACAAAAAACGCAAAGCATGCCAACAGCATATTATAATAACGAGAATGATCAGATAAATGTTAAATATGCAAACATTTAATACAAACATTTGGTATTGCTTTAGCTATGTTGTGACATGCCTTAACATAGCTAAAGTGAATGATACCAAGTAATTAGCCTAAGCTTTTTAAAATACCGCTTAGCCTACTGACGGCATGTAGACTGATTCATCGTAAAAATAAATAAATCGTTCAAACTTGAACTTAAAGAAACTTCAAAAAGTTAAAACATAGGTATCAACCTCTGGAGAGAGCTGCCCTTATTTCCACACCTGCAAAACTATAAATTCAGAAAAACTGTATAGCCACCACAGTTATTTGTCTGATTCAAGTTTATTTAATATATTCCTGTATTTAGCTTTTACACATAATAATGAGTGTGTAACAAAATCAGCAAGGTGCTTCGTTGTCATAAAGCGTATTTTTAGATCATAATTTACAGTCCTGATGTGCTACTTGCTTTTCCCACAGCCTCAGAAATTGAGAGAATATCAGAGAGAGGGAGAAAGAAAATGTGATTGCAGCGATTAAATTAATTAACTTATGTTGGAAAACATTTTTTTAAAAATGTGTTAGACTAGATTTCCCTTATCATAACCTTATACGGCTTTATACCTTCAAAAAGGTGGAAAAACAGTATTTTATATGGGCAAACTTGACACCTATCACAAAATAAAATCAAACTAATGGAAAACTTTAGCTGGCTAGCATTAGCGATACACATACACTGAATTGGCTTTGTTTATGTTTATTTCCTGGTCACGTTAATGACGTTAACTTAATGTTTATAATTTTTTTGCCACCGGTTGCTAGGCAGAATTAGTAGGGGCAAAAACATTTCTGCCCCTCTGCCCAACATAATTTGCGGCAGGTTTTCCCTGCTTACGCAGATCACGCTCACGTTGTTTCCCTAGCAACGGTGGGGCAGAGTCCTCCGCTGCCCCACAGCAGAGACATAGGACAGGGAGCGCAGTCCACAGTGTGAGCACACACATACACACAAAGGAAACTACCCAAAAACAGCACTATAAGGAGTGTGAGTCAAGTTTATTATATTTATAAATGCCAATTTCACGATTGAATCACTGTTTTGTATTAAATATAAAATACATTTTGCCTCAATGTTCAGATGTTACGAATATCTTGCACAACAGCGCCACGTCTGGTGGGGCACTGCTGCTAATGTAAAAACGCCACTGATAACATATCATTGTGAATCTCAGCTGATTTAGATACTAGACATTTAGAAGAATTAGATTTACCACGCCAAATTTACATGTATTTAGTATCTGTGTTTTTTTTAATAAGATTTTGAATTCCGGGTGGCATGGTTGTGCAGTGGACAGCACTGTCACCTCACAGCCAGGCTAGGGTTCGAATTCAGGCCAGGGGCCCTTCTGTGTGGAGTTTGCATGTTTTCCTTGTGTCTATGTGGGTTTCCTCTGGGTACTCCGGTTTCCTCCCACAGTCCAACGATATGCAGGTTAGGCTAATTGGAGACTCTAAATTGCCCATAGGTATGAGTGTGTGAGTGAATGGTGTGTGTGGATTGGCGATCTGTCCAGGGGGCATTACTTTTACTTTTAATATTAATTTGGCATATACGTTCGAAATGGAGTACAGACGACCATAGTATGTTTTGTAGCGATTGGCCACATCTCCTTGGACTTATAAGCCATTATGTCATAGTTGTATTGTGGGGAGTCAGGTTTCATGATGAAAGCACAAACTGTTATAACTAATATTGTTACAGGCCACACATTTTTTCAAGTTCATTGGACAATGGCGGCCATGTTTTTCAACCGATTGGACTAATTTATAAATCATATGTGTATCTTGGACCAATGAAGATGTGCAGAAAAGTTGGTGTAGATTGGTCCACAAACAAAAGAGTCATAGTGGGGAAAAGACTGAATTTTAAATGGCAGAAAATCCATCCGGACAGACTTAAGTGGTGTCATTTGCAAGTTTGTAGAGCTCATTCAGGAGATCATGTGTACCAAGTCCCATGGAAATCAGACTTAAAGGATAAGTTCGCTATTTTGGACCTTGGACCCTATTTGCGGTCTGTCTTCCATGAACCTGACACATTGAGTCCATATTTTCGCTGATCGGTCCAGTATTGAGCTAGCTACAGATTTCCTGTAGGCTCTCACTGGGCTACAATAGAAGTCAACGGGGCAATTAGAAATGTTATGGAAAAACAACGATAAATGTGCTTTTATAGCTCAGTGTGTATTCTTACGGTCTCAGTATGCTTTCCTGTGAAATGTAGGCTATCGCAAACGCAAACCGAACGTTGAAACAACAGTTCCATTTGAAACAGAACTATTTCTCCGACCGCACTACCTCGCACTGTAAACTTCCGCAGTCTAGCTACGTTGTAGAGAGGCCGCTTGAAAAGC
This sequence comes from Synaphobranchus kaupii, assembly GCA_029718625.1. Classification (NCBI taxonomy): domain Eukaryota; kingdom Metazoa; phylum Chordata; class Actinopteri; order Anguilliformes; family Synaphobranchidae; genus Synaphobranchus; species Synaphobranchus kaupii. Next base: position 15,384,145 of record CM056384.1, on the reverse strand, counting down.
AGTTGATCACAAATCCTGACCTCCCGTTGGAGTTTACTAGCTAGTAGCCTACAGCAGAACTATTTGTAACGCAGTGTTTGTAATCATCATTTGTAATAATTTACATTACCTGCGCAACTTCAGCCTCTCTTCTCTTGCTCTCTTATCATCCATCTCTTGTAGTTCCGTGTCCGTGTATTCTGGCTCAAATCTGTAGCCAGTAACGTCAAAGTCAAAATCGAATTCTTCGTCTTCGTAATCATTATAGTCATCCATCATCCAAGTTTTTTTGTGGAAATTGTAGCCTACGTTGCTGCAGGTAAACAAACGCAGACTGCTCACATAGATAGTTTCGTAAACGGCCGGCACACCTTCCCGCTCCCCCACCCCCGACACATAGTACTCCACGGGAGCAGCGGAAACAAGCAACAGAGAAATGCTTACTTCCAAGCCATGCCAAGCACGTAAAAATGTTCGGATTGAGATACATTTCACAGGAGAGCATACTGAGACCGGTAACAATACACCCTGAGCTTCCCGTCTCATTTATTGTACATGAAAGCACATTTATCGTTGTTTTTCCATAACATTTCTAATTGCCCCGTTGACTTCTATTGTAGCCCAGTGAGAGCCTACAGGAAATCTGTAGCTAGCTCAATACTGGACTGATCAGCGAAAATATGGACTCAATGTGTCAGGTTCATGGAAGACAGACCGCAAATAGGGTCCAAGGTCCAAAATAGCGAACTTATCCTTTAAGGTTTTGGAGTCATTTCATTTTAAAGGTGTAAAATTAGTATCTTTAATTGTCACCAGTGGCCGATTGTGGTTATATTACACTTAATGGCCGACTTAATAGAAACTATTCAGAATTTTGGAAAGTTGTATACAAGCATACTGATTGGGACCATGCTGAATAGTAGGGAGTTGGTTTGGTGTGTCCAGCTCAAAAACTGTCCAACAAGATGTTGCCTTGGGATTCTCTGCAGGAAAAAACCCTGGCATGGAATAGGTTTGTACCCACTTTGGCATTTGTAAGTGAATTTATAAAATTATACAGGACATTGTAGGAGCTCATTATTTTAATAATAACAATAAACTTTATTTATATAGCACCTTTCATACAACAAGTAGCAGCCCAAAGTGCTTCACACTAGGGAAATAATAATAATAATAATAATAATAAACAGTTAAAACAGGAGAATATTGGATAAAACAATATAACATTAAATAAACTGAAAGAAGAATAAGCTCTTGATTCATTTATTTTTGAAACACGTCAGTGTTTGGCAGGACCTCCTGCAACAGATGGTACACCATAACCTTTTTTTCCCAGCATGTTTACAAATTCAGTCAAACTCTTTTTCTGTTTTTCTTTTGGGAATGTTGCTCATGAATAATGACCACTGTTGGTCCTGTGAGAGAGAGATGTTTTCCAAGTTAGAGTTCAGACCACAGAAAGGATAAAAATGTATATATGAATGTGTGTGTCTGTGTGTATGTAGATCAACAGGACGCCCATTTTATTTTATTCCATGATAAAATGAGTGTTTCAGAAGAAGGTGGTGTCCTAACTTCATAGAGTTAGATTGATAAATGGTGGATCTCTTGGGCCATTTGTACAGGCTGTTCCTTACTGCAGCCATTTCCTGCTTGCCAAATAAGGATGCGCTGGCTGTGCTGGTTAAATTGCCTCTAGGGGCTTCAAATTTAGCAACTTGTCAAACTTGTGGGTGTCTTTCATAAATCTGTCTAATACTAAACAAATGAGATGGAGTACACATCAAACATTAGGCCACGGCGTCTTACTTTCATCATCAAAATAAGTTGCAACATTTATTTAAACCAATGTCACTTGAAAATCAAGCAATTCTCTTGAAAATACAGCCAGCAGAATAAACATATGATTCCTTTCATTTAGTTCTCACAATTGGTTAACAGCAAAATAATTGTGTGTGTTAACTCTCTATTAATTAGGCATCACTGAATGAAAGTATGAATTTTTCTGAGCATAAATGTTGCATTAGCATCTGACTCATTTCACTTTAAGGAGACTTTTTAATTCAGATGTGTGACGGTCTTTGTGTCTTTTCTTTAGCGTTTTGGGGTTGTTTGTGCTGAAGAGAACGAAACCGATGGGGATTTCCCACAGAATGTGTATCATGACATCGGAGTGACCAGGAATAAGATAGTGACTGCCCAGTTTGAGTGCTACCAGAAAATCATGAAGGATCCCGACCACAGCAAGAAAGGTAATATATTTGGACGAACTCTGCCATGAGCGTCAGGGGGCTGGCTCTTTCCTTTGAGCTAAGAAAGTTCCCTAAATCACAGTATGTGTGGTCACTGAATTTAAATATGTTTTGCAAGAATAGAAAAAAAAATCTGTTTCTGCTTAAGTCTTTTACTCATCATGCGGAGGCCAGGATTGAGCCAACACATGTCTTTGACTTGGCCTGTACTCAACTCAACATTTGTCCTTACGTAAAAGCAAGCATTACACAAAAGCAGTTAGGCAAGTTAATTTTAGTGATTACTGAACTTGCCAAATTTTGATTGTGAAGAAAAAGATATTTCTTGCTATTCATTTTTAGTCAAAGTTAAGGACAAATGTTTGAATGGTTGAATCCCAGCCCTTCTATGTATTAGTTTATTAATATTATAATTCTTTCACAAACATGGTTTGACCAGTCACATTCACCAGTCACATTAAGATGCCAAACTTTGTGGGGGGAAAAATATTTTGACTCAGACTAAAGGAAATAATTCAGATCTCAATGTTGGGAAAGCAGAATGGCATAGGTGTTTAGACTGAATGTGAACTTTTGCCTTGCAGATGCATTTTTTGCTATGGATTGCTGCCTATCTTCACAAATAATCAGCGGATAATGAGATTGTATATGGGCTAAGTCCAGCTAATTCCAGCTAATACATCATCGGGGGCCGGCCAGCATTAGCGCTAGTGAGAAAGTGGAAAAACAAGATCGGAGATGTCAGTTAACATCGCTTACAGGCACTGCAATCTGCTTCCAATATACCTATATGCTAATTCCCAGTTTAATTGTATTGCAGCTCCCCTATAATGTTATAATGGCAAATATTCTAACCTGCGGATTGATGTTACCTAATAAAAAAGTGATATATGAGACACTTTTTCTACACATTTAGGTGTGAGTCCCTGCAAAGCATTACTGTAAAACAGGCTGATTTATGTTTGGGCTACACCATTTAAGTGCACACTGCTCAGGTGTGGCTATCACCCTTTTAACCCTTTTAACTGCAATTTTCTGCTGTTGTCCAAATAAATATTGTGTATGATGTTGATGGTTGGCAAGGAGAAACCTTTGTTTATTTATGATGAACTTCCGCATTTCCGAGTTGCTGTCATTGAAATAATGAGAAATAATTGCACAGTTGTTTTGATATGCTCATTTTAACATCAGCCAGCTAATGGTAAAAACTATGCAAGACAAAAAAAAAGCTATTGGAAGATACAAAAATGTTCTCTACTCCGTACTGGGCCGTCAGTTTGTCACTAATCACATCCGATGAGAAAGTTTTGTTTGCTATTTGAACCGGTTAACAGAAAAGCTCATTATTTTTACTTCACCTCTGCTCTGCGTAAGGTACTTGTTCCTCCTTAATGTTTGTTCTAGAGTGTTGCATTGACATGTAATACATCTCCAGTGTGTGAAGCTAATTTAAGTCTTTGGCCAGAATGATAGACGCAGAGAGACCCGGGTGGGGGGTGTGATCTGCTCGGGCCGGAGATGAAGGGATTACTGTGGAATGACGGAGGTGGGGGGGGGGTCCTTTTATAAAGGGTCGCTCAGAACACATGTGTCCCTGGCTTTCAGGCATCCTGTTTTCACCCAGGGAAGGCCCGGCATGTGAATGCAAGGACACTTCATGATTGACCACATCCTTAACTGTTGTAGACAGACTGGCTGTTCCAGATGGGTGGTGGGGGGGGGGCTGGGTGGGGTGCTTGATTTCAAACAGCATTTCCCAGCACAATTGTCTAGATCCACAAATGAAGAACACCAACTAGCCTTGAAACCGAAGTTCTACACAGTACATATGAGTCCAACAGAGACCATTGTGTACACTGTAAGAATTGATTTAACACTGAATATTTTACTGTGTAGCACCGTAGGTCTTCAATCCTGAATGAGCAAAATTACCACAACTAAGCACTGGACATCCACCAGAACAGATTTATTACAAATTTGCGGGCCGTTTAATTCTCGCAAGCATACAGTGCATCACAGCAACATGCACAAGCATATTTGGGAGAAAGGCGCAGCAGTTTTTGCATGCATTATCTGCAGGGGAAGCTGTGGTCTGGTAATGGCCTGTATCGCTGCAGGACTCTGGCATGCCGTTTCATGCCATTGTCATTGCTCAGATTAGCTTTTCATTCAAATACTCAACTGTGAAACTCCCCAAACTCATTTGCAATGTGCAAGGCGTCTCTCGGGTTGAAGACACAATGTTCTGAGTTTGTGTGGAGACTGAGGAAGTAAGAACAGGTTGTACAGTGCAAGTTTTACATCTTTTCATAAGTTTAAACTTTACACTTAAGTTTACAGTAATTTCATTAATGCTTAATAAAGAAACACTAAATAGATTATATGTATTATATATTATTTTTATCATATAATATATTGTTGATGCATAATCCAGTATTAATAAATGATTTTTCAAACCTTTTCCAGGTTCAGAAAACTACAGTTTACATAGTTTTTATGTTCATTTGTATCATTTTGTGGAGTTCTCTAAATATGGTCAAATCTATTTAGCAAATCTATTATCTGCAAAGAATATGATTTTTAAGTAAGGATAAATATTGTATACTTCATTTATTTAGCCTAGTTTCTTTGGCCGCAGTAATTCTGTGGTGGTGCAGCGGACAAAGGCGCAGACTTTCGGTTGCGCACCGAAGATTGGGGGTTCGATCCCCGGTCCTGCCAGAGCCGAGCCGGTGCCCTGCGGGAGAAGCAGCAGAGAGCAGCTGCTCTCTGCTGCTGCTCCCGCAGGGCACCGGCAGCAGCAGAGAGCAGCTGCTCTCGGGCGGGGGGAGGGACTCAGCAGGGGAGCATCATCGTATCGTTGCCTTGGGCGAGCTGGAGTCACAGTCAGGGCTTGGAGGAGTTGCGCCCTGAAGAGGACGTGGCGCCCTCCTTCGTACCACCGGCTGATGTGGTTGTAACGGCGAAGTCTCAAGCGGTTGCTACATGGGGAATTGAATCATATAGGGGTGCAATTCGGTACTAAATTGGGAGAAAAATGGGAAATATATCAGAAACAATAAAAAACTTTTTTTTAAAGAATAGGCTACAGGCTGTTGGTTCCTACTTGAAATCATTGTCTAATTTCTGTCTAATATTCTGGGTGTGTGTGTGTGTGTGTGTGTGTGTGTGCTGTAGTTAAACGGGATGCATTTGTGGTGTGTTTTTAAAGGTCCCACATGCAGTCCTACCTGGGACGGGTGGCTGTGCTGGGACGACACAGAGGCGGGAATTACGTCCGAACAGCACTGTCCCGATTACTTCCAGGACTTTGACCCTTATGGTGAGTCTCTGCCCTATTTTGAGTACCCAGTTCTTAACATCACATTATAACTCATTCATAAAGCAGAAGCTCTTATACAGAGTGACTTAGAACACAAGAGAATGTAAGTGCACCATAGCCGCATTAAACTTGGCTATCAGCCTTCCCTCACAGCGAATGTTTATGAGATATCACTAAAGCAGGTTTAAGATACAAATAAAATAAGTTCCATGATATTAATCCAATTTTATACAAATGAGAATTTAAATTGGTTTTGTATCATGAGAGTAGCATTACCCACCCACTTCAGGGAAATTATATTAGAGCAATCTGACAATTTACGTATTAACCAATCAGCAGTGCACATGTTTAGTTGGCTGCCAATCAGAAGTGAATTGTATTATTTTTGTGTTTTTGAATTTGGAAGACTTTCGTACGCAACTGTATTTTTAGGCTTAATGGGCGTTTTAAATGCAAGAAAACAAAGTGATTGCACAGGACTTCACCTTCATCTGTTCATTGAATTCATTTATTATTTCTCTGCAAAAAACCTTTTCCTACTCGTAACCAGGCTTTAGGTTTCCTTTCGATACTTTCCCCCCTCTCAATAAAATAATGCCACCACACTCCTCCAAGCTCTCTCAAGCAGGTGCCAATATTAAAATAACCTGCCATGTAGCAAGGGAATGTTGGTTTAATCTCATTCTAGGAAACTGAGGCTTGAAATTGCTTGAATATTGGCATTTGCTTTTTGATCTTGAATCACTAGCATGAGTGTACAGGTCAGTATCAGAGAGATAATGTCCATTCGCCAAAATTCTCACCACTAGTTGCTTAGATACTCAGTGGGCTGATATTTCTGTAGGCCTATTCATCTCTTTGTTGAAGTCAAAAGGAGATTAATTTAGCGAGACATGTGAGAAATCCGCACCATTGCACTTTCTCAGCTGTGGTCCCTTCTCTATCGGCTTTGTACAAGGAGGGCAGACTGCCTCGCTCTCTCTCCTTTTAAAAAGAATATGAATTTGACATGATTTTAGATACAGGATACGCAGAATGAGCAGTAGGCTGTCAGTGAGTAGGGAATAGTGTGGATGGTGAATATGCTTACAGCTCTCCTCACATGTGCTGTCTTTTTCCAACAGAAAAGGTGACAAAGATTTGCAATGAAAATGGCCACTGGTTCTCACACCCACAGAGTAACAGAACGTGGACAAACTACACCAGGTGCAATGAACACACAAACGAAGGCAGAGTGGTATGATTATTTTCTAGTTTATTTATTTATTTTTATATATATATTATAGTATATGATATTTAAGTGCATCTGTGTCAGATATACTACCACAATAAATCTTGGTTTGCATTTATCTATTTCATCAAAAGCTACATGGTGAATATCCTGTACTGGATCAACCTGAGGTCAGGTAAAATATGTGTGCATATGGAAACCTAAAGTGTTTTCTTGTATTTCTTTTCCCTCGCAGACTGCAATGAACTTGTTCTACTTAGCCCTAATTGGACATGGACTGTCATTGATTGCTTTGTTTATTTCACTGGGAATATTTTTTCATTTCAAGTAAGTAAATAATAACATCAGTCTTTTCATTCATTATCAGTTACTGTATAAGTCTGTACGAGACCATTCATTATCATGTGCTGTTTAATTCTGTATGAGGTCAGTCATTATCAGTTACTGTATAAGTCTGTATGGGGTAATTCATTATCATGTGCTGTTTAAGTCTGTATGAGGTCAGTCATTATCAGTTACTGTATAAGTCTGTATGGGGTCATTCATTATCAGTTACTGTATAAGTCTGTGTGGGGTCATTTATTATCAGTTACTGTATAAGTCTGTATGAGGTCAGTCATTATCAGTTACTGGATAAGTCTGTATGAGGTCATTCATTATCAGTTACTGTGCAAGTCTGTATGAGACCATTCATTATCATTTGCTGTTTAAGTCTGTATGAGGTCATTCAGTATCAGTTACTGTGTAAGTCTGTAGAAAATAAGTCAAACACTTTCAGTTATTGTATAAATCTGTAGAAGTTCATGGTGAGCGGGACTATAAGCCAGCAGGTAAACAGCATAGTCCTGTTTAGGGCATTTCAGAACAGGCGCACACAGAGACACTCACATGCGGACACTCTCACATACACACATGGACACACACAAGGACAGACATACACATTATACATGGTACATATAAAATCAATGACATGATTGTAATGAATATGCATCTATACCTATGGGAGTTTAATCTTTAAATATTAGTTATTGCATTCATTGTAACATTATCTTCTTGTCTCTTTCTATCAGCAGCTTAAGTTGCCAGAGGATAACGCTACACAAAAACCTCTTCTTTTCCTTTGTGCTAAACTCAGTCATCACCATAATTTTATTAACAGCAGTTGCTAACAACCAGGAGTTGGTACAACGGAATCCTGTGAGTATGGCAGTATCTAGCGTAGTATAGCCCTGTTAGTATGTTAGTGTTGAGTACAGCCTCGCCTTGTGAGTATGGCAGTATCTAGCGTAGTATAGCCCTGTTAATATGTTAGTGTTGAGTACAGCCTAGCCTTGTGAGTATATCCATTTTTATGGTAGCAGAATCAAGTAAGTATATCAGTGTTTAGTGTACCAGAACTGTGAGTATATCAATGTTTGGTGTAGCAGAACTGTGAGTATATCAGTGTTTAGTGCAGCAGAACTGTGAGTATATCAGTGTTTAGTGCAGCAGGACTGTGAGTATATCAGTGTTTAGTGCAGCAGAACTGTGAGTATATCAATGTTTAGTGCAGCAGAACTGTGAGTATATCAGTGTTTAGTGTAGCAGAACTGTGTGTATATCAGTGTTTAGTGCAGCAGAACTGTGAGTAAATCAGTGTTTAGTGCAGCAGAACTGTGAGTATATTGGTGTTTTCAGTGTAACAGAACTCTGTGAGTGTTTAGTATAGTGTTTGCTTTGGCGGTTCAATGTTGTTTATATCAGTAACTGGCGTTTTCATTAGTTTAATCAAAGCTGGTCACTATCGTGTGTTCACCATACAATCTAAGGAGAGCATTCTTTGTGTCGTGATGTCATTATAGGTCAGCTGTAAGGTGTCCCAGTTTATTCATCTCTACCTTTTCGGCTGTAATTACTTCTGGATGCTGTGCGAGGGGATCTACCTGCACACGCTCATTGTCGTGGCTGTGTTCGCCGAAAAACAGCACTTAATGTGGTACTATCTTTTGGGATGGGGTACGTTTATTTGACTTCTTTGTATTATTTTTAATAGTACGGGTCACTATTGCAATATCATGATCGCAGTTTCATTGTAGGGATTACTATGATGACATCATGGTCATAACATGGGTTATGTATGTCACTTCCCCCCCAGGATTTCCCTTAATACCGGCTTCCATACATGCAATAGCCCGCAGTTACTACTACAACGATAAGTAAGTTACTTAGGTTTTCTCCAGTTCATTGTATCATGGTGAAACATGACTGAGGTTTTGTATTGTAATAACAGTGACTAACAGGAGTTAAATGTACTTTTTACCTTTCACTGTATGTGGCAGTAGAGCCGAGTCTTCATTTACTTTACTTAATTTACATTTTTTTGGTCATCTGTCAGTTTAGATAACATTTTCTCCCAGAGTCAGGGACTAACAGACTCAATGGGTATTATCATAATTAGGCAGGTTTTCTAAACAGTAGGAACTCTACTCTACTGGAAATATGTGGCATTTGATCATTTTAACCAGCTAACTGAAGGCTTGCAGTGTTGCATGAAAGAACACAATAAATAACAAAGAAATAATGATCTCAGAGAATGTTCTTTTTCTTTTTTGAGATTGATTTGTGTGTCTTTTCCACCTGTAGCTGCTGGATCAGTTCAAACACATCGCTGCTTTATATTGTCCATGGACCCATCTGTGCTGCATTATTGGTAAGGCCATAATTGACGATTTGAAAGCTCTCATAAGCGTCGCGAGTTGTTGCGTTGGATTCACCAGGCATTTCACTCTGCTGCAAGCTCTTAAAACAGAGCTCTCATTAATGAGCCTATTCCCTGTCTGAATGAAAGGTTGTGGCCTGGCCCGTGAATCAAAGATTACAGAGCTTTATTATGGTCCCGCCAGAGGATTCTTGGTCCTGCATCAGAAGGATCGCAGCTATCAGCTCGGCTCTTGTTATTCACAAGTACTGGGTGTGTCGGCGTTCTTTTGGCACATTACACGACATTCACTTAGCAGACGCTCTTATCCGGAGCAATTTACAAAGGTGAGGAACATCAGCGTTATTCTCGGGAATACAGAAGTGTGATATCACTAAGAAGGCGCAGAGGCCCATCTATAAGGACGTTATGGGAAGGATGTGCTTTGTCTTATCTGTTCTGTAGTTACTTCGATGACGTTTCTGTATGCACTTGTTGTATGTCGCTTTGAATAAAAGTGTCTGCTAAATGACTGACTGTAATGACTGACTGTACTATAATCAACAAGTGTGAAGTAATCAAAGAAACCAACAAATAATTTTGTAGACAGCAAAATAAATCCCACTACACAGCTATTCTGTAGTATGCATTGGTGGAAGTGAGTCCAGCTAAAGACGTGATTGTTGTTGCGTTGTTTTTTGACCGCAGGTGAATTTGTTTTTCCTGCTGAACATTGTGCGTGTCCTCATCACTAAGCTGAAGGTGACGCACCAGGCCGAATCCAGCCTGTACATGAAGGCTGTCCGGGCCACCCTCATTCTGGTGCCTCTCCTTGGGATACAGTATGTTCTTCTGCCCTATAAACCCCAAGGGCGCGTCTCCTCAGAAGTCTATGACTATGTTTTGCATATTTTAATGCATTATCAGGTACGGCACATAAAATATCTATTATTATTATTATTATTAATAATAATAATAATAATAATAATAATTATTATTATTATTATTATTATTATTATTATTAATCAATCACTCTTTGCTTAGAAAAGGGATGTTGCAGTTTGTAAGATTTGTTTCCAGCTATCTAATTTGGCTCTACCATGGCTTAGCCACCATTTTATTATCCAGTTGGAGCCTCACTTGTTTGAGGTCATTAATTGTTAGGGATTAACTTATTTATGACAGTGAGCAATATTCATAAAAGGATTATGCTCCGGCTTACTTTATCTTGCACAAAATCATTTAATAAATAAACAAATGTTTCAGAAACAATCATATCCTCACATTTATTAAAAAAGTTTGTGCAAGATACAGTGTGCGGGAGCATAATCCTTTTATGAATCTACCCTTTTCTCCAAGCACCTTACTATTGCCAGGTGTGCAAGTCTCTTTTTACAGTGAGCAATATTAAAATTGTGTTTATCCTGTGTTTTAGTCCCTCAAAAATTGCTAAACATTCATATTAAAGAAATGTTTTGTAGAAAAGTTCATATTTAGGTATCTTAATTCTGAATACATGCATAACTTCCAATTAAAGAAGTGTGTCAGGATTGAGTGAAGTATCTGCAGCAAGTGTAGAGTGATAAAAAGCTTCTGTTGAATAATCAAGTCAAATACATGGACTGAGAAACCAGGTGCTAAAGTTATTGACCTGAATCATTTGGAAAGTAGCTGCATTCTGAAGTTAAGTTTGGAGATTGCTTTTGAAGGGAGTTAAAGTATCCATTTTAGAGGGAAATAGTTTTCCTAACTGAGTGTTGTCCTTAAATTCTTTCTCAGGGGCTGCTGGTGTCCACCATTTTCTGCTTTTTCAATGGAGAGGTAAGACTTTTACTTTAATATTTTCTGAAACTGTTCCCGTTTCCTGGTTTAACTGCCGGTGTTACAGGGAGACCAGGATAGGCTGAGCTCGTTGCTAAGATGAGATCTAAGATGAGATCAGGTCATATTGCTAGGAGATATAAAGCATTCCCTATATGTTACAATCTATGTAAGGAGCTACACACAACACCAAAGGCTGATATAATTGTGTATCAGGTAAACTGTATCAATAAATAACTTTATCCATGTGCATTAAATTAGTCCCCAATATTGTGTTTCCAATATACAGTCAAGCCGGAAAGTCTGCACACCCCTTTCACCTTCTCCGCGTTTTATTACGTTACAGACTTATACTACAATAGATTTTAATTTTTTGCCTCAAACATCTACACACAATAGCCAATAATGACGACGTGAAAACAGGTTTTTAGAAAATATGAAATTTTATTTTACTGAGAAAAATAGGTTATTTAGGGGTTACATATCTGTACACACCCTTAGCCTAATACTTGGTTGCTGCACCTTTGGCAGCGATTACAGCTTCAAGGCGTCTTGGGAAAGAAGCTACGAGCTTGGCACACTTGTTTCTGGACATTTTTGCCCATTCCTCTTGGCATATCCTTGCAAGCTCCGTCAGGTTGGATGGGGAGCGTCGGTACACAGCCATTTTCAGCTCTTTCCACAGATGTTCAATTGGATTCAGGTCTGGGCTCTGGCTGGGCCACTCAAGAACATGCACAGACTTTCTCCGAAGCCACTCCTTTGTTCCCTTGGCTGTGTGCTCCAGGTCGTTGTCATGTTGGAAGGTAAACCTTCGCCCCAGTCTGAGGTCCAGAGCGCTCTGGAGCAGGTTTTCTTCAAGGATCTCGGTGTACTTAGCTGCATTCATCTTTCCCTCTATCAGGACTAGTCGCTGCTGAAAAACATCCCCACATCATGATGCTGCCACCGCCATGCTTCACTGTAGGGATGGTATTAGCCAGGTGATGAGCGGTGCCTGGTTTCCTCCAGACGTGACGCTTGGTATTCAGGCCAAAAAGTTCAATTTTGGTTTCATCAGACCAGAGAATCTTGATTCTCATGGTTTGAGAGTCCTCTAGGTGCCTTTTGGCAAACTCCAAGCGGGCTGTGATGTGCCTTTTACTAAGGAGGGGCTTCCGTCTGGCCACTCTACCATAAAGGCCTGATTGGTGGAGTGCTGCCTGGATGGTTGATCTTCTGAAAGGTTCTCCCATCTCCACAAGGATACGCTGGAGCTCTGTCAGAGTGACCCTCGGGTTCCTGCTCACCTCCCTGGCCAAGGCCCGTCTTCCCCGATTGCTCAGTTTGGTCGGGTGGCCAGGTCTAGGAAGATTCTTGGTGGTTCCAAACTTCTTCCATTTACAAATGATGGTGGCCACTGTGCTCTTTGGGACCTGTAAAGCTGCAGAGATTTTCCCGCACCCTTCTCCAGATCTATGCCTTGACACAATCCTGTTTCTAAGCCTGCAGATAATTCCTTTGACCCCATGGCTTGGAGTTTGCTCTGACATGTACTGTCAACTGTGGGACCTTATATAGGCAGGTGTTGGCAATCCCCAATCATGTCCAATCAATTGAATTTATCACAGGTGGACTCCAATTAAGTTGTAGAAACATCTCAAGCAGTATCAGTGGAAACAAAATGCACCTCAGCTCACTTTTGGGTGTCATATCAATATTTTACATTTTGATTTTTAATAAATTAGCAAAAATGTCTAAAAACCTGTTTTCCCTTTGTCATTATGGGCTATTTTGTGTAGAATTCTGAGACAAAAAATGAACTCAATCTATTGCAGAATATGTCTGTAACGTAATAAAACGTGGAGAAGGTGAAAGGGGTGTGCAGACTTTCCGGCTTGACTGTAGGATGTTTAGATAGATAGACACTAAATTGTATTGTATATGTTTATAACTACCGTGTGGGTTCATGAATCATGCATGGAAAGAGGTCAATAATAACAAGTAAACGGGTGTTTTTAGATGTTTGGTGTTGGGTATATCCTTGCATTGGCCAGGAAGCAAGTTAATCCGTAGACCAGATAAGACTTAACAAATTTTTAAGCTGATACATTTGTTGAAATAAGTTGAATTAGACCAATGCTATATTAACTAGCACCAGCCTGGTTTATTTTATTTGCATTTGCAGTTTCCATACACTAAGTTGATTGTGCCTTTAAAGTTTTTATATTTGGTTGCATATCCTTTGCATGCCATGACTTCCTGATGTCTGTGACCCAACAACATCAAAAGACTCTTGATATCTTATTTTCTGGTACTCTTACAAGCGATACTATAATGTCTCTGCATTTGAATGGATCTCTATGGGAATTGGGGGGTGGGACTAGATTTAGCTGCAAATTACACTGGAACAGTATGGAAACACATGGTTGGCTAAATTGCTGTAAGTCATCAAGGGTCTGACGTATCAAACAAGCTTTAAATCATCACTCTGCTACCAGAAATACAGTAGATATGGATGGATAACTTGAAGGGTTTCTTCTCCTGACTTATTTTTCCATAGAGTTCAATAGGAAAATTTGTCAGGAGAAACAGCCCTTAAAGTGATCCATCCATATCTACTGCATATCTGGTAGCAGATGGTTTGAGGCTTGTTTGATACCTCAGACCCTTGATGAAGTTTAAAATCCATGAAAATCAAGCATGCGTCAAGAGCATAATGTTGCATAATTAATAGAATTTTGCATCGCAACGTAAACGGTCTGAAATTGATGATTTAATAGCAACTCACCTTTATTAATAGCTACTAGACATAATTTATTGATGCTTATACCACGGCATTGTACTCTGATGGGGTCAATACGCATTCCAAGGTTGTGCATTCATTTTCACCATGGCCTTTTAACAGTGTGTCTTTCGTCCCGCACGTGTCTCGCTTGCATTCAACTTGGCTAGCAGCTAAGTCTCGCAAGCATGACACTCGAAACCTATGCTGTCCTTTAGTCAACAGTTGTGTTAAGAAAATTATGCATGTTTGGAAAATTCAAAACATGAACACGCTTATACAACCGAAAAACACTTCCGGTTTCGATATTTTACTTACAGCGGTCAAAAATAACTTTGGTCTTGAACTCCGCCAAAACGGGATGCACATCACTGGTTTTTTGCAGAGTGAAAGGATTACACATGTGTCACATACTGACTTATCTACGGCATTCGGGTTTCTGTAGTTTTCGCTGAAATCGATGTGTGTCTTTCGTCCCGGTTCTCCCCTACTTGTGTCATGCACAAAGCAAATGTCCTAACTGACTTGCCAACACTATAGTTTGCTAACATGAAATCTGTGGAGTGGTTAAAAATGAGTTTTAATGACTTCAACCTAAGTGTATGTAAACTTCTGACTTCTGAACTGTATATCAAGCCTAATGCGTGAATTGTCATTTACACCTGCGTTTCAGATGTCATTACAGTACAGCTCTCTAGGCCTACAGTCTGCAAGTAAATAGAATGGTTTTGACTGAAAAAGTTCAAAACCTTGTCCAGTGAATATTGCATTTATTGTTTTTCAAATGGCCTAGGCTACAGCGGATTTGCTGTGCGTAACGTTTTTTCGATAGCCTACGGTTAAAAAACGGAGATAAATGTCACCATGTTAACTGAATTTGAACCTTATTCTTCGTCCTTCATATTTTTTTAATTACAGTGAAGGTTTTCATACTCTCAGCTTATTAAACTCCAGCTGATTTTACCTGTTATTCCATAACTGAACAAAATGATTTTAAAGAGAACTAAGCGTCTAATTAGAAACAAAAACAAATTTGCAGCACGTTACACAATTAATTCACAATTAATTTTAATGCCATTCTCTGCATGTGCATTCTCTGTGTCCCCTGCTGTAAATCACACTTTTCACAGTCTTCCTGGGAAAGTGGATTGTTTTAAAGCATACAGGTAAAACAGGGGTGGCTTTCCCAAAGCATGTCGTAGCGAAAAGTATGTTGTGAAACGTGTCGTGAAGATATACTTGCCATTCACGACGCTTTCCCGAAAGTGCTTGTAACTCAAAGAGATTGTGAAATGTGTCGCGAGTTCAAGACAACATTGGACTAGTCGTTAATATGCCCAATGGTGCGCTCAACTGCACATGGGCACTGTTGTAGGTCTGCTCTGCTGCAGTTTGGGCATTGGCTACAGGTTTCAGGAGGTAGGGCCGCAGTGGATAGCCGCTGTCCCCCAACAGGTGACACCCTCTGAAGCCCCCCTGCTCAGCCACTCTGTACAGCCCAGAGTTAGCCCATATAAACGAATCATGGGTACTCCCAGGCCACTTTGCCACAACATCAGTGATGAGGCACTGGGAGTTGGAGACGATTTGAACGTTCAAAGCATTGAATCCCTTGCGGCACATGAAGGTGGGCTCTCAGAGAGAGGGGTTCGCCAATGGTATGAAAGTGCCATCTACTGCTCCAATGACTCTGGGCATGTTGGCAACCCCATAAAATCCATGGTTAGTAACCATGATGTCTTCTTCAGTGGACGGAAAAAAAGACCAAGGTGCGCGCATGCTGCACTAAACGCTGAGTTACAGTAGTCACCACCTTGGACATGGAAGACTCACTAAGACCATGAGCTTCACCGACAGTAAAAACCCAACTGTTGCATAGAACCGCAGGGCTGCCAGTAATTGGCCACTGGCCACTGGCTCTTGTCAGGCCTCCTATTATAAGGGAGAGTAGGTGTAGCATCTCTCTTCTTGCCAGACGGTATCGGGATATTATTGTGTCTTCGTTGAAGTGCTCCAGTGGGTCTCACCTGAAGTCGTACATTAGCAGTGAATTGGACAAGGTGTCCTGTAGAACGACGTCTCCTCTGATTGAGGTGCAAAATCCTCTGCAAAGCTGCCATTTCATCTACCATGTCACCAGGGGCCGGTTTTTCAAAAGTTTTAATCTGGATCAAACTGATCCAGATTTGGAAATCTCTTTTTCTGCTATCCAGGATCACGTAATCCATCCTATTTTTATGCTGGTTTTTCAAAGCAATGTGGGATTGAATTACTCTGATCCGGATTCAAACTTTTCAGGATTACCAAATCTGGATGACCTGTGGTCTAAATGGGACTATCACAATGTAGCTATGTAAAGAACAACAGGTAGAATAGTGTGGGATCACTCCAATATGCTTTATTTGAACAGAAAATAGGACAGCAACAATACGGAACAGCAAACAAACAATATAAACATCCCCCTCCATTGTCCATTTCTTGGAAACAGGTAGTCCGCTCATCTGAGACCTACAACAAATAAATAAATACATACTTTACTCACAAATACATTATGGATGTTTCAAACAAGTTTCAAACAAAGATTTATTGAATTGAACTGGATAAAAAAGGCTTAAATATCCAATACTTAACAAAATAAATTACTTCTTAGTTATTCTCATGAGTAGTTCTTCTTATGAGTTCTTCTTCTTCTTCTTCATCATCATCATCTGCTTCGTCTGCTGTGGAGAGACCAGCTTGTCCAAGCTTGGCCTTTAGGAGGCGGATCTCAAGTCTGGCCTTGGTTTGCTGCAGTCGGGCAAGAATAAGCTGTTCCTCTGCTAGATGGATCTGTACTTCTGCCCTTTCAGTCTCTTTTTGCAGAAGTACCTTATAGGCGTCATCTTTCTTTGGGTGCTTTGAGCCTCTCTCTGGGGGTCCTGTGGGAACTAGGCCTTCTGGCTCTACCTGTGATTGACCTTCTCCCTCGATTACAGGGCTGAGATTAAGAATAAATGTTTCTGAAGAAGGCTCACTTTCTGCTGTCATCACAGGCTCACCATCCTCTGCAACACCTTGGATCCCATGCAGAGCTTCCGACATTGTACCTCCAATAATATCAAGGACTATGTCTGTGTATTCACCCCTCTTCACCCCGCTTGTTGCCTGTTTGGCTGTTCTTGGCTTCAGCGTGGTCTTTTGTTGCCCTGGCCTTAAGATTCTTCCACCGAAATCGTAGTTGCTCTGTTGTCCTCTTCTGGCCAAACCCCATGGCATTCACATGTTGTGTGATTTCAGCCCAAATTTCCTTCTTCATTTTACTGCTCACTTCACCACCCTTGGCAGAACTAAAAGATCCTACCAATGACCTATAATGGCACCTAACACCCTCCAGTAGGGCGTGGGTTTCAGCAGCAGAGAAATTTGGGCTTTTTGATTCCATGGTTCCACCGCTTTGGTGTAGCGAGCATCATGTCATAGGCCTTGGGTATGATTCCATTAATTGAACACAAGGTGAAGAATATAAGCTTTAATTACAGCCATTAATTGAACACAAGCCAAAGCAAATAAGCTAACAGGTGTGTTTGGGAAGACCAATTTACACAGCCATATGTATATTCAGCCTTTCTCAGAGGACTCAGAGAGAAGGTCACAGAGAGGCAGTGACATGGCAGGTGTTGTCCATCGCCACCACAGGAGAAGATACCGTCAAAGGGTGTATGTTGAGCGTATAGATCCACTGCAGAAATATACAAATGAGGAGCTGTATGCTCGGTTTCGCTTCGGAAGAGCTGATATTCAGTATATTGTGGACCTTCTCAGGCCCAACCTCCAACGCAGAACCCAAAGGAGTCACGGTCTGTCTGTGGAGGAACAGGTCCTCATTGCTCTTCGCTTCTATGCATGTGGGACTTTCTACCAAGTTGTGGGTGATTACATGGGTGTGGAAAAATCAACTGTCTGTGATGTTCTGAAAAGTGTGTCAACTGCATTGGCCAGCCTGATTAATGAATTTGTTTCATTTCCGAAGGATGACCAGATCATCCAGTCCAAGCAGAATTTCTTTCTTTTGGGGAATATGCCCAATACTATTGGAGCAATCGACTGCACCCATGTGCACATACAAGCACCTCATGAGAATGAGTGGGAGTTTGTAAACCGAAAGGGGAGACACAGCATCAACGTTCAACTTGTGGGCAACGCTGAGCTCCTCATCACAAACTGCGTTGTGAAGTAGCCTGGGTCTGTCCATGATGCGCGCATCCTGAGGGAGAGCGCTCTATATAGAGAGCTCCAAACCAACCGACCAAATGGTATCATATTAGGAGACAGTGCCTACCCTCTTCTACCATGGCTGATGACCCCTTTTCTGGCTGCAAACACGCCTGAGCAGGCACGCTTCAACACTGCTCATTGCAAAACAAGATGCACCATTGAGCGCTTAAATGGAGTTCTGAAGAGGCGCTTTGCATGCCTTAACTACTTGAGAGTGGAACCACAGAAAGCATGCAACATAATACTTGCTTGCATTGTCCTACACAACATCGCGACCAGGCGCAAAGTCCCTCTCTGTGATGACGTCCCTGATGCACCCGAGCCCGTTGGAGACACTGACCAACCTCCGGCATTCTGTCAGAATGAGGGACCGACTGGACGAGCAATAAGAGATGCAATTGTTAGACACTATTTTTGATAAGTCCATGACTGATGATTGTGTCAGTGTGATTAATTTTCGATGAACAAAGACATAATTTATTATTTGAGTTCAATATTGCCAGCTGTTTGGGGGATTATTTTATGGGGCCGAAATATTTATAATTTATAATTTGCTGTACTGAAAGGTTGCTAGCCTACATAGCCTACCTACTTTATGTACTTACTTTATGTACTTCCTGTTGAACAATTCAAGTGAAATTGATGAATAAATATAAATACTGTAAAATGCATGATATAAATGTTGTATTATTTAACTAACCAATTTTAGTTACCTAGTTTTAATACTGATATCCACCATGAATCCACCCTCCTGCTGGGATCAGTTTAATCCTGATTTTTGAGATCAAAATGATCCCAATCCTACCAAAAAGTTTTGAAAAACCCAAACTCAAGGTTTGATCTGGATCAACAACAAGATTGGATTACGTGATCCAATCCAATTTCTGAATACTTTTTTTCTTTTGAAAAACCCATTTTCAAGATTTGATCCAATCTGATGGCCGTAATCCGATCAGATTACTTTTGAAAAACCGGCCCCAGGTCCTTATAAACTCTATCATGGGATAATTGATTGCACCTGCTGTAGACTAAGTATCTATCTATCTATCTAATCTAATCGCGTAGATTATAATCGCAGCCTCTGTCTGCAGAGGTGGGATTTGCACGTAGTACCGCATTTGAAGACACACTTCACATTTCACGACTACTCCAATGTTGTCTTGAACTCACAACACATTTCACGATCTCTTTGAGTTACGAGCACTTTCGGGAAAGCGTCGTGAACGGAAAGTATATCTTCACGACACGTTTCACAACATACTTTTCACTAAGACATGCTTTGGGAAAGCCACCCCATGGTTAGTCCGAATAATATTGATCATACTATTGATCCATATAGCCTATTCCTTGATTGCACTAAACACGCACGAGCATGTCTGTTTCGCCATCATATAAGCAATCTGCCAAGGTGGAAAAGCAGGCTTTTAAAGGGAATGGCATATGACATTTTGATTGGTTTATTGCATGTCATGCCCAAGACACACCTATAATTAATGAAGAGACTAGGTTCAGCCCATTTGCACGTTGCTCCGTGCTTAGCACTCAAAAATCACAACCGTCAAACTAGCAAAAGTGGACTTCGACACGCCCTAAATGCACTTTACGCCATGCGTTTAGACAAAGCGCTAAGATCGCCAAGATAGGGCCCATGGTGTTTATGTAAATTGAAAGGTCCTGAATTTAAGTGCAAACTATGTTGTCTCATTCAAGTCCCTCTCTCTGTTGTTGCAGGTGCAAGGCGTTTTGAGGCGACACTGGAATCAGTACCGCATCCAGTTTGGTGGAAACTTTGCCCACGCCGACGCGAGGTCCACCTCCTACACAGCTTCCTCCATCACCGAGGTTCAGGGCTGCTACAGCATCGACGGACACTCGGAACATTTGAACGGCAAGAGCTGCCACGACATCGAGACCACCATCTTAAGAACAGAGCACCCGTTCGCCTGAGGCCCCCGCCCATCCTGCCGAAGGCATCCCGAATTGCAGGAGACCAGAGGTTTCCATTGTGATTGTCGTGCAACAGACACGGAAGTTCCCGCTACTCACTGTATTAGCAAGAAAGAAAAAAAGATTTCACCGTCTTATATTCTCCCTGAATTACGTCATGTTATTTCTCATTGTGAAGATGAAATGGGCGTTTCATTTTGACTGAGGATCCCAGAGGAGTCTTCATGGCAGATTGTAGGAATTGTAAGATATTGTAAGCTGCTCCTTCACTGCTTATCTCTGAAAAACATGTACGTACTCTGGATGTCTGTCTCAAAGCAAAGCACCCTCCTCTCCTTCACAAAGCATGAGAAAGGCATATATCACCCATACAGGTCAACACCTTTCAGGTTAATTTGTAAGGAACCATGTTGCCTGTGAAAAAAAGAAAAGTTAGTGCTTTTTGTGAAGAGCTTGATACCAAAATTCAGACTGCTCCCTTGATGCTCGTTCATGCTTTTCAGCAAACAAGTAAAAAAAAAAAACATGGCCGCTATGGACTATGAAGTCAGAAGAGACAGGAGGCAGAGGGCAGACATCTTGAAGCACTGGATCTACACTTACACAATTTAATAATCAGTTTCCTCTATCATTATTCGCTAATATCCTTCCTCTCCTAGACCAATTATCATGTAATAGTTAATACGTTCTCTTTTTTAACCTTCTGTATTTTTCCCACTTTCAGACGAGAGTTATTTGATTTCTGATAATATAATATTAGACAAATCACTGTAAAAATATATTCTTCAAGTGTACTTGAATTTTTTTCTTCATCATAGTAACGCTGATTTAGGTGGGGAGAAATGTTCACCTAAATAATCTTCCACAAAAAAAGGTGGATTATTCACTGTAAGAGAAGTTAGTGCCCTTTTGATTCTAAACAGTATTTCTGATTCTAGGTTTAGACAGGTCATTTTATGACCATCTAAATGTAAGGACTTATTTCTAATGTCCGTACTATACTAAAATACTGTTTATACTGTACAAATTCATGGCATTTTTAAGATATTGAAAAATTCTCAAAATATTTTTGCATCTAATTATAAAGAAGGTACACATGTCATGTATTCAGCTGAAGTGGAATGACAGATTGTAATATAAATCTAACACATAATTCAAACCCAGAGTTTGTGATTGTGTTCATATTCATAATTCGTAATAGTTATATCTAGCCTTAGCAGTATATCAGCACACTAAATGATTTGTTTATAAGTTGGCTAGTCTTGCAAAGCAGGCTCATAGGGCAATGAAAGATAGCTGATTATGACGAGTCTCAACTTTCAAATATCTGCATTACTCTATCATTTCTTATTCATACCAGAGCCGTATTCAAATACATTTGCCCAACTTCATTCTACCAGTGGCTTTAACTTACACATCTGAAGTGAATCTTCTTACATTCCCTCAGGACTTCCCTCAAGTATGCCCTATTACTTTATGTCTGGCACATATACTTATATCTTGTTTCCCTTATAAGTAATTTCAGAAAATCTTTTCTTTAAGCATTCAAGTCATTTCTTGTTCAAATGCTGGAAAGAAATCTGCTTACACTCAGAAATTGTAAATATGTTTGTAAATCAAGGACTGCAAAGGTTATGTGTGTTTGTGTGTGTGTAACATATTTATATGTGTATGCGTATGTGTATACAGATAAAAATACATTCAAGTATGAGTTATCATTTTTATTTATAAGACTGCGGGAGACTGAATGGAAGTGTTTTGGAATGTTTTTTATTCTGTAAAAAAGGAGAAGATGGATCTCCCCATTGGCAGACACCAAGACTCACAGTGATGTTAATATGGAAAGTATTACTGTATAAATATTTGGATCAGACTCAGTATGTTTGTTCCTGAACTGAGTTTCATTACCAAAAGATGGCAGGGCTTAGTAATCAACTCTGTAAGAGCAATCAGCATAGGCACGATGGCTTTCAATCATTGGTATAATAATCTTTTTGTATATTTAGGACTGAACATGGCAAGACTAAGAAAAACGGCATTATAAAATGTTTTTTTTTCTTCAAAATAAGGAAAATTAATGATGTGAAATATGAATGGAAAATCCATGAACAGGGCTACTTGGAACAACTGCAGTGCCTGCGGTTCAACTGAAGTTAACATTGTAACATTTTTTGTGTGGTAAATTTAGTGATAAAGTGTGTATAATCTAGTTTCATAACACCGCAAGGTTTGTAGACCATGTTGCTTTTTTTGTGAAGAGCCTGTATCTAAACCGTGTTGATAGGTGTTCGCGTTTGTGTGCACCTTGCCACTTATTGGAGAGAGAACCTGTTGGTAAATGATTTTGAAGTAACGTCAGTATGATACTGTACTGTATTCTCTGAACTCCTTCCCAGTGTGTGAATGTACAATTTGTGTATTTTATTCTTTAGATGTTGACATACATTTCTGTTTATTACTGAATGTGGGTAATCTTTCAAATATAGATCATTATCAGCAAAACAAGCGTCTCATGTTTTTTTTCTTCACCATTGTGTTTCAGCACCCATTTGGGTTATCATGTTTGTAGTTAAACAATGTAATTGAATGGCAGTCAGTTAACTGTCAAGCTGTCCCAGCTTGAACTGCGAAGTTGTACCACTTCTGATGGTCTGATCTATCTTGAATGGCAATTTATGATGCTAAAATTGGACGGTCAATGGCAGTACTAACAAAATGTTATATTGGTTTACATGCTATTTCCAGTCAGCGACTGGAAATGCTGTAAAATAATCAATGAAGACTCCTAGCAAACAGTGAATCCTTTTCCCAGCCGAAAGCAGAAACAGCTCTTCACCATTCACTCCTTTCCCTTCCTGTCTCCATCTTGAAAAGGAGAGCTGGGCTGATTGGTCATGGTATTTTTTTTGCACCAATCAATGGTTATGTTATTAGTTTTAGCATGGATTTTTTTTTACCCCATCTTGTCCTGTCCCTTTCCTCATTACTGTTGCAAGCCTTGGCCAAAATTAAACGCATGGAACATGGATGTTTTAATGCTTTGATAATAATATTATGGACATTTCTGTGGTATTCAACAACAGATGAAAAACCACACCTGTGCTTACTTACTGCTGAACTTTACACTCTTGTACCACATTGCTTATGTGTCCATGAGTGGCTAAAGTCATTTCCATGGAGAAACTGTCGGGCCTGCTGCACTTTTAGCTCAGGTAAAGTGGAATGCAAAGCAGGATTCCACAAACAGGTTCACTGACACCCATATGGAAAATGATTATTACTTCAAGCATTGCAGTGTCTGGCAGATACAATGTTCGCTGGAGAACACCCATGGTCCCGGATTTAATGGGGTGTAGAAAGACATATAACCATTATTTTCAGTGGGTGAACACAATGAGAGACAAAATGGAAATGTACTCAACCCAATGAGATTCCTTTGATGTTCAAAAGGTTTTTTGTTTTTTTTAATAAAGGTCTTCATAAAAGTAATCTTCTGTTCTCAAACGCGTTGGCAGGAAAAGGCTGATCAAGTTTGTTCAAAAAATATCCCAATTATTAAAAAAATTATAAATAATCTAGGATGTGGTGATCAGTCAGGAGGAAGTAAAATGATCATTCCCAGGACTACAATATGTATATATATTTTTTTACTAAATGGAAGGTCAGTCCCTAACCACACCACATTTCAGAATTACAAGACTATAAAGGTTAAACATCCATAATTTAATATAGAGCATGTATTCTGTATTTGTTTCTGATATAACGTTATGAGAGTAAATCATCCCTCATTAGACGTTCAAATTTCTTGTTAAAAACAATACAATTAACAGCTTTTATAGTTCAGGAATTGCATAGACAAGGGTTCCCCAGGAGGAGCTGGGCTGATACTAGCATCTATTTTTCCACATAGAACTCTAAAATGAGGAGCACACACAAACCACAGCGACATTCCCACTCATCATGGAAAGGCTAAGGAGAGGGACCGTGGCACACTGCTAAATATGTTACCTCTCGCTGGTCACAGATTCCCAAATTGGAGCGGATGCCTTTCTTCCTGTCCCTCTGCTCACGCTGCACAAAACATCAGGAATTCTGTAGCGGAAAAAGCCAAAGCGCCGCTCGTGGGAGCGAGAGTGTCGGTGAGAGTGGCGACACACTGATCTGATTTCCTTCATGATTTATTTATTCATTATTTTTTATTATTTCTAAGCAATAGGAAGTAGGTCTATACAGAAAAAATTGTAGGTCGACTATATTACCTGCAAAAAAATGTTAAATAAGACCAATCGTTACAATGAAATAGCTGCCAGTGGTGTAGTCTTAAAAAAAGGCTAAAAGTCAACTAAATGAACTCAAATGAAATAAAAAGGCAAGATTGTAACTTAGTGATTAAATTTGATCACAGTCAGTTGTTTAACAGTCTCCTCTGGTATTCCCTGGCTGTGCTTCGTCTAAACTTTTCCATAGAAAGAGAGTTGGGTGGACGGAAAGAACAAGTATCGTTTGCCGTCTGTTTAATATTTGGAAGAATTTTTTTGTCTGCCTTGTTTGTGTGCCAATAATTTGGTTGTTTCTTTTGGAATTTCTTAGCAACTTCTTTCAATGTTTTGACACACTATTTATTCATTTGACTGTGCTTTGTGTCAGTTGAGCCAATGTTTTATATTCATTTTTTTTCAGTTCAGCCTTCAACATTACCATATGTTTCATGTAATCTAATCTCCCTACCCTCAAAGAGTGGATCATTTCATACAGTCTTTTACCATATTCTGCCAACAACTTGAGTGGAGCTCCTAAAGCCTATCTGCTTGGACAATGCTTGAAAATGTTTTAGACTACCCTGATGAATTTGTCACTAGCCAAAATGGCACTCACAAGTGTCACAATGTGAGTATTGCTTGCCAAGCGAATTGCATTTTCCATCAAGCCTTTGAGTATGCCATTGTATTCTTTCAAGCTGTAGCTTGCATTTTCCAAGATTGCAAGAAAAACTTGGATACAATAGATTTAACTTTGTATCCAAAGTGCAAAACAACTGTCTGTGCCATCAGCAGGCTCCTAACAGACATGTCACATTCCCTAAATGCATATTTGCAAAATGCACATAATTTAGGGTTTGTCAACTTTTTACAGTGGAATGTTTGCACGCACAAAAGTTTGCCAGGAGGGTACCGTTGAACCGTTTCTGTGTTAGTTGAAATAATACTTCCGCAACCGGTGTATTACCTCAACTAATTGCATTCATGAGGATCACAATTGATCACTAATATGTAATTAGTCTGTGAGGGGGAGTGTAAGGTTCGGAGAACCAAACGCGACCGATAAGGATTTCTAAAAGCGTATCTAGAGAGAGATACGCCACAAAACGCAGAAGAATCCGCACCAGGACTGGGATAACACAGGATCGGGAGCAAAACTTCCCTAACACAAGGCAAAACAAAGCAACCTCCAAAAACTGAGGCGATCTCGATAAACAGCGAGAATAACTAACAAAAGAACCTCGCGCACTAAATAATTAGGCGTAACAAGAGGTAGTGAAACACAACAAAACTAGTAAAAAACGAGTGAAGGAAAAGAATAGAAAAAACCTGTTAGCCAAAGCTCTTGTGGCAAAAGAACTGAACACAACTGGCAACAGGTAAAAAGAATAAAGGATAAAGAAAGATTGGAAAGGAAAGAGAAAACCAATCTAATCCTAAATCTTTATAACCGGACTTGCTGCATTTCCTATTAGTACGAACCAAAAATGCAGTGACCGAAATTCCTATACCTTACCGACTTCGTATGTCAACATAGCAAAGACAATCTCGAAGTGCTGAAATGCGGAAGTCTTGAGGTATTTATAGCGCGCAGGAAGGCAAAACAGGTGAATAATTGTCGGGCAAGACACAAAAACCAGAACGGAGGCGGAAAAAATCCGATAGAGCGTCCTGAGGACGCCAAAAAGGAAACCAAAAACGTAGAAAAACAAAGGCTGCAAATGCAAATAACCATGACATAGTCAGGTGGTTGGTGACAATCCAATGCCTACAGTGCCCCTTGGGGATTTACATGGTAATGCAAGTTGAAGTAATTTTTGGTCACATACCCGAATGCTGTTCAGGTGTCTGCTTTTTTAACGTCCCATTTGCGTGTTTTGATTTGCTTGTCATTGCTTAATTACTTCATTAACTTGCACTTGTTTGCTTTTTAATAGTGTTTTGTAGGTGTCATTGTGATGAAGGCCTTCTGAAATATTGACTAAAATTCACATGGCTTGAGGGGTCTTATAAGACATAGATTTGAATTTGAGTGTCATAAACAGTACATTTCTGTCATGGTTTTCAACCCTGTTTCCCCATGCGGTTGTTTTCCTCTGTGGCCACGCGAGGGCGCTGTCCTTTTGATAGATGCTTGCTCCGCCCTGCTGAGTTGGCGGAGCATTGGTTAAGCATTTTCACCTGTGTAGTGGCCGGAGAGATATATAAGCCTACCGTTTCCTTCGTTCGGGGCTTCGACATTGATTGTTAATTGTTTTGTATTGTGGTGTATTGTTGGCTGTGAGTGCTCGTACCATTTTGGCTACTCGCCCATTTTTAGCGTCTCTTTGTAGAGGCAGGGCTTATTTCTTGCTGGCTTAGGTGGTTAATTATCTCGTAGAAGTTTTAGGACCGTAAATCTCTGCTCTATTTTGCCCTTTTAGTGCCTTTCCTCCGTGTATGGAGTTTTGGGCGATTCTGTTCAGAACTGTAGTTCTGCTCGCCCTTCGGCACATGTCTTCCCATAGGGAGATCGGGTTTTCGCTTCTACTTAGTTTATTAGCTCGTAGAGGTATAGAGTAGTAGTTTCTCTGGTCCATTTGTTCGCCTTTTGATTGGTATTCTTACTGAGAGACCTGGCGTTTTAGCTTCTACTCACTTCCGGTTTTCGGTAAGCCAGTAAGTAGCTTCGGTACCTTTATTCCCTGTTGTCTCCTTCTCGTGGACTACGTTCCCCTTTGTTGTGAGTCAGGGTTTTTATTTTATATTGAGGCTGTCGTGCTATTTTGCGTAAGTCTTTTGTTGCAGCTGTCCTGTTCGCCTTTTTGCCTGCGAGACGATTTTTGTTGTGAACTGTTGTTCTGTTTCGTTCTCCGGGTGTGTTGTCTCCTTATGTGGAGCTTGGGCGATGTTGTGGACGTGTTTGTGTTTGACTGCGTGTTTTTAATAGCCTCGGAACGTTAGCTCTCTGTTCCATTTTGCCTCGTTACATTCTTTTATTTACTGAGAGGCTAGGGCGGTTGTTCCTCTTTAAGCTTGCGTTAGTCTGTGGATAGTAAAGTTATGGGACGACGGTGCCTCCGTCGGCTCACCTGTAAAATGTTTCTCTCTTATGGGAGATCGGGTGTTTACCCTCTTGGTTTTTCTGCATTGGACTGCGAGCCTTTTTATATCGCCATGGAACCTTAAATCTCTGTTCTATTTCGCCTCGTTACATATTTATTTACTGAGAGGTTAGGGCGGTTGTTCCTCTTTAAAGGTTGTATCAGCGATTTTGGGTGGAAACATAAATGATCACATTCATCTGATTTTTCCTCACGATCCGCTAGCTGCCCGCCCCATAAGCAGGCCGTCAAAAAACCGCGTCTCTGTAGGCAGCCTATGCTCCGAGATCGTACACAAAAACAAATGGTACTACCAACCACTCAAAACCAAAATAAACAGTATTCCAACCAATCACAATGATCTGCACAAACGCTAATACTCTTATCTCGCTGAAATCTTGACGGATTTACAAACGGTTTGGTTTCTTACAAACGTTATTAACGTGGTTATAATTCTGGATGCTTGAACACTATTTTTTAAAACATAACATAATTATTCATAAGTATGTTTGTTTGGGATTTCGCTTCAGAAGTGACGTCACCCAAAATCGCTGATACAACCTTTAAGCTTGCGTTAGTCTGTGGATAGTAAAGTTATGGGACGACGGTGCTCCCGTCGGCTCACCTGTAAAATGTTTCTCTCCTGGGAGATCGGGTGTTTATCCTCTTTGTTTTTTTCATTGGACTGCGAGCCTATTAATATCGCCATGGAACGTTAAATCTCTATTCCTGTTCGCCTCGTTACAGTTTCCCTTATTGAGAGGTAGGGCTTGTGTTTGTGCTTGTGTAAGTCAGTTAGCCGATAGTTTCGGTGCAGCTGTCCCATCGTCTTTTGTGCTCTTTCTCCGTGTATGGAGATTTGGGCGATTCTGTTCAGAACGGTAGTTCTGCTCGCCCTTCGGTGCAATTCGTCTCTTAGGGAGACCGGGCGATGTTGTAGACATATGCGTTTGACTGCGAGCCTATAATTCTAACCACGGAACGTTATATCTGTTCCTTTCGCCTCCTCTTATCGTATTATTTTGCAGTGTTTGTTTGTGTTTTATGTTTGTCTTTACGCTACTCGCCCGTTCTTATTTTGTCTCGTTACCGAGACAGGGCGCTTATTATTTATGGCTGTTTTGATCCCTGTCCTTACGCTCTATTTGGCGTTTGACAGTTAGCCATTAGTAGCGTCTGTAGTGGTGTTTGTGTTCCTTGTCTCCTCCCTTATCTGCGGGTATCCCGCCTTAGTGGCCTAAGGGCTTATTGAATCCCCTTGCTGCATTTGGCTCCTCCTTCCTCACACGTCACGCCCCATTACACATTTCATCGCAAAGAATATTTATATGAGCATAATTTTAGAATTGCATTTTGTCAGTCAATTTTGTTTAAATTAACCTTAAAATAAAAACTGGTTTATTTTTTGGAAGAAAAAAAAATATTTTGTGATTACTATACTCAAGTATGAAATTAATATTTCATACTCAAATATCAAATAAAGTCTCTCTCCTCTTCCAGCAGATGAACCTACAGATGACACAAACAGGCATACACACACACACACACATGCGCACACACACACACACACACACACACACACACACACACGCACACACACACACACCAGTATTTGTATTATGAGTGAGTGAAGCAAATCACAATTGGGAATGGAATAAAGAATTAAGACTTAAGACTATGAGATCTGTATCGATACTGCAGAAGTTGATGTCACAATAAACAAATAAATACTTTCTTGATATCTACACTACCCAACAAGGGAAAAACACTTGATGAAATGACTTGCTTCATTTAAAAAAAAAAAACTTGGTGGTGATAATGCTTTCTACATGTGCTGTAATTTAGCATTGATCATATGACTGTTATAAGGAATTAAAAGGCACAATTCCCACATTGTGCCAGAATTAGAACCTTCAACCACGATATACTGTAGATTTTAAAAACAGGTCCCTTCTGTTTATCATTTCTGACATGTATTAAGACAATACTGAGGGGAAACACTTCCCCTGTTGTTGATAGTAATTCACTGGGCTTTCTATCAGAAAGAGTATGTTTAAGGCCCAGGCTGAGCATTATGTTGAACAGGATATTTAACTTAAATGGCTTAAATACATATCCAGTTATATGAATGTACATATACTATGTATGTTATATGAGCTATTCAAGATGAGTATGTTGTGTACATTCACAGGTAATCAAGAGCTTTCATATTTACAATAAATTATAGGACTTCAAAATCAAAAATAAGTTTAATGAGATTTCTCTCTTTTCTATACAAGATTAAATGTTTAAAAGAACGTAAAGAAAGGTCCATAAAATTCTAAGATCTCATAATGGTTGAATATGAGAAAAGGATGAAATGTGACATGTATTCACGTTTCTTTCATAAAAAAGGGTATTAAATGACATCAATACATCTAAAAACTGATTGGAATTATTTAGATGTTAATGCATAACATTCTTTCCCAAAGAGATCCTGCACAAGGTTTAATTCTAATATGATAGTATTATTTGGGATCAAAGCACAAAATTAGCTTCACAAATTAAATGCCAACCTATACCAGAAACATGTCTAAAGACCATGCACCTTATATCCTTGTGTACTGGTTCGGTGTGCATTCAGTTTGAACTTTATACTGTATATTCTGAAAAGTATTTTAGTATTATAGGTCAACAGTAAGTCTGCTGAGCTTCCTATGATATAATTAAGTTGCCAAATCAGTGCAAATGACTCTGAGTTGAAAAATACAAACATATATAGATGTATTGAGTTGTTGTAAGGACATGAGCAGTGGCCTGTGAATAAAAAACAATTATTTGCAGCACTTTCAGCAGGCATAAAAATGCCAGAGTTGCTGTTAAATTCTACGTTCAATCGTTCCAGATGTGCATAGGCAGCTTCAAAAATGTTCATTCAGTATTAATGAACTTTTCTACCAATCAGTGTGTGCCCCCAGTGACGGGACCCAGAGTTCAGAACTTAAGCATCACAATACTGCCAACAGACTCAGTTTTATACAATGTCATGCATGCAAACCTTTTTGGCTAACTAGTTTACAAAACTGCTCTTATGTGGACTTGGGGAAAGTTAATGAGAATCCAGCAACCCCAAACTGATGAGAGCCTATATGAGAGGACCTGCTACCCTACACGGTCAGGGCGGGATCTTTCTCTCTCTTTAAACTCCATTTGTGAGAATGTGAGCAAATGTGGTGACTGGTTGGTACATAACTGCGTATTTGCATGGGGTGTCTCCTCACACTAGATTGATATTTGTACTGAGCTGATTTAGAGCTGTTTTGCCTTCTATCTCTAACCAATGTATCACAGTCGAGGAGTGTGACCTTCAACCACATTTTCTCCTAGTTAACGAAACATCAGCAAGATCCGCAGTCTTACTCACTGAAACTCCTGCTAAACCTGCATACCCAACAACCACCCCTCTTTCAAAGTCACTGGCATCTCTTCTTCTAGCCATGGTAGCCAAAATAAGTTGGCACATAATCTTCTGTCCTGCAGCCAAACTATATGGAAATCACAAACTTTTAACTTTATTGGTGACAACTCTGCTGAATAGAGTTTCTAAGTGTCACTATTTTCCTGTAGCAAGTCCATTTAACAAGCAGCACCAACCCCCCCCCACACACACACACACACACCAAGTCTATACCTACCCATGCGTGACATAGTGGACAATAGCATCTATGTGTGAGTTCATAAATATATTTTCATTATATAAAATTAGAATCCCTTCATAGCAACAAGATAAACCCAACAATTGATCGTATGCTAAAAACGCTGTGAAAAGCCCTGCTCACTCAAATGCAAAATAAACATGTGAAATTATTGTCTCATTGTACCATGTATACAATGAATATCTGCTACTAAATATGAAATAAATATACAATCCTACCATTGGTTTTACAGATAGAGATGTTCCATTCAAAATTCAGTGGTCATTTATTGTCTGGACTCTGGTACAATCCGTTTGAGAAATATACTTTATACAGCTATTACACTATCTGAAACGTCGACTCGTAATACCCCCCACGCCCTGCAAGCCCGTCTCTAATTTAGCATTATGGCAGCTGAAGATACTTTGATTTGCATAACATTAGCTGGTCTGTGAAACTAAACCATTTGTGGAAAATAAAAAATTCATAATTACTTATGAATAAAGGGGCTGTGAATAATTATTTTATGTAAATAATTGTTCCATGTTTTTTATGTAAACTGGCCAGTTCGGAATGGAAACTGAGACATACACTGCCTGGCCAAAAAAAAAGTCGCACACTCTAATATGTTGGACCGCCTTTAGCTTTGATTATGGCATGCATTCGTCGTGGCATTGTTTCGACAACCTTATGCAACGTCACAAGATTTATTTCCGTCCAGACTTGCATTAATTTTTGGCCGAGATCTTGTATTGACGACCACTCCGTGAAGTCTTCTCCTGCACATCCCAAAGACTTTCAATGGGGTTAAGGTCAGGACTCTGGTGGCCAATTCATGTGTGAAAATTATTCCTCATGCTCCCTGAACCACTCTTTCACAATTTGAGCCCGATGAATCTTGGCATTGTCGTCCTGGAATATGCCCATTGATGGGATAACCTGGTCATTCAGTACATTCAGGTACTCAGCTGACTTCATTTTATTGCTGCATAACGTTGCTGAGCCTAGACCTGACTAATTGAAGCAACCCCAGATCATAACACTGCCTCCAGAGGCTTGTACAGTGGGCACTATGCATGACTGGTGCAACTGCAACTTTTTTTTTTGGCCAGGCAGTGTAAGTAAAAATTAAATAAATAAATGAACAAACTGATAGCACATCAGAGTGGAATGTCGGTCAGTCTGTTAACAGAGCTCTATTTCTGAAAGCTGTCCCCGGTCAGTAAGCCCTGACAGATGCATGTAATGAACAGGACCACCTCTACACTGTTCTGCAGCCCCCCGGTCAGTAAGCCCTGACAGATGCATGTAATGAACAGGACCACCTCTACACTGTTCTGCAGCCCCCCGGTCAGTAAGCCCTGACAGATGCATGTAATGAACAGGACCACCTCTACACTGTTCTGCAGCCCCCCGGTCAGTAAGCCCTGACAGATGCATGCAATGAACAGGACCACCTCTACACTGTTCTGCAGCCCCCCGGTCAGTAAGCCCTGACAGATGCATGCAATGAACAGGACCACCTCTACACTGTTCTGCAGCCCCCCGGTCAGTAAGCCCTGACAGATGCATGTAATGAACAGGACCACCTCTACACTGTTCTGCAGCCCGGGTTCTCTAGCCCTGCTCCCCCAGCCCTGCTCCTGTCCAGGGCTGCTGACCCAGGGGGCCTGAGATGTGATCGGATGTGGAGATGTGGACGCCAATCTGGTCTGCCAAACCGTGCACGTCCGCCAGAACACTTTCCAGACTCCTGTCTCCTCAACTGAGTAATCCCCTGGGCTGGTACTGCAATCTATCCATCATAGGTCAGGCTGAATAAAAATAATAATAATAATAATAATAATAATAATAATAATCTTTGTCATCGTCCTCATTACCACCATTTATCGTAATCATATGGCGCCTTTTTCATACAATTTACAACAGCCCAAAAGGGGCACCTAAGTAATGATTAAAAACAATATATAAAATACAAAGCAACTATTAAGAGAAATGACTTCTTCTTTTTTTACAAACTGTATAGTTTAAACAAGGACAGTAAATTAATAAAAAACAAATTAAAAAAACAAATGAGAAATTAAAAAATAAAATTTATGAATAAATGGAATAAGGGTGTAAGAATCTTGCTCTTGCATCGCTCCATTGCTCCATGGTCTGTTCACTAGGCCATCAGCTCCTACTTCCTTATCCACAGATGTTAAATGGGCCTAACAGAGAAATGCCATTAGTATCAAACATCAGCTCAATCACTCACTCTGTATCTCTGCTGTGGCTGGTCCCTGTCCGTCACAGCCATCTGGCCAATCAGAGGTGTTCCCTGTAGGTTCCCTCCCCCAGGGGCACTATGTCAGGCCAACTGGAGAGTGAACTCATGTTTAATGGCTGCAGAATCGATACCAGAGTAACAATATATTACAGCTGAGTGTCAAATATATACAAACCCGAATTCCAAAAAAGTTGGGACAGCATGTAAAATGCACATAAAAGCAGAAAGCAGTGATTTGTAAATTCCCATTTACATATATTTAATTGAAAACAGTACAAAGAAAAGATATTTCATGTTTTACCATATCAACTTTATTGATTTTTGTAAATATACGCCATTTCCGAATTTGATGCCTGCAACACATTCCAACAAAGTTGGGACTGGGGCAAAAAAAAAAACACCGGTTTGGAACATTCCACAGGTAAACAGGTGATGCTATCATGACTGGGTATAAAAGGATATCAAAAGACTCTTGCTATCTTATTTTCAGGTACTCTTACAAGCGATACTATAACCTCTCCGCATTTAAATGGATCTCAATTGGAATTGGGGGTGGGACTAGTTTTAGCTGTAAATTATATGGGAATAGTATGGAATCCATGATTGGCTAAATGGCTGTAAGTCATCAAGGGTCTGACGTATCAAATGACCCTCAAACCATCACTCTGCTGCCAGATATGCAGTAGATATAGATGGATCACTTTAGGGTTGTTTCTCCTGACTCATTTTCCCATTGAACTCTATGGAAAAATAAATCAGGAGAAACAACCCAAGTGATCCATCCATATCTACTGCATATCTTCACTAGAGACTAGAGAAAAAGGGCAGGTTTTCACACCTATGAATCACCTGCGTGTTTAATACTGTGAAAGCGGCCAATATATTGAAGTTATTCTGCTTTAAGAAATAAAAGTAATGTCTAATGTTGATTTAGGAATTCATTTGGGAAGCACAATGCTTTTTAACAGCAGCAACAACACCGTACTCTTCACATAACAACCCAACAAGCTTATACCAAATGAACCTCCTCTGTCGGTACCAACTGATGGCCCGCCAGCATTTATATCGGCACAATGGCGGTCCGGCAGCGGCAAGAGAATTCACCAGCTACGTCGCATTCTCTTAACAGCCTATCCGCATCTCAACTGCTTCGCATTAACTAGTGGAACACTGTAGGGGCCATTTGCAAAACAAACTGAAATGGCCTATCGTCGGTACAGACCAACAGTGCATAGAAGGGCCACAAGTTCAGGAACTCAGTTACTTGCACACCATCCCCCAGCTCTAGATTTCTTTGTTTCCCCCACAAAGTCAAACCAAGGTCATAAATCTCCACAACCACACCCATATAATTCAACTTTAGGTCAGGATTAGCCCTCTGACTGGTCCATCCCTACTGTCCCGACCTTACAGCCAATGAGGATAAGAACACATGTATAGTATAAAGGCAACTGTACCCCTCCCAATTTATCATTCCACCACAAACTGAAGAAATAAGTTCCCAGAACAGCATGGAGTCTCCAAGGGTTTTAATATATGTGGTGTGCATCATTACCAACAGACCACACACACCCACGCCCAAATATAGTAATAAATATAGTTGTGTGTACTATTAAATTACAAACTGGACGCTTGGACTTTGTGTATTCGTACCGATACCCCATTGCGGCAAGAAATCCTAAACCAGTGCAAGTAATTTAGAATGGGGGACAGTAAGTAACCCAAAATCCTTTTCAAACATAGTATTAAAAATACATTTCAGTATATATAGTCATATATACTGCACACCGAACCAGTACAGGGATATAAGGTGGTGTTTAAAGGCCGCTAGTAAACCAATATGTACGCGCTAGCTGATAAACATAGACGATGCCCGAGGATATAATTTTCTTATTAGATTACAGAATGAAAAGAAATTACAAGTTAACATTAAATTAAGTTTATTTTGTCACTCTATTCATTATGACAGAAATGATGTAGGTATTGTATTGCCTAAAAACGGTCTCTACCGCCATGAGCCTGTGTCACTGTGTTTACCGCCATGAGCCTTTGTCAGTATGTTTACTGCCATGAGCCTGTGTCACTGTGTTTACCACCATGAGCCTGTGTCATTGTGTTTACCGCCATGAGCCTGTGTCACTGTGTTTACCACCATTAGCCTGTGTCACTGTGTTTACCACCATTAGCCTGTGTCACTGTGTTTACCGTCATGAGCCTGTGTCACTGTGTTTACCACCATGAGCCTGTGCCACTATGTTTACCACCATTAGCCTGTGTCACTGTGTTTACCGCCATGAGCCTGTGTCACTGTGTTTACCGCCATGAACCTGTGTCGCTGTGTTTACCGCCATGAGCCTGTGTCACTGTGTTTACCACCATTAGCCTGTGTCACTGTGTTTACCACCATGAGCCTGTGCCACTATGTTTACCACCATTAGCCTGTGTCACTGTGTTTACCGCCATGCGCCTGTGTCACTGTGTTTACCGCCATGAGCCTGTGTCACTGTGTTTACCACCATTAGCCTGTGTCACTGTGTTTACCGCCATGAGCCTGTGTCACTGTGTTTACCGCCATGAGCCTGTGTCACTGACTCACTGTGTTTACCGCCATGAACCTGTGTCGCTGTGTTCACCGCAATGGTGGTGGGCTCTCAGTAAACAATGGAAACCTTTCAGCTGCATTCAGTGAGACACTTCCTCATTGCGAAAGACAGCTTCAGCCTGGTCTTTTTTTAACCTCATCTGAGACCGTCACACACAGAACAAGAGTCACAAGAGGCCCACAGCGAGCACTCCAAAAATCTATGGTTGCAAAGTATCAACACTTTATTCCAAGTCCAGAACGACAAGCTAGAAAGCTCCTATGACTCTCATCTGAGCCCACATTACATTGCAGAAAAACTCTGCTCTTTCATGCTATTTTAAATAGACATTCAAAAACAACCAGTTAAATGATACCATGTTTTTTCTGATTAAATTTTATTTGTGAATGACACTTTTCTTAGTCACCTGTGACTAAGTGGCTGGCCATGTATGGGTTCATATTATCCTTATGTTTGCTAGTAGCCAACTAAATCAGTGTAGCCTACATAAAGTCCACCAACAAGCAGGAAAAATAATTAAACAGAGCAAAATCCCAGCCAGTTAAATTCACTTTCTGTCTTGCTGGCTATTGAATCTACTAATTAGATTTTTAATCATTAGGAAGCTATCTCAAAAAATGTCTTTATTTTATATAAAAAGAAATAGCAGGAATATCAGATGTCATCCAGCTGCTATTCATCGGAAGCAAAGCAGCACAGGCATTCGTTGGCACCATTTCTGCACGGCCAAGAACCAAACCATGTTTACATACTTATTCACTTATTTAAATTCTGAATTGTCCAGATTATTCTAATCCAATGGCTTTAACATCCTCTGGCCCTGTTCATGCGTCTGACTTGTGCAGCCATTGTACTGGAGGACTAGCTGGCTCAGGCACACTGGGGAAGGCCCAGGGAGAGATGTGATAGGCTGCCTAGCCGAGTTAATGATTAGCCAACTACATGCCAATCTGCAGGGCATTGAAAAATATTGTAGCGATGGCGCTAAGATACAAGCCTGGCGGATCTTGACCACGATTCATTGTTGCTTTGTTGCTGCTTCTTACAGAACACAAAGCGGTATGCAGGAATGACCCCGCCAGGACTCTTCTTCTTCTTCTCTAGGCTTCTTGGCCTAGCGTCAAAGGTGCACCTACCGTACCGGAGTGTGCAACATCATGTCATAAAACCTTCACTCAAATCCTATAGACTAGTCCTGTGTTACATAGAAAGTGAAAAAGTGATCCCCGAACATCTCTTACCCCTTCCTCCCTTGTCCCCAGTATCCCCCTCAAATCCTATCCCCGTTCAGCCTCTCTTACCCTATTACAGTGTACATAATGCTTCCCTGTCTCTATCATACTTGGTGCAATGCAGCAAAACATGTTCCACATTTTCCTTCACATTGCAAGTTACACACAGGTCACTATCCCATCTTCCCCAGCATAAACAGTGTACCATTCAAACCGGTGATCAAAGCGGAGTCTTGAGATAATTATATCTGCTTTCCTACCCCTGCCAGGCCTGTGCAGACACAGCCCTTTTTATCCCCTCCCAGACTTCAGTATGCAAATTATAGTGCTTGTTATAGCTAGCTACTTATTGGCTAGCTAGCTAACCAATAACAAATATAAACAAACCCAAACATACCAGGGTTACTTCCTGGTAGCCCAGCAGTGGCTAACTAACTGTGCTAACCACCGCTACAACATTGTTAGTTTTGCATCGTGCTAGTCAGAGTTGGCAACTTTTCCCCACGGAAAGTAGCTCAAAGAGTCGCTAGAAGTCGCTAAATGACATCATATGCTAATTTACATATTATGATGTAATCACATGCTCATTTGCATTTCACTAATTTTGCATCTCACTGGTGGATTGTAGCTTCTCTCTGTGCTCATGAACTATGCCGCTGTTATGTTATCTGTAGTCTCAGCCTCAGCCGCTTTGACGCACTTCGTATGCAGCATCTGATGCATAGGCTTGCATAAGCTGGACAGGACTGTGAGAAAACGACCCGTTCTGTGCTCTGCATGTAGGCTTGCTAGTGTGAACATTTGGTGTTAATATTAGTTTACATTAATGTTTACAAAGATGTCTAAGAAGGTCCGGTCAGGTCAGGTTCTGTATCTTTCTTCGGTGTGATAGACTGTTTTAATGGAGATCGCCATGCCATTTTAGTACATCACATTTGTTTCATGCAGGTCTGTTTTTCTTGTAGCGCTGTTTCAGAATCGACCGCCCTCTGTAGCGCCTCAATACATCACGGAACATAGACGGTCTGTGGTTGGTTATCTTGCATGTCAATCAAATGCGCCATCTTGTCAAAGTGGCGCATTTACCACGTTAAGCAAGTCTATGGACCAGACTTTGTGTTCATCACAAAGTCTGGCCTTCGCGAGACTATGTTATCTGTAGAGCGATAGCGAACGCAGGAAAGACTACAGAACCACCAAGCAGTGCCGGCGACAGTTTTCCCAGGAAGCTGATGTCTGCTTAAAAAAGTCGCTAGTTTTGTCGCCAGCCTCTTTTGTGAAATCAAGGGGTCTGAAAAGTCGTCCCTTCAATAGCCTACAATAAACATGGCTTCCTGCAAAGTCGTCTGTGTCGTACGATATATTGCAGGCATAGTTATCAATGGCATCACGACTGCAAGCTGCAGCAGAAATAACATTTTTACTGTTATTTAAAAGACAGGAAACACATACCTCACCCTTAACACAACGCTTCTCCAAAACAGTACCGTAATCCACAGAGCCAAAGTTACCACCATCTGGCTTTATTAATTTGATACAGGGTATTCATCCCATCTATGATCATTCTGCATTTTTATTTGTGCTCAGTCAGGCGACAGGCGCTGTCAAGGCATCAAATCTCTCAGGCTAATGAACACACCAATCAGGAGAGGAGAAATGCCTACAGGCATTGTCACCTGACGTTACCAACGCAGTTCAGGGTAAAGATCCCTCAAGTACAATAGTTACAATCTTAGATCCAGTACAAATAGGCCATAGAAATGAACACCAGACGGTTAATGTAATATTTGTGCCTCAGCCAACACGTCTGGCAATGAAAACATGTATAATAGATGCAGCATGTGTGCTATGTCATGTAATGCTTTGATCCTAGCGCTGTTAGCCCCGCAGATCTCCTGTATAGCCCAAATAACACTGTTTGCAGAGCTGCTCTCATTTAAAGATGTTTTTTAAAGAGGAGGAAGTGTTCAGGAGGCTCACTGGGTCTCCTTGAGGGTCAGCGCTCCGAAACAAGGCCCATTTGTGCTCCTGACCAAACTGGAAATCAGTGCTAATACTTTGTCTGATGCAATGCAGCCACAGTATAACATTGGTTTATACAACATTGCACAACTAAAAGTGTGTGTATTGTGTGCATATATGGTATAATGGGCTCATTAAAGGTGCACTAGGTAAAGGTAATGTGATGCATAAACTATTTATCTGTAATTAATGAAACTGTAGTGTTAGTAACAGAGCCGCGATTAGCTAGGTATGCACCCCCAACGCAAATAGCTACTGCTACGGCATGTGTATGAAAATGAATGGTTTAGTGGAATATGGTGGAGCCGTGGGAGTAGGGAAATGGAAAAGATATATGAAAATGGGTATTTTGACGCAGTCTGTTGCAGTAGTGACAGCCAGCTCTGTCACACGTTGTTTGTGCATTTGTGCAGAAAACTTGTCGACGTAGATACCATTCTACGAACAGGAGGCTAAATGCTTTCAATTGCTGTTTATTTATTTATTTGCTACTCGACAGGTTGTGTATTTGATGAGACCACAGTCAAACAAGTTTTTTATTTGCTCAAAACCAATAAAATATTGATTGTTAATACATTACCTACTAAGCAGTCCATGGTAATCGGCAAAGTATGAAAACTAATTCTGTTATTCATTAAATGAATAGGAGATTTAAAAGTATCACCCCTCCCGCTGGTGAAACAATAGACCTATTCACTGGGCGCTAACCAAGGGGCCAAAACCGGGCTTTCGTTTTGAAGCTCACTTCCTGGTTGGGCTGGGAGCGGCCATTGTGCCGTTGCTCACTAGCGTCCCTGCAGTTGGCTCCAGTATAGGTCTTTCACCATGTAAGTCAATGGCAGCAATGTTGTCAAAATACTAAGTCAATAAATTTTTTCCACAAGAAAACTTACTCGCAAATGGTGCTTTTCCTTCGTCTAATGCCTCTCCATGTGCCAAATATTTAAATTATTGTGTCGTTTGGACAGGGTGTTAACATTTGTTCAGGACCAATCAGAGGGACAGGTTGAGTTCTATAGGGTTCTCACTGCTCTCACTCGGAGGGGCGGGACCAGAAGGGGGAGACAACAATCATTGGTGTAAAACATGCCCTGGCGTCTTGGGACCTTTATACAGTCTATGCTTGGGACAGGGAGACCGAGACACGCTGTATTTTTGAGTGGATGTCGATGGAGAACATCCCTTAGTAGCCTACCGTGAACAAGCTGTTGTTTTGTGCACGCAGTTCGTAACATAATAAATTGACTGCCTTGTCGCTCATCTTCAACATGTTTGTCATCACATATTCATTTTGGAGCGAGCTACGATGTGTCTACTACAAAAAAAAATACAGTTTTGTGAGATGAGACAGCAGGGATGTTGCAGCTACATTACAGGCCCAGAGTCTCGTAGCAAGCATCCAAACTGGGGATTAAGTAACTGAAATAAATTGCTCCATACCTGTATAACCATATCAATTTAGATATTAATTTAGCTATTCCACCCCCTCTCGTACGCAATCACCGTACTCCCCCTGCCATGAACATTACCATTGCTTAGCAATACTGGGTTAGTTGTTTTTTAGTCATGCTGCGGAAAACCGTGAGACTGCTCTGTCACAGTTAATTATCGGTTAGCCAAAAAGACGGTGGTGGTTTGCTCATTTAAGACTATGGGGACAGCTTGCTACCTTTAGCGGCGCTAGGGACATTTATAATAAAAGTAGTCTTGTCAAAATAACATATGTGATTGATTGACCGTCAATATAGTTCATGGCAATAGCTTTACGCTGGCTATGTTCGTCCATGTGTGGTGATGCGTCTAGCTTGGCTACCGAGCTCAGCTGGTATGCTATCTAACTAATCAAATTAGCTGATGTTAGCTGAATATAAATTGAAGATAACTGAATGAAAATTAATTATGTGATGAATACCACACATTCAATGTGAATAAATGACACAGAAAATCAAGGATGAAAATTAAATGTTATATTATAAAACATTAGCAACTTAAGGAAGTTTACCGCGAGATTGTTTTGCAAAATGGTGGGTTTGGTCAGGTTATGGGCTTCTCCACCCCAAACTGTCAATCATACTGTGCCTGGACCATGTAGACAATATCCGGTTGACCCTGCTCCCGACAACGTCACTTCGTCACTCCACGGAGCAGACGCAGTTTGTACAAATGGGCGTCGAAAAAGTCTTCCGGAGCCTCAATTCGGTTTTTACGAGACCGTGGGAAGGCAATAGTCACAGTGATGTCACAGTGACTTTGTCCATATTTTTATACAGTCTATGGCGCTAACACCTACGACCTAAAGATTATACATTTCAGCCAATTGACCTGTATCTCTAAACATATCCACAGTTGTCGACAAACATTGCTTTTATATAATTTTTTATATAATTTTTTTATATAATTTTCGCTTTTAAAGCACTTAAACTTTCGTTACATCATGAAATGCTCTTGTATCATACTTTTTTGTAACATACTGAACGATAAACATATACAATTAAAAGTTAAAACGTTATGGTTGTAGTTGG
This sequence comes from Synaphobranchus kaupii, assembly GCA_029718625.1. Classification (NCBI taxonomy): domain Eukaryota; kingdom Metazoa; phylum Chordata; class Actinopteri; order Anguilliformes; family Synaphobranchidae; genus Synaphobranchus; species Synaphobranchus kaupii. The sequence goes on along the minus strand of CM056384.1, from coordinate 15,342,234 downwards.
CTGTTTTAGCTATGTTTGCTAGCAAAGTCAAAACTTTCCTGCGAAGGGTGTCCATGGCGCCAAGTCCCCAATTGTGCAGCTCGAACGCCGCGTTTGCCACCTCCGATATGCAACCACCCATCATAAACTCAAGCAGGGTTAGAGAGCAAGCCTTTTACCGTAAATTAATTGAAATTTTACGTGTGCACTTTTTTACTGTAATTACGTGAAATTTCACGCATTCGCTTTTCAACTTTTTACCGCACATTTTTTATTTTGCGTATGCGCTTTTCACCACTTGCAATTGACTAGTGATGGGCAGTTCGGCTCCTTTTTCTGAGTCGGCTCTTTCCGTATCGTTCGGTTTGAAGAGTCGAATCGGAGTCACAAGTTTTTGCTACTTACAGTTAATACAGTAGGCTACCATTCGTTTGTTTGATTCTTTCGAACTACCCGAGCTGCATCTTTTTCTCCCAGCGGCACAAGCTGTTATTTGAAGCTGTTTCAAACAGCAGAGTCTAGCTGGTAGCAAATGAAGTTAGTAAACCAGCTTTGTTATTTTATTAATCACCTGATTGCTACTCATTTTCTAATAGCCTATGCTCAATGTTTTCTGTTAACTCCCCTTACTTTTCAAGCTAGTTTGCAATCTCATCCAGTTTACATTTATTTAGGCTACGACTTTCCCATCTCCGTTATTCTAGCAGAAGTGTAAAATATTGCTGTTGGTCATTGATTGTAAAGTTAGATTTTCCATGTAAGAATAGACATTGTATGGTTATATTTGCATAAGCTATAGATATTTTATTAGTCTATGCAAATATAAGTCTTATTTTTTTTATCAGATCCTAGAATCCAGTAGCCTACTGAAAATGTGGTGTATGGATGGCTGTGTAGGAGAGATAGCCAGCCAAATCAAACAATCCAGATCTTGGTGTGTGTGTGTGTGTGTGTGTGTGTGTGTGTGTGTGTGTGTGTGTACACAGGAGCCTGTTTCGTTTATTAGTTTTTAAGTAGTAGATTTGGTAAAGATTTATTTGGACACCACACAATATGTTTATTTGAACCATTAGGCTATTTATTTATTCTATTATAGAAAATTGTATTTATCTGTTCACTGTTGTTGTTGGTCAAGAGTTCTAAAATAAAAATGCCACCACTTTTAAATAAGAATCTGTTTTATACTGCAATTCGGTTGCAAACAGCCACATGTAGCCTAATTTCATAATAAAAGGTAGGTGTCTCAGACTATCATTAGATATAACAGAATACCTTTGTCAAAGCTTCTGGTTGATCTGACGCTAAGTAGGCTAAACCCAATTATTAATGTTGTAGGCTACTCAGCATAGAGAGGCGTTCAAAAATACCGATTAGTTCGCGAACTTCACATCACTACAATCCACTTTTCAACAACGGGGAACAGGCAGCGACACAGCCAGTCAGTTACCAACATTCAGGTATTTAGGGCCGCCTGCTCTGTGTCCGGGCAAAAATTTTAAAGATCAGGATGCTAAGCGGCGCTAACCCAAACGCAAGTGTCTTTGCTATCTTACACCCGGCGCTGGGCTCATTATAACGCCTAGCGCTCACGTCGTTTAAATACCATGTATTCTTGTGCCGATTACAAGTGAACTGGGCGTGTTGGTCTTAAGATGAGGAGTGGCCAGGATAATTTTTGGCGTATTGCTATCTTGAGCCAGCAGAAAGCGCTTGCGCTAGAACCACCACAAACCTGGTTTGGGGCCCTATCTTACACCCGGCGCTAAGCCAAACACAAGTGTCGTTGCTATCTTACACCCGGCGCATGGTTCATTATAAGGCCTTGCATTCACGTCGTTTAAATACCATGTATTGTTGCGCCCATTACAAGTGAACTGGGCGTGTTGTAATGGGGCGTGACGTGTGAGGAAGGAGGAGCCAAACGCAGCAAGGGGATTCATAAAGCCCTTAGGCCACTAAGGCGGGATACCCGCAGATAAGGGAGGAGACAAGACAAGGAACAACAAACACACTACAGACGCTACTAGCCGGCTAACTGTCAAACGCTAAGAAGAGCGCAAGGACAGGGATCTGAACAGCCAGACATAATACGCGCCCTGTCTCGGTAACGAGACACAATAAACGGGCGAGTAGCGAAAAGGCACAAATAAATAAACAGTCAACCAATGAAGAATGACAATTTAATAAGGAGGCGAAAGAACAGATATAACGTTACGTGGCTTTTTCCATAAGCTAGCACTAACAGTCATATGCAGAACCTAAAGGAGGGTAAACACCCGATCTCCCAGGGGGAAGAAACATTTTACAGGCGAGCCGACGGAGAACCGCAGTCCCATAACCTTACCAGCAAAATGTCCAAGCTTAAAAACAGAACCACGCCCTAACCTCTCAGACAGGAGATGAAAACGAGGCAAAGGAACAGGTAATTAATGTTCCAAGGCATAGTTTGATGCTCGCAGTCATACGCAAACATGTCCACAACATCGTCCGGTCTCAGCATGAGACGACATGCACCGAGGGGCGAACAGAATCGCCCAAATCTCCATACCCGGAGAAAAAGCACAAAAAGACGAATGGACAGCTGCACCGAAACTATCGGCTATATGACTAACACAAACACAAATACAAGCCGTGCCTCTCAATAAGGGGAAATGTAACGAGGCGAACAAGAACAGAGATTTAACGTTCCATGGCGATATAAAAAGGCTCGCAGTCCAATGCAGAAAACCAAGAGGGTAAACACCCGATCTCCCAGAAGAGAGAAACATTTTACAGGTGAGCCGACGGAGCACCGTCGTCCCATAACTTTACTATCCACAGACTAACGCAAGCTTAAATTGGAACAACCGCCCTAGCCTCTCAGTAAACGAATGAATGTAACGAGGCGAAATGGAACAGAGAGCTAACGTTCCGAGGCTATTATTAGAAACACGCAGTCAAACACAAACACGTCCACAACATCGCCCAAGCTCCACATAAGGAGACAACACACCCGGAGAACGAAACAGAACAACAGTTCACAACAAAATCGTCTCGCAGGCAGAAAAGGCGAACAGGACAGCTGCAACAAAAGACCTACGCAAACATAATAGCACGACAGCCTCAATATAAATAAAAACCCTGACTCACAACAAAGGGGAAAGTAGTCCACGAGAAGGAGACCAAACAGGGAAAAACATACCAAGGCTACTTACTGGCTCACAGTAACACGGAATTGAATACAAGCAAAACGCCAGGTCTCTCAGTAAGAAAACCAAATAACAGGCGAAGGGGAACAAAGAACAGCTACTCTACACTTCTACCAGCTAAGCAACACCTAGCAGAAGCGCAAACGCCCAATCTCCCATGAGACGACATGCACCGAGGGGCGAACTGGACTACAGTTCCAAACAGAAACGCCCAAATCTCCATACACGGAGAAAAAGCACACTATGGCGAAATAGAGCAGAGATTTACGATCCCAAACTTCTACGAGATAACCAACTACCAAGCCAGCAAGAAATAAGCCCTGTCTCAACTAAGAGACGTTAAAAATAGGCGAATAGCCAAAACGGTACGAGAATTCACAGCCAACAATAAAACCCCAGTACAAACAATGAACAATTAACAATTAATGTCGAAGCCCCGAAAGAAGGAAACGGTAGGCTTAAATAACTCTCAGGTGACTACGAACAGGTGTAAATGCTTAACAGAAGCTCCGCCAACTCAGCAGGGCGGAGCAAGCATCTACCAAAGGGGCAGCACCCTCGTGTGGCCACCGAGGAAAACGACCGCATGGGGAAACAGGGTTGAAAACCATGACACGTGTTGGTCTTAAGATGAGGAGAATATTGGCGTATTGCTATCTTGAGCCAGCAGAAAGCGCTTGCGCTAAAACCACCACAAACCTGGTCTAAAGTCATGTCATAATCAAACAAAATTCATTGAGCAAGCAGGCTAATTTGGGGTTTTCTAAGGTGAGACTGAAGCCATTGATAGCTTATTCTCAGCTGTTGCAGGTCCTTTTAACAAAATTTAACCGCATGTATTTTGTAAAATAACAGCCCTGTCGGGAATTACCGGGAACACAGGCTAATGGTTAGTCCGAATAATATTGATCATACTATTGATCCATTTAGCCTATTCCTTGATCGCACTAAACACGCATGAGCATGTCTGTTTCGCCATCAAGCAATCCGCCAAGGTGGAAAAGCAGGCTTTTAAAGGGAATGGGATATGACATTTTGATTGGTTTATTGCATGTCACGCCCAAGACACACCTATAATTAATGAAGAGACTAGGTTCAGCCCATTTGCACGTTGCGCTGTGTTTAGCGCCCAAAAAACACGCCGTTAAAATAGCAAAAGTGGACTTGGACACGCCCTAAATGGACTTTACGCCATGCGCTTAGACCAAGCGCCAAGATCGCCAAGAGCCCCTAAAGTTATGTCGCAGTTGTTTACATGTTATTTTAATGGCACATATAAGTGCGTCTACATAGGCGTGTGCACAACGCGCGTACACCCTCCTGTCTGTTACACACAGGGGCGCGCACAAGCATGACTAAAAATATCAAGATTACAATGTGAAATATTATTATTTAATAATAAAAGGGTCCATAGGTCAAAGACCACATAGCTACCTGTCCCTCAGTGAAGGGGAATGCCGAATGAAATAGCTTTCAGCCCACTTCATCAAAATCCAGGTGATGTGCGATGTTACGTGTATGTTATTAATCAAAATTAGAGTGCAGGTAGCCTAATGAACTTTGGATGAAGCTTGAACATCAGTTCATTGCTTCATTGCATAATCAAACTAAATTTGTTAAACAAGCAGGCTAATTTGCCGTTTTCTAAGATGAGAGGGAAGCCATTGATAGCTTATTCTCAGCTGTTGCTGGTGCTTTTAACAAAATTTAACCACATATATTTTGTGAACAGCACTGTCAGGAATTACCGGGAACTCATAATGGTTAGTCCGAATAATATTGATCATAGGCTACTATTGATCCACATAGCCTATTCCTTGGTCGCACTAAACACGCACAAGCATGTCTGTTTCGCCAAGCAATCCGCCAAGGTGGAAAAGCAGGCTTTTAAAGGGAATGGGATATAACATTTTGATTGGTTTATTGCATGTCACGCCCAAGACACACCTATAATTAATGAAGAGACTAGTTTCAGCCCATTTGCACATTGTGCCGTGCTTAGCGCCCAAAAAACACGCCGTTAAAATAGCAAAACTGGACTTGGACACGCCCTAAATGCACTTAACGCCATGCACTTAGACGAAGCGCTAAGATCGCCAAGATAGAGCCCAAAGACTTTTTTGTTCACAAACATAGCTCAAATTCTACACCACTAGTTGCTAAACAAAACACATCCTAATGCCAGGGAAGAGATATATTATGTGCTTTGATATCCAACATGTATGTGCGTTGTATAGTTTAAGTAAACCCTGATATGTGGTTACGCGGCCCCATTGACTTAACACGAGGGAGCCGAAACACTAGCCACCAAATATGCTCATTGGAAATTCTTAAAACCACCCGGAACGAATCTTCACGCGAGCACAGTTCTTTCCCCGCTGCCATAGACCTACAACAGTTCAGCTCCACACTGACAGAACAGCACAAACTGTGCTATATTAGTGACAAAGCTAGGCAGTCAGAATATATAATTGCTACGACATTAAAAACTGTTCTCTACAACTCTTTATGAAACACCCACATTGCATCAGTAGGCTATAATAAAGTATAGGTTAACAAGTCCGCTAACGCGGCTAGCCATCTCAGCCAAGTTAGTACACCAACAAACAACATTACGATGTTAGCTACATCGACCAGCTAAGCTAGCTAATAATGTGGCTATTTATTGGCCAGTCCGATCAATGGCTTAGGTAGCCAGCTAGCAAGATAGATATAATTCAGTCAGTAGCTACATTGCATTGCATCACACCACAAGCATAATATTCGGCAAAACCAACATATATTACAATTAAATCAGAGGTTGTAACATAATTCAGGACATGTCTTTTCAGGCACTTTTATCGTCCCATCTTTGAGTTATTGCACAGTGAATTGAAAGCTCTTTGGGCAGTTTTGGTGTTATTCGTTGAGGTAAGAATAATGGGCAGATAACAGCCGCAGCAAAGTGCAACCAGCCTGAAATCTCTTGGCTGAATTATGAAATTGAGGCTTTCCAAACGAATGCACATAACTTGAAGTGTAATTGAATTGTAATCGAACTGAATATGTAAATTAAATTAGGGGAAACATTGCATCAATCTAACGTTAGCCATAGGTCAAGATATTGTAGACTAGCAAGATATTGTAGCTAGCTAGCTATGAGACTTTATAAATTTGTGACTGTTATTTACATGTGGAGTATTGATTTGGTGAATTAAGCTACCGATTTAAGCGGCAATCGTTTTAAGGACATTTTAAGTGATTCTCTCTCTGTGTCAGTGCTGTTAGTTTGCTAGCTGCCAGAGTCACGCTGCGAAGGTGGCTCTGGCATATGTAACTGTTATGAAAAATCACTTGGTATAAATATTAGGCTAATATGTAAAAACTTTTAATAAAAAAATAACTACATATATCTGTTGTTGTCTGTCATTACTCAATTTGTTTTATGTGTACTGTGTTAACCTATTTCATATGTTCAATTATGTGTAGGCCTAGCCTACTATTCTGGTGCTCATTCTGGTGTATCTGGGTGTATGTGAATTTATCTCATAGTAGATGTGTTTATTGGCAGTAATCTTCAGTTTTGTTTATTCAAATCTCAAGTGGATGTGTGCAGCAGTTATAATGATTACATTAAAAAATGTACACCTCCCGGTGTAAAAACCATTGAAATGTATGACAAAAAACTACATTTTAAGTGAGATGTTTGTTTTGGTTAAAAGCCGCAAAAGTCAGGAAATTCAAATGACCATCACCAAAACAAACATGTCTCTCGGTACAAAGAGGTATTTCCATTACTCAGTTTTTGAAATATTTGACTGCTATACAGGTCTGTAGCTATGTTAGTCTACTGTATTCCAAACAACATGTAGGCCTACTCATCACTGGGCACAGATTGCTTCAAACCTCTCAAAGAGCCTAATACATAGTCTTCAGAGTGGTAAGTGACCTACTGACTTCTGCAAAGTTGACTCTTATTTCACATAGCAATCTGTGTACTTGCTATGTCAAGTAAGACAATGAGGCTAAATGTTGAACACATGCTGACATTATATACATGTTTAACACTGGCTGACATTATTTAAATCATGCATATTACAAAATGGGTTGTACAATGTTATACTTATACCGGCATAGATGGGGGGCCCTAAATATTGAGATTATTATCTGTTGATAGGTAATTTACTATATAACTCAAAGAATTGTAGTTTATTTTTACTGGCATGGGCCTAGGGTACTTTGAAAACACAGGAGCGACACAGTTTTATGTGCACATGTCTCCCCCGCTTTCTGTGTAGCAAGTATAGACTGTATAAAAATATGGATAAAGTCACTGTGATGTCACCCATTGCCCTCCCACGGCCTCGTAAAAACCGAATTGAGTCTCCGGAAGTCTTTTTCGCCACCGGTTTGTACAAACTGCATCTGCTCTGTGGAGCCGAAGAGGACTCAACTTGTCCCTCTGATTGGTCCTGAACAAATGTTAATACCCTGTCCAAACGACACAATATTTTAAAAAATCAGCACATGCAGAGGCATTAGATGAAGGAAAGGCACCTATTGCAATTAAATTTTTTTGTGGGAAAAATTTATTGACGAGTATTTTGACCACATTGCTGCCATTGACTTACATAGTGAAAGACCTATACTGGAGCCAATCGCAGTGGCGCTAGTGAGCAACGGCACAATTGCCGCTCCCAGCCCAACCAGGAAGTGAGCTTCAAAATGAAAGGCCAGTCTTGGCCCCTTGGTAGCAAGTGAGTGTGTCAGCAAAGCCTCTTTACACATAAGAAAATCTTTGTTGTCAATGAGTCCCCAGCCCCATCCACTGCTTTTCAGATTGGAACTAGGCAGGCATACGTATGGAGGGAAGAGGGTGCAGCTGAGTCAATCCCTCGCAAACTAGCTCTGAAAATCTCTAAATTCTAAGCCCTGTTCCAAAAGTTGTTTAGCAAATATTAGTGTTCCCCCTATATTCAGCAGCAGTGGATGGCTTCTTCAAGAACGTTAGTGCCAAGATGACCGATATCCCGTAAAAGCCAACAGTTGCATCTTTCCAATGAATGAGGGGTGATACATTTCTAGCAAGTAAACAGAGCCAGAGTTAATACATTTATAGATAAAAAATCACCAGGTTGATTCCAACTGGGAACAGATTTGTCATTCCTCCTCTCTCTCCCCATCTTTTCTATTGCTCTCTACTATCACTATCCCAATAAAGCAGAAATATAAAGTTGCCTTTAAGAATTCACTCACACTAAGGATGGCTTGAGCATGTATAGAAGAAGTCAATGGGTAGAAAGTTTAAGTTTATTTTATTTATATAGCACCTTTCATGCAAAAAGCAACTCAAAGCGCTGTACATAAACATATCTAAGCAGATCAATAAGAACATTGTATAAAAACACACAAAACTTTACACCAAGGACTACAATAAGAATATAAAAGAAAAAACAAAACAATAAAACAGAAAGAATCAAAACATGGTAATAAAAAGAATGTGGGAGCTGGGGTTGAGTTGTGTAGTCTCTATTTAAAAGCTAAATTAAACAGATATGTTTTTAAATCCTTTCTAAAAATGTCAAATGATTCTGACATGCGAATAGACAGCGGTATGCTGTTCCACGCTTTAGGGGCGTAAGAGGAGAAAGAGGCTTCACCAACTTTCTTGTTGGTCTTTGGGAGAGAGAGGCCTGACCTTAGCTATGTTTCGTAGATGGAAATACGCCGTTTTTATTATGTAATTAAAATTAGGCTTGAAGCTAAGGTTGGCATCAATGATAACCCCTAAACTCTTGACATGTGGTCTTGCATAAGTGGCAAGACCACCAACCTAGAGAGAACCAAGCATCTCTTCTGTTCAGGACCAACTACTAGGACCTCGGTTTTACCTTCATTAAGCTTAAGGAAGTTTGAATTCATCCAGTCATTGATGGCTGCAACACAATTAGTCAATGTTGAGAGGGTTTCAGGGTTTTCGGGCTTCACAGCTATATACAGCGAAGTGTCGTCGGCATATGAATGGAAACAGACCTTATGTTCACAAATTATATTTCCGAGGGGCAACATGTAAAGACAGAATAGCAGGGGCCCCTACCAAAACACTACCTTGTGGGACTCCATAGTCCACGTTTATAGGCTTGGACATAAAATGACCCAACTTCACAATGAAATTTCTTCCTGTGATATAGGTGTGAACCCAATTTAATACGGTCCCTGAAAGACCCACCCAGTTTTCCAGACGATCTAACAATATAGCATGGTCTATGGTGTCAAACGCGGCGCTTAAATCAAGCATGACAAGAACTGATACAAAGCCAGCATCAGACTTAATTCTGAGATCGTCGAGTATTTTCATAAGGCCGACTCGGTGCTATGTCTAGACCTGAATCCAGATTGAAAATTCAAAGTGAATCACAGAAAGGTTACAACACCCCGGGTTGGTCTGCGTTAGGCAGTTCTGTGGCTGTGACACAGCAGTCATTTAACGTGTTGGATCCAGTAGCCCAAAGTAAGGGTGAAACCACGTAACGTTAGCTAACCAGTTCTGCTAATGTTAGCGACCATATTGTCTTTGCTATCTTTATTAGCTTGAGAAAATGTTACTTTCATATGGCTAGCACTAACGATGAACATAATAAATTCCCTTTCACAAGTTGTTTTGTGTAACTTTAGCTATTCAAATTGTGTTAGTTGCTGCGCAAAGGCGGACCAATTTAAGTTAGGTAGCCGAATACCACTGTGTTTTAATTTCTATGAGTAAGAGCAGCTACAGTAAGTAACGTTAGCTAGCTATAGTTAGCTAGCGATCTAACCTATGTGGAGTTTCTCCGACTTTTCAACACAAAAATGTTGGGTAGCTTGCTAACGTTAAATAACTTATGTTGTAAAACATGATGACTACTTAGATTAATAAAGTGTTGTTGTACACTCATCATGAGAAGAGCTAACGTCAACGAATAGTACAACTGCAAAAGTTGTAAAAAAAGTAACAAAGTACGGTTAGCTAGCACTAATGTAGGTGAAAGTAAATGTAAGTTAATTGTTTGGTGAATACTGCTAATCTACCCTGTATCCTTGTTATTACCAAGTATGGATCTGCTACTGGAAAGCATAGTCTAATTACCAAAGATAGGCTACCAAGCTAACAAAATGAGGTCTCTGGGACGTCCCCTGAACGTCTCGAAATGCCATCAGGACATCACCTTGACGTCGTTTTGTAGGGTTTTCTAAATGTTACATGGACGTCACAGAGAACGTTCCCAGGACGTTCTAGTAACGTCCCCCAGACATTCATTACATGACGTTATATTGTAACCAGTAACAGATGTTGCAGGAACGTCCCCGAATGTACCATGAATGTTATGACCATAACGTCGTATCATAGCCGGATAGGGACGTTGCTTGAACATCCCTGAAAAATTGAAATTAAATGTCATATTGTAACCAAACAGGCAGCACGGTGGTGCAGTGGTTAGCACTGTCGCCTCACAGCAAGAAGGTAACGAGTTTGAATCCCAGCCGAGGACCATTCTGTGTGGAGTTTGCATGTTCTCCCCGTGCCCGGGTGGGTTTCCTCCGGGTACTCCGGTTTCCTCCCATAGTCCAAAGATATGCAGGTTAGGCTAATTGGAGACTCTAAATTGCCTATAGGTATGAGTGTGTGAGTGAATGGTGTGTGTGCCCTGCGATGGATTGGCAGCCTGTCCAGGGTGTATTCCTGCCTCTCGCCCAATGCATGCTGGGATAGGCTCCAGCACCCCCCGCGACCCTGACCAGGAATAAGCGGGTTAGATAATGGATGGATGGATGGATTGTAACCAAACAGCCTTTAATAACGTCCTAGTAATGTTTTTAAGACATCCCTAGGAATGTCACATCATAACCTTGAGAGGACTAAAATGGTACGTCCCTAGGACGTCCACTGTTTGCTGGGTACCTGTTATAGTTTATCGTAATTTTTTCATTATGTTTTGTGAGTTAACTTCACGTAGTTTACTTCTCACCAACCTGATTTTATGTTTTTATGGTTAGATAAACATGCAGGTGCACAAATTCTCATTGAAACAGTACCTCCCCACTTCAGTTTTATGGATGTTAGTAGAGCTGAGAGGAGAGGGGGCGGAGTAGCTGCCTTATTCAAGAATGTATTTCAATTTAAGCAAATATCATATGGTGATTTCTCATCTTTTGAATATCTTGCTGCCATATTGAAAGGATCTCCCCAAATTTTATTGTTAACATTATATAGGCCACCTAAATATTGTATAAATTTTTTTGATGACTTTGCCAAACTGCTATCCATCATTTCCACGGAATTTGATTGTCTTATTATTGCTGGTGATTTTAATATTCATATGGATATTTCCAACGATAGCACCGCTAAAGAACTCTCTACCCTACTGAATACTTTTGAACTGTCTCAACATGTGAATGAGCCAACTCATAATCGTGGCCATACTTTAGATTTACTTATTTCAAAGGGTTTGAATATTTCAAATGTCACTGTAACTGATGTTGCTTTATCCGATCACTGCTGTGTTTTCTTTGATCTCTCTATAACCCCTGATATTCATATTAGATCTGAAACTGTTAAAAACCAGTTTATCAATGAAAATACTACTGAATTGTTTATGGAGGCCTTTGCTCTGACTCTAACCCCCACTTCAACTGCTGTGAATGATCTACTGGATGATCTACTGAGGAAACTATTAAATCTTAAACCTTCTTCCTGTTGCCTTGATATTCTACCGACAAACCTTTTAAAAAATGTTTTAACTGCCTGGCGATTGAACTACTTCAAATAGTTAATAACTCCCTCCAATCAGGCATCTTCCCTGAGGCTTTGAAAACCGCGGTAATTAAGCCTCTATTAAAAAAGAGCAGCCTAGATGTGTTTGTTTAAAATAATTACAGACCTATATCTAACTTACCCTTTATAGGCAAAGTTATTGAAAAAGTTATTTATCGGCAATTTAGTAACTTTTTAATTTCTAATGGCTGCCTTGACAAATTGAAATCTGGATTTCGCCCCCATAACAGTACTGAGACTGCCCTTATCAAGGTCCTTAATGACATTTGTTTAAATACAGACTCTGGTAAAATCTCAGACTTAGTGTTATTAGATCTTAGCGCTGCATTTGACACTGTAGATCATAGAATTCTTGACAGACTAGAAAATTGGGTTGGACTTTCAGGTACCGCCCTAAATTGGTTTAAGACCTATCTAGCAGACAGAAAGTATTTTGTCTCCACTGGCAATTTTACTTCTGAGCAGATTACAATGACTTGTGGTGTTCCCCAAGGATCAATCCTTGGGCCTTTATTATTCAATCTTTACATGCTCCCACTACAACAAATCTTACAAAAAAATAATATTGCTTACCACAGCTATGCAGACGACATCCAAATTTTCATAGCTCTCTCACCAAATTTTTATGGTGGTTTAATTAAGATTATGGTCCAATGGACTTGCTCTGTCAATGCATTGAACATATTAACATCTGGATGCGTCAAAATTTTCTGCAGTTAAACAAGAATAAAACTGAGATCATTGTTTTTGGAACTCACGATAAAAGACTGAGAGTCAGTGCTCACCTTGATTCCCTGTCCCTTCAGACTAAACCCCAGGTTAGAAATCTTGGTGTAATCTTGGACTCAGAATTAAATTTCAATACCCATATCAATTCAATAACAAAATCAGCTTACTATCACCTAAAAAACATAGCAAGAATCTGGGACTTTATGCCTAAACATGACCTAGAAAAGCTTATTCATGCCTTTATCTCCAGCAAATTGGATTATTTACAGGCCTATCAAAAATAGCAATCCGCCAACTGCAACTTATTCAAAATGCTGCTGCTAGAGTGTTAACAAAAACAAGGAAATTTGATCATATCATGCCAATTCTTAGGTCTTTGCGCTGCTCCCAATCAAGCAGAGAATTAACTTCAAAGCATTGCTGCTTGTGTACAAGTCACTAAATGGGCTAGGGCCTTCATATGTCTCTGATCTGCTTTTGCCATACGAACCCCCCAGAGCGCTAACGTAATCTGATGCTGGCTTATTAACCATTCCAGAGTTAAAACAAAACATGGAGAGGCAGCTTTCTGTTACTATGCTACTCACATTCATGTTCTGCCCCGCATATACTTAGTTATCTGATGTTGAGTTGTTGCTTGTTGTCTGTTGAGCACTTGAAAAGACCTCTATACGGGTGGCAGGAAGTCCTTTTGGCGTAGCCAAGGCGAAGTCCTCTAGTCCTGAGAGGCAAAAGTCCTGCAGCGGTTGCTGGCAGGCAAAAGTATAAAAAAGACCACCCACAGAGAGGCTAAGGGGCTAAAGAGCACATAGTATGCTTGTCTCATATTTGTATTGTATGTACTGTGCACAGCAGATAGCAGGTAGCAAGCTAATAGTTGTTGGAGTTTTTGTTGAGGTATTTGTCTTGTGGGCTCAACCAGTAGTTTTGCAGCTTCTTATTAAGATTGTTTTTAACTGTTTTAACTTTTTATTAACATTGTTTCTAAACTGTTTTTAACTTATTAAGATTGTTTTCAATTCTAATTTGTCTTTTTCCATGTCTTATGTAAAGCACTTTGAGTTACCTTGTGTATGAAAATGTCCCCTAAATTTGGTTTTGGTTGCAACTTACATGTTAAAATCCCAATTTTGCCAGTCAATATCAGCTGTTTTAGCACCAATTACCAAGCCACTTGGCAGATCAACTCATCTCATCAATATCTCAACATAAAACAAATATGGGAAAGATTTGTTAAACCGTTTTCATACAATTATGTACATACAAAAAAATCTGCATTTAGATTGACTTTTTTTTTCAAATGACCTAGCTGAAATTCTACAACTCTAATCGCTAAAGTTGACATAGCGATATGTCAGGCGTGACATGGACTAGTGCTTTTGATGGGTGATATTTCTGTTTATTGTACAGTTTTTAAATAAACCTTTATAATTCTATGATACCGGAAATTAATTTTCCATTGACTTAACATTGGGGCATAAAGTTGCAAGCAACCGAAGGCTAATTGAAAGTTCGAACTACCGTTACCACTCAGTCTCATGCACTGCGAGGTTTCTTACTCCTCACTCTCTCTGAAGCTTCCACAGCGCACAGAAACCACCCCATAGACATGAACCAGCCGTAGGCTACTAAGGTTAATTGTTACCTATTTTTAAACTAAAAGTCCAAAGCGAGTTTTGAATTTTCAGTATGGTTTAACATTTTTCTGAATCACAAGACGTGTGGGCAAATCAACTTCAGAGTGCAAGGTGGATAACGTTATTTTGGTTAATTTGCTACTAATGTTACTCCCTTCAGACATGTCCACAATATTATCTGTAACGTTAATGAAGCTACAAGCACCACACCATGTGAGCTATCAACTAACATTAGCTAGGTAGTCTTACAAGCCCCACATGGAACCTAGTCTCGCGAAGGCCAGACTTTGTGATGAACACAAAGTCTGGTCCATAGACTTGCTTAACGTGGTAAAGTGCCGCCCACTTTGACAAGATGGCGCATCTCTGTGGAAGTACGGCGGCGGAGCGAACGTGGCCATTGCAACTTGTTGCTCTTCTTTTTTGTTGTAGTCGACCAGTGCCAGCACTAAATTCGTAGGTAACGTAAAGTATCGCTCCGCCGCCGTACTTCCACCAAATATGTAACTTTACGGCAAAACGGATTGTGTCGGCAACTGTGGAGTACAGCAGATAGCCTACAGGCAGATACCCTGGCTAATCTACAGCTAGCTCCACCGCCGTACTTCCACAAAGAATATAGGTCAGCACAAAGTAAAGGATTCAACGATAGTTTGACTTCAAAAATGATGGTATAAACACTCAAAATAACCCCAATAGACTGTCGTCGTATTTAATTTGCTTTGGGTGCACTGTGGAGTGTTTAAGTGTGTTTGGTAGTGGATGCTACGGTTACCATAGAGTTGCGCTGGCATTAGCAACGTGTGTATGTCCAAAAGAAGGGACAGCATGGAATTAGCTGAAAATGGTTTCCATCAATCAACTACATCATGGGTAAGTCGTAATTGAGACATTATGTCAAAAATTCTGAACTATCCCTTTAACCTGATCTTCCATTATCGATGTAAGGGGACAGACGACTAACAAAATAGGTTGAGTTGGGAAGCCTGGTATGTGTTTGCAGAGGGTCGGCCATGCTTGAAATATAAGGCTTTTCACGTATCCTGTCGGCAAACATGCGAGTATATCTCGTTTATTAATTATTTGCCACAAAGTAAACTCTTGAATATCTTTCAGAGATGGAATGTTGTGAACTTCCAAAACTTTATTCAATCCAGCGTTAAGCTCTTAGTCCGAAACACTCATTGTTCTTGATGGATTTGCAGCATCCACTAGCTACTGATTACATTTTTAGCCAGTATAACGTTAACAAGAAAATGATATCTTTCCATTGCACTACGGTGTGCACTTCATCAACTGCCATTCCGATGAGGCGTTCCAGATAAACTTCTGTTTGTAGCACGTCTCTCCATTTCTTGGTGCCCACAAGACATTTTATAATTTTATTGTTTTAAGCACAACTTTCAGCGAGAAGCACGTTTGCTGCTGCTACAGCTACCTACTTTGTAAACAGTATTTTATATAATCCTTATTTTTTACCTACTTTTTAACTTGCTTCTTCACCTGCTGCTGTAAAACCTTCTGTGGACTTATCCATCGACTTTTTTATGGACCTAAAACTTGGAGTTATCAAGGACTAAAACGCCGTGTGCTATGCCTCCTCTTACCTCGCATACCGGCTGCAAAGGCAGCGCTCACCTCATCCAGACGAAAAGGGAAGACGAAAAGACCATTCACTCCATGGTGTCGTTTTGCCCTGCACCAACGATGGCTGTCGAAGAGATGGCTCCGACTGTCTCATTTGCAGTCTTTGCCCCGACCCAACCTCGAATCCCATGGGACGAGCTTGGCGCCAAACCCACGGCCCTAGCTAATTCCACTCCACTCCCAGAGCCTTGGACCGTAGCAGGAAATCGTGGGGGGAGACGCTCATTTCGCGTCCCCCCATCGCAAGGCATGAAGCTCATGAACAGGTTCGATATCCTAGATGAGCAACAGTTTCCTTCTGTGAACAGGAGTTCTCCATCTCCCACGGTCCAGCAAATATCGGACAGCCTTCCCGTCTCGCTGCACCTTGTTGCCCAAAACCAAACTCCCTCTCGGCCCGGGCAGGGCCTGGATCCACTCCTCGGCCCACAGCTGAACAATTGGTCCAAGCTCACTCTCATTTTCCGCCTGCCTCAGTAGCAGAGCCCTCGCTGCACCTTCCTTCTCCCTATTCCCTGGTAATTGGTGACTCCATTATCAGAAACGTGAAGAGCAAGTCGGCGGTGACTCTGTCCTTTCCTGGTGCTAAGGTTAGTTATCTTTTTGAACGCATTCCTAGCTTGCTGGTTAAGCACCCTCTCGCCCGTAATATAATTGTTCATATTGGTTGTAATGATGTCTCTGCTGAAAAATCAGAAATTCTAAAACGCGATTTTACCTGCCTCTTTAACTCACTCAAAGATTGTGGAAAGCATGTGTTCATTTCTGGTCCTATCCCTCCCCTTAGGAGTGGTGTAAATCGTTTTAGCAGGATATTAGCCCTCCACAACTGGTTACAGTCCACCTGTACATTGTACAATGATAATTAAATTTTTATCGATAATTTTTACCTTTTTTGGAACCGCTCGTCCTTTTACAGATTTGATGGCATTCACCCCAGTGCGCTGGGTGCTCGATTCTTAGCAAACAACATATTTTATTCTGTTAATAATGCCCCTCGCTTTTGACTAGCCTCCTCCACCTATACTAAACCTGTTATAATCAATAATAGACCAAACAAATGCTATAATACAGGATGCAAACCTATTTTGCAAAACCTACTAGCCTTTCAATATCTCTAGTAAGAGTTTTTATATTAATGATTTTATTTATCAATACGGTCTACATTTTCTATGTCTTACTGAATGTTGGCTCTCGTCCACTGCGTCAGCGACACTAATTGAGGCTTCTCCCCCAGACTATAGCTTCTTATTTTCTGCTAGACAAGGCATGAAAGGGGGTGGAATAGCAACCATCTTTTCTAATTTGTTCACTTGCACCGAATGTACTTTTGGAGATTTCTCAACTTTTGAATATCTAGCCATGGTTATTAGAACTCAACAACACATTCTTGCATTAACAATTTATAGACCCCCAAAGCACAATCCTAATTTTTTATCTGAGTTTTCTGAATTATTGTCAATTGCTCTTGTCAAATATGATGTAATTTTACTGGGTGATTTTAACTTACATGTAAATGACTGTTCAGATTCTAGAGCAGCAGCATTTATGGATCTTGTTACTAGTCTAAACTTTACCCAACATGTGAAGAATGCCACTCACAACCGTGGAAATACACTGGACCTCATTTTTACAAAGGGTATTGATGCTGATGTTTCATCTATTTTACAGGTCCCAGTTTATGATCACTCCTGTATCTTTTTCAGTGTATCTCTCTGTACTGTAAGTCAGTGTTCTGAGCCTAATACATATACTTATCACCGTATTGACAGAAATGCTAGGTCTATACTGGCTGAGTGTTTACCTGATGTACTTGACTCCTGTAGTGCCAATTCTGATTCTCTTAATAATCTCAGAGACGACCTGAATAGTGCCTTGCTTAAAATGCTTGACTCTGTCGCTCCTCTTACAACAAGAAAACGCACCAGGATGAAATCAGTGCCATGGTTTTCAGAGGACACCCGTGCACTGAAACAGATTTGCAGAAATCTTGAGCGCAGGTGGCATATGATAAAACAAGAGATTTCTCGCCTTACCTGGGTCAAGAGTTTTAAGAAGTATAAACGTGCACTCTCAGCTGCTAGGACAGCATATTTTTCTAACTTAATTAATATTAATAAAAATAATCCTCGGTTTCTGTTTGATACTGTTATTAAACTCACACAGAATGCCCCTGCCAATAGCTCTTCATTCAATGCTGATGATTTTCTGAAATTCTTCACAAATAAGATTGATTCAATTAGAGATAAAACTAATGGTCCACACTCCGCTCAGAATGATGGCTATGAGCTATCTATTACTTTGATGGATGCTGGCACTTTGACTCAGACCAACTGCACTCTTTCACAGTTTGAAATAATTTCCACTGAGGCCTTTACCAGCTTGGTAACTGCTTCCAAACCTACACCCTGCATATTAGACCCTATACCATCTAATCTTTTTAAGGAACTGTTTCCTGTTTTAAATAGCCATATTCTTAATATTGTCAATAAGTCGCTTTCCATGGGCTCTGTGCCCTCAGCTTTTAAAATTGCCATTATTAAATCGCTGCTTAAAAAACCTAACATGGATCCGCAAATTCTGAAGAATTATAGACCAATTTCCAATCTTCCTTTTATGTCGAAATTACTTGAAAGGGCTGTCGCTAATCAACTTACTGCCTACCTATCCAACAATAATCTTTACGATAAATGTCAATCTGGCTTACGGTCCCGTCATTCTACTGAAACCACCTTGACCAGAGTAATCAATGATCTACTGTTTACTGTTGATTCTAACTTAACATCATTGTTGCTGCTTCTTGACCTGAGTGCAGCATTTGACACCGTGGACCATAGCATACTTCTCAGCCGCCTGGAGAAGCATATTGGCTTATAGGGGACGGTGCTTTCTTGGTTTCATTCTTATGTATCAACTAGAACTCAACGTGTAATTTACAATAATAAAATCTCTGAATTTTCTGAAGTAAAGTTTGGTGTACCACAGGGATCGGTCCTTGGCCCTTTGCTTTTTTCTATCTATTTGCTTCCCCTTGGTGACATCATTTGCAAATATGGTGTTAAATTTCATTGCTACGCTGATGATACGCAGCTATATGTACCTGTAAAGCCAAATGACCTTTCCCAACTCATAAATTTAGAGGCATGTGTATCAGAAATAAAAAAATGGATGGGTCTGAACTTTCTGCTGTTAAATGCTGATAAAACAGAGTTATTAGTTGTTAGACCAGACAAACATGGACACTTGTCTGACATTCCAGCCTCATATCAAGGCCATTACCAAGATAGCATCTTTTCATATTAGTAATATCGCTAAAATCCAACCTATTCTTTCATTCCGTGATGCTGAAACCTTAATACATGCATTTGTATCTTCTAGACTGGATTATTGTAATGCCCTTTTCTCTGGTCTTCCTAGTTGTGCTACTAGAAGTCTTCAGCTTGTTCAGAATACTGCAGCTAGAATCCTGACAAAAACTAAACAATTTGAACATATAACACCCATTCTGGCCTCTCTTCACTGGTTACCAATACAAGCCAAAGCTGATTTTAAGGTTCTTCTTTTAACATATAAGGCCTTGCATGGTCTTGCACCACATTACCTATCTGAGCTAATTACACCATATACACCGGCACGCCCACTTCGCTCTCTCGATGCTGGTCTTCTGGTCATTCCTTCAGCAAATAAAAAATCAGTTGGTCACAGAGCATTTGCCTACCGTGCACCTTATCTCTGGAATAGCCTTCCATTACATGTTAAAAAAGCACATTCAGTTGAAGCATTTAAATCAAGACTAAAAACTTACCTTTATTCACTTCATTACAGCCTACCCTAGAACTGCATCCCTGTAACACTGGTGACAGGTAGGGCTAGTAGGGTCAGTAGCTATTTGAAATCCCCCGGGGCTCTTGCCCCTCCCCTACCCTGAGGCTCAGAACACTTTCTTTTTAGGTCATGGCCTATCCTGCTACTCTGTATAGCGTCTTTTTGTTTTAAATATTACATTTTAAATGTGATCTCTTAGATCGTTATTACATTACATTACATTACATTTATTTAGCAGACGCTTTTATCCAAAGCGACGTACAGTAAGTGCGTACAGAAACATCATCATCATTACAGAACAGACAAGGCAAAGCACATCCTTTGCATAATGTAGCAGCTATCCCTAGCAATGAACGTTGACTGTAGTTCACAGTAAGCTGTGGGCAAATCAGCAACACCACACTTTCATTAAATTATTAAATTATATTTCTTTTCCTTTATTTATTTATTTATATTTTTTTTCTTTAATGCACCTCTTTTCTGCATTATTTGTAAAGTGTATTGGGACCATGCTGCATGGCTTTGATTGATTGATTGATTGATTGATTAACGTTAGCTCAGTTAATAGCCCCCACAGAGTTATTTTCGGTACAACGCCACGAAAATAATTATCTTAGCCAAGTTAAATAACGTTAGCTAACATTATATCTTCCATTGCCATGTGGCGCTAGCCAGTCTGCTAACTTACATTGTCATTGGGTAAAAAAGAAACTTAAAACTTGAAGAGCCGGACATTGACAGATTAAGAATTGTAACGTCATGTGTCAGCCCTATTCAGACGGGATAAGTTTTAACTTACAGGGGGAGGTGGGGTAACATTAATTTAGCCTAATTACTACTGGAGGATCTCCGTTATTTTAGTCCCCTTGTAACACAATTCTTCCCAGAGTATAATTTTTTCGGGGTCTGTTTCTTGACTGTAGCCACCTAGCACTGAACTGTGTCGATATACGCTCTATTCTAGCCAGTCATCTATAAGTGGTTTGATAATTTTCAATGTATTTGTTCAATTAGCCTGTAAATAAACATTATTACGTAGTTCATGTAGTTTGGTGGTTCATACACACGCATTATGCTATGCAGGGTAGCACGAACACTTAAAACTCATAGCCTATGTGCTACGTCAGCTAACTTAGCCAGGTCTGCACAGTGCACACTCTGGGAGTAAAGTTAACGCGCAGAACAGTTCTGTGGGTTAACGTTAGCTCTGCAAGCACGATACGTTTCTAAGTGCAAAATGTTTCAAACAAAACCTTCATTATAGCGAAGTAGAATTTTGGACAGATTAGTTGTCAAATTTGAAAAATGCAATTAAATTAAAATTTAACTACAATATATCTGTTGTTGTTTGTCATGATTTAATCTGTTTTATTTCCAATGTGTTATGACATTTGTAATGTTATGTTATTATGTTATGGGCCATGTTATGATATTTAATATTATTTGAACTTATTCTGGTCGATTGGGGTGTTCTCGAGGCACATTGATTGAATTTTCTATCAGTAGCTATACATTTTCTAATGATTGTGTAATCTTCAGTTATGTTTATTCAACGTTCAAGTGGATGTGTAACATCTGTTTTTTATATCTGACTGCTACACAGTTCTGTAGCTATGTTGGTTTACTGTATTTCAAACAACCTGTACTCATTAGTGGGCAGATTGGTTCAAACCTTCTCTCAAAGAGCCTAATTCATACTCTTCAAAATAGTAAATGGCCTACGACTTCTGCATTATGCTATAGAGGTCCCACTAGAGTCGGTTTAGACATAGGCTATAGATCTATAAAGCACATTTGTACATTAAGGGCAGTAAAGTAGTATATATATTTCTGTACGTGATGCTGATTATTTTACACAGAAGACTGTACACACTTGAAAACTAAATCACTTGCTGCTGGAGTGCATAAATACAGTGGCATTTCATTTTGACTTAAACCATCATAGATTCTACTCTTAATTTGTTGATTAGAAATGGAATCATCCATCCAAGGAGTAGCCTATACTAGACATGTGGCCTAGGCTTACACCACCACCTATGAAATCACTTATGTACACCTAAGAAGTATGAAATATATGAAAACATACACTGTTGACATACAGAGTAGTAGTCAATAAGATTTCAGTCATAGCATAACATGTAGGCCTAATTGACCTGATATGTCATACATAGTGGAGTTCATACATAGGGTAGAAATAAAAACAATAGATGAAAGTACACATTTAATAGCCTAATGCAATCACAGCATGCAATTATACATCATCTCATATAGCTTTAGAATACTTATAAAAAGGATTTGAAATGGGACAATGATATAGAACCACCTTTCAAAAGCTACCTACCAATAGCATCACATGTTAGCTATCAATATTGGTATGAGGCATTAGAGAAATAGCCTACACAAAACTGCAGTTGGGAAATAGAGTGCATCTTGTTGCGTTGAGGATCGTCTAGGCTACGCTCGGATTCAGATAAGCGTATCTTTTTTCATTGCTTTCAGCTGTTGTTAGTTAGTTGAACAGATTGGAGTCACTCGTTAGCTTAGCTTATTTTGAATAGTTTGCAGTTAGTCCGTAGCTTGCTCGCTGTGATTGGGCCAGCTACCTGTCTTTTGTGTTGCTAATTAGGAGTTGGAACCTGTTTCACCTGTGTGTATTAGCCCTGCAAGCAGCTGAGTGCAATTAAGTAACTGCATAAAGCTAAAACAGAGGCTGCCGTAACACGGCAGCCTCGGCATCAGTTTACTTGACTTGTTTGTTCTGATCTTTGCTAGGACCCTATCTAACCTCTTTTCCCCACCTACCATGTGTCTAACCCCCATTCCTCTGTGCTCTATGCCTCGCCCCAGGAGGTCCAACCACCGCAGGCGCTGCCCGGCTAACCTGGTCTGCTCAACCCTGTCCTCTTATAAGGAACTTTAAGTGGTGGGTGGACTATGGAACTGCCGGTTCTCTACCGCCCTCCAGGTCCACTCAGCGCTTTCCTGGATGAACTGGACACACTCCTGAGCTCCTTCCCTGAGGATGGCACCCCTATAATTCTACTGGGTGACTTCAACCTCCAGCCAGAGAGCTCCCAGTCCTCCAGTCCCTCGCCCTCACCCAGTCCCCATCACCCGCCACCCACAAGGCTGGTAACCAACTAGACCTTGTATTCACCAGGAGCTGCGCCACATCTGAACTCACGGTGACTCCGCTCCATGTATCGGACCACTTCTTTATTTCATTCTCTCTCCCCTACCCACTCTCCCACATCTCTAACAACCTACCCCCTGTAACTTTCAGGAGAAATCTCCGCACTCTCTCACACACCTCTCTCTCTACCTCTGCTCTCTCTGTACTTCCTCCTCCTGCATCCTTTGTTAATTTGCCTATTGATGTTGCCACCTCCACCTTTAACTCCTGCCTCTCTCAGTCTCTCGACTCACTATGTCCTCTTGTCTCCAAACAGGCCCGATCATCACCCCCCTGCCCGTGGCTGACTGATCCTCTCCGATCCAGCAGAACCACGCTGCAAGCTGCTGAGAGAAAGTGGAGGAAATCCAGATCCCCAGATCTGGCCTCGTATCTCACACTACTGGCAGTCTTCACATCAGCAACTACGTCTGCTAAGGCAACATTTTACCAGTCAAAAATTAATGCATGCATGTCTAACCCCCGTAAACTCTTTTCCACCTTCTCTTCCCTGCTGATCCCTCCTCCACCCCCCTCACCCTCTTCCCTCTCTGCAGATGACTTCCTGATCCACTTTGAGGAGAAGGTAGCCATGATCCGAAACTCCTTCACACATCCGGTGATGCCCCATATGCCCCATAATGAACCCACCGCTACATTTTCGTCCTTTAAAACTCTGGAGGACACAGATGTACTCCAACTTGTAACGCGCCAGCGTGCAACCACCTGCCCACTGGACCCCATCCCGTCGGCAGTCCTCCAGTCTATATCTGGTGAGGTCCTTCCATATCTTTCCTCCATTTTCAACACCTCCTTAACCTGTGGCTATGTCCCTGCTGTTTTCAAAACTGCCCGTGTTACCCCACTCCTTAAAAAACCTAGCTTAGACCCCTCTCATGTTAGAAACTATCGTCCTGTGTCTCTCCTGCCCTTCCTGTCCAAAGCTCTTGAACGAGCTGCTCTTAACCAACTCTCAGTTTTTCTCCAACAGTACAACCTGCTCGACCCTCATCAGTCCGGCTTCAGAACCGGGCATTCCACTGAAACTGCGCTCCTGGCTGTGACCGAGGCACTCGCCACTGCCAGAGCCTCCTCCCTCTCCTCTGTCCTGATTCTCCTTGACCTGTCTGCAGCGTTTGACACGGTCAACCACAAACTCCTGATCTCCACACTGGCTGAGATGGGCATCTCTGGAACTGCCCTCTCTTGGTTCACATCCTATCTCACAGATAGATCCTACCAAGTCTCCTGGAAGGTCTCTGTCTCTGCACCTCATCCACTTCTTACAGGAGTCCCGCAGGGATCTGTACTGGGTCCTCTGCTCCATTTATACTAAGTCTCTTGGTTTGGTTATTAATTCACATGGCTTTTCTTATAACGTGTACTTCCAATACTATCAGCTAACCAAAGTAACATTTTAAGGCCAGATTTATTTATTTTATTTAGCTCTGCTTTCCCTAAGCGGACAACTTTGCTTGGTCATAATAGAGATTTGTTATTTACATTGCCCTGATACTGGCCTGATATACACAACTCTTCCTGTTTCCCTCCCTCTAGGAAAGGAAAGGATATCTGCTTGCCTGGCTGACATCTCTGAGTGGATGTCTAGCCATCACCTGAAGCTCAATCTTGACAAGACTGAGCTGCTCTTTATGCCATACAAGACCTCCCCGCTCCTAGACCTGTCCATCACCGTCGACGGAACCATGGTGACCGCCTCCCGCTCTGCAAGGAACCTGGGGGTGGTCCTGGACGATCAGCTGGACTTCAAAGAACACATCAGGGCAACGGCACGGTCCTGCAGGTTCCTCCTGTACAACATCAGGAGAATTTGGCCGTACCTGACCACTTAATCCGCCCAGCTTCTTGTCCAGACCATGGTCACCTCACGTCTAGACTACTGCAACTCCCTTCTCGCAAGCCTACCAGCCTGCGCCATTCTGCCCCTACAACTGGTCCAGAATGCGGCTGCTTGGCTTGTGTTCAACCTCCCGAAGTTTTCGCACTTCACCCCCCTGCTGAGGTCACTCCACTGGCTGCCGGTCGTGGCCAGGATCAGGTTCAAAGTTCTGACCCTGGCCTACACTGCAGCCAAAAGGTCAGGCCCCTCCTACCTACAGGACGTAATCTAGCACTACGCCCCTGCTCGACCACTTCGCTCTGCTGCTGCAGGGCGACTTGCGCTTCCCTCCCTCCGTGTTAAAGGCTCCCGCTTGTCCCGACTGTGGAGCTTTTCCACCCTAGCTCCCCAGTGGTGGAACTAACTCCCCACTCTGCTGCACTCAGCTGAAACACTGTCTGTTTTTCGTCGTGGTCTGAAAACGCACTTTTTCAGACTCCACCTCGACTAAAACTATACCAATATAGGGCCATTCTATAGTCTTCGCTTCCTGTTTTCTATTCAACTTGTGTTTTTGGTTATTCTATAGTTCAGAATGTATAGCTGACTGTGTGTACTTCTCATGTTTATTACTAGGGACAGCTCCTACGCTGTGAGAAAGCGGTGCTTTGTCGGATTTGCTTTGTAGTTGCGTCAATGACCTTCAATATGCACTTATTGTACGTCGCTTTGGATAAAAGCGTCTGCCAAATGATTGTAATGTAATGTAAATACAATGCCTTTTTGTACAGGTCATTACCATGGGTGGCAGCACATACTCTAAGACTATGAATTTGGTTCAAACCTTCTCTGAAAGAGCCTATCTGCCCAGTGATGAGTACATGTTGTTTGAAATACAGTAGACCAACATAGCTACAGAACTGTATAGCAGTCAGATATAAAAAATAAATGGTGGTGCTCATTTGAATTTCCTGTCTTTTGCGGCTTTTGACCAAGCCAAACTTAACACTTAAAACATAGTTTTTTGTTATTAATTAATACTCTCAGAGTAGGTGCTCTGTACACTATTGCCAATTGTAAAGCTGCCAGTAATAGATTTACAGATTTTGCACATTTATAAAGCATGCTTCATTTCCAGTATGTGTCCTACTTGGGACCACATATCTTGTATCACTGTTTCAGCAGAGCTTGTCCACAAACTGTGTTACATAGCATACCATTTTTAAATGAGTGGAGATAATGGATAGATCCTGAATTTGTTATTATAGTGCAAAGTGTATTGCTATGATCTCTTAAAGGGATAGTTCGGAATTTTGGACATAATGTCTCAATTACGACTTACCCATGATGTAGTTGATTGATGGAAACCATTTTCAGATAATTCCATGCTGTCCCTTCTTTTGGACATACACACATTGCTAATGCTAGCGCAACTCTAAGGTAACTGCTAGCATCCACTACCAAACGCACTTAAACACTCCACAGTGCACCCAAAGCAAATAAAATACGATAACAGTCTATCGGGGTTATTTTCAGTGATTATACCATCATTTTTGAAGTCAGACTATTGTTGAATCCTTTACTTTGTGCTCACCTAAATTCTCAGTGTAAGTACGGCGGCGGAGCGATATTGTTGTTGGCCGGCACTACATACGGCGGCAGAGCTATACTTTACGTTAAGTATAGCTCTGCCGCCGTATGTAGTGCCGGCCAACAATATTGCGCGTGTGAAAGAATCAGACTAGTAGTATTGTTAGCTAAGGTTCAGGTAAGATGGTATTTCGGTGTGTATTTCAAGGTTGTTCAAATCATGCAAAAAAAAAATGGGCACCACAAAGTTTTCACCGATTTCCAGTAGAAGATCAACAAAGAAAACAGCTGTGGCTTCTTGCTGCTGGCATGGATGTCAACACACGATTGGGAAGTCATGGAAGTGACTTTTGAAAAGTCAAACTTTTCCTGCAAATTGGTAGCCAGTGTGCTTGCTTGTATATGCTGTGTTATTCTGTAGCATGTTTGTGTTTAGCTGACTTGTTGTCTACCAAATATGTAACTTTACGGCAAAACGGATTGTGTCGGCAATTGTGGAGTACAGCAGATAGCCTACAGGCAGATACCCTGGCTAATCTACAGCTAGCTCCGCCGCCGTACTTCCACAAAGAATATAGCTCAGCACAAAGTAAAGGATTCAACGATAGTTTGACTTCAAAAATGATGGTATAATCACTGAAAATAACCCAGACAGACTGTCGTCGTATTTTATTTGCTTTGGGTGCACTGTGGAGTGTTTAAGTGCGTTTGGTAGTGGATGCTACCAGTTACCTTAGAGTTGCGCTAGCATTAGCAATGTGTGTATGTCCAAAAGAAGGGACAGCATGGAATTATCTGAAAATGGTTTCCATCAATCAACTACATCATGGGTAATCGTAATTGAGACATTATGTCAAAAATTCCGAACTATCCCTTTAAGGATATAAATCTAATTTTCAACTCATAATTCCAGATCATATAGCCTACTCGTCATAGTCAATATACCTAGGCTACTCTGAATCCAAGGCTTGAATCTTAGGGCTGTTTCACACCTGCCTTGTTTGGTTCGATTGAATCGAACTCTGGTTCGTTTTCCCCCTTGCTGTGGTTTGTTTGGGCAGGTGTGAACACAGCAATCGTACTCGGGTGCGCACCAAAAGCGGACCAAACAAGCGGACCGAGACCTTGTTGAAACTCTGGTGCGGTTCGTTTGTGGTGAGAACGTGATCCGAGCTCGGTCCAACCCAACTGCAGAAAGCACTGCGCAATTTTGGACTAAACAAACTCCCGTAGCCAGCTACGCTGTGCATTATGGGATGAGGAAGACGAGCATTTCCCCTTTCGCAACAACAACAACATGCGAGCATGACGAATCCGAGTAATCGCGGACAAACGTGGAGTCGTGAGGAGGTGCAGTGCTTCATAGAGATTTAGTTGGATGAATATATAAGCTCACAACTTTCGACAACACACAAGAACATCGAAATCTTCTCACTCTTTAGCAAACAGCTCAGGGAAAGGGGGTTTCAGAGGTCTGTTGCACAGTGCCACATAAAGGCAAAGAAACTTCGTCAGCAGTACATTCAAGTGCGCGATGCACTTAATTAAACAGGAAGTTCTGACCAATTGGAGAGCAGTTCAGGAACTACGTTATTGCTCCCTCCCCAGACACATCCGACCAATGAGTGAAATGAACGTTCTCACGTGGCTTGTGCGGCTGCATTTTGGTTCGCTTCACCAACTCATCAACTGATTCTGATCAGAGCAAACGAATAGGTGTGAAAGGGAACCGAACCAGCTGAAAAACGAAACAAAGTATCATTCTCGCATCTGGTGCGAACCAAGGAAGCGGACTAGAAGCGGACTATAAGGTGTGAAACGGCCCTTAAGCAATCTACTCATTGGTGAATACATGTGGTTTGAAGTAGGCTACAGTAGACATGCAAGGGCTATAGCAGTTTCTTTATGGAGAGCAGGCTGATCAATTTAATTTCCCGTCTTTTGAGGATTTTGGCAAACGCAAACATTTCACTTAAAACGTAGTTTTTGTGATTAATATATTATAGTTAAAGACAACAGTGACATTCTTGCAGTTTTCTGCTTATTATTATTTACGATTGTGGTAGGGGGGCGTGGTTTTAGGCGCTGCCGGCAAGAGAGAGAGTGAACGCGTGCGGTTTGTGGAGCCGACACAGCTCTCGGGAATCAGGCAATTGGTAACGATTGATTGTATTATTGTTTGTATCAATTAACCAATTGCCTTGATTGTTCGACAGTGAGCCTGAGTGCATAAAGCCGGCCGGAACATCTGCGGAGGGAGAGCGGAGGCCGGAATTAATGTGTGTGTATGTGTGTGTGTGTAAAACGCAGAGAAAAGCCACAAATAAAACCGTGTTCTCTGGAAATCCTGCCTGGTTACTGTCTCTGCACGGGAGCGGTGGTGCTCACTTCGCCACAGTGGTGGCCCGTACGGGGAACAAGAAAGGCGAAAACGGTGCAGAGGACAGAAAAGCAGGATTTCTTTTGAAAAAAAAAAGCAATGGATAACAGCCAGGAGCAGCCGGAGCAGCCAACCTCCGTAGCAGCGCTGGGAAAATTGCTGGAGGGGCTAGCTGCTATGCAGGTACAACAGTCGGCTGCTCACGCCGAGCAGATGCAAGCCCTGCGAGAGCAGTCTAGCCTCCAGACGCAGGCGCTGCTACAACTGGCTGCTGCCGGGGCTTCCAGGGGAGGGCAGAGCGTCTCGTCCCCGAAATTTCACCTCCCAAAGATGACAGCGGACGATGACGCTCAGGCCTTCCTCGAGGCGTTTGAGGTGGCAGCGGAGACGTGCAGGTGGCCACTGGAAGAGTGGTCGGTACGTCTCCTGCCCCTCTTATCAGGGGAGGCGCAACAGGCGGCGCATGGACTGCCGGCAGCCGCTAGGAAGGATTTTCGGAATATAAAAAAGGCGGTCCTCGACCGAATGGGGTTCAGCCCGGAGGATCACCGACGTCGCTTCCGGGAGACCACCCTGACGGGAGAGGACCGGCCATTTGCATACGCCCAGCGGCTGACCGACATGGCGAGGCGCTGGCTGCAGCCGGAGATAAGATCCGCAGCTGGGGTCGTGGAGCAGGTGGTCCTCGAGCGCTTCATCGCAGGGTTGCCGGCGGATACGGCCAGCTGGGTCCAGTGCCACCGGCCCACCAACCTGGACGTCGCCGTCACCCTGGCGGAGGACCACCTGGCACAACACCCCTTCACCCAGCAGCAGAAACCGGAGCCAGCGCCCCGGAAAAAGTTCACCACCCGTGCTCTTCCCCTTCCCGTTTCCCGTCCCCAAAACCCCTCCTTCCCTCGTGTTAATCCCTTTATTTTGTCTCCTCCTTCTCCCCACTCAGGCTCAGTGGCGGTGCAGTCCGGCCCACAGGGAGCTCCTCAGACGCCTGGACCGGGGTGTTGGCGGTGCGGACAGCCGGGCCACCTGCGCCGCGATTGTCCGCTCATGGAGGTGGGGCAGGTGGTCCGTGTCGTCGGCCCGCCCACCTCCGCTCCCGATCTAGACGGGGCGTACTGCATTCCGGTAAGGGTGCAAGGGAGTGAACACCGGGCACTGTTGGACTCAGGGGCGATGCAGTCCATGATCCTACAGAACCTGGTTCGGCCAGAGGCGTTGGTGACGGCACGTTGGGTATCTATTAGGTGTGTGCATGGGGATATACACAAGTACCCTATAGTGCCAGTGGAAATTTGGTTCAAAGAGAAAAAGCATATTCTAGAGGCTGCGGTTAGCTCCCGCCTCTCGCACCCTCTGATTCTGGGCACAGATTGGGCGGGGTTTAAACAGGTAGCTGAGAAGCTGATGGGGGTGCGATCACGACCGCTAGGGAAGTGTGACGTGTGTGCAGTTGACAGTGGTGACGCGGGGTCGCCCGACACTGCCGGGGGGGGGACGGCTCCGGGAGAGCCTCCGGTGGAGACTCCCCAGGTGCCGGTGTTTCACCCCGTGGAGGATTTCCCACTCGCGCAGTCTCGCGACGACACCCTACGCTTTGCCTTTGATCAGGTCGTGTATGTGGATGGTCAGCTGGTGCGCCCTGACGCTGCACGCTCTCACCCATATTTTATAATCATTAAGGACAGATTGTACAGAGTGAGTCGTGACACTCAGACAGGTGAGGAGATGACCCAGTTGTTGGTACCTAAAAGCCGCCGGGAAATGATTTTCCAGGCGGCTCATTACAACCCCATGGCTGGTCATTTAGGGTATGAGAAAACACTAAACCGGATAATGGCCCGATTCTATTGGCCGGGCATTTGGGCGGACGTACGTCGGTGGTGTGCGTCCTGCCCAGACTGTCAGCTAGTGAATTCCCCGGCCATCCCAAAAGCGCCGTTGCGCCCTCTACCATTAATTGAGGTCCCTTTTGATAGAGTGGGCATGGATCTCATCGGGCCATTTGACAGAAGCACGCAGGGATACCGATTTGTGTTAGTTCTGGTGGATTATGCAACTAGGTATCCCGAAGCAGTGCCGTTGCGCAATATCTCGGCTAAGAGTGTTGCGCAGGCTTTGTTTCAGATAATCTCCCGCGTCGGAATCCCGAAAGAGATTCTGACGGATCAAGGCACTTCCTTTATGTCACGCACATTACGCGAATTATATGAATTATTGGGGGTTCAGTCTATTAAAACCAGCGTATACCATCCGCAAACAGATGGGCTCGTGGAGCGTTTTAATAGGACTTTGAAGTCTATGATTCGGAAGTTCGTACACGATGATAGCCGAAATTGGGATAAGTGGTTAGTTCCTCTCTTGTTTGCAGTGCGAGAGGTTCCCCAGGCCTCCACGGGATTTTCTCCCTTTGAATTGCTGTTCGGTAGACGACCACGGGGTGTCTTGGATCTAGTTAAGGAAAGCTGGGAGGAGGGTCCAAGTCCCAGTAAAAACGAAATTCAGTACGTCATGGACCTGCGAGCAAAACTCCATACACTGGGTAGATTGTCACGGGAGAATTTGCTCGAGGCTCAGGAACGTCAGCAGAGGCACTACGATAGAGGAACTAAGCTACGTCAATTTTCACCGGGAGATAAAGTCCTGGTATTACTCCCGACGTCCAGCACAAAATTACTCGCCAAGTGGCAAGGACCCTTCGTGGTTACACGACGAGTGGGGGAAGTCGATTATGAGGTGGTGCGATCTGATAGAGAGGGGGCGAAACAGATTTATCACCTCAATCTACTAAAAGCATGGAAAGAGGTGGTACCGGTCTCTCTGGTCACGGTGGATCAGGAGAGAGATGAGCTGGGGCCTGAGGTACCAAATTCTACCGATCAAACCTCACCCCTTTCGGATAGCCATCTCCTACCGAATCAGAGAGCGGATCTTGCCTTGTTGCAAAAGCGGTTTGCGGATGTGTTTTCCCCTCTACCAGGTCGCACTAACCTCATAAGCCACCACATTGAGACAACCCCGGGCGTGACGGCACGTTCACGGCCCTATAGACTACCGGAACATAAAAAGAAATTGGTTCAGGCAGAAATAAAGGCAATGCTGGAATTGGGGGTAATAGAGGAGTCTAACAGTGCCTGGAATAGTCCCATCGTGCTAGTGGGTAAGCCGGATGGGTCTATTCGGTTCTGTGTAGACTATCGTAAGGTGAACGAAGTGTCACGTTTTGATGCCTATCCAATGCCTCGGGTCGACGAACTCTTGGATCGGCTGGGCACAGCTCGTTTTTTTTCGACACTGGATTTAACCAAGGGCTGCTGGCAGATTCCCTTGTCTCCAGAGTCCAAGGAAAAAACGGCTTTCTCCGCTCCGGACGGGTTGTACCAATTTCGGACACTTCCGTTTGGGTTATTCGGGGCCCCTGCCACTTTTCAACGTCTCATGGACAGGGTACTGCGTCCGCATGCTGCTTTCGCTGCAGCCTATTTGGATGATATTATCATCCACAGCAACAGCTGGGCTCAGCATGTGCGGCATGTGGGGGCGGTGTTAGAGTCCCTGAGACAGGCGGGGCTCACGGCTAACCCAAAGAAGTGTGCAATTGGCCGAGCGGAGGTACGGTATTTGGGGTACCACTTGGGAAGTGGACAGGTGCGGCCTCTAGTGGACAAAACCGCAGCGATTGCGACCTGCCTCCGACCCAAGACAAAAAAAGAGGTGAGGAGGTTTTTGGGGCTGGCTGGCTACTACAGAAGCTTTATTCCTGCCTTCTCGGAGCTGACCAGTCCCCTAACCGACTTGACTCGGAAAGGTGCCTCAGATCCGGTCCAGTGGACGGAATTGTGCCGGCAGGCGTTTGAGCGGGTGAAGGAAGCTCTTTGTGGGAAACCGCTCCTGTTCACCCCTAACTTCTCTCTCCCTTTTAATGTGCAGACAGACGCATCGGACAGAGGGCTGGGGGCCGTTTTGACGCAGCAGGTGGAGGGGGTCGACCGACCAGTGCTGTACATTAGCAGGAAACTTTCACAACGCGAAGCTAAGTACAGCACGGTCGAGAAAGAGTGTCTGGCCATTCGGTGGGCGGTCGGGTCCCTCCGTTATTACCTACTGGGTCGCCCATTCACCCTCTGTTCGGACCATGCTCCCCTCCAATGGCTTCACCGCATGAAGGATACTAACGCCCGAATCACTCGTTGGTATCTGGCTTTACAGCCTTTTAATTTCAAGGTGATTCATAGGCCGGGAGCGCAGATGGTGGTGGCGGACTTTCTCTCTCGCCCGGTGGGGGAGGAGGAGGGGGGGGTCGGTCATCGGCCGGATGGCTTCCCGGCCTAAGTCGGGCGGTGGGGGTATGTGGTAGGGGGGCGTGGTTTTAGGCGCTGCCGGCAAGAGAGAGAGTGAACGCGTGCGGTTTGTGGAGCCGACACAGCTCTCGGGAATCAGGCAATTGGTAACGATTGATTGTATTATTGTTTGTATCAATTAACCAATTGCCTTGATTGTTCGACAGTGAGCCTGAGTGCATAAAGCCGGCCGGAACATCTGCGGAGGGAGAGCGGAGGCCGGAATTAATGTGTGTGTATGTGTGTGTGTGTAAAACGCAGAGAAAAGCCACAAATAAAACCGTGTTCTCTGGAAATCCTGCCTGGTTACTGTCTCTGCACGGGAGCGGTGGTGCTCACTTCGCCACAACGATGATGCCGCTGTGACACCATATGCAGGAGCCAATGGGCTTGCGGCACAGTTAAACTGATGACCTCATGGGAAACCGTGCTGGCATTATCCTCTGCCATCAATTCGCTTAGGCTTTGGCAGGAAAACCCTGTTTAAAAGTTGGGTGAGGTGTGGAACCCCTGTCCAGACTTAGCATGACATAATTTGTACAAGGGTGGCAATATATGCACAGCAATCCAATGGAATGTGTTACTTTCATGTAAGCTTATTTTTAAAGGACGTCAAGTCTTACAAGAACTAAAGAAATGGTTCATGAAAAAATGCATTCAAGAATGAATCTAATGATGATGGATGAATGCTGATGATGATGATGCAGTATTTCAGCCCTGCAGCAGAGGAAGATGAGTGCAGTGATGAAGGGTAAGGTGTTTGGCAGAGGCCTCCACCCACTGTATTCTCTTCAGGGCTGCATAACACAGGATGGGAAGGCGCCTAGTGCTGTGCTTTCCTATCTAATCGCCCCTGTCTGTGATAAAAGAGGAAATGAGGAAAAGGGAGGTCCTGTCGCAGAAAGCCTGCTGATAGCAGAATGTGGCTTTAGGACCACGGCCAACTCATTATCCACTATTGTAGTTTCTTAAGACGGTTGGATGTTTACAAACATAGTCAGTATATCAGGCCAGTATCAGGGCAATGTAAATAACAAATCTCTATTATGACCAAGCAAAGTTGTCCGCTTAGGGAAAGCAGAGCTAAATAAAATAAATAAATCTGGCCTTAAAATGTTACTTTAGTTAGCTGATAGTATTGGAAGTACATGTTATAAGTATGGTTCTTAAACATCAAATGCTTTACTTGTATATGGGCCATTCTACAGAAGTCGTGCAAATTGAGGGTTGGAGAAAAGTGTAAATTTGTATTCTTTTTGCAAAATTCTTTTATAATATATGTGTTACACTTTATCTGAGATACATAAATATACTAGATGTACAGTGCAATCACATGTAATTCTTTACGAATAAGGATGAATTTACTGACTGCTGCTAAATATGTCACAACCGAAACATGGTGTAAAACCTGCTTTTGAAATAAAATTTCAAATTTTATTTCACCCCTTTGAAATTTACATTTTTGAAAAAAAATCTTGACTGCTGTTGAATTTGAATCAATTACCCTGAATTTTTAAATCAAATAAAACATTGGATTAATTAAATTTAGTGAAAACTGCGTACAAATGTTCTCTATAAAATGGACAGATTTGATCACATGAATTTGATAGATTCTTATTTATGAGATTATATATACCCTCACCAGCACAATATCTTGGATATTTGATTGATTATTCATATTATTCAAAATTTTAACGAAACAGCAGGTGTTTCGGTTGTGACCACATTGTAGCGGTTGTGACATCTCTTACTGAAACCTGAATTCCAAAGGTGGGACAGTACGTAAAATGCAAATAAAAGCAGAAAGCAGTGATTTGTAAATTCTCTTGTCTATATATTTAAATGAAAACGATATTTAAAAGATATTTAATGTTTTACCTTAGCAACTTCATTGATTTTTTGTAAATATATGCTAATTCTGAATTTGATGCCTGCAACACGTTCCAAAAAAGTTGGGACAGGGGTATAAAAAAGACTGGGAATGTTGTGGAATGTTAAAAAAAACCTGTTTGGAACATTCCACAGGTAAATAGGTGAATAGGTGACAGGTCATGCTATCATGACTGGGTATAAAAGGAGCATCCACGAAGGCTCTGGCATTTACGAGCAAGGATGGGTTCGCCACTTTGTGAAAAACTGCATGAGCGAATAGTCCAACAGTTTCAGAACAACGTTTCTCAACACGCGATTGCAAGGAATTTAGGGATTTCACCATCTACAGTCCATAATATTAGTAAAAGATTCAGAGACTCTGGAGAAAACGGGCAAGGCCGTAAACCAATATTGAATGCCCGTGACCTTCGATCCTTCAGACAGCACTACATTAAAAACGGCATGCTTCTGTAATGAATATAACCACATGGGCCCGGGAATACTTCAGAAAACCATTGTCAGTAAACACAATTTGTCACTGCATCTACAAATGCAAGTTAAGACTCTACTACCCAAAGCGTAAGCCATATATCAACAACATCCAGAAACGCCGCCGACTTCTCTGGGCACATCTGAGATGGACTGATGCAAAGTGGAAACGTGTGCTGTAGTCTGACGAGTCCACCTTTCAAATTGTTTTTGGAAATAATGGACGTCGTGTTCTCCCGGCCAAAGAGGAAAAGGACCATCTCGATTGTTACCAACACAAGGTACAAAAGCCAGCGTCTGTCATGGTATGGGGGTGTTAGTGCCCATGGCATGGGTAACTTGCACATCTGTGAAAGCACCATTAATGCTGAAGGGTACATATGCATTTTGGAGCAACATTTGCTGCGATCTAGACAATCGCTTTTTCAGGGACATCCCTGCTTATTTCAGCAAGACAATGCCAAGCCACATTCTGCACGTGTTACAACAGCATGGCTTCGTCGTCAGAGAGTGCGTGTGCTAGACTGGCCTGCCTGCAGTCCAGACCTGTCTCCCATTGAAAACGTGTGGCGCATTATGAAGCCCAAAATATGACAATGGAGACCCCGGACTGGTGAGCAGCTGAAGTCTCATATTAAGCAAGAATGGGAAACAATTCTGCTTTCAATACTACAACAATTAGTGTTGTAGTTCCCAAAAGATTACTGAGTGTTGTTAAAAGGACAGGTGATGAAACACAAAGGTAAACATGCCCCTGTCCCAAATTTTTTGGGAGGTGTTGCAGGCATCAAATGTAGAATGAGCTGAATAGAAAATGAAATGTAGAATAAAGTTGATTAGTTAAAACATGAAATATCTTGTCTTTGTACTGTTTTCAATTGAATACAAAAAGGACTCGCAAATCATTGCTTTCTGTTTTTATTTACATTTTATACACTGTCCCAACTTTTTCTGAATTGAGGTTTGTACAAGTGCATTGATTGTCTCACTATTTATTGTCTTTAATAAGAATTTACGGACAAGTGTCACCAACCGAAACAGGCCTGTCAAAACAATACCATTTGTTTCGGTAGTGACTGTTTCGGTTGTGACAATTTTGGCTCATTTCGGCCACAAAACAAAAGATTTAGCAAGCACATGGTTAGCAACCACTTCTCTGTGCAGATGCACCTTCCTTTTAATCAAATCTACAGTTATGAAATCAACTTTTGTTCTCTAATATGAAAACTTGGGTGTTTGGGTGTGACGTCTCTAAAAACCACAGACTAATTTTCATACTTTGAAGGACAATTATATCAAAACGCTAAAACCTAGCTACTCACCATGTGGCCTTGATTCATATGAAGGCTGTCTAATTTCCTGGTTAAAAAAAGGGGTGTGTGGCTACAAGCAGGTTCACTGCACAGACTCAAACAGTGTACGTTTCGGTTGTGACGTAAAAACTGGGGACATCATTTTTTCGATAGGTTTTTTGAATTATAAAATTTATTACAAAATAGATTGCATTATTTTAACTTATATTTGATAGAAATTCACATGCTTTATTGAATGAGACAAGTCAAATAATTGGCAAAAATATTTTTGGTATTATTTTTTAATGCACTAGTTTAAGGGTTGATATTGGGGACAGCCATCTCCCAATAGGAATTCATACTCCCAAGAGTATAAGTGTTGAATTTGGATAAATGTAACTATTATTACTGGAATTTATATCTTGGATTATATTAAAACATAACATGATCTAATGAATTATATAGCATTGAAAGATTTTATTGGTCAATTTCTTACTTTTATCAGAGAGGGACATCAATTTGCATGATTTTTGTAGAATGGCCCATATATCAAAGTGATTATCTAATGCTGAGGGTGTAATACAGAACTGTGCTCAAAGATTTAGATTTTTTACACTCAATGTACTACAAAAGTACATTTCTAAAATTTGTTGCATGTTAAATGCATGATTATATATTGCCGTCATTACTCTGAGAATGATTAAAGCATCAAAAGCTACAAACAAAGCATTAGCTTTGTTCCTGTGGACTCCGGTAATGGTGCACTTCCCTCTTGGGTTGAAGTTGATTGGCTTACCAAGAACTGTGAAAGTATGTGAACAAGGTGCCTTGAAAAATGTTTCCTGAGTTGAAGTACAGGAGTCATTTAAAGGTCCACCCATAGTTGCACAGAGATTTCTCATGAAGTTCCCTTTAGCCTAAAGTGGACATAAGCCTATAAACAGATGATCATTTAATCAGCTGGTGACTTCCAGTTATGCGCTACTGGCTAAGAAGGTCCATTGTGCAGTACCAAGTAAGAAAGTCCTGTTCTGCAGTACTAAGAAAGAAGGCCCCAGTTGTGTCGTACTTACTAAGAAGGCCCCCTTCTGTAGTACTGACTAAGAAGGCCCAGTTATGTAGTAGGCTACTGGCTAAGAAGGCCCTATTGTGCAGTACTGGCTAAGAAGGCCCTGTTGTCTAGTAGTTCAATTCAATTAAATTTATTTTGTATAGTACTTTTTAGATAACTATCGGAAAGACACTGTACAGAGGGAAAAAAAGGCCCCATTGTGTAGTAGTAGTTAAGAAGGCCGCGTTGTGTAGTACTGGCTAAGAAGGCCCCGTTGTGTAGTACTAGCTAAGAAGGCCCTGTTGTGTAGTACTGGCTAAGAAGGCCCAGTTGTGTAGTACTGACTAAGAAGGCCCCATGTGTAGAACTAGTCAAGAAGGCCCCGTTGTGTAGTACTGGCTAAGAAAGCCCTGTTGTGTAGTACCGGCTAAGAAGGCTCAGTTGTGTAGTACTGACTGAGAAGGCCCCATGTGTAGAACTAGTCAAGAAGGCCCCATTGTGTAGTAGTAGTTAAGAAGGCCACGTTATGTAGTACTGGCTAAGAAGGCCCCGTTGTGTAGTACTGGCTAAGAAAGCCCCGTTATGTAGTACTGGCTAAGAAAGCCCCGTTATGTAGTACTGGCTAAGAAAGCCCTGTGGTGCAATACTGGGTAAGAGTAAAGTAAGGTGCTGATAAGTTGTGCCACCACTGTTTCCCATGAGTGGCCTCTCTGGACAAACAAGGACAGGTGTGAACACTTGAAACCCTCGCCCCCCAACCCCCCCCTCCCCCCCCCCCCCCCCCCGCTCCCCACACAAACACACAGTCTGTCCTTTCTCCACAACTGGGACGGTCATTCTGGGAACTGGCACAATTCACAGTATACCTCAGTATCCAATTGATAAATAGCTTTCAATATTCATATCGCCACATTGAAAAAAAAGTAATGGGAACACTGACTGTATACAAGTGAAACCATTGATTGAACTCGACTTAGTAAAATATCTGCCACAGACAGTGTCCTAAAACAGCCAATGCTTACGGAAATGGAGTAAATATTTATTTTATTTCAATTTTATTGAAATACAATATATTACCAAGATATTTCAACATTTCAATATGTGATTGAAATGTTAATGGTTTAGACTAAAATGCTCTTATTTTATTTACCTTTTGTAATGTTTGCATTGTAGATTAGAGTTGTATTGTATCTTGTATTGTACTTTTGTAATTCTTATAGATGTTCCCATGTTGTCTGTTATCACCCTTCCCTCAGGGACTACAGATGAAAATTAGCTCTGAGCTATATCTGGCACAATATATTTGTTGAACATTGTCCCTGTCAAATAAACTAAATAAATTTTTTTTTTTTAAATAATAGGAGCAAATATACAAATTATTACTGCTTGCAGATATAACAATATTTTTAACAACAAATATACCTTGCTGAGGAATATGACTAATGTTAAAAACATACTGAAGGTGCACATTTAAATCACTTGGGGGATCAGAACGAAGATATCAGCAGTCATTACGTCTTGTGTAATCCGCAGCTTTATTTTTGTAGTAGTGGCTCTAACCCAGTGTGATGCACACAGGTACTTCCAGCCAAATACAGTACCTTTCTTAAGGGTGCCACTGCTATGCCCCCACTTGGTAATCAAACCTGCAACCTCTAAATTATATGCCAGGGCCCCAACTGTTATATTACACTGCCATCCCAAAAATACACAAAGGGTGCTGTGATCTGCGAATAAATGAGGACCCATTTTCTGGCACATATACCCTGCATTTCGCGTTTGGCCACTCCAGTGTCGCATCTGTCCAAATCTGGGGGAGTGTGATTCTGGTGGCATCTGATATGCGTCAGGTGGGACAGGACTGACGTCCCCACAAGGCAGGCTGCACAGGACTGATGTCCCCACAAGGCAGGCTGCACAGGACTGATGTCCCCACAAGGCAGGCTGCAGAGGAGTGATGTCTCCACAAGGCAGGCTGCAGAGGAGTGATGTCTCCACAAAGCGGGCTGCACTGGAGTGACATCCCTACAAGGCAGGCTGCAGAGGAGTGATGTCTCCACAAGGCAGGCTGCACAGGACTGATGTCCCCACAAGGCAGGCTGTAGAGGAGTGATGTCTCCACAAGGCAGGCTGCAGAGGAGTGATGTCTCCACAAGGCAGGCTGCAGAGGAGTGATGTCTCCACAAGGCAGGCTGCAGAGGAGTGATGTCCCCACAAGGCAAGCTGCAGAGGAGTGATGTCCCCACAAGGCAGGCTGCACAGGAGTGATGTTCCCACAAGGCAGGCTGCACTGGAGTGACATCCCTACAAGGCAGGCTGCAGAGGAGTGATGTCTCCACAAGGCAGGCTGCACAGGACTGATGTCCCCACAAGGCAGGCTGCAGAGGAGTGATGTCTCCACAAGGCAGGCTGCAGAGGAGTGATGTCTCCACAAGGCAGGCTGCAGAGGAGTGATGTCTCCACAAGGCAGGCTGCAGAGGAGTGATGTCTCCACAAGGCAGGCTGCAGAGGAGTGATGTCTCCACAAGGCAGGCTGCAGAGGAGTGATGTCCCCACAAGGCAGGCTGCAGAGGAGTGATGTCCCCACAAGGCAGGCTGCACGGGAGTGATGTCCCCACAAGGCAGGCTGCACTGGAGTGACATCCCTACAAGGCAGGCTGCAGAGGAGTGACGTCCCTACAAGGCAGGCTGCAGAGGCGTGATATCCCCATAAGGCAGGCTGCACAGGACTGACATCCCCACAAGGCAGGCTGCACTGGAGTGATGTCCCCACAAGGCAGGCTGCACAGGACTGACATCCCCACAAGGCAGGCTGCACAGGACTGACATCCCCACAAGGCAGGCTGCACTGGAGTGATGTCCCCACAAGGCAGGCTGCACTGGAGTGACATCCCTACAAGGCAGGCTGCAGAAGAGTGACGTCCCTACAAGGCAGGCTGCAGAGGAGTGATGTCCCCACAAGGCAGGCTGCACAGGACTGATGTCCCCACAAGGCAAGCTGCAGAGGAGTGACGTCCCCACAAGGCAGGCTGCACAGGAGTGATGTCCCCACAAGGCAG
Organism: Synaphobranchus kaupii; assembly: GCA_029718625.1. Classification (NCBI taxonomy): domain Eukaryota; kingdom Metazoa; phylum Chordata; class Actinopteri; order Anguilliformes; family Synaphobranchidae; genus Synaphobranchus; species Synaphobranchus kaupii. The sequence goes on along the minus strand of CM056384.1, from coordinate 15,301,356 downwards.
GCTGCACTGGAGTGACATCCCTACAAGGCAGGCTGCAGAGGAGTGACGTCCCTACAAGGCAGGCTGCAGAGGCGTGATATCCCCATAAGGCAGGCTGCACAGGACTGACATCCCCACAAGGCAGGCTGCACTGGAGTGATGTCCCCACAAGGCAGGCTGCACAGGACTGACATCCCTACAAGGCAGGCTGCAGAGGAGTGATGTCCCCACAAGGCAGGCTGCACAGGACTGATGTCCCCACAAGGCAAGCTGCAGAGGAGTGACGTCCCCACAAGGCAGGCTGCACAGGAGTGATGTCCCCACAAGGCAGGCTGCACTGGAGTGACATCCCTACAAGGCAGGCTGCAGAGGAGTGACGTCCCTACAAGGCAGGCTGCAGAGGCGTGATATCCCCATAAGGCAGGCTGCACAGGACTGACATCCCCACAAGGCAGGCTGCACTGGAGTGATGTCCCCACAAGGCAGGCTGCACAGGACTGACATCCCTACAAGGCAGGCTGCAGAGGAGTGATGTCCCCACAAGGCAGGCTGCACAGGACTGATGTCCCCACAAGGCAAGCTGCAGAGGAGTGACGTCCCCACAAGGCAGGCTGCACAGGAGTGATGTCCCCACAAGGCAGGCTGCACTGGAGTGACATCCCTACAAGGCAGGCTGCAGAGGAGTGACGTCCCTACAAGGCAGGCTGCAGAGGCGTGATATCCCCATAAGGCAGGCTGCACAGGACTGACATCCCCACAAGGCAGGCTGCACTGGAGTGATGTCCCCACAAGGCAAGCTGCACAGGACTGACATCCCCACAAGGCAGGCTGCACTGGAGTGATGTCCCCACAAGGCAGGCTGCACTGGAGTGACATCCCTACAAGGCAGGCTGCAGAAGAGTGACGTCCCTACAAGGCAGGCTGCAGAGGAGTGATGTCCCCACAAGGCAGGCTGCACAGGACTGACATGCCTACAAGGCAGGCTGCAGAAGAGTGACGTTCCTACAAGGCAGGCTGCAGAGGAGTGACATCCCCACAAGGCAGGCTGCACTAGAGTGATGTCCCCACAAGGCAGGCTGCACTGGAGTGACGTCCCCACATGGCAGGCTGCACAGGACTGACATGCCTACAAGGCAGGCTGCAGAAGAGTGACGTCCCTACAAGGCAGGCTGCAGAGGAGTGACATCCCCACAAGGCAGGCTGCACTAGAGTGATGTCCCCACAAGGCAGGCTGCACAGGACTGATGTCCCCACAAGGCAGGCTGCAGAGGAGTGACGTCCCCACAAGGCAGGCTGCACAGGACTGACGTCCCCACAAGGTTAGCTCAACGTGCTGAAACAGGTATATGGCAACATGCTCAGGAGAATGGGAAGTGGGATCGGAAGAATGAAATAACCACATTACTGCAGTGACCAGACCTTGTGTGTGTGTGTGTGTGCGTGCGTGCGCGCGCGTGCGTGCGTGCGTGCGTGCGTGCGTGCGTGTGCATATGTGCATGCATGTGTGTGTGTGCAGTGCAGATGTGTGAACTGTCCCGCACAGCTTGGTCTCTTAATACACAGAGTATGCAAACACTCACAGGGCACCGTATACATAACTAACCTGACACCCAACAGCAAAGTCATTTTAGAATGGCTGGAGTTCCAGTTCCATTTCTGTGCCAGAGATCATTCACAGAGATCCTGTCAGCAGGCAACCATAAGGGGCAACAGCTAATGCTTCTTGGAATAAAACCTGAACCCAATTACAATCAGCATACACATATGGAACAAACAAATACACTCTCCAGCACAATGAAAAATACAATGGAACGAATCTAAAGAATTGCCTCATTTTTAGTTTTCATATCTACTTTATATGGTACATGTATCTTATTTTAATTGATATCTGTTAGTGGTGGCAAACCTGAGAGGTGTGGTACAGTGAAAGTCCCTGCGTAGGTGAAATAGTGACAGTTTGTCAGGTACTCTCCTGAAATATCTCAGGGACATCTGTTATAGAAATAAATATTGTTGCATAATTCTTATGTTCAGTAGATTAAAAAAAGAACAACAAAACAAACATTTACAAGGATATTTCTCATCATTTTTATGCTCTCACAGTGAAGCATTTGTCATTTCAGTGTCATTTGTCACTTGTTTTTCCCTGAAAGTCCTTTGATCATTTATCTATGGTTATTCAATTATGACTTTCTGTAACATAAATAAGACCAATCCCTGGATGTCCGGACCCAGTTGGAATACAAGGATGTGCAAATCCATAAACTATTGCGGTAAACAATCATGTGATTTTATTTATTTATTTTTTGCTTGGTAAAGGAGCTGGGAATGTAGCGTCCGACAGACTCCCCACCAGTGCCTGCAGAAGATGCATATCAAAAGAGGAAATTTGTGTTGAGTTGAAGTAAAGTAAGAAGGCCATAGTCTCTGCCCAGCCTTCCTGTGATTGTGAAAAATCACCGGCCAGGCATATTTCTGCTTCACAAGTAATGCCTGCTCAGGAATCCCCCTCCCCCTCTTGACCTCAGCTCCAGACACTAACAGATAAGGCTGTGAAACCTACTCTCCAAAAATACAAGATAATAGTTCAAATTGAGAAAGAAACATCTGTTTAATACTTTAACATGCAGATGGCCTCTGTTTTCTTGTATAACTGCAGATGGCCATGTTCTTCAATCTAATTTATGGTTTAAAAAACAATATCACCTAAATCCAGTTTTCTATAGCTCCAGTGTGATTTTTACTGCTTTAATTTATGTATGAATATTATTAATGTATTAGTTTTACCATAAAAAGCAATATTTGCAATCATGTACTAAAGATATGCATTCAATAACGAGTATAATGTCATTACAATGCATGTAACTACAGGAATTGTGCAATTGTCAGAAGGCTAAAAAAAAAAAAATGTGGAGCATGGCGGATCCAGGAGAGTGGCGTTTCCCCGAGAATATGGCTTTCCCGCGACGCTCCAGGAGAGTGGCATTTGCCCTTGAGAAGACCGCTTTCCTGTGACGCTCAACGAGTAAAAAAGCAAAATAAACAAAATGTTTGTGCTTGTTTTATATCAGCAACATCAGCTAAATGGTTTAACAAACATTAATAACTCAAGATGATGGCTCCTTAAGGAATGGCTTTGGTTTTGTTTTATTTATCTATCAGTGAACTGAAATCAGTTACACGAATACTGTGGCTATAGGCAGCAGCATACAGCCGTCCATACGTTCAAGGACAACCTCCCAGCTCATAAAGCCTGACTGAAGCTGCTTAGTAAATGCTTTACGACCCCCAAAGGCCCTTCCCCCTTAAAAGTTCATAAACAGCTTGGCCAGTAATAACTTATTCGCCAAGGGCATATTTATGGTTCATAGGGGCTTTATCCTTTCTCGTTATTCTGTTTACATGCTAATGTTTTTTTTTTTTTACTTTTAATTATGAGTGACGGGGAAAGATGAGATGTGGTCTCTCATCATGACACACATTGCCCTAATGATTTCAGAACATTTTCCACACAACTGAAGACACTTTTTCCATGGAAATCATATACAGTCAAGCCGGAAAGTCTGAACACTCCTTTCACCTTCTCCACGTTTCATTATGTTACAGACTTATACTACAATAGATTGAGTTTTTTTGCCTCAAACATCTACACACAATAGCCAATAATGACGAAGTGAAAACAGGTTTTTAGAAAATATGCAATTTTATTTTACTGACAAAAATAGGTTATTTAGGGGTTACATATCTGTCCACACCCTTAGCCTAATACTTGGTTGCTGCACCTTTGGCAGCGATTACAGCTTCAAGGCGTCTTGGGAAAGAAGCTACGAGCTTGGCACACTTGTTTCTGGACATTTTTGCCCATTCCTCTTGGCATATCCTTGCAAGCTCCGTCAGGTTGGATGGGGAGCGTCGGTACACAGCCATTTTCAGCTCTTTCCACAGATGTTCAATTGGATTCAGGACTGGGCTCTGGCTGGTCCACTCAAGAACATGCACAGACTTTCTCCGAAGCCACTCCTTTGTTCTCTTGGCTGTGTGCTTCGGGTCGTTGTCATGTTGGAAGGTAAACCTTCGCCCCAGTCTGAGGTCCAGAGCGCTCTGGAGCAGGTTTTCTTCAAGGATCTCGGTGTACTTAGCTGCATTCATCTTTCCCTCTATCGGGACTAGTAGCCCCGTTCCCGCTGCTGAAAAACATCCCCACATCATGATGCTGCCACCGCCATACTTCACTGTAGGGATGGTATTAGCCTGGTGATGAGCGGTGCCGGGTTTCCTCCAGCTTGGTATTCAGGCCAAAGAGTTAAATTTTGGTTTCATCAGACCAGAGAATCTTGATTCTCATGGTTTGAGAGTCCTCTAGGTGCCTTTTGGCAAACTCCAAGCGGGCTGTGATATGCCTTTTACTAAGGAGGGGCTTCCGTCTGGCCACTCTACCATAAAGGCCTGATTGGTGGAGTGCTGCCTGGATGGTTGATCTTCTGAAAGGTTCTCCCATCTCGCTGGAGGATACGCTGGAGCTCTGTCAGAGTGACCCTCGGGTTCCTGCTCACCTCCCTGGCCAAGGCCCGTCTTCCCTGATTGCTCAGTTTGGCCGGGCGGCCAGGTCTAGGAAGATTCTTGGTGGTTCCAAACTTCTTCCATTTACGAATGATGGTGGCCACTGTGCTCTTTGGGACCTGTAAAGCTGCAGAGATTTTTCCGTACCCTTCACCAGATCTATGCCTTGACACAATCCTGTTTCTGAGGTCTGCAGATAATTCCTTTGACCCCATGGCTTGGAGTTTGCTCTGACATGCACTGTCAACTGTGGGACCTTATATAGGCAGGTGTTGGCAATCCCCAATCATGTCCAATCAATTGAATTTATCACAGGTGGATTCCAATTAAGTTGTAGAAACATCTCAAGCAGTATCAGTGGAAACAAAATGCGCCTCAGCTCACTTTTGGGTGTCATATCAAAGGGTGTGCACACTTGTGTACATATGATATTTTACATTTTGATTTTTAATAAATTAGCACAAATGTCTAAAAACCTGTTTTCACTTGGTCATTATGGGCTATTTTGTGTAGAATTTCGAGACAAAAAATAAACTCAATCTATTGTAGAATATGTCTGTAACGTAATAAAACGTGGAGAAGGTGAAAGAGTGTGCAGACTTTCCGGCTTGACTGTATACAGTGCCCTCCATGTGGGCTTATACACGTGGTTAAAGTGCAGATTCTCAGCTTTTATCACAGGTATTTGTATACATTATGGTTTCACCATTTAGGAATTGCAGCACTTTTTACACATAGCCCCCCCCCCCCAAACATAATGTTTGGGACATATGCCATTGAAAGTAGTCATGTTTAGTACTTTGTCGCATTTCCTTTGCATGCAAAGACTGCTTGAAGTCTGTGACCCGTAGACATCACCAGGTGCTGAGTATCTTCTCTGGTGATGCTCTGCCAGGCCTGTACTACAGCCATCTTCAGCTCCTGCTTGTTTCAGGGGCTCGTTGCCTTATGTTTTCTCTTTAGCATATGAAACACATGTTAAATTTGATTCAGATCAGGTAGCTGGCTTGGCCAGTCAGTCATTTTCCAGTTTTTGGCTTTGAAAAACTCCTTTGTTGTATATTAGTGGAACCCCTCATCGTATATGGGGTGGCGCATAGTGGAACCCCTCATCTTACATGGGGTGGCGCATAGTGGAAATCCTCCTCATACACGGGGTGGCGCATTATCGTGTCAGAGACTGCATACATACAGTCCCAGGGCAAGAAGAGCTGGGAAAGATCAACAGTCTTCTTTCCCAACAGAGCCGGAGACGGGCCCCTCTCCGCCTGTGCGCCATAGGCGGCGCGAGCACGTCGTTCTCATCTTTCAGGTCACGGAAACAAAATACACTCATAAGATCCAATTTACTAGACCCTGGAACATGCTTCAGGACTGTGCTTCCATCGTAAGCCTGCGGTTACGGATGCCGGGGGAATGGCTTACGTTTATTTCCACTAACAGCATATTCAGTGCAGTGTGGTTCCGATCGGGTGGAATTGGTGCACTTCCGCTGAGTAGCATCTCCCGGTGCCGTGTTCCCACGGCCTGATGGGAAGAAAAGGAAAAGATTAATAAAAGGATCTGCGGTGTAGCACAAGCAGCACAATGGGGCTACAAATTAAAACATGCCAGGCTCATTTTTATAGGATACAACAGGAAAAACAAAGGGTGATGGATTAAAAATTATGCCAGTAATGGAAGTGACCACTGCTGAAACAATACCTAGAGCTATTAAACAATATCATGACCACCTGAAATAACAGCTGTGATTACACAATGTGCCATGACTGCAATGGTACAATGACAGGCAGGGTAATCGCACAATACCTCGGGCGGCTCTGATGTGGATGCCGCTAACGAACATCTGCCCTTACCTTAACAACATCTGTGACTTACAAGTAAACCTTTTTCTTCACAAAGATGTGAAGAAGTTCTTGGCGAGTTATGAAATCACTAAAACAAACTAGCCAAACCGAGTTTGTGAAGGAAAATTGTAAGGCTTGCTTATGTTGGTTGAATCCCAGCCATAAACTCCCTAACTTTGACTGACAAATAACTGAGAATTCATTCATCACTCCACAAACACAGTGGTGGCAGGTACATTGTTTTATTTCAGAAGTCCACAAACTGAAAAAAAGAACACTCGCATTTACTTTTCCAGTCAAAGTTAAGGACATATGTGGACCAAACCCCATTGAGTGGACACTAACATGCAATGCCAGACCAGTGGTGTGTTTTCAATCATCCAGCGATCTACACAATATTTTGTGTAGCGGCATGAAATTCACATGAAAAAATAGGCTGTGGCGTGACGCGGTTCAAAGCAGACACATCTGGTGTGCGTTCATCAAAAGAGAGAAAAAAAACAGTAAAGAAGAGAGCCAGCTTGGAATGCTAACACTCCCCTGAACAATGGAGAGACTCCTTAGCTATAGGAAGGGGTGTGAGAGGGTTTAGACCCAGGCGGGGCAGTTTGTGGTGACCTGTAGCAGGCAGAGAACAAGGAAGGGCGCCATATCTGATTTATCACACACTCATAAATTGAGGGGCGACCCATCCCGGCGAGTGATGTCACCACTTAACTTTGGCAGTTCTTTTCAAAACAGATGTATTTAAGCTTTGAATAAACAATGGAAAACATACTGTAGGCCTATATATGCTCTTATCTTGAATGGAAAGAAATGCACCCTTCTTTCCAAATGTGACACTTGCTCTAGGGATATGTCATGTTGGTAAGACATAATGGATCTGTTGGTTGTGCCTTTCCACAATGTTTTCCACTTTTTCTAAATATTTCTCAGCCATTCTGCCTTCAGAAATAAATTGTAAGTGATTATGTCTGTGCTAGAATAATCTATTATGCAACAGTACATTTCATGTGTTCTCCGGAAAGGTAAAATATGTTATGATTCAAATACCAATGACGCATTTTTTAATACAACTCCCACACACTGCGAGCAATTCAGCTGTACTAAGAATATTTGCCTGTTCCCGTGTGAGGGAATCTGTGTAATAGCTTTCCTCTGGTCTCTGGGGAAAGTGTGTCCCCCTTCGCTCCGCTGACGAAGGCGATGGTCAGCTGGAAGGTGATGAATTCAGCGAGCACTGCCGCGGTACTGCTGTCAGCCTCTCTCCTTTCCTTAATTCATTATCAGATTCCATAGGGCCACTCCAACGGAAGGGTCAAACTCAGAGCCACTGTTCTCTTACCGCCAACATCCCTACACTCCAATGGAAGTGCCAACTCTGAGCCACTTCACTTACTGCGAACATACCTACACTCCGATGGAAGAGCCAACTCTGAGCCACTGTTCTCTTACCGCCAACATCCCTACACTCTAATGGAAGAGCCAACTCTGAGCCACTGTTCTCTTACCGCCAACATCCCTCCACTCCGATGGAAGAGCCGACTCTGAGCCACTGTTCTCTTACCGCCAAAATCCCTACACTCTGATGGAAGAGCGAACTCTGAGCCACTGTTCTCTTACCGCCAACATCCCTACACTCTAATGGAAGAGCCAACTCTGAGCCACTGTTCTCTTACTGCCAGTGTGCCTCAACTCCGATGGAAGAGCCAACTGTGAGCCACTGTTCTCTTACCGCCAACATCCCTCCTCTCCGATGGAAGGGTCAAACTCAGAGCCACTGTTCTCTTACCGCCAACATCCCTCCACTCCGATGGAAGAGCCGACTCTGAGCCACTGTTCTCTTACCGCCAACATCCCTCCACTCCGATGGAAGAGCCGACTCTGAGCCACTGTTCTCTCACCACAAACATTGCTCCAGCATTAATTTCTTTCCAGGTTGATAAGACAGTTGCCATGCAGCTTCATGGTTTTCTTATTTCTCTATAAAAACTGAAACGCACACATTATATCATTGCATTGGTATGTCATCTGCTTGCGTTTATGAAGTTGGTTTGTCTGCTGTCAGATGCAGGCTTCTAATGTCAGGGAAACAAACCTGAGAGATTGGAAATAAGCCTTTGACTTCTACAGGAGAAGACACTGTGAGACAGGGAGCTCTATTCATAAAGCATCACAAATTAGTAGGGGTTCTGATCTAGGATGAGGTTCTCTGTACATCTTCTAAACGTCTCCATAATCAGACAAAAGGCAAAAACTGATCTGAGATCAGTGCTTCCATACTGTGCTTTATGAATACGGAGCCAGAATTGTCACTTCTGCATCTGATTCACTCACCAGTATCACTTGCTTGCTTGGTGTCTGGGGTCATTTGTAGCCTGTTGCATTTATAGCAGAAGGAAAGGAAGGTGAAGTCAGAGCCCAGTGTATCATAACCAAGATCTGTCATTGCTGACACCCAATTGTACAAGCATAAAGGTGCTCAGGAAGCCATTTTGAACCAATTCAGCTTACAGAACCTGGGAATGCTTCTGAAATCTACAGTGTCTCATCCCTCTGATAAGTCTGTGATGCTTGTTAGGCTGTATCCTGGTTGTTATTTATTTTTTCCCTCCAGAGGAAAACTCCCAGGAGGCTCAGCCCATCCCACTGCTTTGGCTGACTGCGGCGGTAAGCCCTCACAGCGAGCCCATTCACAGCGGTACATTTCACCCGGTGATTCATACATATTGCTTCAGGTCATTTAGATTTATTTGACAAATGTGTGGATTTATGGACAGGGACTGGCTCTCTGTGGCTTTCATCTGATTTCACAGGCCCTCCTGACACCAGGAGATAAATACATTACAGATGGTTATGAAGCATTGGTCCCATCGCTTGCTTTAACTTGAACAACCAGAGTAAATCCACCGTATCTTTCCACTTTAAAACTCCCCTGTTAAACAAGTCCGTCAGCAGGTACAGGCCACACCTCAGCAGTGTTTAATTAAAGAATGTTTAAAAGTTACTGACATTAATAAAAGGTTCAATATCTTTTCATTTTGTACTCATGTGTTCTCTCCTCTGTCACACATCTCTTTCTTGACACAAAGTTTGCACCTGGTTTTCCAAAATCTTAAACAGACTCACTAGTGTACCTGAAATAGCTCCTAAGAATGCCGGTGGGGCAAGGATTACGGCCTGCTATTGTATGGTTACACAACCCCTGTGAATGGGTCATTCCCCTAACATAATGACTGCAGTCCTGGGCTGAAGTGCCAGTATTAAACCAAATCAGGCTGTCACTTTCCACTTTATCAATGTCAGAACATTGCAGGCAATCCCAAGCAATCGAGTGGCACCTCAATAGATGCACATTGGTGTTGTGAGGGGGTAAACGGGCGCATTGGTGTTGTGAGGGGGTAAATGAGCACATTGGTGTTGTGAGGGGGTAAATGAGCACATTGGTGTTGTGAGGGGGTAAACGGGCACATTGGTGTTGTGAGGGGGTAAATGAGCACATTGGTGTTGTGAGGGGGTAAACGGGCACATTGGTGTTGTGAGGGGGTAAACGGGCACATTGGTGTTGTGAGGGGGTAAATGAGCACATTGGTGTTGTGAGGGGGTAAACGGGCACATTGGTGTTGTGAGGGGGTAAACGGGCACATTGGTGTTGTGAGGGGGTAAATGAGCACATTGGTGTTGTGAGGGGGTAAACGGGCACATTGGTGTTGTGAGGGGGTAAATGAGCACATTGGTGTTGTGAGGGGGTAAACGGGCGCATTGGTGTTGTGAGGGGGTAAACGGGCACATTGGTGTTGTGAGGGGGTAAACGGGCGCATTGGTGTTGTGAGGGGGTAAATGAGCACATTGGTGTTCTGTGGGGGTAAACAAGCACATTGGTGTTGTGAGGGGGTAAATGAGCACATTGGTGTTGTGAGGGGGTAAACGAGCACATTGGTGTTGTGAGGGGGTAAACGGGCACATTGGTGTTGTGAGGGGGTAAACGGGCACATTGGTGTTGTGAGGGGGTAAATGAGCACATTGGTGTTGTGAGGGGGTAAACGGGCACATTGGTGTTGTGAGGGGGTAAATGAGCACATTGGTGTTGTGAGGGGGTAAACGGGCACATTGGTGTTGTGAGGGGGTAAACGAGCACATTGGTGTTCTGTGGGGGTAAACGGGCACATTGGTGTTGTGAGGGGGTAAACGGGCACATTGGTGTTGTGAGGGGGTAAATGAGCACATTGGTGTTCTGTGGGGGTAAATGAGCACATTGGTGTTGTGAGGGGGTAAACGGGCACATTGGTGTTGTGAGGGGGTAAACGGGCACATTGGTGTTGTGAGGGGGTAAACTGGCACATTGGTGTTGTGAGGGGGTAAATGAGCACATTGGTGTTCTGTGGGGGTAAACTGGCACATTGGTGTTGTGAGGGGGTAAACGGGCACATTGGTGTTGTGAGGGGGTAAATGAGCACATTGGTGTTGTGAGGGGGTAAATGGGCACATTGGTGTTGTGAGGGGGTAAATGAGCACATTGGTGTTGTGAGGGGGTAAATGAGCACATTGGTGTTGTGAGGGGGTAAATGGGCACATTGGTGTTGTGAGGGGGTAAATGAGCACATTGGTGTTGTGAGGGGGTAAACGGGCGCATTGGTGTTGTGAGGGGGTAAACGGGCACATTGGTGTTGTGAGGGGGGTAAACGGGCGCATTGGTGTTGTGAGGGGGTAAATGAGCACATTGGTGTTCTGTGGGGGTAAACGAGCACATTGGTGTTGTGAGGGGGTAAATGAGCACATTGGTGTTGTGAGGGGGTAAACGGGCACATTGGTGTTGTGAGGGGGTAAACGAGCACATTGGTGTTCTGTGGGGGTAAACGGGCACATTGGTGTTGTGAGGGGGTAAACGGGCACATTGGTGTTGTGAGGGGGTAAATGAGCACATTGGTGTTCTGTGGGGGTAAACGGGCACATTGGTGTTGTGAGGGGGTAAACTGGCACATTGGTGTTGTGAGGGGGTAAACGGGCACATTGGTGTTGTGAGGGGGTAAATGAGCACATTGGTGTTCTGTGGGGGTAAACGGGCACATTGGTGTTGTGAGGGGGTAAACGGGCGCATTGGTGTTGTGAGGGGGTAAACGAGCACATTGGTGTTGTGAGGGGGTAAACGGGCACATTGGTGTTGTGAGGGGGTAAATGAGCACATTGGTGTTCTGTGGGGGTAAATGAGCACATTGGTGTTGTGAGGGGGTAAACGAGCACATTGGTGTTGTGAGGGGGTAAACGGGCACATTGGTGTTGTGAGGGGGTAAATGAGCACATTGGTGTTCTGTGGGGGTAAACGGGCACATTGGTGTTGTGAGGGGGTAAACTGGCACATTGGTGTTGTGAGGGGGTAAACGGGCACATTGGTGTTGTGAGGGGGTAAATGAGCACATTGGTGTTCTGTGGGGGTAAACGGGCACATTGGTGTTGTGAGGGGGTAAACGGGCGCATTGGTGTTGTGAGGGGGTAAACGAGCACATTGGTGTTGTGAGGGGGGTAAACGGGCACATTGGTGTTGTGAGGGGGTAAATGAGCACATTGGTGTTCTGTGGGGGTAAATGAGCACATTGGTGTTGTGAGGGGGTAAACGGGCACATTGGTGTTGTGAGGGGGTAAACGGGCACATTGGTGTTGTGAGGGGGTAAACTGGCACATTGGTGTTGTGAGGGGGTAAACTGGCACATTGGTGTTGTGAGGGGGGTAAACGGGCACATTGGTGTTGTGAGGGGGTAAATGAGCACATTGGTGTTCTGTGGGGGTAAACGGGCACATTGGTGTTGTGAGGGGGTAAGCGGGCACACAGGAACCTTATGAAGAGTGGAGGAAATGTCACAGGAAGGTGCATCCTGGGAGTGTAGCGAGAGGCCATTTCAGGATATGACCGCCTGCGTTACTGTCAACCCGGTCAATTAAGAGGCGGTTTGGACGGAGCCGGCTTCCTCTCATTCACGGTCCCTCGAGGCGCAGGCCACTTAGGCTAGGCGTTCCCCCAGTATCTCGCAAAAATCCACTTCTAGGAACAAATTTTCATCTTTCACCATTTCCTGCGATTGTTCTGATTCAAGCTGAAAAAGCTCCGCTTAGGATCTGGGAAAAGGTGGGATGTTAAAGCGCAGGGTTTCCTGTCTGTCAAACAGGGGGGGGGGGGGGGGGGGGAAGTGAACTCTGCAATACAGTGAAATTTCAGATGCAAATTCTAATTCAGAAGCACCCTCCTCTTGGCACAAGACAAAGCTTCCATTTGTAAAACACTGAAACCACATTGACACATAAAAGGGTTTAATAGCAGCTGTGGCTTTCCAGCCCGCTCGCCGTTGGAACCTGAGGAAATCTGACCCCCCTAAACCAAAGGCGTAGACTGCAGATTTCACAGCGCCATAGTCGTAGATTTGGGTCGGAACTTTCAGGAAAAACTGGAATATACGGACCAACATGGAGAGACATGTTCATGTATGAAACAGACTGCTGATCTGGTTAGTCCAGTTGTCGTTGTCGTGCGCTAGAGCGCGGTTTTCTCTGTTCACGGTGTGAACACAGTGCATGATCTAACATAGGCTACAGTTGCTATTTTCAAAACGTTGCACATCGTTAAAATTACCATTATGACATGGTGTGTTATGCCTCAAATTTGGCGTCCCCCTATAAATTCCGGGGTCCCTTAGAAACAAATCGCTTCTTATACTCCTACAAGTACAGGAAAGGTTGCTGTCTCCCTGCTCCCCATAACGTTTTATGTAGGTTACTGCACTTTAGCGTACCTGTTTATTAGCTAACGTTACCGTTTTAGGTAGGCTAATTGTTGTTCATTGTCTATTTTTATGTGTTTTTTAATATTTCTGTTTTCATTAACGTTAGTTTATCCAATGTTAACATTGAGCCCAACGTTAGCTAACATTAACGTTACTAACATTATCTTACCTTGCTATAAGTTAACTCTATTCTAGATGTTAACTTAACCTGATTTTATCCAATGTAATAACATGTAATTTGGAATAATATTCAGTAACTCAGAATTTATTTAATTGCTTCACCATGACATCACATGGCATATTTCTGTCTCAAATTGTTTTGGAAATGGTGCACTTAGCTGCTCAATTTCACAAAAGTTTTCTCCCGGGGAGGATGCCTCCGGACCCCCCTACATACGTATATGATGTCCCTACCAATTTCCTAGCCAAACCTACGACCTTGGTGAGTGCTATCTGAGAAAATCAGCAGGAGAAATGCGTCTACAACGCAGTCACAAACACCAGCAGCTCGCTCTCATTTTATAACAATTAAACAAGAACTAATCACAATGCATCAGCCATCAGCAGCCCAGGCCAGCTCAACTGCTGGTGCAGTATCAATAAGCCTGCTTTTATAATGTGCTTATTCTAAATTATTATGAAGAGCTCATGACTCTTTGACTTCTGTCAAGTGCTTGGCAGACATTTTGGATGAGTGCCCAAGGAACAATAAAAATGCAGAAATTTTGTGAAATACTGTGTACAAAATGTTCGTTTGTTTGAAATCTCACCATCTTGAATTTTCAGTGCGTAATATAATTGATCCAATCAGATGTCTCAGATTTCAATATTCAACCGTTTGCATGTTAAACTGGGATAAAGTGCAGAGGAGCTGGTGACAGACAGATGTTTTGTGATCTCTGCTGAAGGGGACAGGGGTGTGTGTGTGTGTACGTACCTTGGCAGGAGATCTCCCCTCTGCCACTCTTAACCTCTTGCGCATGGGCGCTGCTCTGTTAGTGGAGCTTTGGCTCCGTCTCGTTTCTTTCGCGGGGTTCTCATCTGCGTTCACACGTGTGTGTGGTTGCCTGAGAGCTATATAAGCCTCCGTTTCCTTCGTTCGGGGCTTCAATATTGTTTTGCTTTATTTCACACTGTTGGGTGTGTGTTTTATTTGTACCAATTATGCTACTTGCCTGTTCTTACGCTTCTCGTTATCGAAGCAGGGCGTTTATTATTGCTGGCTCTTCTTTAGTCACTTAGCTCATAGAAGTATGGGAGTTCTCTGCTCTATTTCGCCTTTCTATGGTCTCTCCTTATTGAGAGACTGGGCGTTCACGCTTTTACTTAGTTACTTATCTGGTAGAAGTATAGGGCAGCAGTTCTTTGTGCCATTCGCCTGGTTGGGTTTTCTTACCGTGAAACCTGCCATTTGTGCTTCTACTCATTTGCGTGTGACAGTGAGCCGGTTAGTAGCTTCGGTACGTTTGTTCCCTGTTTTGTCTCCTTCACGTGAACTGCATTTCCCCTTTGTTGTGAGTCAGGGCGTTATATTATATTGAGAGGCAGGGCGTGTATTTTCTACTAAGCTTGCGCTAGTCATTGAGCTGGAATATGTCCAGAACAGTTGTTCTGTTCGTCCTTCTTTACCTGTCTCCGTGCATGGAGTCTGGGCGATTTTGGTCAGGAACTATAGTTATGTTCGTCCTTCGGTAACCTTCTCCTTACGTTAGATCTCTGTTCCTTTTCGTTTTCTTGTTACCTTCCCCTTTTTTGAGAGGCAGGGCGTGTATTTTCTACTAAGCTTGCGCTAGTCATTGTGCTGGAATATGTCCAGAACAGTTGTTCTGTTTGTCCTTCGGTACCTGTCTCCGTGCATGGAGTCTGGGCGATTTTGTTCAGGAACTGTAGTTATGTTCGTCCTTCGGTAACCTTCTCCTTACGTTAGATCTCTGTTCCTTTTCGTTTTCTTGTTACCTTCACCTTTTTTGAGAGGCAGGGCTTGTATTTTCTACTAAGCTTGCGCTAGTCATTGTGCTGGAATATGTCCAGAACAGTTGTTCTGTTCGTCCTTCGGTACCTGTCTCCGTGCATGGAGTCTGGGCGATTTTGTTCAGGAACTGTAGTTATGTTCGTCCTTCGGTAACCTTCTCCTTACGCTAGATCTCTGTTCCTTTTCGCTTTCTTGTTACCTTCCCCTTTTTTGAGAGGCAGGGCGTTTATTTTCTACTCCGCTGGCGTTAGTCATTGAGCTGGTAAATGTCCGGAACTGCTGTTCTGTTCGTCCTTCGGTACATGTCTTCCTATAGGGAGACTGGGCGATTTTGTTGACGTGTGCGTGTGACTGCGAGTCTATTAAAGTAGCCTTGGAACGTTAGATCTCCGTTCTTTTGCCTTCTTGTTACCATTTCACTTTAGTATCTCGTTTTCTTCCCTGTTTTGTATACGTTTTGAGTATTCAGTGTTTTTTTTTAGCTTGTGTTTTCCGAGCTTGAGACGTGTTGCTCTGTTGTGACATTCGCCCGGTTATACGGGTTGTTTTTGGTTACGCCCCTTTTTTCCTAGTTCCCGTATTTCCCTCCAGTGAGTAGGAACTAGGTCATTTGCGTTAACCCTTTATATTTCCCTACATACGGGGTCCCTCCGTCTCAGTGGCCTTAGTGCTTAAAGAATCCCCTTGCTGTGTTTGGTCCCTCCAACCGCACATGTCACGCCCCCTTTACAAAAATAGGCCAATTCTCGCCTGTTTATCAGAAAAGTCTAAATATGATTTATTTTTTTAGTTTAACAATAAGATTTGATAATTTGTCAATATAGGAAATAAATATTATTTTTAGGTGTCTTTTTGGTGTGTTTCATATTACACAACTAACAACCTGTGGTCCCCAAAAAGCTCTCCAAACTCATGCAGCAGCACAGTGAATCTTGTATTCCACCAGAGCCGCATTAGCCAGAAATGAAACCAGGTATATGCAAACAGGATATAAAATGAAATGTTCATCAGTTTCCTAAACACCCCTGCATAATAATCTACAACAAACTCATCCTCATGTTATCATGTTATCTCTGTCGTGTATAAATTGCTCCTTTGTTTACCTGCACAGCCTGCTGTACTGCATTCAGAACAATTTACTCATGTGGAACAATAACGTAACTCTACTAAACAAACATAGATGCCATTTCCAGCTCATCTCAGACACAAATACTGTAGATAGCTAGCTGCTATGTGTAATCTTGCTGGCTAGCTTGCCATTATTACAATATAGTAACGTTAGCTATATTCATTTAATTCAGAGGGATTCGTTTTATACATAATAGTGAATTCACACTGGTATAACAACAAAAACATTTTGTCCCACCACTGGGTAACTAGGGTGGAAAAGCTCCGCAGTCGGGATGGGGGAGAACCGTTGACACGGAGGGAGGGAGGGAAGTGCGAGTCGCCCTGCTGTAGCAGAGCGAAGTGGTCGAGCAGGAACATAGTGCTGGATTAAGTCCTGCAGATAGGAGGGGCCTGTCCTATTGGCTGCAGTGTCAGCCAGGGTCAGAACTTCGGGAGGTTGAACACAAGCCCGGCAGCTATGTTATGGACCAGTTGAATGGGCAGAATGGCGCAGGCTGGTAGATGGCAAAAATATCTTCGGGCTAAGACCTGCTGCACAGAGAACCGCCTGAGAAACCTAGACACAACTAATCAAAAACTGTATGAAAGAGACTGTAAAGTAAAAAACTGAACTGCAGCTGTTACCTAATGAATTATGTTTTACTAAGCGGAATGTAGTTAGCTACACTAAAAGCTAGAAACACTGCACCATCTTGGCACAGTAAATACGCCACAGTGCCTCTTCCTGTTACGCAAAGCTGTATCTACGTGACTCCAAAGGGATTGTGTTGAATGAGGTCTTATCCGAAAGATAAGAGTCTTGACTATTGGCAGGAACCATTGACAGACAGTTTTAAAACACAATGGAAAGCAAAGAATACTCAAAGTGGAGGCAGGCCCATGCTCATGTTTCCCACTTCAGATGGGCCTATTGTGCAATCAGTCAAAAAAATACTCCCAATTCACGATGGTTTTGCATAAAACTCTGCAATCAAGTTGAAAACCTCTTTGTCTAAAATATAATGCCATGGGATTGGTACTCCAGCAACTGGCCAATTTCCACAATGCCAAACTGAACACAGCCAAACTACTCGCGACAAAGTGCTGAAAAGTCAGTTTAGTAATTAGAAAAAAACCATGAACAGCCGTATGAATGTTTTGAAGTATTGTTTCTTGAAGCCTAAAGGCATAATGATTTTTCAAACCAAGGTTTTGTGAAATACAATTAAGCAGAACAGTTTACCAGCACATTGTTTATGGGGTGACAGCAAGCTGTAATACATGTTTGCTAATTAGGTAAGAGTTTCCATCATTATCTACAAAGTTTTAACTCAACGTTTTGGGCTTAAAAACCACTTTCCCAGAAGGAATGGATGTAACTTAAGGATATTTAATCAAAATATTGAGGTGAGCCGTTTATTATATATTATTCAATTAATGAAATATATAATTTAATAACTTCCGTAACGCCCATGTTACCGCTAGGGGTCGTTTGATAGGAAGAGGTTAATACAGGCAGAGGTAGCCGTAGGAAGCATTTGATCACATAAGCCTGGTGGGTGAGGACCTGGGGAAGCTGTAGAGCAAACGACATGCTGAAGGACCTCACATTCCTGTCCTTTAGAAGGACCTCACATTCCTGTCCTTTTGAAGGACCTCATATTCCTGTCCTTTAGAAGGACCTCACATTCCTGTCCTTTAGAAGGACCTCACATTCCTGTCCTTTTGAAGGACCTCGCATTCCTGTCCTTTTGAAGAACCTCGCATTCCTGTCCTTTTGAAGGACCTCGCATTTCTGTCCTTTTGAAGGACCTCACATACCTGTCTGCAGATTAATGTGAGAAAGGAGGTTTGGCTGAGGGCTGAAGGCAGTGGTGAGTGAAGTCCCTCCAACACCCCATTAAGTAGCTGGGAGAGCAGGAAGGACAGGGAGGAGGTGGGACAGAAGCTGGGGGAAGAGGTGTGATGGAGGGACTGCCAGGAGACCAACGTCACCGCCCGACCTCTCAAAGGCCACGTGTACACCAGGAGACTAATACCACCGCCCAACCTCTCAAAGGCCACGTGTACGCCAGGAGACTAATACCACCGCCCAACCTCTCAAAGGCCACGTGTACGCCAGGAGACTAATACCACCTCCCGACCTCTCAAAGGCTACGTGTACACCAGGAGACCAACGTCACCGCCCGACCTCTCAAAGGCCACGTGTACGCCAGGAGACTAATACCACCGCCAGACCTCTCAAAGGCCACGTGTACACCAGGAGACTAATACCACCGCCCGACCTCTCAAAGGCCACGTGTACGCCAGGAGACTAATACCACCGCCCGACCTCTCAAAGGCCACGTGTACACCAGGAGACTAATACCACCGCCCGACCTCTCAAAGGCCACGTGTACGCCAGGAGACTAATACCACCGCCCAACCTCTCAAAGGCCACGTGTACGCCAGGAGACTAATACCACCTCCCGACCTCTCAAAGGCTACGTGTACACCAGGAGACCAACGTCACCGCCCGACCTCTCAAAGGCCACGTGTACGCCAGGAGACTAATACCACCGCCCGACCTCTCAAAGGCCACGTGTACGCCAGGAGACTAATACCACCGCCAGACCTCTCAAAGGCCACGTGTACGCCTGGAGACTAATACCACCGCCCGACCTCTCAAAGGCCACGTGTACGCCAGGAGACTAATACCACCGCCCGACCTCTCAAAGGCCACGTGTACGCCAGGAGACTAATACCACCGCCCGACCTCTCAAAGGCCACGTGTACACCAGGGATGAAATCAAGGCTTTTTCTCAACAATACGCAGTGAGAGTTAAGGTAGGAGGCAGGGGAGGAGCTAAGGGGGTATCGCAGGGAAAGCTTTCCCGGGATCTAGCAGGTCCAGGGCCCCCCTAGAGGTATGTGTGTGTTTGTGTGTGTGTTTATGTGTTCGTGTGTGTACACGCACGCAGAGGGGGCCCTTTTTATATTTTGTTCCCTGCACAAAATGTCTGGATCCGTCCCTGGTAGGAGGCTCCACATTAATGAGGCAGCATGGTGGAGAGCTTAAGGAAAACGCAGGGCGACTTCCTGCTGAGGCATAAGTGATTAGTTCGTCTCGGGTTGAAACTGTGCAGTGCCCCCATTTAATTTTTTTAGTTAATCTTTGAACAGCAGTTTCTGTTATGCTTTCCCGTGTCCAGTCTGGAAGTCAATATTTTGCCTTTCTTGATGGGTGCGAATGCGCTTGCCAGAACATGGGGGTTCCGTCACGTATGAGGCAGACCTGCGAACTCCCGGTGCAGATATCCATATCCTCACTGTTCACACCCAGTGTTGAAAAAGCAGAGAATGAGGGAAACTTAGCCTAGGAGCCTTGGATATAAGAGAGGCAATCTTCAAATTTCACATGCCTGAAGACACTCGGTGCTCCGTATCACACCAGAAACGTTGCAATGGTAGTTTTTGCCTCCCAGTCTGGCTATTATTATAACCTAATACATACATTATTGTTATTATTATATTAATAATAATAATCATGTAGGTTGTCAAACATATTCATTTAAGCATTCAGGATAAGCCTTTCCAGACAGTCCGCATGCACTTTTCTATACTACCCACCCCCAGCTCGCCAGTTCAGGATTTGGCAGGAAATGCTACAGGATTGTGATTACATAAAGAGAAAGATTAGGGCAAATGTAAACTCAACAGAAATTTAAAAGCAACATGTTGAGGCTGAGAACAGGGGGGGGGTTCCAGTATATACAGTGCATCCGGAAAGTATTCACAGCGCTTCACTTTTTCCACATTTTGTTCTGTTACAGCATTATTCCAAAATTGATTAAATTCATTTTTTCCCTCAAAATTCTACACACAACACCCCATAATGACAATGTGAAAAAAGTTTTTTTGAGATTTTTGCAAATTTATTAAAAATAAAAAAATAAAATTTCTCATTTACATAAATATTCATACCCTTTGCTTTAATGTATTTTTAAAGTATCATATTTCATATTTGGTCGCATATCCTTTACATGCTATTACTTCCTGAAGTCTGTGACCATCAACATCAAAAAACTGTCGATATCTTTTTTTCAGGTACTGTTACAAGCGATACTATAACCTCTCTGCATTTGAATGGGTCTCTATGGAAATTGGGGGGTGAGACTAGATTCAGCTGTAAATTACACTGGTACAGTATGGAACACATGGCTGGCTAAATGGCTGTAAGTTATCAAGGGTCTGAGCTATCAGATGAGCCCCAAACCATCACTCTGTTGCCAGATATGGAGTAGATGTGGATGGATCACTTTAAGGGTTGTTTCTCCTGACTTTTTTCCCCATAGAGTTCTATAGGAAAATGAGTCCGGAGAAATAACCCTTGCAGTGATCCATCCACATCTACTCCATATCTGGCAACAGAGTGATGGTTTGGGGCTCGTTTGATAGCTCAGACCCTTGATAACTTACAGCCATTTAGCCAGCCATGTGTTCCATACTGTACCAGTGTAATTTACAGCTGAATCTAGTCACCCCCCAATTTCCATAGAGATCCATTCAAATGCAGAGAGGTTATAGTATCGCTTGTAACAGTACCTGAAAATAAGATATCGACAGTTTTTTGATGGTCACAGACTTCAGGAAGTAACAGCATGTAAAGGATATGCGACCAAATATGAAATATGATACTTTAAAAATACGTTAAAGCAAAGGGTATGAATACTTATGTAAATGAGAAATTTTATTTTTTTATTTTTAATAAATTTGCAAAAATCTCAAAAAAACTTTTTTCACATTGTCATTATGGGGTGTTGTGTGTAGAATTTTGAGGGAAAAAATGAATTTAATCAATTTTGGAATAAGGCTGTAACAGAACAAAATGTGGAAAAAGTGAAGCGCTGTGAATACTTTCCGGATGCACTGTATAATCCAGTGTTCAGTGACTGTGTGACACAGGCTGTGTGTGTGTGGGGGGGGCTATAGTCCAGTGACTGTCCGACACTGACTGTGTGTGTGTGAATGCGTGCAGGCGAGTTTGTGTGTGTGGGGTCCACTATAGTCCAGTGTTCAGTGAATGTGATCCCTATAAGTCCAGTGTTCAGTGACTGTGTGACACTGGCTGTGTGTGTGTGTGTGTGTGTGTGTGTGTGTGTGTGTGTGTGTGTGTGTGCGGGCGTGTGTGTGTGGGGGGGGTCCCATATAGTTCAGTGAATGTGTGACACTGGCTGTGTGTGTGTATGTGTGCGGGTGTGTGTTGGGGTCCCCTATAGTCCAGTGTTCAGTGAATGTGTGACACTGGCTGTGTGTGTGCGTGTGTGGGGGGAGGGGGGGTCCTCTATAGTCCAGTGTTCAGTGAATGTGTGACACTGGTTGTAGATCTCTGATCTTGTGAGCTCCAGGCTGTCTGCGAAACAGGAAGTGCCTCGTTAGCCAGCCTGGACTATTTCTGGAGCCTGAAGTCAGTTAATATGTATTGGCAATCAGATTGCTTGTGACTAGAAGAAGTTCTTTGGCCTGAGTAGACAGAGTATGGATTCAGAAGTTATTTAAACATGACACGTTAATTGCCAGCCTCCGCACTAATCTAATACAGCTCTGAAAACATTTTTTAAACATTGATTTGTTGATTACCATTTTTAAAAAATGGCCCTCAGAGGCTAATACGTTTATATTTTGCACATCTTGCTTTTAAATTATTCTGTGCTGTAGAAAGTCAGAAAACATTCATCACCAAGATTACATTTATCTACATTTGACCCCAGAATTAGTATTTAAACACAGTCCATGTGGGCCAATCTGACTGGGGGGGCTGTTTATGCCTAACAGATCTGCAGCTTTGCTATGTCCCCCGAGGGGTTTTTCCCGGCCTTCAGATCCCCCCATCCCCTCCTTTCCTGGATAAGCTCCAGACTCTGAGTGGCTTTCTGGCCCCAAACCCAGCCCCCATGCTGGGGATGTTCCACAGTGGCGCAGAGCCATCAGAACCATTCCCACCCATTGGGTCAAACAGATAAACACACACAGTACAATACTCAGCATTAATTCAACTCTAACAGAGTACATATGAGTCCAACAGGGACCATATGTACTCTGTAAGAGTTGATTTAACACTGGTGCTCCATCCTGAATGCTCTTCTTTTAAAATGTTATTTGATCAGCAGGACGTATACAAGGACATCATATTCAATGCATCGTAATCATAACCGTCAGAATCACAGAAAGGTGAAAGGTGACGTTGCTACAAGGTAAAATACTCAGTGTTAATTCACCTCTAAATGTGAATATCAGTCAACAAAGAATAACATGTGCACTACCAGTGTAAAATGTACTTCAGTTTAGAAAAGCATATGAAATGCTGATGTGAGATGCAATGTAGTTCTCATCTGTGACCAAATCCAACTCTCTACCTGCCACATGATCAAGGATTCTAGCAAAAAAAAAGAAAAAATATATTTTACCCTGAAGACATCCGTGAGCACAAGTAGGCGAAACAATAGTGTGTATGTAACATTACTGAGCATCTTTACTAACAAATGAATGAGGTGGCTGCTGCTACTGCTCCTGTTTCACAAAATAAACACCACTGTTTATATTTTCATTTCAATGTTGAATGGGTGCATCATTTTTTATGGACTGATATTCAGAGTAGGCGTGTGTGTGTGTGTGTGTGCGTGCGTGCGAGCGAATAGGTTCAGCGCATTTCTCGGTTCTATTACCCCGCTCAGTGCAATTTCCCACTCTCCTACCCCCAGGTGCAACTAACTCATTCCCACCAACACTGCTCAGATCTTATTATACATGTGCAAATACTTCAACAGTGTACATGTATTATCTGCTTTGCTAAAGATCTTCAATAAAGGAGAGCAGGAACAAGCATAATGGAATTCCTCAATAAAATCTTATTTGTTTGATTTGATGCACAAACATGCAGTAATATTCATAATCATAAAGTGTTATATTATTTAAGCTCTTTTTTTCCCTTTCAGAAAGTTAAGAGGGGGTAATATCTGGTTGTGTTATTGCTTCAAAATGTCTTCCACAACAAAGGGTTCTCTTATTCCTTGTGTTTGACAGGAAGTGGAGCGATAGGACAAGGCCACTGTGTGGTTCCAGATGTCAATCTCCCGCTCCTGACAGAGAGAGAGGGGGCTTCCTCCTGGGCTACAGATTCCATTACAGGTGCTTCCATCACCGCTGCCAACACTGCCAAAAGAAGACATTTTACAACGTGTTTATATTTAACCCTTCACCATGAGCGTAAGCCAAGTGGAACGTGAGAAGTCATCGTGCCTTCCTCCATTCAAGGTTCCTCTAGATTATGTTTCAGTGCGTGTGCACGCCTGCATGTGTACGCCTGCATGTGTGTGTGTTTGTGTTAAAATTAAGTTCATATTCAGCATTTCACAGCAAAAACTTGCCAGGATTCAATCAACACTTCCCCTTAACATTGACTTAATACACAATGTTAGTTTTTTTTGTTTGGTTGATTTTTGGTGTTTTCTGAGCTTCCTAAAAGTTGCCCGCTGTTTACAACTACACACAGGTTTCCAATGGGATTTTTAAATGCTAGTTAAAGGGTGGATTTCACATCTCAAAATAACATGAATCAAGTTTAGAGATAAAATAAAACCAGGAAACCAATGAGGCTTTGGAGGAGTTGGACAGGCCAGCATGCTCTTCAGGGATATCTATGAATCTGCACCTTGGATTGCCAGCGTGGTTTAAACCACAGCTGTAAAACAGACAAATGACCCAAAGATATTAAACAGATTAATTGCAGGATTTCGGCCGCAAACAATTTACTGTAATACACTTGGAAAAGTTGCTGTGGTCTACTATAGGATACACAAGAGCACAGACTGATTAATGCAAGTGAAATCATTCAGCATTTGATCATGCCTAAACTGAGGGCCTCACCAGAAAACAAGCACCAAAAACAACAGGAATAGAAAGTTTGACAGTCGCTTCCTGTTTGGCTTCTATTGGTTTCCTTGTTTGTTGTGGATAAATAGGAACAGCGCTGTCTGTGTGTCTGTCTGAGGAAAAGGACACACTTCTGTGAGCATTTTTTAAGAGCACAGGAAACGCAGACGGAGAGAGGGAAATGCAGACATGTTCAACACCAAAAAAACATTGATCGCCAGCTTCCAGCACCTGTCTCTCTCGCTCAGCTATAATACTACACATATTAACACAAACCTGTCTCTGTCTCTCTCGCTCAGCTATAATACGACACATATTAACACAAACCTGTCTCTGTCTTTCTCTCTCAGCTATAATACTACACATATTAACACAAACCTGTCTCTGTCTTTCTCTCAGCTATAATACTACACATATTAACACAAACCTGTCTCTGTCTTTCTCTCAGCTATAATACTACACATATTAACACAAACCTGTCTCTGTCTCTCTCTCTCAGCTATAATACTACACATATTAACACAAACCTGTCTCTGTCTTTCTCTCAGCTATAATACTACACATATTAACACAAACCTGTCTCTGTCTTTCTCTCAGCTATAATACTACACATATTAACACAAACCTGTCTCTGTCTCTCTCTCTCAGCTATAATACTACACATATTAACACAAACCTGTCTCTGTCTTTCTCTCAGCTATAATACTACACATATTAACACAAACCTGTCTCTGTCTTTCTCTCAGCTATAATACTACACATATTAACACAAACCTGTCTCTGTCTCTCTCTCTCAGCTATAATACTACACATATTAACACAAACCTGTCTCTGTCTCTCTCTCTCAGCTATAATACTACACATATTAACACAAACCTGTCTCTGTCTCTCTCTCTCAGCTATAATACTACACATATTAACACAAACCTGTCTCTGTCTCTCTCTCTCAGCTATAATACTACACATATTAACACAAACCTGTCTCTGTCTTTCTCGCTCAGCTATAATACTACACATATTAACACAAACCTGTCTCTGTCTCTCTCGCTCAGCTATAATACTACACATATTAACACAAACCTGTCTCTGTCTTTCTCTCAGCTATAATACTACACATATTAACACAAACCTGTCTCTGTCTCTCTCGCTCAGCTATAATACTACACATATTAACACAAACCTGTCTCTGTCTCTCTCTCTCAGCTATAATACTACACATATTAACACAAACCTGTCTCTGTCTCTCTCTCTCAGCTATAATACTACACATATTAACACAAACCTGTCTCTGTCTCTCTCTCTCAGCTATAATACTACACATATTAACACAAACCTGTCTCTGTCTTTCTCGCTCAGCTATAATACTACACATATTAACACAAACCTGTCTCTGTCTCTCTCGCTCAGCTATAATACTACAGATATTAACACAAACCTGTCTCTGTCTTTCTCTCAGCTATAATACTACACATATTAACACAAACCTGTCTCTGTCTCTCTCTCTCAGCTATAATACTACACATATTAACACAAACCTGTCTCTGTCTTTCTCGCTCAGCTATAATACTACACATATTAACACAAACCTGTCTCTGTCTCTCTCGCTCAGCTATAATACTACACATATTAACACAAACCTGTCTCTGTCTTTCTCTCAGCTAT
Organism: Synaphobranchus kaupii; assembly: GCA_029718625.1. Classification (NCBI taxonomy): domain Eukaryota; kingdom Metazoa; phylum Chordata; class Actinopteri; order Anguilliformes; family Synaphobranchidae; genus Synaphobranchus; species Synaphobranchus kaupii. The sequence goes on along the minus strand of CM056384.1, from coordinate 15,275,542 downwards.
AATACGACACATATTAACACAAACCTGTCTCTGTCTCTCTCTCTCAGCTATAATACTACACATATTAACACAAACCTGTCTCTGTCTTTCTCTCAGCTATAATACTACACATATTAACACAAACCTGTCTCTGTCTTTCTCTCAGCTATAATACTACACATATTAACACAAACCTGTCTCTGTCTCTCTCTCTCAGCTATAATACGACACATATTAACACAAACCTGTCTCTGTCTCTCTCTCTCAGCTATAATACTACACATATTAACACAAACCTGTCTCTGTCTCTCTCTCTCAGCTATAATACTACACATATTAACACAAACCTGTCTCTGTCTCTCTCTCTCAGCTATAATACTACACATATTAACACAAACCTGTCTCTGTCTCTCTCTCTCAGCTATAATACTACACATATTAACACAAACCTGTCTCTGTCTCTCTCTCTCAGCTATAATACTACACATATTAACACAAACCTGTCTCTGTCTCTCTCTCTCAGCTATAATACTACACATATTAACACAAACCTGTCTCTGTCTCTCTCTCTCAGCTATAATACTACACATATTAACACAAACCTGTCTCTGTCTTTCTCTCAGCTATAATACTACACATATTAACACAAACCTGTCTCTGTCTTTCTCTCAGCTATAATACTACACATATTAACACAAACCTGTCTCTGTCTCTCTCTCTCAGCTATAATACTACACATATTAACACAAACCTGTCTCTGTCTCTCTCTCTCAGCTATAATACTACACATATTAACACAAACCTGTCTCTGTCTTTCTCTCAGCTATAATACTACACATATTAACACAAACCTGTCTCTGTCTCTCTCGCTCAGCTATAATACTACACATATTAACACAAACCTGTCTCTGTCTCTCTCTCTCAGCTATAATACTACACATATTAACACAAACCTGTCTCTGTCTCTCTCTCTCAGCTATAATACTACACATATTAACACAAACCTGTCTCTGTCTCTCTCTCTCAGCTATAATACTACACATATTAACACAAACCTGTCTCTGTCTTTCTCTCAGCTATAATACTACACATATTAACACAAACCTGTCTCTGTCTCTCTCTCTCAGCTATAATACTACACATATTAACACAAACCTGTCTCTGTCTCTCTCTCTCAGCTATAATACTACACATATTAACACAAACCTGTCTCTGTCTCTCTCTCTCAGCTATAATACTACACATATTAACACAAACCTGTCTCTGTCTTTCTCGCTCAGCTATAATACTACACATATTAACACAAACCTGTCTCTGTCTCTCTCGCTCAGCTATAATACTACACATATTAACACAAACCTGTCTCTGTCTTTCTCTCAGCTATAATACTACACATATTAACACAAACCTGTCTCTGTCTCTCTCGCTCAGCTATAATACTACACATATTAACACAAACCTGTCTCTGTCTCTCTCTCTCAGCTATAATACTACACATATTAACACAAACCTGTCTCTGTCTCTCTCTCTCAGCTATAATACTACACATATTAACACAAACCTGTCTCTGTCTCTCTCTCTCAGCTATAATACTACACATATTAACACAAACCTGTCTCTGTCTTTCTCGCTCAGCTATAATACTACACATATTAACACAAACCTGTCTCTGTCTCTCTCGCTCAGCTATAATACTACAGATATTAACACAAACCTGTCTCTGTCTTTCTCTCAGCTATAATACTACACATATTAACACAAACCTGTCTCTGTCTCTCTCTCTCAGCTATAATACTACACATATTAACACAAACCTGTCTCTGTCTTTCTCGCTCAGCTATAATACTACACATATTAACACAAACCTGTCTCTGTCTCTCTCGCTCAGCTATAATACTACACATATTAACACAAACCTGTCTCTGTCTTTCTCTCAGCTATAATACGACACATATTAACACAAACCTGTCTCTGTCTCTCTCTCTCAGCTATAATACTACACATATTAACACAAACCTGTCTCTGTCTTTCTCTCAGCTATAATACTACACATATTAACACAAACCTGTCTCTGTCTTTCTCTCAGCTATAATACTACACATATTAACACAAACCTGTCTCTGTCTCTCTCTCTCAGCTATAATACGACACATATTAACACAAACCTGTCTCTGTCTCTCTCTCTCAGCTATAATACTACACATATTAACACAAACCTGTCTCTGTCTCTCTCTCTCAGCTATAATACTACACATATTAACACAAACCTGTCTCTGTCTCTCTCTCTCAGCTATAATACTACACATATTAACACAAACCTGTCTCTGTCTCTCTCTCTCAGCTATAATACTACACATATTAACACAAACCTGTCTCTGTCTCTCTCTCTCAGCTATAATACTACACATATTAACACAAACCTGTCTCTGTCTCTCTCTCTCAGCTATAATACTACACATATTAACACAAACCTGTCTCTGTCTCTCTCTCTCAGCTATAATACTACACATATTAACACAAACCTGTCTCTGTCTTTCTCTCAGCTATAATACTACACATATTAACACAAACCTGTCTCTGTCTTTCTCTCAGCTATAATACTACACATATTAACACAAACCTGTCTCTGTCTCTCTCTCTCAGCTATAATACTACACATATTAACACAAACCTGTCTCTGTCTCTCTCTCTCAGCTATAATACTACACATATTAACACAAACCTGTCTCTGTCTTTCTCTCAGCTATAATACTACACATATTAACACAAACCTGTCTCTGTCTCTCTCGCTCAGCTATAATACTACACATATTAACACAAACCTGTCTCTGTCTTTCTCTCTCAGCTATAATACTACACATATTAACACAAACCTGTCTCTGTCTTTCTCTCAGCTATAATACTACACATATTAACACAAACCTGTCTCTGTCTTTCTCTCAGCTATAATACTACACATATTAACACAAACCTGTCTCTGTCTTTCTCGCTCAGCTATAATACTACACATACAATTCGATGCCTGCAACATGTTCCAAAAAAGTTGGAATAGGGGCAAAAAAAAGACTGGGAAGTTAAAAAAAACACCCGTTTGGAACATTCCACAGGTAAACAGGTGATGCTATAAAAGGATATCAAATTTCTCTTGATATCTTATTTTCAGGTACTCTTACAAGCGATACTATAACTTCTCTGCATTTTAAAGGATCTCTATGGGAATTGAGGGGTGGGACTAGATTAAGCTGTAAATTACATGGGAATAGTATGGAATCCATGGTTGGCTAAAGTCATCAAGGGTCTGAGGTATCAAACTTGCCTCAAACCATCACTCTGTTGCCAGATATGCAGTAGATATGGATGGATCAATTTAAGGGTTGTTTCTCCTGACTCATTTTCCTATTGAACTCTATGGAAAAATAAGTCAGGAGAAACAACCCTAAAAGTGATCCATCCATATCTACTGCATATCTGGCAGCAGAGTGATGGTTTGAGGCTCGTTTGATACCGCAGACCCTTGATGACTTACAGCCATTTAGCCAACCATGGCTTCCATACTATTCCTGTGTAATTTACAGCTTAATCTAGTCCCACCCCCAATTCCCATAGAGATCCATTCAAATGCAGAGATTATAGTATCGCTTGTAAGAGTACCTGAAAATATGATATCAAGAGTCTTTTGGCATCGTAGCTCACACTAAATAAACTAGCTCACCTGTTTACCTGTGGAATGTTCCAAACAGGTGAACTTCCCAGTCTTTTTTTTTGCCCCAGTCCCAACTTTGTTGCAATGTGTTGCAGGCATCAAATTCGGAAATAGCGTATATATACAAAAATCATTGTAAAACATTAAATATCTTTTCTTTGTACTGTTTTTTATTAAATATATGTGAAATAGAGTCTACAAATCACTGCTTTCCACTTTTATGTGCATTTTACATACTGTCCCAACTTTTTTTGGAATTGGGGTTTGTATAATACTACACATATTAACACAAACCTGTCTCTGTCTCTGTCTCTCTCTCAGCTATAATACTACACATATTAAAGGTTGTATCAGCGATTTTGGGTGGAAACATAAATGATCACATTCATCTGATTTTTCCTCACGATCCGCTAGCTGCCCGCCCCATAAGCAGGCCGTCAAAAAACCGCGTCTCTGTAGGCAGCCTATGCTCCGAGATCGTACACAAAAACAAATGGTACTACCAACCACTCAAAACCAAAATAAACAGTATTCCAACCAATCACAATGATCTGCACAAACGCTAATACTCTTATCTCGCTGAAATCTTGACGGATTTACAAACGGTTTGGTTTCTTACAAACGTTATTAACGTGGTTATAATTCTGGATGCTTGAACACTATTTTTTAAAACATAACATAATTATTCATAAGTATGTTTGTTTGGGATTTCGCTTCAGAAGTGACGTCATGTTTGTGCAGATCATTGTGATTGGTTGGAATACTGTTTATTTTGGTTTTGAGTAGTTGGTAGTACCATTGTTTTTGTGTACGATCTCGGAGCATAGGCTGCCTACAGAGACGCGTTTTTTTGACGGCCTGCTTATGGGGCGGGCAGCTAGCGGATCGTGAGGAAAAATCAGATGAATGTGATCATTTATGTTTCCACCCAAAATCGCTGATACAACCTTTAACACAAACATTAAAATTAAAACCAAGTATATATGTGTATCTGCATTAGTGCACAAGTACGAAGGTGGCAAAATGTTGCCTATCGATAGGTATTTATTTTTTCCAGTGCCCTTTGCTGTGTAAACTTCAATCAGATCAAAAACGTCTCCGACGTAAAAAAAAAGCCAAGTTACTCACGCATAGCCTACATAGCGCTGTCCATAAGTTCTTAATTCCAACTTGCAAAAACTAGGCCTGCCTTTAAAAGTCTTGATATCAAAATGTGGCCAAGTTACAACTACCAATATTGCCTATCGTAGCTCACACTAAATAAACTAGCTCTATTCCAAAGCAATGCTATCCAAACTTTCCTAAATTATTTAATGCAACTTGGTCCTGTGTTTCTTCATCTTTGCATGTGAAGAGATTGTGCCTCATGGAACAACATATGATTTCAATTAATGTTTTTAACAGTTGATGAATAATTACACTCCAGAAAGGATATGGTTGTACTTTGTTGGCAAGTTTACTTTAGAAAATGTACAGGTTTTAAAATGTTAACTGCTGCTACAGCATTCTTTACAATTCACAAACAGACATTTATATGAAGAAACATCATGTACAATAGAGAAAGGGGTGATGAATAAATAAATGCAGATAAAAATGATATTTGCAAACAGAATTTTGTGAACACAAGGATATCTATGCTCTGTAGGAGTTATAGGTTTTGATAGAAATCCAAATAAATAAATCAATAAATACATAATAATAATAATAATAATAATAATACATTTCATTCATTCTGTGCTTTTCATAGACCCAAAGCAGTGGATGCAGACAATTGTTCAAACATGCCCTATAGTGTAGTAATTTTTCTGTTTAATTTCTAAGTGTAACACATCTGAATCAGAGTATTTCCACGATAAATTATTTTCATTTTGCAGTTTGATGTGGCACATACAGTTTCATTGACCACATTCTCTTGAGATGGTAAGATGAAGAAACACAGGGCCAAGTTGCATTAAATAATTTAGGAAAGTTTGGATAGCATTGCTTTGGAATAGAGCTAGTTTATTTAGTGTGAGCTACGATAGGCGATATTGGTAGTTGTAACTTGGCCACATTTTGATATCAAGACTTTTAAAGGCAGGCCTAGTTTTTGCAAGTTGGAATTAAGAACTTATGGACAGCGCTATATAGGCCATGCATGAGTAACTTGGCTTTTTTTTACGTCGTAGACGTTTTTGATCTGATATCACTTCTTTTTTATAGCTAACTAATGATGAATAATGCATGAAGATAAACACGGAGAGAGACATGCATTCCAAAGAAATGTATGCAGACATTTGCTTAACCATAACGCCCTCTATTGACAAGAATGAGAACAGTTATCCTATTACAGACAGCACACAATTACATTAAAAGAGTTTGTAGATGAGCAGTATTTAATGTGTAATGAAATACAATGAACAGCACCACCTGAGCTATGGATCATGAAGAAGCATGTAAATTAATGAACCAAGTCTACATGGAGACATACATGCACAATGGGGTACGCAAACACATTCTAGATGAAAGACATACAGCCTAAATAGCTAGTACAGCCTAAATAGTTTGCATCAGTAAAATATGGAAATACAGTTTTAAAATAGGGCTATTAGTATTCTATAGAAAATGAAATACATTTAACATTAGGCTATTCAACACTGGATTGCCGGATGCGTAACTCCAACCTTCCATGTGTGGGCTACGAGCTAGCTAGTGAGTTTCTGCACAGCAGAGTTTTTTTCCGGTAGTGTAGAACGTTACCTGCGGGAAATGTTTTGGTACCGGACAGGTAGGTTTAGTTTCGTTTTCTGTAGTGCAATGAATGTAGGCTATAATGCATGTTGATTCCCTTCGTAGTAGCCTAGCTTGTTGCTGCTTCCTGATGAGAAGCAGGAAGTAACGTTGGCGAACAAGCTTAATTGGACAACGCATATTTCCCAGGAATCTTAGCCAGAAAGAAAACAGTAGATACTACTAAGAAAGTACATACCAGAGATTATTCTTCTTCTTCTTATTATTATTATAATAATTAAAAGTGTTTGCAGTAAGCTACATTATCAGCAGAGTAGTGTAGACTAGAGCCACATTCAGAGGCTATCTATTTATTTATAAGTGACTAACCATGAATCAGATATGTTTGGGGAATTGGCGGTTTATAAATCCGATCGCTTAAAGGCTTTCAGCTTAAAAGAGGCTATCCTCAATTCTTAATGTAGACTGTTATTGTCAATTCTTAATTTTCCTAGTAGTTAATTTTATGGTGACCTTGTGTTATGTGTGAAAAGGATAAAGTGAACAGAGCAGAATTGAAGAAATTAATGAATAAAGAAATGTTGGCCGAGGCAAGGGGTTTTCACAGTCAGTCAGTCATGACCGCCAGAGCAGAGCGTAACACCCTCCCCAAACCAGAGAAAAGCGAGCGTCTGGTTTGGGGAGGGTGTGATATAATACAAGTGAAACATTGAACAGTTAATATTGTAAACCTGTTTTGCCTTTGCAAAAAAAATACGTTAATGTGTCAATGTGAAAATAATAACAGTCTAAGAAATTAAAAGAACTTAACAGTTGCACATTGTTTTTGTGGAAAATGCACATGTGCCCTGGTGGGCTCAAGCCCACTATCCACTGTGTGATAAACTGCGGTTTTAACCACTAAGCCACAATAGCTTCTTGGAAAACATGAAGCCATTAGCTACATTAACATTAAAAAACATTAGTATAATGAGCAGGTATAGGGACCATACGCTCAAATAATAATTCTCCCCATTGGATAACATCGCGACAGAGGCAGGCAGTTTGGCAGGAAAATGGGAAGAAGAAGAAGCGGAAAAGGAAGGAGAAAAACGGCAAAATAACCCAAGTTTGGGGCTTTATTGTGTGGATGTGTGAAGTTGTATCTGAATGCTGTGTGGTTACATTAGGTCAGAACATACAGAAGTTAATGTTTTAAGGGTTGAGGGTCTATGGTCATTGTGGTTACTTCTGTAGGAAACCCTGAAAGTGTCAAACTCTCGGTGCTGTATAGGTATGGGGCATGCCCCGCCAAGCCGTAACTTGGCGGATGGCATACCTGCCATCCCAATTATTGCCTAAGATACAGTGACTTACTTTGTTCAAAATGTTACATGGGGAGAATACAAGTCCATCTATGAAGTAATCCTCACTATGTAGATGGGAGCTTGCTGTTGTTAATTAGCTGTATTCATAGTCTATCTGTATGTGAAAATATGATGCACAATATTTGCTTTCCCCTATCAATGTTCAGCATAATTCTGATCCCAAAGCACAACGAGGGGTTTTCATTTGTTTTTATGACTCTCTTTACAAGCATTTCATTTAAATATAATTGACTTCATGGGCACAAATTAAACAGAAAATGTCCTTAATTTTGATTCACTCATTGAATGAAAGCACTTTTTAGTTTATTTCATTTATGCGAACACAATTTTGCAAGATCCGAGACCGTGGGGCTCATCCACGCACCACAGCAAGGTGCCATAACCAAATGAGCCACCCTGCAGCCCACACACGTTTGTTTTTAAGGCAAACTTAAGACCACATGGTGCATTCATCTGGGCCATTGTCACCTGATCTTTGGATCTGTATCTGGTTTCATTTCCGAGACGCAAAGGCCGGCAGTGCAGTGTCATCTTCAGGGAAATGGGTTTGGAAAGGTTGTGCGTCTGATTCTATTGCTAAATGCCCTATATTGTAATGTACTGTAAGAGAGATGTGACATCATGAGGCTGAAGTAGGGAAATACACTGAATTGGCTCCTGGTGCTGGAATGAGTGCAGCCTAGCAGAGCCACAGCCAGCAAACATCACGTCCCTACCATCCCCAGTTGCCATGGATACACATCTCCCTGTAGCTCGGACACCGCTTAACACAGAACAGCAGGTAATGTGCTACCCAATAATTATCTATCACAAATACTGCCAGTCCTGGGGGAGAAGAATGAACAATGGTAGAACAATGTGCCATTTCACTTTCAGCGCTCATAAATGTGTGTTTAAAAGTCTCCTTCCGGAGCTTTTACGACAATAATTTGCATCTGATGATAATAATAATAATAATAATAATAATAATAATAAATAATAATAATAATAATAAACAACAACAATAATACATTGATGTATTTATGACTAAAAAGCATACAACACATTCAGCTCAGTGTCAGAAACAGTATTTGTTCATCCTCATTGTACTCACGTGATGACCTCATAAGGATGATGACCTCACAAGGGGGACCCTTGCTGCTGGCTGCCTATGGACTATGACCAGAAAAAGAAGGACTGGACAATGACGTTACCGTCTACCCATGATTCTTTGCGATTTGAGGAAGTAAATAACCAATGGGACCAGCGCCGGAGACTTTAATGAATGGGAGTGGATGCTGGTGACAGCTCCACAAAGGTTTTAAATCGAGGTCTACGTCTTTATGTTTTGGTTTTATTGTGTAATACTGGTCAAAATAAAATTACAGAAATAGAACATACTCTACGATGGCCTTTTTTAAAATCATGTCAGGCATTTGTGAGTTTTGGTAGTTTTCATATGGCTATTTTGTTGTAAGCGAACGTTGATGTCATTGTAGCCATCTGTTAGCTTGATATAGCGTTCTATTCACGTGAATTTGCTGTTTGTATAAACCGTTGGAAATTGACAGTTGATTTGCAATATTATATTTAATATTTATAGGCTAGCTAACCTTAGCTATCACAATTGTGCTAACTTTTGTGAATAGCTACCTAGCTAACGTTGTCATTAAATTTTTTTACCGTGAAAAATCCCCGACCTGTTTACATTCTCGGACAGATGTTCGGGAAATCTGTTACACGATGATAATGATAGCTAATGGCGATGATAACTTTGGGACTAAACCGGCCACTTTTTAGTTAATAAAACTCAAAAGTAACGTTAAGCTAACTTAGATATCAAGTGAGCACTAGTAGGCCTACTAGTTCACTATTTTTCATTCTTCTGTAAGGGGCTGCACCACCAAAATGCACTTCAAGAAGGCATACTTCAGCTTATACTAAAATAAATTAAAAAAACAATAATAAAAAAATACTTAAGTTTATAGCCTACTTGCTGAAAATTTTTTTAGGCTAACGTTAACAGTAGTCATAGTAAGCCACTTATGCTCACTGGATATCTTAGTTAGCTTACTTTTGAGTTGTATTAGCTAACAGTTGTCTGTTTAGTCCTCACGTTACCATAGCCATACGTGTAGCCTACAGTTTTTTTTTTTTTTTTTTAAAGGGTTTCCGCGTTGTTGGTTTTGAAAGCTCCGCGCTATGATGCAACTTTGGCAAAACCCTGCAGCAACAGCATAGCCTTTTTATTTTCTTTCTTTTTTGTTTTCAAAGAGGGTAGGCTATTTCACGATATAATTGCTGATTTGAGGCGAAAGTGCCGCCGTGGTAACAGACTTCCCTAACATCCGTCCGACAATGTAAACAAGAATCTAACGTTAGGGGATTTTCCATGGTAAGAAGAAATTGTATGACAACGTTAGCTAACACGTTAGTCGCTACTATAACGTTAACTTAGTTAAATGTCCAGCACCTCTGTGGTCTGGTAGGGGGAAAACAACGTTTTGCTTCCAAAAATCCTAAAAGAGGGCCCAAGAATGGGTAAGGGCAATTCGACAAGTCTCATGTCAGCACTGCTGCACGGCCAGACGCGCTGATAATAATACTCTCGGCGTAGGCTCACTAGGCTGCTGGTCCCATTGTTAGAAAGAACGCTGAACTTCCGCATTGTGATGTCGTCATTGTCCAGTCCTTCTTTTTCTGGTCATAGCCTATAGACCCATTTCTTGTTTATAAACAAAAGAGGATGCGCGCGCAACCCTGGGGCAAAAAGTGTTTCGCCTTGGCAGGCTATCATACTGCGGTGGACTTGATCATCAACGATTTAACGGACTAAGTGCATCTACTTTTGTTTCTGGTTCTTTAATTTCACTTTCATCTGGGCACAGCGATACAAATTATAGCTAGCGTTAGTCTTATTACAACTTTTCTGTAACATTTTTTGTTATAACGTTACCTTAAGCTGGCATATTTTGCTATAGCTTATTTACCTTATAAATGGGTGTAAGCTAACCGTCTTTACTGTCAATGTTTGACAGCGACAAGTTAAATTATTTCTTAATGTTAGTCCAATTCAATAACTCGGACATCATAGGATACACCACATTCTCAATTTTTAAAAATGAGTCTAACGTTAGTCTGTTTATATAGCCTAGTGTAACTTCTGTTAATGCTGTTATTAACGTGTTTGGCCAGATAGGATGACACATAGCGTGTCTAGCAGCTACGCTACTTAACACACACAAAGGGTGGAGCAGCTGACAACTATTGTGTCAGTAAATTGTCTGTGTGATGATGTGTTGATAACTTAATGTGTATCTATAGCCACAACAGAAAAGGCACCAGTAGGCTACCACCAGCGTTTTCTTCTGTAATGGTGAGCTAGCTTGCGTAGCCTATCGAACCCTGTTATGCGGCGAAAAACTGAAACTTTTGTGAACAACAAAGCTACGGCACATAATGTTACTATTGAACATATTATATTTATTAGATTAAAAAAACAATAAGATAAATTTTAAGCCAATAAACATGTAAGTTAGACGTGACCGGTAGGGGAGCCGATTATCGGGTGGCTCTTGTAGTGCATAAAGAAGCTCAAGATTTTTTGTTGTTTTAATAATCAATTATTAGTTTATTTAATCAATAAATATACCTTTTGAATCCCCGATATGTTGGTAAGATGCCTGGCTAACTGAATTGTTTACATGGCAGTCCATTTGTCCATCTCATTGGATTTATTATTTCACCTCCCGCGCCCTCGAGTGGACATATAAAAAATGGCACTTCTTCATTAATTGATTACAATGAATTCGAATTTAAGAAAACAACAACAACACACATTTTGCTAATATTGTGAATGTGATAACGTTATAGACATAGCTACTGGTTTTCTTTTTTTACCATTGGCAAATCAGCTCTCGAGGAAGTTCAAATATGGTTGAACACGGGCGTGCCAGATAATGGGCGCTATCTAGCTACGTTTCTTAACGTTATCCATCTTCTTTTATCCAAGTGTTGGTGGAAAGTTGCTTTTTTCGGGAAATACGGTGGATATAAGCTGGTTACTTCTTTAGATTTTACAAAATTAACATTGGCAATCTAGCAGTTAGCAAATGTTAACAAACTAATGTTCATGAGAGATACAGACAGTAACATTACAGTGGCTAGCTAACGCTAATCTAGACACAGACAGACCACATGCCCCCGGTTCACAAATCACAGGGTATTCAAAAAAAGAATTAAGGTGACCAAGACACACCTCAGCTCATCTACGCTGGCAAACTAACATTACGGTTAGTCCACCCCAATTAGATAGCACGCTAAAGTAAATAATGCACAGCGCCTGTTGTTAAACCGTGTACAGGTAGCTAACTAGCAATAACAGCAGCTCGGTGATAAATATCGACCTGTCTTGACGACATGAACATATAACCATGCATGCAGCAAGACCTTTTACTTTTTATATCTCATGGCCAACTCGCTAAAATGGTAGGTGTCCATTTCTACATTGTTAGCTCATTAATTACCAAGCCATTATGCTAGGTTCGCTGTCACTTGCATAACTTAGTATTAAATTCTAACGTCATTTGATATTGGGTCAAAATAGTCTCACGTAATTTTATATTGGGTCAAAATAGTCTCGCGTATGTTCTCTGTCATGGTTAGCCCACCTAACGTTACTCCATTTGCTTCAAAACCACAGCTATACGGTCAGCTGTTCATTCAATTGAGTGCCTAATTCATATGATGAGGTGGCAGCATAACATAGCCTACTTCATGACATTTACTAAATTGAATAAATATTACACATATTTACACCAAACTGATTAGCTATCTCAGTGTTGATGTAACTAAGATATTCGATGTCAAACAAGTGTCTTTCATCATCCATTTCAGCTTCTACAATTACAGGTTGATGTTGATTTCTTTTGCAATATTGAATATTCTGCCCCAGTGTTGCTTGCGCACCTCTACTGTGACGTTGGTGAGAAACCGGTCTATGGAGGGCATGTGTTCTGTTACCATGACGCCCATGTGACAGCCATCTCCATGGCTCTGGCAAAACCCAGCTCCAGGCCCACACTGTGACGCAGTTTCAGTGTCACATCTGCGTCAAACTTGAGTCACACCTTGCCTCCATAGCAACCAGAGATGTAAAATCCAGGGGTCAGAAAGTAAAAGTCCCACCATGCGTTTCTTCCACCCATGAACTCAGCCAGCTGATTTAACTAATTAGTTCTACCTACTGGCTGAAGAATTGTGCCAATTGGCAAATCCAGGTGATTGGAAGAAAATACTGGGGACGACTTTTACTTTCTGAACCCGGATTTTACACCTCTGATGGCAACACATACCTTCGTACTGGACCTGTCACCTGGACCATAGACTGCAGGTGGAAGTCTGTTCCAGCTACGATTGGGGAATGCTGAAACCTTTTTTTTTTTTTTTACCCATTTGGAAATATTTGTTTTTGACTGTGCTTTTATGCAAGTGAAAGTGACTGGCTGAATTGTGACTGCATTTTTGATTTGCAGGTTGCTGTTTTACAAGGTTAAGAGCCCAGTGTTAGTATTAGGGTTGTATTTGTTAAATCAATAACATTCATACATCATTCAAATGTTTGGCATGTCCCTCACAGATCTCCGTAATTACATAAAAATCGATGCAAGACAGAAGCCTCTTTGTACAAAGTGTGCTTACATATCTTTAAAATGAGATTGACACCAACAGAAAATTACATGGGACTTTTAAGTGAGATAACTAAGTATCACAAATTGTAACATTTAATTGCCTGCGATAAAAATATCACCATCTCCGTAGGCATTAATTGCCCTGCCAATATTCAGTGAACAGCTTCCAGGACATCATTAGCTGTGATAGAACACAAACTGCATTCTTTTAATTTACCTTGTGTCTATGCCAAGCTTGTGATTGCTCTCTTTGTCAGCATTAGTGGGTATCAGCACTAGTTAGACTTAGCTATACATACTTTATGAATTGTACGGAATATTTTCAGGAATCATTATAGCCTTCAACTACATAGAGCAAATGGTTATTTTGCTAAATGCACAACAGCAGCTGATTGGTTGCATATGCTGGCCAGCAGAGTGAAAGAGTGAAGTGTTTAGCATTCAAGGCATGGTTCAGAAAAGCAGAGGCATCTGGGAGATACTTAATTAGGCAAATGCTGCTCATACAGGAGCCATTCGTTATGGAACGTGAAAGATTTGTAGGTGATGTTCTGATAGGCAGTAAAACTTCCCCTATAAACCACTACACCCTGTATGCATGGAACTGCGGTGCGTGTGTGTGCGTATGGGAGAACATCATGAGTAACTATGGACTACATTCAATCAACATTTGTCCAATCAACTTTGATGTCCCCCCCCCCGTCCCCCCCCGTCCCCCTCTTTCACAATCACAGTAATTTGCAATAGTTGCTCTCACCACACTCAGTTTTAAAGCAAATAAAGTCTTTGCCATTCATCCTCACAGGATCCTGGTAAAAATAATGAACTAAAATAACAACATAAAAATAAACAAAAAACACCACGATAGCTTTTCAGCTCAATTCTTTCATTTCATTAATCTTGCTCTCTCTGTCACATTCTCTTGGTGTGCAGATTCCAGTCTCACACACCTACTGTGGGAAGAAGCATTTTTCAGCCCTGCACTACGCTGATTGGTTAACACAACCCAGGTGTGTGTACCCACTTAACCAGTAGGCATGGCCCCAGATTCCCCCGATTCCCTCTCCCAGGCTGAGTCCTGACACAAGTTATTATAGCTGTAAATATAAATCTGAACAAAAACGTCTACATTAAATAATTTAGGAAAGTTTGGATAGCATTGCTTTGGAATAGAGCTAGTTTATTTAGTGTGAGCTACAATAGGCAATATTGTTAGTTGTAACTTGGCCACATTTTGATATCAATACTTTTAAAGGCAGGCCTAGTTTTTGCAAGTTGGAATTAAGGACTTATAGACAGCGCTCTGTAGGCTATGCGTGAGTAACTTGGCTCTTTTTTTTACATCAGAGACGTTTTTGTTCAGATATCACTTATTTTTGGTAGCTAACTAATGATGAACAATGCATGAAGATAATGACATCGAGAGAGAATAGTACATGCATTCCAAATAAATGCATGCAGACATTCGCGTAACCATAACGCCCTCTACTGACGAGAATGATAACATTTCTCCTATTTGCGATAGCCCACAATTACAGTACCAGTCAAAAGTTTGGACACACCTACTCATAGAAGGCTTTTTCCCCGTTATTTTTACTGTTTTCCACATTTTGGAATAGTAAAGACATCAAAACTATGAGATAACACAATGCAGTAGATATGGATGGATCACTTGAAGGGTTGTTTCTCCTGACAAATTTTCCTATTGACCTCTATGGAAAAATAAGTCAGGAGAAGAAACCCTTCAAGTTATCCATCCACATCTACTGTATTTCTGGCAGCAGAGTGATGGTTTAAGGCTTGTTTGATACGTCAGACCCTTGATGACTTAGAGCAATTTAGCCAACCATGTGTTCCGCACTGTTCCAGTGTAATTTAAAGCTAAATCTAGTCCCACCCCCCAATTCCCATAGAGATCCATTCAAATGCAGAGGTTATAGTATCGCTTCTAAGAGTACCTGGAAATAAGATATCAGGAGTCTTTTGATATCCTTTTATACAGTCATGATGGCATCACCTTTTTACCTGTGGAATATCTGTTTACCACAGAAGTTGTTTGAGAGAATGGCAAGAATGTGCAAAGCCGTTATCAAGGCAAAGGGTGGCTACTTTGAAGAATCTAAAATATAAGACTTTTTTTATTTGTTTAACCCTTTTTTGGTTTTTGCATAATTTAATTTGTGTTATCATAGTTTTGATGTCTTTACTATTCCAAAATGTGGAAAACAGTAAAAATAACGGAAAAAAACCTATGAGTAGGTGTGTCCAAACTTTTGACTGGTACTGTATATTAAAAGAGTTTGTAGATGAGCTGTATTTCATGTCTAATGAAATACAATGAACAGCACCACCTGAACTATGGATCATGAAGAAGCATGTAAATTAATTAACCAAGTCTATATGGAGACATGCATGCACAATAGGCTAGACGCAAACACATTGTATCTGAAATAAATACATACAGCCTAAAATATGGAAATACAGTTGTAAAACAGGCGTATTAGTATTCTATAGAAATAACGTTAAGCTATTCTACACTAGCTTGTCGGATGCGTAACTCCAAGCTTCCATGTGTGGGCTACGAGCTGCCGAACTTCATAAGCACTGCATAATACCTTCGCGGTTTTTTTTTTTTTTTTTTTTTCGGTAGTGTAGTTGTCTGTGGGAAATCTTTTGGTACCAGACCATGTAGCTAGGTTTAGTTTAGTTTTCTGTAGTGCAATGGATGTAAGGCATGTTGATTCGCTTCGTAGTAGCCTAGCTTGTACCTGCTTCCTGACTAGCAGCTGACTGACGTTTCTCTGGCAAAACTAACGTTGGCTAACAAGCTTAATTGACCAATGCATATTTCCCAGGAATCTTAGCCAACAAGAAAACAATAGATACTACTAAGAAAGTAGCCTACCAGAGATTATTCTTCTGATTATAATTATAATTAAAAGTGTTTGCAGTAAGTTACATTTGTCTGCAGAGTACCGTAGACTAGAGCAATGTTCGGAGGCTATAGCAATTTTTTTAAAGTGACTAACCATGAATCATATATGTTTAGGGAATTGGAGGTTTATAAATCCGATGTCTTAAGGGATTGCAGCTTATAGTAGGCTATCGTCAATTCTTAATGTATTATCGTAAATTCTTAATTTTCCTAGTAGTTAATTTTATGGTGACATTGTGTTCTGTGTGAAAAGGATAAACTGAACAGAGCTAAAGTGAAGAAATTAATGAAGACATAATAAAGAAATGTTGGCCGAGGCGAGCGTTGAAGGTTCGGTTTCCACAGAGTCAGACATGACCGCAGTGGAAGAGGACAGCAGGCTCCACACAGACAAATTTTTTTGTCTGCATTTGTGTAAGATTAAAACATGTAGCCAATGGCACAGTTATTTATAGGATTCATTTTTTACATTAATGCAAGAACACGATGTTAACCAGATGATATTCTGCGTTGAAACTTTTTTCTTTGCTTGACAAATGGCAATGGGATGCCTGTTCCCATAACGGTAACTAGCCCATTGCATTACTGTTTGCAGTAAGCTACATTGTCTGCAAAGTAGCGTAGACTAGAGAAATGTTCGGAGGCTATAGTATTTTTTTTAAAGTGACTAACCATGAATCAGATATGTTTGGGGAATTGGAAGTTTATAAATCCAATGTCTTAAGGGATTACAGCTTATAGTAGGTTATCGTCGATTCTTAATGTATTATCATAAATTCTTAATTTTCCTAGTAGTTCATTTTATGGTGACATTGTGTTATGTGTGAAAAGGATAAAGTGAACAGAGCTGAAGTGAAGAAATTAATGAATAAAGAAATGTTGGCCGAGGCAAGGGTACGTTGAGGTTCGGACTTCAGTCAGTCATGACCGCAAGAGCAGAGCGTAACACCCTCCCCAAACCAGACAAGAGTGAGCGTCCAGTTTGGGGAGGGTGTGATATAGTGCAAGTGAAATACAAGTGAAACATTGAACAGTTAATATTGGAAACCTCTTTTGCCTTTGCAATAAAAATATGTTAATGTGTTAATGTGAAAATAATAACAGTATAATAAATGAAAAGTACTTAACAGTTGCACATTGTTTGTGTGGAAAATAAGCATGTGCCCTGCTGGGCTCAAACCCACAATCCTCTGTGTCAGAGACAGCAACTCTGACCATTAAGCCACAGTAGCTTCTTGGAAAGAGTGAAGCCATTAGCTATATTGACATTAAAAAAAAATTAGTATGAAGCGTTATTATTGGGCGATAAGCTTGATGAGCAGGTATGCGGACCATACCATCAAAGAATAATTCTCCCCATTGGATAACATTGCGACGGAGGCAGGCAGTTTGGCAGGAAAAATAGGAAGAAGAAGGAGAAAAACGGCAAAATAACCCAAGTTTGGGGCTTTATTGTGTGGATGTGTGACGTTGTATCTTAATGCTGTGTGGTTACATGAGGTCAGAACATACAGAAGTTAATGTTTTTAAGGGTTTTAAAGTTCTATGGTAATTGTGGTTACTTCTGTAGGAAACCTTGAAAAGTGCCAAACTCTCGGTGCTGTATAGGTATGGGGCATGCCCCGCCAAGCCGTAACTTGGCGGATGGCATACCTGCCATCCCAATATTAAATAAAATTACAAAGTTTTATCAACCCTGTGTTGATATGTAGTGCATTATGAAGAAATGTTGCCATAGTAATGTATTACGGAATAGAGATTATTTTAAATTATTTTATAGTTATGGAGAGGGGTAATTCTAAAAAGGAAATGATGGAATGCCTATATGTATAATAAATGACACAGCCTAAGGTGTGTCATCATGTCTTACTGCTGATTCAGCTCAAATGAAAGACCTCACCACACACCCCAAAACGAAAGTTACCTTAAGTTAACCTTGATCAATGATTTATTAGGCTATCTAATTAGGCAGTGCACTGAGTGGCTTCAATTTACATTTATTGATTAGATGATCAGTCTGTGGTAATAGATTCTGTCAGCGGATTTAAAATTTTGTGGTTTGGGTAAACTTGTATTTCACAACAAATGCTGCGGATCTCTGGAGAATTCTGGATTTCATGGTTCATGGATTTTATGTTCACAGCTGTGAATTAGCTACGGCTAATTATGCTTCATTTTTTTCATTCAATATGAGCTTTTCCTCAATTAATCCTTACTAAATGCTAATGTTGTTGTTGAAGTGATTGTGCTAATAAAATGTTCAAATGTGTTTGACCTTTTATATATATATATATATACTGTATATATATAAAGTTATATATATAACTCATAAATCACACCATGAATAAAACACTTCCAAAGCTGTAAAACACTTTTCCTTAGCCATGATGTTTACACCAAAAAAAACAAGGAAAAAAAAAATGGAAATAGACTCGCAATCTAAAAATGAATGTAGCCGCCGAGAGGCCTGACTCCTAGGTCCAGTGGCTCTGAGCAGACCCGGTTTCCGAGCGCTGCGGCTGAACTCAGCGCTGACCTTTCAACATGTGCTCCTTGAACCTGCGCTGCTCTCCCATCCTCCCGGATGCCAGGCCTTGGCAGGGCCCAACACTCACACAATAGCAGCAGGGAAGGGTTGTGAAAAACACAGGCGTCCACATGGATTTCACATCACACAGCTCAGAGGAAAGGCAGGCAATCAGTCTGTTAGAGTTACGCATTTAGGCACAGAACATCTTTCTGACACGTTTTGAAAATTATTACAAAACATTGTTTTTTAAATTATAAATTATGGATTTGATTTGATTGTTGGTGATATGTACATCTTGTGACTCGTTTAAAAGAGAGAGTTTAAAGTGTGACTTTCAAATGTGGTTTTTCTTACAGGAATGAAAAACAAAGTTTAAGTCACTCATGCAGAGATTAGTGTTTCCTCCTCTGCCTTTGACGAGTGATGATTTGCCTTGGTTTGGCTGGATTTCAAAAAAACTTGGTCTTCTGTGCAAATGTTTGCTTACTCAGAGTTTCCTTCTGCTGTGCAGAAAAGTATAGGACTATAAAATACTGGCATGAATACAGAAAAAAAAACAACAGAAATTTTCCATTTGACAGGACTAAATCATTATGAGATGCTATTTCCCAGAGAATTGGGTGTTGGATTAGATTTGGGATTTTATGAGTGTGACTGTTAAATGTTAAAGGGTGGGAGTGGGGGGGGGGGGGGGGGGGGGGGGGGCAGTGAGATCCAGCAGTGCTTGCAGTAGCTATGTACATTACACAACAGTTTCATTAGCAGTGATATTTTGATTAGTGTGATATTACTAACCTGCTATGCAAACGGAAGTGTTTTGCAGAAAAAAATGTGTATAGGTTGGTTCTGGACAGGAAGGTTGCTTTTGAAAGCGGGTGTGTGGTCAAACAAAGGGATTGCGAATGCCACATCCCAGAGTATGCCCTCCACTGGCCAGGATTGACAGCCACCCCAGGGGGTAATTGGAAGGGAAGTTAATTTGGATGTGTTGCATCTGCGGATCGCATTTGCGCAATGTACAAGGACTAATTCTTGGTTCCGCATGTTAAATGAAACTGTACAAAGTCAAATGCATCCGTATCCCCTGTGTACAGGGTTGATTTGTAGGAGACATAAAGATGCTTTATGTTTTATGATGATGTTCACCATTTGTCGAGTTCTTAAACTGAATCCTTGGGGTGACATTACTCTTAGTCTACAAACAGACACTTTACAGCTCACCAAGGAGATGTCCATGCAGTCTGAGAGCTTTAAACCTATAAACCAATCCTGCCCTCTCCAGACAGGATGCATCTCATGGGGGAAAAATCCTTTCTCAAAGAAAAAAGTAAACATTACAAAAAAATGTATCCAGCACTATTGTCTTTGGTTTCATTCATTAATGTAAAAGTTGCACAATAACCAATTTTGGATCAAAATCAAGTGAGTTTCCTAAGGTTTTAGGTTTCAATTCTTGAGCAGAAAAAAAGGAGAGAGAGGCAGCCCTTGAGGGACGGTCTGTGTGGGGCGGCCCGTGTGGAGCGGCCCGTGAGGAGCCCACAGCTGCTCCACACTGGGTTTCCTCCTCTTTATTTCCTCCTTCCTTTCCCACTATTAGGGCTGCAATGTTCAGCGCTTTTTTCGTGCCTGTCCCATTTTTACAGTACCTAATTACTCTCCGCGGTACAGCTCATTTATAATCCAGTGAGAAGAGAAAGGAGGAACCCCCACCCCACCCCACCCCCCAGCCATGTTACACAGAATCCACTGCTTGACTGAGCAGCCCTAGATCAATCTATAACAGAACAAGAAGCAATTACCCAAGGTTAAAAACCATGTAAAAACAACTATCATGACTGTGGGCCTTTGCTGATTAGTATTCATTACTGCTTCTGCTTTTTACTAGAATTGGACATGCACAGAAAATTTTGACACGTGCCCAGTGGCTAACAGAAAAGATTGAGCACCACACCAAAATATGCTAACAGCTTGACTCAACACATCAGTCTGTTTATTGTTGTGAGATGTCTTCAGTGAAATGCAGTGGCCATGTCCTTGTGTGCGCAAAGAAGCCAGCCTCCCCTGGTAATGCCAGTTGAAGACCTGGGTGCTAAAAGTACTGAAGTCACATTTTTAGACAATTCAATTTGACCATAGAAACATGTTGTATTTGTTTAGCTAAGTCCACCCTATAAATATTGTTAACAGAAAAGGTGCCTAAGTCTCTTTTCTCCACTATGGAAACAACAAGTTATCATATTCTGGTACACAAGAAGTATTCGGATTAGATTTTCTCAAAATAGACATTTTGTGACTTCAGTACTTTTAGCACCAGGGTCTTCAATTGCGAATCAAAAAGCCACAAGCTTGCCGTGATTTTTGCGTTGTATATTTTATTGGATTTTGGACTGATGTTTTTTTCCTTGTTTCAGTAATAAATAGTATGAGAGGAGCAACATGGTAGTTTCCTTCTTGTAAAGCTGAACATATATGGGTCGATTTACTAAAGGTTTGCGTGTAGAAAAACACGTGTAAAACTGTTACCACCCGCAAAAAATCGTCCGAGGTGATCAAATAACGAGGTGTAAAGAGGATTGAGTGTGCAAAAATTGAAAGAAACATAGGGCCCTATCTTACACCCGGCGCTAAGCGGCGCTAACCCAAACGCAAGTGTCTTTGCTATCGTACACCCGGCGCATGGTTCATAATAACGCCTTGCGTTCACGTGCTTTAACTACCATGTATCCTTGCGCCCATTACAAGTGAACTGGGCGTGCTGGTCTTAAGATCAGGAGTGGCCAGGATTCTTTCTGGCGTATTGCTATCTTGAGCCAGCAGAAAGCGCTTGCGCTAGAACCACCACAAACCTGGTCTAAAGTCATATCGCAGTTCTTTACATGTTATTTTAACGGCGCATATAAGTACGTCTACATAGGTGTGCACAACGCGCGTAGCATCCTGTCTGTTACACACAGGGGCGCGCACAAGCATGACTAAAATATCTAGATCACAATGTGAAATATAATTATTGTGTAGGCTATGTCAAAAATGCATAATAATAAAAGGTTCCATAGGTCCACATACCTTTCCCTCAGTGAAGGTAAACAATGCCACATTACATTGTTCTCAGCCCACTCCATCAACATCCAGGCGATGTACAATGGTACGGGACAATGGCTATCCATTAAAAGGGAGCTGATAACACCTATATCAAGTCTAATGCGCAAATTGTCATTTACACCTAATACGTGAATTGTCATTCAACGGAAAGCTCGCGCACTGCAATAGACGGACATTTGAGTTTTGAAAATGCGCTTCAGATGTCATTACAATACAGCTCTGTATATCTAGGAATACAGCCTGTAAGTAAATAGAATGGTTTGTGACTGAAAAAAGTTCAAAACCTTGACCAGTGAATATTGCTTTTATTGTTTTTCAAATAGCCTAGGCTACAGCGGATTTGCTGTGTATAAGGTTTTTTTCGATAGCCTATGTTTAAAAAACGGAGATAAATGTCACCTTGTTAACTGAATTGTAACCTTAGCTATTCTTCATCCTTCATATTTTTTAAATTACAGTGACAAGGTTTCCATACCCTCAACTTATTAAAACCCCGCTGATTTCACCTGTTATTCCATAACTGAACAAAAGATTTTAAAGAGAACTAAGCGTCTAATTAGAAACGAAAACAAATTTGCAGCACGTTACAATTAATTCACAATTAATTTTAATACCATTATCTGCATGTGCGCTTTACAGAAGCAGGTCTGTTTCCCCTTTTGTAAATCGCACTTTTAACAGTCTTCCTGGGAAAGTGGATTGTTTTAAAGCATTACGCTACCAGTAAAACAGGTTGGTCACATTTCCATAAGCAGGACATTATAAAACAAGGGAAAATATGCGTGAACCTATGGGTTGCCAACCTGACAGCTTTATTGTATTTGTTGTCATCATTAAGGCAAAATAACGTTATTTATTTTATTAATCAAAATTAGAATGCAGGTAATGAACTTCGGATGAAGCTTGAACATGAGTTCATTGCTTCATTGCATAATCAAACGAAATTCGTTAAACAAGCAGGTTAATTTGGCGTTTTCTAAGGTGAGACGGAAGCCATTGGTAGCTTATTCTCAGCTGTTGCAGGTGCCTTTAACTAAATTTAACCGCATATATTTTGTAAAATAACAGCACTGTCGGGAATTACGGGGAACTCATAATGGTTTGTCCGAATAATATTTATCATATGCTACTATTGATCCATATAGCCTATTCCTTGATCGTACTAAACATGCACGAGCATGTCTGTTTCACCATCATATAAGCAATCCGCCAAGGTGGAAAAGCAGGCTTTTAAAGGGAATGGGATATGACATTTTGATTGGTTTATTGCATGTCACACCCAAGACACACCTATAATTAATGAAGAGACTAGGTTCAGCCCACTTGCATGCTGCGCCGTGCTTAGCGCCCAAAAAACACGCCGTTAAAATAGCAAAAGTGGACTTGGACACGCCCTAAATGGACTTTACACCATGCGCTTAGACCAAGCGCCAAGATAGAGCCCATAAATTTCTAATTTTTGCGGGTAAGCCTGAATTAATATGCAAAAATGGGCATCCCTACATTATTTTGTGAAATAGTGGGAGTTGGTCATGCAAATAGATCAAGTAAAGTGATTTACTAAACCCGAAAGGAAGTTTCAGAAAGGTATTTGCGGGTGCATTTTAGTACAAATGAAAAGCAGGTATTAAAAGCCACAGAATCGATAAAATGACGGCTGTCATTGTAGCAAGACAGTACGGGTGTGCTTGGAATATGCATGTAATGCACAGCCAGTCATTTAAGCCCTTCTCTAGCACCACCTTTTTTGAACACATGTCTGAAAATAAGATGGTTACTGTTCTTGAACCCCTTTGACTACAGGCATGATCCTGGGCTCTTCACCTTCATGAGTTGCTCCAGTGGTCAGAAACTGACCAACGAAGAATTAAGTTTTTTCTCTCTCCAGCTTATTAACTTACTTGTTTCGTTCATGGGGTGAGAGGGGCTATGGGGTGAGAGGGTAACTCCAGGCTTTCTGTGGTGTGGGTAGTGGCTATGGGGGAGAGGGTGACTCCAGGCTTTATGTGGTGAGGGTAGTGGCTATGGGGGAGAGGGTGACTCCAGGCTTTCTGTGGTGAGGGTAGTGGCTATGGGGGAGAGGGTGACTCCAGGCTTTCTGTGGTGAGGGTAGTGGCTATGGGGGAGAGGGTGACTCCAGGCTTTATGTGGTGAGGGTAGTGGCTATGGGGGAGAGGGTGACTCCAGGCTTTCTGTGGTGAGGGTAGTGGCTATGGGGGAGAGGGTGACTCCAGGCTTTATGTGGTGAGGGTAGTGGATATGGGGGAGAGGGTGACTCCAGGCTTTATGTGGTGAGGGTAGTGGCTATGGGGGAGAGGGTGACTCCAGGCCTTCTGTGGTGAGGGTAGTGGCTATGGGGGAGAGGGTGACTCCAGGCTTTATGTGGTGAGGGTAGTGGCTATGGGGGAGAGGGTGACTTCAGGCTTTCTGTGGTGAGGGTAGTGGCTATGGTGGAGAGGGTGACTCCAGGCCTTCTGTGGTGAGGGTAGTGGCTATGGGGGAGAGGGTGACTCCAGGCTTTCTGTGGTGAGGGTAGTGACTATGGGGGAGAGGGTGACTCCAGGCCTTCTGTGGTGAGGGTAGTGGCTATGGGGGAGAGGGTGACTCCAGGCTTTATGTGGTGAGGGTAGTGGCTATGGGGGAGAGGGTGACTCCAGGCTTTATGTGGTGAGGGTAGTGGCTATGGGGGAGAGGGTGACTCCAGGCTTTCTGTGGTGAGGGTAGTGGATATGGGGGAGAGGGTGACTCCAGGCCTTCTGTGGTGAGGGTAGTGGCTATGGGGGAGAGGGTGACTTCAGGCTTTCTGTGGTGAGGGTAGTGGCTATGGGGGAGAGGGTGACTCCAGGCTTTATGTGGTGAGGGTAGTGGCTATGGGGGAGAGGGTCACTCCAGGCTTTCTGTGGTGAGGGTAGTGGCTATGGGGGAGAGGGTGACTCCAGGCTTTCTGTGGTGAGGGTAGTGGCTATGGGGGAGAGGGTGACTCCAGGCTTTCTGTGGTGAGGGTAGTGGCTATGGGGGAGAGGGTGACTCCAGGCTTTCTGTGGTGAGGGTAGTGGCTATGGGGGAGAGGGTGACTCCAGGCTTTATGTGGTGAGGGTAGTGGCTATGGGGGAGAGGCTGACTCCAGGCTTTCTGTGGTGAGGGTAGTGGCTATGGGGGAGAGGGTGACTCCAGGCTTTCTGTGGTGAGGGTAGTGGCTATGGGGGAGAGGGTGACTCCAGGCTTTCTGTGGTGAGGGTAGTGGCTATGGGGGAGAGGGTGACTCCAGGCTTTATGTGGTGAGGGTAGTGGCTATGGGGGAGAGGGTGACTCCAGGCTTTCTGTGGTGAGGGTAGTGGCTATGGGGGAGAGGGTGACTCCAGGCTTTCTGTGGTGAGGTTAGTAACTATGGGGTGTGAGGGTGACTCCAGGCTTTCTGTGGTGAAGGTAGTGGCTATGGGGAGAGAGGGTGACTCCAGGCTGCTGGATGGCCTGGATGACCTTGCATAAGCATAAACGTTCCATGTGAAACTTCCTCTCTGTCTCACATCAACTGCTTCCTACACTGGGCTGCGGTTCTCAGAGGACAAGATTAGGAGGCATAAACGCAGACTGCCACCTCCTCGCACGCCATCTTAACATTATTTGCCCAAGGAAGTTTGTTTGAGGTGCCAGAAATGCAAGCATGGTGACTCTGTACCTCCCAGACAAGTATATCAGTGTCCTCTTGAGAAGATCGCTCTTGAAGGAGCCTCTTGTAACGTGCTTGCTCTTCGTTCATGAAGAAATTTGCGTTTGGCTATCCTGCTAACACAGTGGTTTTCTATGGAAAGAAAGGGGGCGATATGACTGGCAATAATGAAACCAAACCCTCACCAAACCAGTTACTTTATTCTTTTACAACTGAACTCACAAAATTGCCAAAAATGTAGTTTTACATGCCCTAATTCACCATTGCCTTGCATTACAACAATTGTGCCTTAACTGTGAAACTGGGGCCCATAATGTTTGTGACTGTAAGTGATGTCAAAATAAACCAAATGCCGATGTTGCCTAGGACCGCTACAGGTACTAGTGGTAATCCTGATGACATTTTAACAATAAATAATAAAATGTATTTCTAAAGCACCTTTCATACATGGAAATGCAGCTCAAGGTGTTGTACAATAAAGCACTAAAGAACACAACAATGAATGTTAAAATAAAACAAACTTGTGTTAGCTGATACACAAACATGAATATATTTAAAGAATTTTGTGGGGACAGGGTCAAGGGAGCAAGTAGCCGGCTTCATCTGTGAGATAGTAAGATAAGCGCACTCTCAGTAATCTTGGCAAAAAATATTCATATTGGCTGGGGGACCGTTTATTGGACAATCTGGTTCTACATTTCTGGGGTACTTATTATGCCAGATCTAATATTAGTAATTTTATCACTGTAGTATTTTGCACATTCCTCGCATTTTGCGACATAAGCCTGGAGTTATTCCCAGTTATTTTCTGAAATAATCTTTGAAAAGTGTGTTTGCCTTTCTATACATACAGCTTTATTGTAGGTTGCAATGGGATCTTTTAAGCTGACAAATAGGACAGTTTCTCCCAGGCATAGTTTGGCTGCGACACCTTTTGTAAATTTTCTCAGGAGCAACAATATAGACACTCATTAGATCACAGAACCTAGCAGCTGATGCGACATTTATTATTTCCTAAAGCTCTTATTTTACCGATATAGAACCTCTATCCTGTTTAATCCCACAAGAGCTTTAGTCATATTTTATTAGTCTATTTGGACAGTCCTTTAGTCATATTTTATTAGTCTATTTGGATCTATCTGTTAGTCCATTTCTGTGAGCATTCCTTTTGGGGTGTGTGCCCAAATCACTGTGTTTAATTTTTACATGTATAGGGGTTGGGCATTTTGGGCAATTTGTTTAGCAGTTTGTATGGGTCCATTGTCATCACCATTAGCCGCACCTGGTCTTATAAAATGGCTTCATAATCCTGGTCTGCTATATGACCATGCAGAACAAGCACTGGACCAAATTACTCCCATGAGATGGCCATTACAAATCCACCACCATGTTTTAACAGTTAGCAATAGATGTTGTGGGTTGAAGGCTTCCTTTGGCTTTCTCCAAATCCAAACCCATTCAGGTGTAGGGAAAAGAGTAAAAGACGACTCATCAGACTATATTACTTTTCTCCATTGCTTAGTGGTCCAGGTTTTGTGGTCTTTACACCAGGTTATGGATCTTTTTGCATTAGCCTTGGAGAGAACTGGATTCCAAATGGGAGCCTTGTCATGAAAACAAGCTTTATGAAGCTCATGATGTGCAGTTTTTGTTCAGACTGTGTCACAGAGGGGTGACACAGCGTCACATTCAGTTAGGGTCATTTTCTAGGCCATAATTTTGGAGTGTTTAGCAGTCTTTGTGATTGATACATCTTAAATTAGGGCACTGACTAATTGGTCTCTTTGGAAAGTGCTGATTGCCAGGCCACTGTCATACTGCTAATTAACTTTCAGCTTAATATGACTCATTCAACTGCCTTTGTAATTGTCATTTAGTTACTACTTACTTCAAAGTGATTTAGTTACTTCGAGTCCCATTTAATGTTGTATTTCTGTTATTTTGTCCAACCCCTCTATCTTTGGACTGTCTGTTTCTGTGGTAATACTGTGGTAACTGTCACTGCCCGCTTAATTTAAGATGGACGTTTTTGCACTGTAGCAACCCTTTCAAGATTTGGGTAAGTGTGCAGTATGTGGCTCATTAATTAAAATAATGTCACCAGAGTGTCATGGGTTTCCAGCGGGCTTTTGTTTTTTTTGCGGAGGTTGCCTCTCAGGGCTGCGAGAGGTCTCTTGCTGTTTTTTCCGCCTGCTTAAGCGGGACGCTCTCTCTCATCTGTGCTTTTGTGTAAGCTTTGTTTATGCTCTGGCCGGTAATTTTGGTATAGGACTTGGAAGACTGCACATCTTTTCTGTCTTTAAAGATATGCAGGAACTTCCTTAGATTTAGAGTTTAGGATTAGTTCTTTAGGACTTTCTTTTTCCTGTTTCTTTCTCCGACTAAGTTCTGTCCTCGGTTTTCTTTCAGTCCTCTTTGAGGCTGTAACCTTTGTTACCTTTTCCTCCTTGTTTTAGCTCATTTGTATTTTATTGAGCTGGAGCTGTTTTCTTTTACTTTCTGTCTTTCTGCTCGAGTCTTCGAGTCAGTATTCGCCCTCTTCTAGGTTGTTTTCTGTTGGCTTATATGCCGGGGTTATTTCCCCATTGTTTATTTTTCCTGTTTTGTTAGTGTATCCCATTTCCTTCCTCTAACTTGTGGTTATTCCACGTTTGTGGGTAGCTTTTAGATCCCCTTACGGTCGTGTCTGGTTCTCTGACCCCTTCCCCTCCCTCACACAGAGAAAAAAAAAAATGAGGAGCCAACTTCCAAATCCAAGGTTTCTTGGACATTTGTAATTAATGAATTGGAATTGCAAACTCTAAAAAGGTCAAATTGAAGAATATACAAACAGTGTAGGAGACCTGTACAACTGAGCCAGTCTATTCCCCTGTTGTTCAACACATGTGTTGAACAACAGGGGAATAGACTGGCTCAGTTGTACAGGTCTAACAGTGCACTAAACTAATATGTATTATATAAGCTTCAGTACTTGTAGTACTCATACTATTAGACTGAATGGAATCCCCCCCCTACAGGGGAAAATGCAGTCATACCGTATATTCCAGGAAGCGCAAAGCACTTTAACGGTTTCTGTTCCAGCTTGTCTGGGAATTAAAGATATGCTATCGTACAGCTACAGTATCATAGATGCCACTTAATTGCTATAATTAACCCACGCCGAACCACATATAAGCTGACCATGTGGTAATAACTCCAATCACATTCCAATTTTGACCATGTGGTAAAATCCATGTTCCATCTATAATCATGACATATGATGTATAAATTGTGCATTGATATTAAGTTTTAAAACCATAAAGGTATAGGCCTATTGATTATTATTATTAGGGCTATCATATTTTTGAAAATAGCCTATGTTTTCCCGGCAATCACCAAGTAGCCAATGAACTGCCCTTACAAGGCTACTTCCTGGACAGACAAAAATGCATTCACCCTTCATAACTGTACTTTTTTCATTTTTCTATGATTGTTTTTGTGTTTAATGCATGTATACAGAAGGTATGCAAAACTGTTTGAAATCTGAAGGAAATACCGGTGGGAAATTTTTGAAATTGAATAAAGATGCCATTTATTCACTATTTTGTTTTGTAGTAAAAACGAAAAAACAAAATAAGCAACTTGCGTCCATTTTTAGTTCTTCGGATGAAAACGAAAAACTAATTATATCGAACGTACTCGGACCGTTGAGACACGACAGCCGGCAGTTTTGCACTAGAAAGCATTGGAACCACTGTAACCAACCTTCCCGATTTGAGAACAATTCCAAAGATTCCACAAAACAAAACCCTGGTCAATTTGCCTCCAATGTCCTATGAATCTCATCCGTTGTCGTGACTCTCCGTGTTTATACATAACTACGTCCGGGTATCACACGAGCACATCAAACAAAAGTACTCCACAAAAACACAAGTAGCTTACACAAAGGACCGACTACAACACAGCGAAGTAGCCACCAACCAACACATAGCTTACTACTGAAATGTTCCCTCTGGAAACCACACCGAAATACAGCCAGATAAATAAGCACCCCTACAGCACGGCAACAATTATGACAAACTACAAAATATAGTAAGTGCTACATAGGCTAGCTACAAACGGGAACAAATGCCACAATACTACTTAAAAACTGAGCTTCAGCATGACAGCAACGCTGGCAACGTGCATGAAGTTAGCCACAGGGAAAATGACCCAACCTCAAGCTACAGAACGCTACCAAAACATATGCTTTTCGAAAATCCAGCAGAGGTGTCTGAAATTTCCAATCACAACTCAGGTGAACAGAGGGAAACTCGTTAGCATACTAAACAATTAAAGGGCTGCACTCACAAGGCAGCATAAGGACATAACACATGGGCATTTGGGGTACTTCAGTGGAGATGGGTTTTACACCTACAGTCATCTAGCACTGCCATATCTGTTATAATGAAATCAGATCAAAAACGTCTACAACGTAAAAAAAGCCAAGTTACTCACACATAGCCTACATAGCGCTGTCCATACGTTCTTAATTCCAACTTGCAAAAACTAGGCCTGCCTTTAAAAGTCTTGATATCAAAATGTGGCCAAGTTACAACTACCAATATTGCCTATCGTAGCTCACACTAAATAAACTAGCTCTATTCCAAAGCAATGCTATCCAAACTTTCCTAAATTATTTAATGCAACTTGGCCCTGTGTTTCTTCATCTTTGCATGTGAAGAGATTGTGCCTCATGGAACAACATATGATTTCAATTAATGTTTTTAACAGTTGATGAATAATTACACTCCAGAAAGGATATGGTTGTACTTTGTTGGCAAGTTTACTTTAGTTTACTTCAGGTTTTAAAATGTTAACTGCTGCTACAGCATTCTTTACAATTCACAAACAGACATTTATATGAAGAAACATCATGTACAATAGAGAAAGGGGTGATGAATAAATAAATGCAGATAAAAATGATGATGATATTTGCAAACAGAATTTTGTGAACACAAGGATATCTATGCTCTGTAGGACCACACAGGTTTTGATAGAAATCCAAATAAATAAATCAATAAATACATAATAATTATAATAATACATTTCATTCATTCTGCACTTTTCATAGACCCAAAGCAGTGGATGCAGACAATTGTTCAAACATGCCCTATAGTATAGTAATTTTTCTGTTTAATTTCTAAGTGTAACACATCTGAATCAGAGTATTTCCACTATAAATTATTTTCATTTTGCAGTTTGATGTGGCACATAAAGTTTCATTGACCACATTCTCTTGAGATGGTAAGATGAAGAAACACAGGGCCAAGTTGCATTAAATAATTTAGGAAAGTTTGGATAGCATTGCTTTGGAATAGAGCTAGTTTATTTAGTGTGAGCTACGATAGGCGATATTGGTAGTTGTAACTTGGCCACATTTTGATATCAAGACTTTAAAAGGCAGGCCTAGTTTTTGCAAGTTGGAATTAAGAACTTATGGACAGCGCTATGTAGGCTATGCGTGAGTAACTTGGCTTTTTTTTTACGTCGTAGACGTTTTTGATCTGATATCACTTCTTTTTTATAGCTAACTAATGATGAATAATGCATGAAGATAAACACGGAGAGAGACATGCATTCCAAAGAAATGTATGCAGACATTCGCTTAACCATAACGCCCTCTATTGACAAGAATGAGAACAGTTATCCTATTACAGCACACAATCACATTAAAAGAGTTTGTAGATGAGCAGTATTTAATGTGTAATGAAATACAATGAACAGCACCACCTGAGCTATGGATCGGATCATGAAGAAGCATGTAAATTAATGAACCAAGTCTACATGGAGACATACATGCACAATGGGGTACGCAAACACATTCTAGATGAAAGACATACAGCCTAAATAGCTAGTACACAGCCTAAATAGTTTGCATCAGTAAAATATGGAAATACAGTTTTAAAATAGGGCTATTAGTATTCTATAGAAAATTAAATACATTTAACGTTAGGCTATTCAACACTGGATTGCCGGATGCGTAACTTCAACCTTCCATGTGTGGGCTACGAGCTAGCGAGCGAGCTGAGTTCATAAGCACAGCAGTTAGGTTATTCAACACTGGATTGCCGGATGCGTAACTCCAACCTTCCATGTGTGGGCTACGAGCTAGCGAGCGAGCTAGTGAGTTTCTGCACAGCAGAGTTTTTTTCCGGTAGTGTAGAACGTTACCTGCGGGAAATGTTTTGGTACCGGACAGCTAGGTTTAGTTTCGTTTTCTGTAGTGCAATGAATGTAGGCTATAATGCATGTTGATTCGCTTCGTAGTAGCCTAGCTTGTTTCTGCTTCCTGACGAGAAGCAGGAAGTAACGTTGGCGAACAAGCTTAATTGGACAACGCATATTTCCCAGGAAGCCAGAAAGAAAACAGTAGATACTACTAAGAAAGTACATACCAGAGATTATTCTTCTTATTATTATTATTATTATTATTATTATAATTAAAGGTGTTTGCAGTAAGCTACATAGCACATTCGGAGGCTATCTATTTATTTATAAGTGACTAACCATGAATCAGATATGTTTGGGGAATTGGCGGTTTATAAATCCGATCGCTTAAAGGCTTGCAGCTTAAAAGAGGCTATCCTCAATTCTTAATGTAGGCTGTTATCGTCAATTGTTAATTTTCCTAGTAGTTAATTTTATGGTGACCTTGTGTTATGTGTGAAAATGATAAAGTGAACAGAGCTGAATTGAAGAAATTAATGAATAAAGAAATGTTGGCCGAGGCAAGGGGTTTTCACAGTCAGTCAGTCATGACCGGCCGCCAGAGCAGAGCGTAACACCCTCCCCAAACCAGACAAAAGCGAGCGTCTGGTTTGGGGAGGGTGTGATATAATAAAAGTGAAACATTGAACAGTTAATATTGTAAACCTGTTTTGCCTTTGCAAAAAAAATATGTTCATGTGTCAATGTGAAAACAATAACAGTCTAAGAAATGAAAAATGCACATTGTTTTTGTGGAAAATGCACATAATTACCCACTCTCTCTGTCCTAGTGTTAGTGATCCCCCACCCACTCTCTCTGTCCTAGTGTTAGTGATACCCACACCCATTCTCTCTGTCTCAGTGTTAGTGATCCCCCACCCACTCTCCCTGTCCTAGTGTTAGTGATACCCACACCCACTCTCTCTGTCCTAGTGTTAGTGATACCCACACCCACTCTCTCTGTCCTAGTGTTAGTGATACCCCCACCCACTCTCTCTGTCCTAGTGTTAGTGATACCCACACCCACTCTCTCTGTCCTAGTGTTAGTGATCCCCCACCCACTCTCTCTGTCCTAGTGTTAGTGATACCCACACCCACTCTCTCTGTCCTAGTGTTAGTGATACCCACACCCACTCTCTCTGTCTCAGTGTTAGTGATCCCCCACCCACTCTCCCTGTCCTAGTGTTAGTGATCCCCCACCCACTCTCTCTGTCCTAGTGTTAGTGATACCCCCACCCACTCTCTCTGTCCTAGTGTTAGTGATACCCACACCCACTCTCTCTGTCCTAGTGTTAGTGATACCCCCACCCACTCTCTCTGTCCTAGTGTTAGTGATACCCACACCCACTCTCTCTGTCCTAGTGTTAGTGATACCCCTACCCACTCTCTCTGTCCTAGTGTTAGTGATACCCCACCCACTCTCTCTGTCCTAGTGTTAGTGATACCCCCACCCACTCTCTCTGTCCTAGTGTTAGTGATACCCCCACCCACTCTCTCTGTCCTAGTGTTAGTGATACCCCACCCACTCTCTCTGTCCTAGTGTTAGTGATACCCCTACCCACTCTCTCTGTCCTAGTGTTAGTGATACCCCCACCCACTCTCTCTGTCCTAGTGTTAGTGATACCCCCACCCACTCTCTCTGTCCTAGTGTTAGTGATACCCCCACCCACTGTCTCTGTCCTAGTGTTAGTGATACCCCCACCCACTCTCTCTCTGTCCTAGTGTTAGTGATACCTCCACACACCCACTCTCTCTTTCCCAGTGTTAGTGATACCCCACCCACTCTCTCTGTCCTAGTGTTAGTGATACCCCCACCCACTCTCTCTGTCCTAGTGTTAGTGATCCCCCACCCACTCTCTCTGTCCTAGTGTTAGTGATACCCCACCCACTCTCTCTGTCCTAGTGTTAGTGATACCCCCACCCACTCTCTCTGTCCCAGTGTTAGTGATACCCCCACCCACTCTCTCTGTCCTAGTGTTAGTGATCCCCCACCCACTCTCTCTGTCCCAGTGTTAGTGATACCCCTACCCACTCTCTCTGTCCTAGTGTTAGTGATACCCCACCCACTCTCTCTGTCCTAGTGTTAGTGATACCCCCACCCACTCTCTCTGTCCTAGTGTTAGTGATACCCCCACCCACTCTCTCTGTCCTAGTGTTAGTGATACCCCACCCACTCTCTCTGTCCTAGTGTTAGTGATACCCCCACCCACTCTCTCTGTCCTAGTGTTAGTGATACCCCCACCCACTCTCTCTGTCCTAGTGTTAGTGATACCCCCACCCACTGTCTCTGTCCTAGTGTTAGTGATACCCCCACCCACTCTCTCTGTCCTAGTGTTAGTGATACCCCCACCCACTGTCTCTGTCCTAGTGTTAGTGATACCCCCACCCACTCTCTCTCTGTCCTAGTGTTAGTGATACCCCACCCACTCTCTCTGTCCTAGTGTTAGTGATACCCCACCCACTCTCTCTGTCCTAGTGTTAGTGATACCCCCACCCACTCTCTCTGTCCTAGTGTTAGTGATACCCCCACCCACTGTCTCTGTCCTAGTGTTAGTGATACCCCCACCCACTCTCTCTGTCCTAGTGTTAGTGATACCCCACCCACTCTCTCTGTCCTAGTGTTAGTGATACCCCCACCCACTCTCTCTGTCCTAGTGTTAGTGATCCCCCACCCACTCTCTCTGTCCTAGTGTTAGTGATACCCCACCCACTCTCTCTGTCCTAGTGTTAGTGATACCCCACCCACTCTCTCTGTCCTAGTGTTAGTGATACCCCCACCCACTGTCTCTGTCCTAGTGTTAGTGATACCCCCACCCACTCTCTCTGTCCTAGTGTTAGTGATACCCCACCCACTCTCTCTGTCCTAGTGTTAGTGATACCCCCACCCACTCTCTCTGTCCTAGTGTTAGTGATCCCCCACCCACTCTCTCTGTCCTAGTGTTAGTGATACCCCACCCACTCTCTCTGTCCTAGTGTTAGTGATACCCCACCCACTCTCTCTGTCCTAGTGTTAGTGATACCCCCACCCACTGTCTCTGTCCTAGTGTTAGTGATACCCCCACCCACTGTCTCTGTCCTAGTGTTAGTGATACCCCCACCCACTCTCTCTGTCCTAGTGTTAGTGATACCCCACCCACTCTCTCTGTCCCAGTGTTAGTGATACCCCCACCCACTCTCTCTGTCCTAGTGTTAGTGATCCCCCACCCACTCTCTCTGTCCCAGTGTTAGTGATCCCCTACCTACTCTCTCTGTCCCAGTGTTAGTGATACCCCACCCACTCTCTCTGTCCTAGTGTTAGTGATACCCCCACCCACTCTCTCTGTCCTAGTGTTAGTGATCCCCCACCCACTCTCTCTGTCCTAGTGTTAGTGATACCCCACCCACTCTCTCTGTCCTAGTGTTAGTGATACCCCCACCCACTCTCTCTGTCCCAGTGTTAGTGATACCCCTACCCACTCTCTCTGTCCTAGTGTTAGTGATCCCCCACCCACTCTCTCTGTCCCAGTGTTAGTGATCCCCTACCCACTCTCTCTGTCCTAGTGTTAGTGATACCCCACCCACTCTCTCTGTCCTAGTGTTAGTGATACCCCCACCCACTCTCTCTGTCCCAGTGTTAGTGATACCCCTACCCACTCTCTCTGTCCTAGTGTTAGTGATCCCCCACCCACTCTGTCCTAGTGTTAGTGATACCCCACCCACTCTCTCTGTCCTAGTGTTAGTGATCCCCCACCCACTCTCTCTGTCCTAGTGTTAGTGATACCCACACCCATTCTCTCTGTCCTAGTGTTAGTGATACCCCCACGCACCCACTCTCTCTGTCCTAGTGTTAGTGATACCCCCATGCACCCACTCTCTCTGTCCTAGTGTTAGTGATACCCCCACACACCCACTTTCTCTGGCCTAGTGTTAGTTAGCTCTATCCATAGAAGAATATACATAAAGCAGAATGTGTGTGTGGGGAGAAGACTGATCCTTAAAAAAAAAAATGAAAACACTAATTCTTCAACATCAAATGGGCCCTAAGATAACTAGGAAAGGAAATTTTCTATTAGTTTTTATGAAACCTACACAGCATCTGCCTCATGCGTAGATGAGGAACGTTGGACGCCATGGTGGCAATACAAATGGTAATTACTTCCATTATGCATATGGCACAAATGATTTAAGAGGGTGACTCAATAGGAACAGTATATGTGCCCATTAGAAAGCATCAGAGAGTGAGGCGCCAAAGTCCTTCACAATGAATATCAGACAAAAGGCCCTCGATCGGCCGAGTCTGTTCCTGATTCAAATATGACTCATTGCACTCATGTTGCGGAGGGGAATGAAAACTTTAGAAAAGTGAGAGCCTACGTGTGTTTTTGAGAGGCTCTTGCATAATCAGGCTGAACTCTGCAGCATGGTCATTGTTTATAGATAGGCCCCATACAGTCTATTCTGAACTCTGCAGCACGTCATTGTTTATAGATAGGCCCCATACAGTCTATTCTGACCTCTGCAGTGCGGTCATTGTTCATAGATAGGCCCCATACAGTCTATTCTGACCTCTGCAGTACGGTCATTGTTTATATATAGGCCCCATATAGTCTATTCTGACCTCTGCAGTACGGTCATTGTTTATAGATAGGCCCCATACAGTCTATTCTCACCTCTACAGTACGGTCATTGTTTATAGATAGGCCCCATATAGTCTATTCTGACCTCTGCAGTACAGTCATTGTTTATAGATAGGCCCCATACAGTCTATTCTGACCTCTGCAGTACGGTCATTGTTTATATATAGGCCCCATATAGTCTATTCTGACCTCTGCAGTACGGTCATTGTTTATAGATAGGCCCCATACAGTCGATTCTCACCTCTGCAGCATGGTCATGGTTTATAGATAGGCCCCATACAGTAAATTCTGACCTCTGCAGCACGGTCATGGTTTATAGATAGGCCCCATACAGTAAATTCTGACCTCTGCAGCATGGTCATGGTTTATAGATAGGCCCCATACAGTCAATTCTGACCTCTGCAGCACGGTCATGGTTTATAGATAGGCCCCATATAGTCTATTCTGACCTCTGCAGTACGGTCATTGTTTATAGATAGGCCCCATACAGTCTATTCTGACCTCTGTAGTACGGTCATTGTTTATAGATAGGCCCCATACAGTCTATTCTCACCTCTGCAGTACGGTCATTGTTTATAGATAGGCCCCATATAGTCTATTCTGACCTCTGCAGTACAGTCATTGTTTATAGATAGGCCCCATACAGTCTATTCTGACCTCTGCAGTACGGTCATTGTTTATAGATAGGCCCCATACAGTCGATTCTCACCTCTGCAGCATGGTCATGGTTTATAGATAGGCCCCATACAGTAAATTCTGACCTCTGCAGCACGGTCATGGTTTATAGATAGGCCCCATACAGTAAATTCTGACCTCTGCAGCACGGTCATGGTTTATAGATAGGCCCCATATAGTCTATTCTGACCTCTGCAGCACGGTCATGGTTTATAGATAGGCTTGATACAGTCAATGCTGGACTCTGCAGCACGGTCATGGTTTATAGATAGGCCCCATATAGTCAATTCTGACCTCTGCAGCACGGTCATGGTTTATAGATAGGCTCCATACAGTCACGGTATAGATAGGGCAGGTTTTAACATTGATCAATCTAAAAAGTTTGAATGTTGGCAGCCATATTGGCTGGAATTCAATGAGTTAATCACAGCAACATCTTTTTGTCATCCAAGACACTTGGATAACTTTTTTCTGCCGGGTTTCAGTCATATTTCACAAGGCAATTGATAGTAGAAATTAGTCTATTTCAAATTGTGGAATGACTGTAACGTTCCGTTCCCGTCCTGTCCGTTTTCCATGTTTTCCTTGTTTCCTTCCGTGTCATGTTGGATCCCTTGTCCGTGTTTCCCTCCTGGCTGTGGACTGGGCGTCTCCCTCGGGTACTTTTGGTTTCATTTTCCACTTTAGCTTCCGCCTATCACTCGCCCCTCTCGTTACTCACATTCCTCACTGCTGTGCTTCGGCAATCACTCCTGATTTAACATCACACCTGTTTCTCGTTTTCTCCTTCACTTCCTGCACCATTTAAACCCCTGGCTGGCTGCTATTCAGCGCCAGTTCGTTGACTAACCTACCGTGTTTGTTTCGTATCCCGTTTCTGGTCCAGTGTTTGTGAGCCTGCTGGTTCATACCTGTTCGCCTGGTTTCCTGACTGGTAGCTATCTCTGCTAAACTTTCGCTGCTGCATGCATTTACCTGTTTCCCTTCAAAACCTCCAGACGCCGCAGTTCCAGTCTTCCCGCAGCTGTGTTTGTCCTCCCTGTGTTACGTACCTCCCGTACTCGTGTTGCGGTACCAGGACCTCTGCATGCCAGCCGGCTTACGCCAGTATTGCCCGAGCTACGCCGCACCTTCCAACTCGGCGGTGCATTCACCAGCTACAGTCCTGTCACAACACCCTGCCTTTAACCTCTGCTTTCTGCCCGGTTACTCAAGCTACCCGGTCCAGTTTCCAGTCCTGTTCCAGCCCAGTTCCGATCCAGTTTCCAGTCCAGCTCCAGTCCAGTTTCCAGTCCAGTTCCAGTCCAGTTCCGGTGTTTTAGACACCTCCGTTCAAGTCCAGTTCCGGCTTGGAACAAGTTCCGTGCCGTCCCCTGTGTTCCTGTGTGGACCTTCCGGTCCAGTTTCCAGTCCAGTTCCAGTCCAGGTCCGGTGTTTCATACACCTCCGTTCAAGTCCAGTTCCGGCTTGGAACAAGTTCCGGGCCGTTCCCGTTTCCTGAGTGGACCTCCCGGTCCAGTTTCCAGTCCAGTTCCCAGTCCAGTTCCAGTCCAGTTCCGGTGTTTTATACACCTCCGTTCAAGTCCAGTTCCGGCTTGGAACAAGTTCCGTGCCGTTCCCGTTTCCTGAGTGGACCTTCCGGTCCAGTTTCCAGTCCAGTTCCGATCCAGTTTCCAGTCCAGTTCCAGTCCAGTTCCAGTCCAGTTCCGGTGTTTTAGACACCTCCGTTCAAGCCCAGTTCCGGCTTGGAACAGTTCCGTGTTTCTTCAAGTCCAGCTCCGGCTTGGAGCAGTCCTCAGTTGGACGCTATCCTGTGTTAACTAACTAACCTGTTTTGCTCCCGTGTACAGCTTTGGGACCACCCCAACGCTTAATAAAGTTCCACTTTCTGTAATCTGTCTCCTGGTCGTTGCACTTGGGTTCGTCCCGTATCAGGATCGTAACAGAACGAACTGGCCCACAATATGGACCCAGCCGATCTGGAACAGATTCGCCACGCCTTCTCCTGCCAAACTGCGATCAGCGACCAACAGGGTCGCCGTTTGGATGATGTGCTGGAAGTAGTTAGGGGCATCACGGAGCAAGTATCCCAACTTTCGCTCCACCAACCGCTACTACGGATTCCAGCCAACCCTACTCCTTCCTCTCCCGAACCCCATCCGGAGGCACCGGCTCCCACTTCCAGCCGTGAGCCCCGTGTACAACACCCCGAGTTATATCGCGGGGGGTTGGGGAGATGTCGTGAATTTCTACTTAAATGTGACATAGTGTTTCGGATGCAGCCCTCCTCCTTCGCCTCTGACTCCAGCAAGATCGCGTTCATTATGAGCAGCCTGGGAGGGAGCGCCCTGGAGTGGGCTACATCCATCTGGGACAGCCAGGCTCCGTTATGCAGCAACTTCGCAGCCTTTACGGCAGAGATGCGACGTGTGTTTGAACACCCGACCTGTGGACGTGACGCTACCCAGCGTCTGCTTCAAGTTCGCCAAGGCAACCGCAGTGTCGCAGAAATGGCCATTCAGTTTCGTACCCTCGCCGCGGAGTCAGGATGGAATGACGCCTCCCTCCAGGGGGCTTTCCGCCAAGCTCTCAGCGAGGAACTCAAGGACCAGCTTGCCACTCGGGAGGAATCCAACTCCCTTAATAGCCTCATCAGCCTCGCTATAGCCATCGATAATCGTCTCCGCATCCGGGCCCGGGAGCGGGGAGGAAGTTCCGGGCGTCATTCGCCCTCCGTCGTCTCTAATGTTCATTCACACTCCATCACTGGATCTCGGGCGCCTACGGGCGGGTCCGAGGAAGAGCCCATGCAACTGGGCAGAGTTGCGGTCAATCCCGAGGAGCGTCAGCGCCGTCAGCGCACCAGATCCTGTTTCTATTGCGGCAAGCCTGGCCATCAGATCGCCTCCTGTCCCATTCGCCCAAAAGAAGGGGCTCGCCAGTAAGACTGGGCGTACTGACGAGCCCCATCGTCCCCAACTATGCTGCCCAGGACCGCCTCATGTTCAAGGCTACTCTCCTTTGGAGGGACAAGACCCTATCTTCTTCGGCCCTAATTGACTCCGGAGCTGACGCCAGCTTCATGGATATCACCTTCGCCAGGAGGGCCGGCATTCCCACGGAACGTCTCACTTCACCCATTTCAGCTCTAGCTCTGGACGGTAGGAGTTTGGGGTTAGTTACCCACTCCACCGTTCCTATCCAATTAATTCTATCTGGCAATCATCGGGAGTCCATTCAGCTATTACTGATTAACTCCCAACAATCTGCTCTGGTTTTAGGTCAGACCTGGCTTCGCCTCCACAATCCCCATATTGACTGGAAAGCCGGTCGCATCCTGGCGTGGAGTGCCCACTGTCTAGCCAGCTGTCTCCGTTCTGCACTACCCCCTCCGGGTCCCAGTAAACCCTGTTCCATGCAACCTATACCGGATTTAACGAATGTTCCCAGCGAGTATCACGACCTCGCGCAAGTATTTTCTAAATCACGTGCTCTGTCCTTACCTCTTCACAGGCCGTATGACTGCGCCATTGACCTACTGGCTGGAGCTAAACTGCCATCGGGACGCCTCTACAGTCTGTCTGGACCGGAGAAACTAGCCATGGAGGAATACATCCACGACTCCCTCGCTTCGGGTATTATCCGTCCCTCTTCATCCCCAGTCGGTGCAGGGTTCTTCTTCGTTGGGAAGAAGGATGGCTCCCTGCGACCCTGCATCGACTACCGGGGCCTCAACCAGGTCACCATCCGTAACAAATACCCTCTTCCCCTCATTAACACCGCCTTTGAAGCCCTCTCTCCAGCTGTGACGTTCACCAAGCTCGACCTCCGGAATGCGTATCACTTGGTGCGTATCCGTGAGGGGGACGAGTGGAAGACTGCTTTTAATACCCCGTTGGGCCACTACGAATACCTGGTGGTCCCTTTCGGCCTTACTAACGCCCCAGCAGTCTTCCAGAGCATGGTGAACGACGTCCTGCGGGACCTCCTAGGGAGGAGCGTTTTTGTTTATATCGATGATATTTTAATTTTTTCTCAATCCCCGCAGGAGCATGTCCGTCACGTTCGAGAGGTTCTCCAGCGGCTGTTGGAGAATCAGCTGTTTGTTAAGGCTGAGAAATGTTCCTTCCACGCTTCCACGGTCCCGTTCCTCGGCTTCATTATCGAGGAGGGCAGTATCCGGGCGGACCCTGTGAAAATCAAGGCGGTGACAGAATGGCCCCAACCCACCTCCCGCAAGCACCTTCAACAGTTCCTGGGGTTTGCAAATTTCTACCGCCGCTTTATTCGCAATTACAGTTCCATTGCTGCTCCCCTGACTAAACTCACTTCCGTTGCCCTGCCTTACTGTTGGAATTCCGATGCCCAGCGAGCTTTCGAGCTACTCAAGGCTCGGTTTTCCTCAGCACCTATCCTCCTTCACCCTGACACTTCTCGGCAGTTTGTCGTTGAGGTGGATGCCTCCGACACCGGCGTGGGGGCCATTCTGTCTCAACGGTCCGCCTCTGATAGCAAGCTCCATCCCTGCGCATTCTTCTCCCGGAGGCTGTCCTCCGCCGAGAGGAACTACGATGTCGGGGATCGGGAACTGCTGGCGATAAAACTGGCTCTTGAGGAGTGGCGCCACTGGCTGGAGGGGGCAGGTACCCCTTTTCTTGTTTTTACCGACCATCAAAACCTCATTTATTTAAGATCTGCCAAGAGGCTCAATTCTCGTCAGGCTAGATGGTCGTTATTTTTTGCACGCTTTAATTTCTCTGTTTCTTTCCGCCCTGGTTCCCGTAATATTAAAGCAGATGCCCTGTCCCGCATTTTTTCCCCTCCCTCCAGTCCTGCTGATCCGGAGCCCATTTTGCCGGCCTCCTGTGTGGTGGCTGCGGTCTCCTGGGAGATTGAGGGCATTGTGAAGGCCGCCCAGACTTCCCAACCGGACCCCCGCAATAACCCTAACTCCTGTCTTTTTGTCCCCGATTCCGTCCGCTCCCAGGTCCTCGAATGGGTTCACGCCTCGTGCCTGGCATGTCACCCAGGTGTCGCCAGAACTATCGCCCTCGTCAGGAGGAGTTTCTGGTGGCCTACCCTTAAAGGGGATACCCGTGCCTTCGTCCTGGCCTGCTCGGTGTGCGCCAGGAGCAAGGCTTCCCACCAGCCTCCCTCCGGTCTTCTCCTTTCCCTCCCCGTCCCTGGCCGTCCTTGGAGTCACATTGGTGTGGACTTCGTAACCGGTCTGCCGTTGTCAGAAGGTAACACCGTCATTCTGACAATAGTGGACCGGTTCTCCAAGGCGGTTCACTTTGTTCCCCTCCCCAAGCTCCCGTCCGCCCTTGAAACCGCTGAGCTCTTGGTGCTACACGTGGTCAGGCTGCACGGGATCCCCTCTGACATCGTGTCAGACCGTGGGCCCCAGTTCTCCTCCCGAGTTTGGAGGGCGTTCTGTGCAGCCCTGGGTGCCTCTCCTAGTCTTTCCTCGGGTTTCCATCCCCAGTCTAATGGTCAGGCAGAGAGGGCGAACCAGGACCTGGGGGCCGCCCTGCGGTGCGTTACAGTGCGCAATCCTGCCTCTTGGAGCCGTTTTCTCCCCTGGGTCGAGTACGCACATAACTCCCTTAAGAGTGCCTCTACTGGCCTATCCCCGTTTGAGTGTGCTTTAGGCTATCAACCCCCCCTTCTGTCGACCCAGGAGGCCGAGATAGCTGTCCCCTCTGTTAGGGCCCATGTCCTTCGTTGTAAAAACATTTGGAGACTCACACGCACCGCACTCCTTCACGCCAATTCCCGCTCCCAACGTCTGGCGGACCTTCACAGGACCGCAGCCCCACAGTATAGGGCCGGTCAGCAGGTCTGGCTCTCCACTGCAAACATCTCCCTTCCCTCTTCATCCAGAAAGCTTCAGCCCCGTTTTATTGGTCCCTTCCCCATCATTTGTCTAGTTAACCCGGTGTCTGTTAAACTTTCCCTCCCCGCCTCCCTCAAAGTTTACCCTGTGTTTCATGTGTCCCAGGTTAAGCCTGTCTCCTCCAGCCCCCTCAGTACCCCTACCATCCCGCCTCCTCCCGTCCGAGTTGTTGACAACGCCCCGGCCTACACGGTGAACCGTGTTATTGATATCCGCCGCAGGGGCCGGGGTTTCCAATACCTCGTCGACTGGGAGGGGTACGGTCCTGAGGAGAGGTCGTGGCTCCACAAGAGCCTGATCTTGGACCATTCAGTAATCCAAGACTTCCACGAACAGTTCCCTGACAAGACCAGGCCTCCGGGTACGCCAGGTGGCGTACATTGAGGGGGGGGTACTGTAACGTTCCGTTCCCGTCCTGTCCGTTTTCCATGTTTTCCTTGTTTCCTTCCGTGTCATGTTGGATCCCTTGTCCGTGTTTCCCTCCTGGCTGTGGACTGGGCGTCTCCCTCGGGTACTTTTGGTTTCATTTTCCACTTTAGCTTCCGCCTATCACTCGCCCCTCTCGTTACTCACATTCCTCACTGCTGTGCTTCGGCAATCACTCCTGATTTAACATCACACCTGTTTCTCGTTTTCTCCTTCACTTCCTGCACCATTTAAACCCCTGGCTGGCTGCTATTCAGCGCCAGTTCGTTGACTAACCTACCGTGTTTGTTTCGTATCCCGTTTCTGGTCCAGTGTTTGTGAGCCTGCTGGTTCATACCTGTTCGCCTGGTTTCCTGACTGGTAGCTATCTCTGCTAAACTTTCGCTGCTGCATGCATTTACCTGTTTCCCTTCAAAACCTCCAGACGCCGCAGTTCCAGTCTTCCCGCAGCTGTGTTTGTCCTCCCCGTGTTACGTACCTCCCGTACTCGTGTTGCGGTACCAGGACCTCTGCATGCCAGCCGGCTTACGCCAGTATTGCCCGAGCTACGCCGCACCTTCCAACTCGGCGGTGCATTCACCAGCTACAGTCCTGTCACAACACCCTGCCTTTAACCTCTGCTTTCTGCCCGGTTACTCAAGCTACCCGGTCCAGTTTCCAGTCCTGTTCCAGCCCAGTTCCGATCCAGTTTCCAGTCCAGCTCCAGTCCAGTTTCCAGTCCAGTTCCAGTCCAGTTCCGGTGTTTTAGACACCTCCGTTCAAGTCCAGTTCCGGCTTGGAACAAGTTCCGTGCCGTCCCCTGTGTTCCTGTGTGGACCTTCCGGTCCAGTTTCCAGTCCAGTTCCAGTCCAGGTCCGGTGTTTCATACACCTCCGTTCAAGTCCAGTTCCGGCTTGGAACAAGTTCCGGGCCGTTCCCGTTTCCTGAGTGGACCTCCCGGTCCAGTTTCCAGTCCAGTTCCCAGTCCAGTTCCAGTCCAGTTCCGGTGTTTTATACACCTCCGTTCAAGTCCAGTTCCGGCTTGGAACAAGTTCCGTGCCGTTCCCGTTTCCTGAGTGGACCTTCCGGTCCAGTTTCCAGTCCAGTTCCGAT
Source organism: Synaphobranchus kaupii (assembly GCA_029718625.1). Taxonomy (NCBI): domain Eukaryota; kingdom Metazoa; phylum Chordata; class Actinopteri; order Anguilliformes; family Synaphobranchidae; genus Synaphobranchus; species Synaphobranchus kaupii. Next base: position 15,230,927 of record CM056384.1, on the reverse strand, counting down.
CCAGTTTCCAGTCCAGTTCCAGTCCAGTTCCAGTCCAGTTCCGGTGTTTTAGACACCTCCGTTCAAGCCCAGTTCCGGCTTGGAACAGTTCCGTGTTTCTTCAAGTCCAGCTCCGGCTTGGAGCAGTCCTCAGTTGGACGCTATCCTGTGTTAACTAACTAACCTGTTTTGCTCCCGTGTACAGCTTTGGGACCACCCCAACGCTTAATAAAGTTCCACTTTCTGTAATCTGTCTCCTGGTCGTTGCACTTGGGTTCGTCCCGTATCAGGATCGTAACAATGACAGTGCTTTGAATATCAGATTTGCTTGACAGTGTATGTAAGCAGTAATCTACCAGTTCCTCTCTCACGTTCTTATAAGTCCTTATAATGATGAATGCGATTGTAGGTGTTTAACAGGTAGCCTACTGGATGGGTGGGCTGGGAGTTACATATTCATGCGCTTGGTTTAATTTTTAACTGTATGCGTTGCTGATGGCAACTAAAAGGTCAAGTCTGCAAAGAGAAGTTGTCATGGTTTCTGGGAGCCTCCAGTTATTTCTACGATCGTTCTTTCTTTTAGCGACATCAGGGTACTCTATCGGATTTTCCGTCTTCTGTTCCGGTGCTTTGCTATCGCTCTGGGGTGATTCCTCACACCTGTTTTGAGTTTCCTGTCGGCTATATAAGCTCAGGGTTTCAGCTGTCCTGGGGCCGGTTGCACCAACAGGGCTTAACTAAGACGGTCTTAACTGCTAAATAGGTCGTAGCTAAGACCCATGTTTAGAGAGGACTTTACGCCCGTTGCACCAACCAAAGTTACGCCTAGGCGCAACTAAGACCAGTCGTAGTAGTGCGCATCCATGTGAAAACATAACAGTTGCTAAGTAGCGTCCGTTGCTAAGCAAAATTGTTCGCGTTGCTATGCGCGGGTAAAATATTGCCGGCTAATCTGCTAACGTTAACCTGCTAACCTCAAATTTGCAACAATGGACCAAAAAAAAAGAAAAAGCAACTTTACTGATAGTGAAATTAGAAAATTAATTGAAATGTATAGCCAGCATAAAACGACACTGACGGCTAAACATAGCAATGTTATTACAAATAATAAAAAAAACAGTCAACGTGGAAAACAATAACAGATGCAATAAATCAACTTACGGATTCGGGGGGACAGCGAACTGTAGAGGACGTCAGAAAAAAGTGGAAGGACGTGTCAGCCCGTAAAAGTCATCCAACGGGCGGGGGTCCCCCACCGAAAATATCCACCTACAGTGACATCATTGTTGATGTGTTTGGCGAGGATTCCCCAACTTTCACTGGCCTGTTTGGAGTGGACAGCAGTGACTGCCAACAGCCTGCAGAGGGGGTTGTTTATGCCACATCTACTCCGAGCGATGACACTTTCATTGAAAGTGATATGATAGACCAGGCGCGCCATTGCGATGAACTATGTTATTATTTACATCCGTAACCATAGAAATGTTCTAAAATTATATTTACGCCTGCTCTCGGGTAGGCGTAGAATTTACGCCCGGTCTTAGTGAAAATATTGTTTACGACCAGTTGGTGCAACGGTCTTAAAGTTACGCCCAGAAAGTTACGACCGATTTAACTTAAGACCAGGCTTACGCCCTGTTGGTGCAACCGGCCCCTGGGCCTCAATATTGTCTTTGCTACTTGACATCGAAGTCGGTAGGGTATAGGATTCGGTCACTACGTTTCTGGTTGTAGCAAATAAGAAATGTAGAAAGTCCGGTTAGAGTTAGGAGAAAGATTTATTTTAGTCTTTTTTTTCCTTTCTCTCTTTATCCTTTATACTCCTCTACCTGTTACCTTTTTGTTCAGCTCGTTCTCACCTAGAGCTGTAGGTAACAGGTTCTAGTTTCATTTTCGTTCTCTTGCCCGTTTATATGGGGTGTTTCTTTTGTTTTCCTCTGACCTCCTGTTATCGCTCCTCGTTTGAGATCGTGAGGTTCTTCTGTTGTTTAATTACTCGCTATTCTCGAGTTTGCCCTCGTTTGGGGTTGCTTTGATTTGGCTTACGCCAGGAGGTTTTCATTCCCATTTTTTCGTTTATTTCCTTCCTGCTGCGGAGCTGTCCACTTTTGTGGTGTATATTTGACGATATACACTTTTAGATTCCTTGGCTGTCGCGCCTGGTTCTCCGAAGCTTACATGCCCCCTTACAGAAGTGGCCCGTTTCTGTTTAGTCTACTGCATTTGAGGAATGTTTGAGGAGTTCACAGGTTATGGGACTGCATGGAATAACAATCACTTAGCTGTCAGTGTGTGGTGTATGGAATCTTACCTGACTGTCCACACCACAGGTGTGGGTGTGGCAGCCTGCATTATGAGACGCTCCAAGGAGGATGCATAAATAAAGGCCTTTTCTTTCTGACAGACAATTCATTATTGATAACATTCATTCATTATTTTCATTATTGATTCACTCGGGTTTCATATAAATCTTTCGCCTCACACTACCTGTGTGCCTTTCCGCCTCTTTCTTAGGCCCACAGCAGAACCAACAGGCCAGAACTGGAGGACGAAGCTGAGGAGCAGGCAGTTGGGTGGACCAGACCAGAGGACCCCCTGAGACAGACGGCGGCGACCCAGACCTCAACAACATCTGAGGATCAACGCTTGCCGCCTGTACCAAACAGGGTCCCCACGCAGCAAGGTGGGGTGTGCTATTTTCCAACAGTTAGAGTCCGGCCTTCAGAGAGGAAGGGGGATGGCAGCCAGAGCTGTGCCAGGGATGCGATGCCATAACGCCGTTCATTTGACATGGATCCAGGGGACATAGGAGGGAGGTGGCAGCACCAGTGTGAGCCCCCCGGCGGGACAGCCATAAGGGGGCACTCTAGAGCCAGCAACCGCAGGGGGGGGGGCAAATCGTGCTGCTGGTCCAAACCCAACTCGACCTGAGATAAGAGTGACAGGTTTGACCCGTCTGGAATTTAGCAGGGTAGTGCTACAGAGAGGTATGGGTTTTGTGCCAGCTGACCTTAATTTCCTGGTGAAGGCTCTGGGTCAAAGGTTCAAGGTTCAAGGTTCAAGGTTTTTTATTGTCAATTCAACCACATGTACCAGACATACAGAGGAATCGAGAGGACGTTTCTCACTATCCTACGGTGACAGAATAAAATTAAATGCACAAGACAAGACATTTTCTAACACTAAAATAAACAGTAAAGTAAACAATAAAGTGCACAACAGATAAGACATTTACTACTATACAAAAAGTTAAATTAAATTAAATAAAATAAAATATATAATATATAACCTATAAAAATATGTAAGAGGATAGCAGCAGAAGTTTTTTATGTATATGTTAGGTAGTGCAAAAACATGATATATTGTGCAAACAGTCATTAGTGCAATAGTGTAAAGAGTCAGTTCAAACTGAAGGTTGGGGTTCAGAGTCCATGTGTTTCAGGGTTCAGAGTCCAGAGTGTTTATTGTTTTTGGGGGGGGGGGGGGGGGGGGGCAGAGAGTTCAGCTTCCTGACAGCCTGGTGTATGAAGCTGTTTGTGAGTCTGGTGGAGTGAGCACGGAGGCTCCGGTACCTTCTCCCTGAGGGCAGGAGGCTGAACAGACTGTGCAGGGTGGCTGGCATTGCGCACAATCATGGTCAAGGAGGTTGTTGTCTCTGCACCACGTGGTTAGAAGGTCGACCTCCTTCCTGTAGTGGGTCTCGTCGTCCTTGGTGATGAGACCCACCAGAGTTGTGTCGTCCGCAAACTTCACCATGTGATTGGTGCTGTAGGTTGTTGTGCAGTCATGAGTCAGCAGGGTGAAGAGCAGGGGACTGAGCACACAGCCTTGGGGGGCCCCTGTGCTGAGTGTGATGCTGCTCGAGGTGTTGTTGCCGACTCGTACTGCTTGTGGCCTCTCACTGAGGAAGTCCAGCAGCCAGTTGCAGAGGGAGGTGTTGAGCCCCAGCTGGTCAAGTTTACAGATGAGGTGTTGTGGGATTATGGTGTTGAATGCTGAACTGAAGTCTATGAACAGCATCCTCACATATGAGTTTTTTGTGTCCAGGTGGGTGAGGGCTGGGTGGAGAGCAGAGCAGATTGCATCCTCTGTGGACCGTTTGGCCCTGTATGCAAACTGGAAGGGGTCCAGGGTAGGGGGGAGGATGAATTTGATGTGTGACATGACTAGTCGTTCAAAGCACTTCATGATGATGGGGGTCAGTGCCACAGGGCGATAGTCATTGAAGCAGGATGGAGCAGGTTTCTTTGGCACAGGTATGATGATGGTGGACTTGAAACATGATGGAACAGCAGCCTGACTCAGAGAAGTGTTAAAGATGTCCGTGAGGACGTCCTTGAGCTCCTCTGCGCAGTCCTTCAGCACACGACCAGGGATGTTGTCTGGACCTGTTGCCTTGCGGGTGTTGATAGTGGAGAGTCTCCTCTTCACACTGGCAGCAGACAGGCACAGAGACTGGTCGTGGGGGGGTGGTGGGGTCTTCTGTGGATGTGTGTTGTTTTGTGCATCAAAGCGTGCAAAGTAGGCTGTTGAGGTTGTTGAGCAGAGAGATGTTGCTGTCGCAGAGCTGTGGCGTAGGTTTATAGTCTGTGATGGTCTGAATGCCCTGCCACAGGCTCCGTGTGTCTCTGCTGTCTTTAAAATGGCAGGTTATCTTGTGTGTGTATTCCTGCTTTGCTTTCCTGATGCCGCGGGACAGGTTGGCTCTCGCTGCTCTCAGGCCAGTTTCATCCCCGGCTCTGAAGGCGTTGTCTCTGGCCCTCAGCAGCCGATGGACATCCCCTGTCAGTCATGGCTTCCGGTTAGCTCGGGTGATGATGGTTTTTGTGTGGGTCACATCATCGATGCACTTACTGATGTAAGAAGTAACAGTGTCTGTGTACTCCTCAATGTCCGTGTGGTTGTTGTATGTGGCTGTCTGCTTAAACATTTCCCAGTCAGTTGTGTCAAAGCAGTCTTGAAGAGCAGAGGAGGCCCCCTCTGGCCATACCCGTACCTGCTTCGGAACCGGTTTGATGACTTTCACTCTCGGTCTGTATGCTGGCATTAGCATAACAGTGGTGTGGTCAGAGAGTCCAATGTGGGGGAGGGGGAGTGTGAGTAGTGTAGTGTAGACCAGGTCCAAAGTGTTATCTCCTCTTGTTGGGAAATCAACATGCTGGTGAAGTTTTGGAAGGAAAGTCTTGAGATCAACGTGATTAAAATCTCCAGCGAGGATGATGAATCCATCTGGGTGTGCTGTCTGTTGTTCACTGATGGCCTGATACAGTTCACCAAGTGCCGTATTCCTGTCACTGTTGTTGGGGGTGGGAGGGATGTAAACAGCGACTAGCAAAATCGCTGTAAATTCCCTCGGCAGATAGAAAGGACGGCACCTTATGATCATAAACTCTGCCAGTGGTGAACAGTGTTTGCATACCACCACAGCGTCCCGGCACCACGCATCACGGATGTAAACACAGACCCCACCACCGCGAGTCTTGCCTCCGTTTACGAGGGCTCTGTCCGCTCGATAGCATGTTAGCTGCTCCAGTTGTACAGCGGAGTCTGGGATGTTGTCATTTAGCCATGTTTCAGTGAAGAGAAACACACAGCAGTTACTCACGTTTCGATTCGCTGATCTCAGCAAAGGGACATTTTTTAAGTTAGTTTCAAGAACCCCAATGTCCTGGAGAGGTTCTGGAACCTCTATAGAGAGGGGAAGGACAGGAGTCCCCTTAACAACTTTGCATTCGAGCCCCTGTCCGACACGGACAACACCTTCCTGGGCTGCCTGGACAGATGCCTGGGGGAAGAGAGCATGGAACCAGAGTTGAGCACTAAGGAGCTCACCCGGGCCGTGCCCTCCCTCAATCTACACAACGCTCCTGGTCCTGACTGGATCCCGGTTGAATTCTATCAGTCCTTCTGGGATCTCCTGAAGGAGGACGTGGTGGAAGTTTTTAGGGCGGCGTACAGGGAGGGGTGGTTGGGGGCCTCACTGAGGCAGAGTGCAGTGACTCTTGTCCCAAAAAAGGGGGACCTGAAGGACCTCCGGCACTGGCAGCCGATTAACCTCCTCTCAGTCGATTATAAGATCATGGCGAAGGCGCTGATGAGGAGGTTCCAACACCTGATGACATCGGTGGTCGGCCCCAACCAAACGTGCAGCATCCCAGGAAGGTCCATTAATGACAACCTGCTCCTCGTGAGGGATATCATAATTCACTCTGGGGAGCGCAGGTCCCCCTTCCTTGGGCCTTCTCAGCCTAGATCAGGAGAAGGCCTTGACAGGGTAAGTCACGTGTGCTTGGAGAGGGTGCTAGAGAGACTTAACTTCCCTAGCTCCCTCCTGCGCTGGACTAAAATGTGCCTTACTGACATCTTGGGGAGGGTGGTTGTTAACAAGCACCCCTCCTCCCCCTTTGCCATTAGGTCTGGCGTCAGGCAGGGATGTCCTCTAGCATCCCTCCTGTACGTCATCTACCTTGAGCCGTTCCTCCAGACCATCAGGGTTAACCCGGGCACTGCTGGTTATCCACTGCCTGGGGCCCAGGGGGAGCAGCTTAGGGTGATGGCGTACATGGATGACATTACCATCTTCGGCACAGATAGTCATACTATAACCATTGCCAACAAGGTATTAGATGACTTCTGTGCAGCCACGGGTGCCCTAGTCAATAGGGACAAGAGTGACCTGTTTCTGTCTCGATATTGGAGTGAGCCACTAACTGTTTCCTTTCCTGTACGCAGAGATACTATCAAACTCCTGGGGGTGACCTTCCAGTCAGACGGCGAAGGAAGGCTGAGCTGGGAGGGAGACCTCCGCCACGTCCAGGGTAAACTCCGGAGCTGGAGCGCGCGGCCTCTGACTCAGATGGGTAAGACCCTGGTCCTGAAGGCAATAGTCCTTCCCATTCTTCTCTACGTGGGGAGGGTGTTTCCCCCAGACAAGGCCACTAGTAAAAACATCACTAGAATGGCCTTTCGCTTTGTCTGGGGGAGCACCATGGAAAAACTTAAAAGAGCTACCCTCCTCAAGGAAGAGAAGAATGGGGGCAGGGTCTGGCCACACTGATCCAGAATGTTCAGAGGGGGGAGAAGGCCTCTGGTATCTTTGCCAGGTACTATGCCAGTCCCTTCCTGAGGACGATGGGCCTGTGTGTGCTGGACCTTACAATACCGTATAGCTGGGACCCCCCATATGTATATCGAGCCCTGAGGGACTTTTTGGGGTGGGGTTGCCCAGGGCCGGGCTGACGTTGTGGAGTTATAAAATAATCATGGCTTACTTAAGATCAAATCAGACCATGACACTCCCGAGGGGCAGCCCAATTCTGGACCTGTCAACAATCTGGGCAAATGTCTTAAACAAGTGTTTAAGTAACAAGCAGAAAGACATTGCCTGGATGTCTGCCCACATGTGTCTCCCCACCAGATCATTTATGTACAAGTGGCACCTGGCCCTGACCGAGCGCTGCCCCCCATGGATGCACTGACTCAGAACGTCTACCATCAGACGGGTCTGTGTCATGGTTTTTACCCTGTTTCCCTATGCGGTCGTTTTTCTTAGTGGCCACGCGAGGGCGCTGCCTTTTTGGTAGATGCTTGCTCCGCCCTGCTGAGATTGCGGAGCTTCTGTTAGCGTCCACACCTGTGCGTGGTCACTGAGAGCTATTTAAGCCTCCCGTTTCCTTCGTTCGGGGCTTCGAGATTGATTGTTGTTTGATTGTTTGTTGTTTGTGCTGTGGTGTGTTGTTTGGCATTAGTTGTGCTGTTTTGTGTGTGGTTTATTTAGCCCTTTTAAAGTTTTAAGCTAGTATGATTAGGTCTAGGGTAAGGAGACCGTTTTGCTCCGCTGAGTTTTTGCGGGACTTGCCTTGTGCTTTGAGCTATCAGGTTGTATTCCTTTTTTGTGCTCATTTCAGTCTCCGCTTTCTGGTCTGTCCTTTGTTTGTCATTTGCCTAGATCGGTTGCCCTTTTCTGTCTCTTTCTCCTCTTGCTGTCTGCTGTCTTTCGTGAAAACAAGAGGAGTTTGTTTACTAAGAGACAGGGCGTTTTATCATACTGACTTTAGGGCTCTATTTATTCTTAGAGGCAGGGCGTGTATTTGTGTTTGAGCTTGCGCTAGTCTGATAGCCGATAATTCCTGTGCAGCTGTCCTTTCGTCCTTCTGTGACTTTGTCCGTATATGGAGTTTTGGGCGATTTTGTTTGGAACTGTAGTTCTGTTCGCCCTTCGGTACATGTCTTCCCATAGGGAGACCGGGCGATGTTGTGGACATGTTTGCGTTTGACTGCGAGTCTCAATGTAGCCTTGGAACATTAATTCTCGGTTCCTTTGCCTCGTTACATCTCCCCTTACTGAGAGGCTAGGGCGTGTGTTTTCTATTTAAGCTTGCATTAGTCATTCTGCTAGTAAAGTTATGGGACGACGGTGCTCCGTCGGCTCGCCTGTAAAATGTTTCTCCCTCCTGGGAGATCGGGCGTTTACCCCTTTATGTTCTGCATGCGACTGCTAGCTTATGGAAGTAGCCACGGAACGTTATCTCTGTTCCTTCGCCTCCTCCTTACATTCCTCTTTACCAAGAGTCAGGGTTTTTATTCTCTATAAAACCCGTGTTGGTCTTTTAGCCGGTAATTCCGGTGCAGCTGTTCTGTTTCGTCCTTTTTACTTGCGGGACGATTTTGTTCGGAACTGTAGTTCTGTTCGTTCTCCAGGTATGTCTCTCCTTATATGGAGCTTGGGCGTTTTTGTTGACAGGTTTGCGTTTGACTGCGAGTCTCTGAGAATAGCCTTGGAACGTTATATCCTTTTCGCCTCCCCGTAGAAAAAAAACAAAAAGAAAAAACAAAAGGGAAACTTATCCCTGTAAATGTGTTTTAAAATATGTAATGTTTGATTTAATTAAATGAAGTGATGGATAGATGTATGTAATGATGCAATGATGATTTTATTGGAAATTTTACAAAACCAATAAAAGACAAATTATTAATAACTTGAACAACTTACCAGGGCTGAAGTATGTCTGCTGTGAGCCATGCCCTGCCCCAGCCTACTTACCTGTACACTGAATGACCATAAATAATGCATTCCTTTATACATATTTAAAAATGGCTTTACCTGTTGGACTTACACTCTGTTACAAAGTTGCATATACCTTATGAAATTCTTATTTTTTTTCTTATCACTGCATTAACTGACTCATCGTTTCAGATGTATGAACACGACCCTGTCTCATCATTCTGTAACACGTTCGATAACATGACAGTAATTACATTGAAATCGCTTAGCAGATGCTCTTATCTACAGGGACTTAGAGAAGTGGAGACATCACTGTTCTTCTCAGGAATATCACCGTGAAGGACCAGTTTATAATAAATTTATGCAATGTTAGCCTAACATATACAGCGGCTATGAAGATAAGGATGACTTTTTATGCATTTACAACTGTCACATAGATCTGCTATTGTTTTTGATCCATTGCCCTCACCGGAGATGTGCTTATCCTGCTGAGCTAAAGACCAATTAGCTCATTAATTAAACTCTTATTGCTTCTCCTGGGGTGATGGTACATTCTGTTGGGGACATTCTGGCTCATATCTCTAAACTCTGCTACACTACCTTCTCACAGCTTAACTGTAATCTCATTTTACTTTGTTTCTGTTAATAGGAAAGGCAAATCAGAACGGGGCATAGCGAGGAGGATTGGGCTGTAAATTATGCTGGAACAGTATGGAATACATGATTGGTAAAATGGCTGTAAGTCATCAAGGGACTGTGGTATCAAACAAGCCTCAAACCATCACTCTGCTGCCAGATATGCAGTAGATATGGATGGATCACTTTAAGGGTTGTTTCTCCTGACAAATTTTCCTATTGAACTTTATGGAAATATAAGTCAGGAGAAGAAACCCTTCAAGTTATCCATCCATATCTACTGTATTTCTGGCAGCAGAGTGATGATTTAAGGCTTGTTTGATACATCAGACCCTTGGTGACTTAGAGTCATTTAGCCAACCATGTGTTCCATACTGCACCAGTGTAATTTACAGCTGAATCTAGTCTCTGTTTTTTGTTGAGCTGGGTTCACTTTATCAAGTTTTAGGACTTAGGTGAAGATGTGATCACATTTTAGATTGAATTTATGCAGATATACAGAAAATTCCAAAGGGTTTACAAACTTTCTAGCAGCACTGTATATAGTATCAGATCAAAAACGTCTCCGACGTAAAAAAAAAAAGCCAAGTTACTCACGCATAGCCTACATAGCGCTGTCCATACGTTCTTAATTCCAACCTGCAAAAACTAGGCCTGCCTTTAAAAGTCTTGATATCAAAATGTGGCCAAGTTACAACTACCAATATTGCCTATCGTAGCTCACACTAAATAAACTAGCTCTATTCCAAAGCAATGCTATCCAAACTTTCCTAAATTATTTAATGCAACTTGGCCCTGTGTTTCCCAGAAATTAATTTATAAATAAATGTTGGCCGAGGCAAGGGGTTTCCACACTCAGTGAGTCGGCTGCGTCCCAATCCAGTTTTTGCTCCACCCTTGTAAACTTCACTTGCAAACTTCACTTGGGAGGATGTGACGCACATACCAATAAAACAGGAGTATTACACTTGCGTTTAGCGAGTGGAGGGAGCGAGGGCGGAGCGGGTTATTTGAATTGAGACGCACTTCACCCCCATCGGGTGTAACCGTGCTGCTGCACAGTGGCGTATCGTCGAATCTCGGATCATGTAAAACGCCTGTCACCGTAGACTACATTTAAACGGATGAAACTCTCAACCTGTTTACATTAATTATCAGTCAAGCAATTGATTTACTGAATAAAAATATCAATAAATAGGCTACAGCAAGTTTTGTGGGCAAGCATATTTCTTTATGTCATAAAATCGTGTAGCATTTAAATATGTAGGACAGCCCGTGCGCTGGAAAAAAGCATTTAAACCGAACATATTCTCAACCTGTTTCCGTTCATTTTGCTTGCTTATGTCAATATGTGCTGTTCATTGATCACTTCGCATGACATAGTCAATTAACGCATTTTGCGTCAGCACAAATGTGGATAAAGCCTAGTAAAATGCTGTACAAGTTTATTTACCTATTCATCTTGGTTATTGCGAAATTAAATTGTTTGGCTGTCTGGGAAATTATAGGCTACGGAAAAATATTTAGAGACGAATAGCCTAGCCTAATAATCCGTTTAAAAGCAAGATTAAGATAGAGAACCTGGTAGCCTACATCACACAGTACGCTACACTGTTGCTGCATAAAGCAATTTGCTAAACCATGAAATACAAAATAGCAAACTACTACTTGATTAACCTGTATTTATTAGCCTATACAGCGTCTTTTCCATTCTGTATGCGCTTTTAATGTATAATACCGCGATAAACATTAACGTGATTATCACTGAACAGGACGTTCGATGTGAATTGTGGGTAATATGAGCTTGCAGAGTCTACTCTTTTGCAGACTCGTTCCCTTGAGAAAAGTTGAGGGTGGAGGGGCTATGTCACAAACTTCACTTGGCTTTCTAACGGATTGGACTCACACTTAAAATGGAGACCGAGGGTACATCCTGGTCTCAAAAGGGATTCCCCCAAGTGAAGTTTGCAAGTGAAGTTTACGAGGGTGGAGTAAAAACTGGATTGGGACGCAGCCATGACCGCAAGAGCAGAGCGTAACACCCTCCCCAAACCAGACAAAGGCGAGTGTCCGGTTTGGGGAGGGTGTGATATAATACAAGTGAAACATTGAACAGTTAATATTGTAAACCTCTTTTGCCTTTGCAATAAAAATACGTTAATGTGTCAATGTGAAAATAATAACAGTCTAAGAAATGAAAAGTACTTAACAGTTGCACCACATTGTTTTTGTGGAAAATACACATGCCCTGCTCGAACCCACTATCCACTGTGTGGGAGGCTGCAGTCTTAACCACTAAGCCACAGTAACTTCTTGGAAAGCATGAAGCCATTAGCTACATTAACATTAAAAAACATTAGTATGAAGCGTTTTTATTGGACGATGAGCAGGTATACGGACCATACCCTCAAATAATAATTCTCCCCATTGGATAACTACGCGACGGACGCAGGCAGTTTGGCAGGAAAATGGGAAGAAGAATAAGAAGAAGAAGAAGCGGAAGAGGAAGGAGAAAAAACGGCTAAATAACCCAAGTTTGGGGCTTTATTGTGTGGATGTGTGAAGTTGTATCTGAATGCTGTGTGGTTACATGAGGTCGGAACATACAGAAGTTCATGTTTTTAAGGGCTGTGTGTCTATGGTCATTGTGGTTACTTCTGTAGGAAACCCTGAAAAGTGCCAAACTCTCGGTGCTGTATAGGTATGGGGCATGCCCCGCCAAGCCGTAACTTGGCGGATGGCATACCTACCATCCCAATATAATAGCATATTTAACGTCATATAATGTAGCCTAAATTAGCATTAGAATTTGATCAATTTAGAAATTGTACTGGGAGCATTCATTAAGTTATGAGTCTAATTAAACAAGTTCATAGCCTACAATTCATTAATAGGCATCATCTAATGTTTACTTTTTACAATTGTAATTTATTAGCTACGTTTGCATTGTGCATTGCAGAGGATACCTTTTGTGATGTTACTTTAAAAAAAAAAAATTCACGTTCAAATTGATATTCAGAAGCTACATTTAGAGGCATTTAGAATTTCCGTATGTGGTATGCGGGGTCCTGAGCAGGTGTAAAGTTTCTTAGTATATACGAACAAATCTCAGATACAAAGACGTTGATGAATGCCAAAATACGGGCCAAATTGCTAATATGAACGATTTACGTTCACATTCGTTCTGCTCACGTTTCATGAATGAGGCCCAATGTGTGTGGACTCCTCAGTCAATGACTTAAACTAAACCCTTAGGTGCTGAAACACAACAACAAAAACCAGCAGACACTGAGGCCCCTCAGGACTATAGTCTGACTCCACTGGTCTATAATCCTCTGGAATCATAGGGGAGCGTGGTGAGGAGAGCGTATTTTAATGTGTGTTTCAGTTCTGTCAAGCTGCATTGATCAAACTTTAAACAGTCAGCAAGCTGTTTCAACCAATGTCTGTTTGATTACATTGTGCAAACACACGATTGGTGAATACATGTCTGTTTGATTGTGGTGTGCAAACATGATTGGTGAATACATGTCTGTTTAATTGTGGTGTGCAAACGTGATTGGGAATAAATGGCTCGCCATCTGTCTTCAGCCATGATACTTTCTGTAAACAAAGCCACTCAACATGTGTGATTAATATTCTGCTCCATACCTCTCTGCCTCGATCGTTATCAGAAAACATTTCCTGTCTGTCCCTCCCAACAATAAAGCCTAATTTAAATTTAAACTCTTTTAAAGAGTAACTTTCTTGTGTTTTTTTACTTTGACCTATTTTTCCAAACTATTTCCAAACTATTTGTGTCAAAATTCTTTGTGGAGATTTGGTCACCCAGAGAACTGCTCCATTCTACTTTGCAATGTATTCTAATGGGGCACGCAAACAAGCCTTGAAATGCCTTCTAAATATGGGCCCAATTTCAATGTCCGCCCCCACACCCTCACAGACTTTGAGGCGTGTTCACGATAAGTCCACAAGGGCTGATGGCTGTCCCACTTTAAAATCGGCAAGTGCATGAGGGCTTTTCAAGCCCTTTATGCGGACGTTCCGCAAGTCTGCAATCTTGCACTTTGCTGAGGGAATTACCCACAGTTCATAGCGTTTTTGATGATAAAAACGGAAACGCAGCCGGACACGTCTGAAAAATTGTAAACAAATGACAGACATGGCGGGCAGAGTTCTTTCAGCGGGTACAAACCTAAAATTAAAAGTCCTAAAGCAGCGATTGTCGAACATCTTGCATGTGAGATAGGCATCATCAAGGCAACCTATAACATCACAAAGTGCTGTCCCATTCCTCATATTTGTGCCATTTTGAGCCCTTTTATTCACGGATTGACGCTGGGCACACGTGACGTCAACCGAAGTCTGTGGGGGCTCAGGGTGGACATTGAGATTGGGCCATGGTTTTCCACCAAATAAAAGCTCATACAAATGTCTTTCCTAGATAACTGTGAGCAGTTATTGCTCCAAACTTTAATAATAATGCTAATTTTCGATACTAGGACTGTAGAAACACTTCCTTATTTGCACTGTGGCAGGCTGTATTCATTTGCACGGGGAGGGGGGGGGTTGGTAGAGTTGTTCACTACATTGACAGTTCATTGACAGGTCTTCACTAGCTAGGCTAAAGCCGAAAATAAGTGAACAATGTACAGCTTGGCGAGTCAAACTGACTTCTCTATATTTGTCACCAGCACCTTTCAGATTCCAGATCACAGAACGTCCTCGGCGGTGCGTCCTGTCATCATGCTTTTCTTTGCTTGCAGTATTTCTCACGGGGAACAATGTATGCCTTGCCAAAAATAGTCAACTGCAAACCTAATACCTGGTAATAGAGTAATGGAAAATTGTGTAAATGATTGTCTGCTTCAGGCTGTGCAGTTATTCTTTTGAGGGATTTTTTGGGCATTTCAAGCCTTGTTTGCGTGGCCCATTAGAATGCATGGCAAAGCAGAGTGGAGCGGTTCTCGGGGTGAAAAAGCTCCTCAAAAAAAGATGTGAAATAGTTCCAAGTCAAAAAAAAAAGTTACCCTTTAACACCTGAATCTTTTTGCTCCATTTTAACCAGAGTTAAAAAATGCTCAGGAGTGTTCAAATGGTGCAGGTGAAACAACAGAGGATGATACTGTAAGGTGAATCCATGATTATTATAATGAATAGGTATACATATATTCCTAAACATGTTAAAAAATGGGAAAAGAGCTCTACCAAATATGGTTATAAATCTCTATAACTGACATGTGTATGCAACTGCACAAATTGATATGAAAGATCTTATCTGTGAATATCATATTGCAGAATTAGTTCAAGTTCACACTGTTTACTCTTAGCAGTCTTAAAATTTATAGCAGGAAATTATGACTGTTTCTTTTGGCATGAAGTAATATTGAAATAAGGTTTTGTGCAGATGAATAATAATTCCTAAAACTCTTGCTGTTCTTTCCTTATTAACGGAGGTGGGTTTACACAATGTTAAAAATTAGGTGTGTATACTGCAGTATAATTTCAGATAGATGACTAATTCAGCCTTGGCCTTTATGGTGATAGGAAAGCAGAAGAACACCCACAGTGATCATCCATTCATCCCAGACATTTCCCTCCCTGTGGGGACAGAGTCAGAGGTACTTAAGCCACTTTGTGGGAGTTATAGTGCAGATGGTTCCAGTTTTCATCGTCTTCAGCACACAACTCATACTCTTTACTCACACGGTAAGAGCAGTGTTCCCCACCTGCATTTGCAGTAACAGTAACAGACTGATTTTAAGAGAGTGAATGTATCATAGTAGCATCATTAGTCCTTTTCGCGCATGCAGACTTACCTGGCATTTTTCTGCAACCTTTTTTTGTTTTTCAAGTTTAGTGGTCATGTGTGAATAAGACCCGGAGTTGGCATTCTGGAAAAGTTGCTCCAGCAAAAAAAATAAAAAATAAAAAAGATATATATAGGCAATATTTATAAAGTGCCTCTGAGTAGTCATACATATGCTGAAGGACATAAGCGAACACTATCAGGGACATAAGCATACACTATCAGGGTCAGGGACATTTTTTTTTCCGCCAGGACAAGCCTGGGAGCCAGACCATGTGCTATCCTAGCATAGCTAAGTACTGGTATGGTATTACTTTTTGCTCTCAGTGAATGTTGTTGTAAACAGAAATGTATTCCCTGAAAGCAGTTGGATACTCTAGTGACAACTCTTACCAACAAGATGATGAGGCTACCTTAGAAGAAAAATGAGGCTGTGATTTATCCAATGCGAAGATATATTTATAATCCAATCAGCATAAAATAGTAATTTATTATTTCAATGACTTTTCCCCTCCTGGTTTGAAATGTCCAGTTGTGTTCATTATTATCATCATTGCTCATCACTGCAACCTCCACTAAAAATAGAGGAGAGTGCAGACAAGCTTCCCTCTGAAGCAAATGATAAAAATAAAAAAAAGAATCATTTGGCATCCAATACGGGGCTGTGTATGTCTAATTCCCACCCTAATTTGGAATGTCCAATTCTGTTCATGGAACAACCCCACTGCACTGGACACACGGGTATCTTGCCTCAGTGCAGACCCACAGCTTTCCTTCAAAATGCATGGCTCAGACCCCTGTTTCTCCCTATGCACCATGGCCAAACTCGCACAGAGCGGAATCGAAGGAAGACCAACCATATGCAGCTGCATGCAGACCATGCTTGCCCATGCCCAATGGGGTGGCGAGATCAACCCGGGCCAAATGAACTCACTCATACCCTGGGTATGCGACTGCCCCCCGCCCCCCCGTGTGACTACCAGCCACCGTCGGCACTAGCACGATCCAGATTCGAACCCAGACCGTGGGGCTCATCCATGCACCACAATGTGGCGCCTTAACCGAATGAGCCACTCAGCATTTGCTAGTCAGACTTGCACAGAGATGAGTTGGAGGAAGCAGGGGTCACTGGTGTGTAATGAGCCACTGTCATCTTGGCAGACTGAAAACCTCCTACTGCTGGGCAAGACTGGCACCTGATACGATTCGATACCAGACTGTGGGACCCATCCATGCACTAGAACAGTGTCTTAACAGATACCAGACTGTGGGACCGATCCATGCACTAGAACAGTGCTTTAACAGATACCAGACTGTGGGACCCATCCATGCACTAGAACAGTGCCTGAACAGATCCCAGACCGTGGGACCCAACCATGCGTGATGGGGGGCCATCTGAATTCAATCAGTTGAAAAGTCTTTTTTTTTATTTTTACATACAGACCTCTTTTATTATATAAATGAATGGATACCCATCATTATAACATATTTACATTTCATACACATATAATCAGCTAGTAATGTTTTGGTACCTATTTCATTTAAGAATTGTGTGCTGTTCATTATCGTTTGCTTTGTGAACACTGCAATTTACCCCTGCAATATCTGGATCACAGAAAGCCATGTATTTATATTACCCCTCCAACAGCTTTCACCATTATAAGGTTCATTGCCCTTTCATGCTTGTGGCTATGGATTTATTTTTAGTCCCAGTGGAACTGACTGTATTAATATCACATCGCTACATTCCAATTTTAATATTGCCGTATGGGAAATGGAGTGGATATTTCCCGCTAATAAGCACATTATTTTCCCACTGCCTGTGAAAGCACTGGTGTGCACAGTACAATCCCAGCTTGTGGTCTCACACAGACCAGCTTTTCTGTCATTTACACTCGCCCTGTGAGTCCAGCCACTGGAAAGGTATGAATATTCCTTATCTGGGTTTCCGACCGGCCATTTGAGACACTGGCCTCAATTTCGAACTTCAAATAAGTCCAGTTCATTCTTCACGAGCGTAGTTTAGTTGGGTAATTTTGCCGGGTTCCAAACCTGCGCCTGTGACCGAAAATCAAGAAAAAATTCATTGAAATTCAAAGCCAAGGACAAATGTTGGCTGAATCCTGCCCGCTGTGTGCATGTGTACAGATACCTGGTTTTGTTAGTTGTTGTTGTCACAGAAAGCTTTGTAAATGTGCTGCGCAAACAGCGGGGCTATTTCAAAGCACAACATGGAAGATAAATGCTTTTAATAGTTAATGACTAGAGAGATTATACCCCATTATCCATGAAGCCTGCAGTTTAACTTGGTCATCTTCCTGTGAATAGACGTACAAACAGGTCCAGGAAAGGAAAACATTGCTATCACA
This sequence comes from Synaphobranchus kaupii, assembly GCA_029718625.1. Taxonomy (NCBI): domain Eukaryota; kingdom Metazoa; phylum Chordata; class Actinopteri; order Anguilliformes; family Synaphobranchidae; genus Synaphobranchus; species Synaphobranchus kaupii. The sequence goes on along the minus strand of CM056384.1, from coordinate 15,213,130 downwards.
GTGGCCAGATGGCCCTCCCTGTCTCGGGCAACCCTATTTAAATTGTGTCTCATATTTTGGCCTAATAAAATTATTGAGCTCAATGAATGTGACATTTAGGCCCTGTTTTTGCATTGATCACCTCATTTATAGATCAAAGGAGCTGGACTCACACACTCTGAACGCTCTCTATGCTGGATTACTTCCTCTCTCGGCTGGATTTAAGAGAACAGCTGTGGTCACAAAGGTCTGTAACAGTAACATTTCCAATTATGACAGAATGCACACAGAGTCCATCTGGTTTATGTATGGAGTGAATTCAGTGCCAAATATTTTTATTTGTAAATCGGTATTGGTGCACTTGTGCATCCATAGCCAATGTTTGTACAACACAGTCTGTGCTTATAGATTTCATTCACACTCATAGACACGAGGAGTCATTTATAACCTCTTTTTCAATGGTATGACCCTTCGTTTACAAAACGATTTTATGAATCTGGCTGGACAAATACAAAGTCTCTTTTATAAGGCTTGAGTTATAAGGCTCGCTGTACAAGTGTGAAATCTTTTACAAATCTCATGGTAGAGCACCGTGCAAAAACGTTTTCTAAGTCTCAGGGTTGTCTGTTCCTAAACATTTTTACAAGTGTAGGGACACTAATTTTATATCCATCCATCCATTATTTAACCTGCTTATTCCTGGTCAGGGTCACGGGGGGGAGGGGGGAGTGTCTGGAGCCTATGCGAGCATGCATTGGGCCAGAGGCAGGAATATCCCATGGACAGGTCGCCAATCCACCAATCCATCGCAGGGCACGCACACCATTGGGACACTAATTAACAGTCGGACATTCATATTTTTGGCACAGAATTAACTCCCTGCTGACATGGGTACTGCACTTGTCTTGTTTGAAATGACAATGCAAATCATCATGCCACTGAAGTAGAATGGGAAATCTCATTATGCTGACATCTGGATGGCAGCACTCATTTGATTACAACTTGAAAACCTCCTTGATACCACTTGTCACTTAGCTAATGATGATGGAATTCTAGTTTTTGTCTGTAAACATGAAGGGGACTCATTTCACACGATATCAGCTAAGGAGACTGTGTGTGGTTTGAGAATTCCTTGTTTATCATAAAAGTCTAATGGCCTGAACAGCTGGATGACGCATGCGGTTAAGGCACCACACCATGGAGCATGGATTAGTCCCATGGTCTTTAATCAAATCCCGACTGTGCTAGTGCTGATTGTGGCCAGTAGCTGGGGTGACTTGCAATTGGTGATTGCGTCACCCAGGTATGGGATTTGGACCAGGTCTGGAAAAAGTTAAAAATTGCTTATTGAAGCACTCTTGTGTCATCATGTGATAAATTGTTGGTGGAATGAACTTCACATGTATTGTGCAAATTATTTAGATTTATCTTACACCCTGAATATATGTGTTTGTGAGCTCTGAAACATCTTTATTTTACTAAAACCTGCAGATAATCTTGTAATGCAGTTAGAATCAAATAGAATAACTTTTATTTTCCTGTGAGGGAACTTCAGTTGTAGTTACATTACAATCCCTTACAAAACTGGATAGTTTGCTGCAAACTAAATTGTTTTCCACAAAATGTTGCCAGAGGTTTGTCAGACTTTGCCAGTAGTTGTCATGGTTTCTAGCAGCCTCTGTTGTTTCTGCGTTCGGTTTTTCTTTTGGCGTCTTGGGACGCTCTATCAGATTTTTTCCGCCTCCGTTTCGTTGTTTGAATCTCGCCCGGCAATTATCTCTTTCACCTGTTTTGGATTTCCTGCCGGTTATAAATAGCCCAGGACTTCCGCATTTCTGACGCTTCCATATTGTCTTTGCTATATTGACAAGGAGGTCGGTAAAGGTACAGGATTCGCTCGCTGCATTTCTGGTTTGCACGAATAGGAAACGCAGCAAGTCCGGTTAGAGTTAGAAGAAAGATTTATTTTGGTTTTTTCTTTCCTTTCTCTCTTCATCCGTTATACTCTCCTACCTGTTACCTTTTTGTTCAGCTCGTTCTCACCTAGAGCTGTAGGTAACAGGTTCTGTTTCTCTGTTCCTTCTCTCGTCTGTTGATACAGAGTGTTTCTTTTGTTTGTTTTCTCTGACCTCCTGTATTCGCTCCTCGTTAAGGAGCGTGAGGTTATTTTGTTATTTTGGTTACTCGTTAAAGAGCATGAGATTCTTTTGTTATTGATTACTCGCTATTCGCGAGTTCACCCTCGTTTGGGGTTGCTTTATTTTTGGCTTACGCCGGGAGGTTTTTTCCCACTGTTTCCCCCCCTTTTCCAGTGCAGATCTGTCTGCTTTAGTGGTGTAGGTGTTAGTACCTACACTTTTAGAATCCCTGACGGTCGCGCTTGGTCTTCCGACTCAGCCACTCCCCTTACAAAAACTAAGTTGCTGCTGGAAGTGGTGTTGGTGGGCCAGTAGGGGGCAGTCTTCCCTCTGGTCAAATAAACCCCAATGCCCCAGTGCAGTGATGGGGACACTGTGCTGTAGGAGATGCCGTCTTTCGGATGAGACGTTAAACCGAGGTCCTGACTCACTGTGGTCATTAAAGATCCCATGACACTTATCGTAAAGAGTAGGGGTTTCCCCGGTGTCCTGGCTAAACTCCCAAACCAGGCTCATTCAATCTGTCACCTAATCATCCCCCAGTTTAATTGGCTAAAAAAAAAAAATTCTCTCCCTCTCCACCTCAGCTGATGTGTGGTGAGCATACTGGCGCAAAATGGCTGCCGTTGCATCACCCAGGTGGGTGCTACACATTGGTGGTGGTAGAGGCGAGTTTCCCCCTCATCATTGTAAAGCGCTTTGAGTATCTAGAAAGGCGCTATATAAATGCCATGCATTATTATTATTATTATTATTACAGAATATGGAAGCCTCTAGGGAGGTACCAGCGACAATGCCAGATCTGAGTACAATCCTCACGGCTCAGGGGGCAGCCATCTCCGCCCATGAGGAGGGCATTAGGGCCCTTCAGGCCTCCGTTCAGACCCTCCACATCCAGCAGGCACAGTTCTCTAGCCAGCTTCGCTACCAGGGTGAATGTCTGCGTGACTTGGCAGACAGCATCCGCGCCCTGACCCTCACCACCACACCCCCTCCAGTCGCACAAGCACCCGTCCCTGTTGCACAAGCACCTCCTGATTCCTCCGCTATCCCCATTCCACCGGATCTTAGGGAGCCTAAATTGCAGCTCCCGCTCTGCTATGAAGGGGAGGCCGGGAAGTGTAGAGCGTTCCTGACACAATGTTTAATTTTTTTAAAGCGCAGCCCTCCCGCTTCTCCACCCAGGAGGCTCGGGTTGCACTCATCCTCTCTCTTCTCACAGGCACTGCTCTCGCCTGGGCGGACCCCTTAATAAGGGCTAATTCCCCTGTTATGTCCACCACAGAGAGGCTTATTGAGGAGATGGCGTCAGTCTTTGATCATGACGTCTCCGGTCAGGAGGCGGCCATGCGACTGACCCGTCTCCGTCAGGGTACCGACACAGTGGCGACATTCTCCATCGCGTTTCGAGCTCTAGCAGGGGAGACTGGGTGGCTCCCTTTTCCTTAACGCACTTTCCGATCCCATTAAGGATGCGCTGTCAGTGCTCGAGTCGCCCGCCTCTTTCAGTGCTCTGGTTTCCACAGCCATCCGGGTGGACAACCGCATTAGAGAGAGAGAGAGAGAGAGGGACTCACAGGGGAACGCAGGGTTCGGTTGTTGCGTTACTTACCGATTTCTGCGGCCACTCCGTTTTCCTCGTTTTCGGAGGAGCCCATGCAGGTAGATGGGGCGGCAGTATGAGATCTCAAAACCACCAGGCCAAGCGACGCCCGGTGCCGATATTGTAGACGCGCAGGGAATTTCAGAGACCAATGTCCTAAGCTAGTGGGAAAAGGGCAGTCTCACTAGGGGGATCGGGGCCCCTGGTGAGACCGAATAACACCTCTCCTCGTACCCAGTTAGTAGTGCAGTTGAGTTGGAGGAGGCACTCCACCAGCTGCATCGCGTTTATTGATTCCAGGTCGGTCGAGTCTCTTATTGACATCAAGTGGGCTAGGGAGCAGGGCATTCCCTCACTTCTCCTTCTCTCCCCACGGCTAGTAACGGCACTCGACGGTCGCCCTTTGGGCACGGGTACCATCCGGCGGGTCACCAGCATTCTAAATCTGGCTGTCTCATTCCTTGGCCATACAGAGCGGATTCAGTTTTTTTTGGTGGACTCACCCACATACCCTCTTGTTCTGGGCCATTCGTGGCTGGCTCAGCACAAGCCTCATATTAACTGGGGGGCAGAGGGGACGGTTATTCTCCAGTGGGGTCCCAAGTGCAGACCTCACTGCTCCAAGAGTAGACCGCTCACGTCCGGAGGTCGACTTTGTCCTCCTCCCGATTCCAGTTCAGACAGCGAGCAAGAGGAGGGGAGGTCTCTCCTTGGGTCTCACGATTCAATGGTGCCTTCTCAGGACACCAGGGGGAGTCTTTCCTGGGACTCATTTGCTGACGGTCTCAGTGGGTGGGGGCAGGAGACTCCCCATTCTGAGATCGACTGGGACAACCCACTTGATTCCCTCTCAGACTGTGAGAGCACTCAGGTGGGCGGGGCTCTCAACTTTCCGTTGCCGGCTAATGTTCCTCAGCAGTATACAGATCTTGCTGAGGTTTTTAGCAAGCAACGCGCCACCTCTCTGCCTCCTCATAGGCCGTATGACTGCATCATCTACCTTTATTCGGGCACGGTTCCTCCTAGGGGGTCGCTGTACTCCTTATCGGGTCCTGAGAGTGCCGCGATGAGGCAATACATTGAAGAGTCCCTAGCCAACAATTTTATTAGACCCTCAACCTCGCTGGCAGGGGCAGGGTTCTTCTTTGTAAAGAAAAAAGAGGGTAGTCTCAGGCCGTGCATTGACTACAGGGGACTCAATGACATCACGATCAAGAATCGTTATCCCCTTCCCCTGATGAATTCGGCATTTGAACGCCTCCAGGGGGCGTCTATTTTTTCAAAACTCGATCTGCGCAGCGCCTACAACCTCGTTCGCATTCGTGAGGGCGACCAATGGAAAACGGCGTTTAACACCCACTCTGGACACTACGAATACCAGGTGATGCCTTTCGGGCTCACTAGCGCCCCCTCAGTTTTTCAGGCGCTAGTGAACGATGTTCTTAGGGAGATGCTGGAGAGATCAGTCTTCGTCTACCTGGATGACATTTATATTTTTTCTCCTGATCTTCCCACTCACATCCTCCACGTCAGGCAGGTTCTTAAGGCGCTGCTCAAGGCTCAGCTTTTTGTGTAGGCAGAGAAGTGTGTTTTCCACACTAACTCCGTTTCTTTCCTGGGGTTCATTGTGGCAGACGGCAAGGTTCAAATGGACCCCGAGAAAGTCTCGGCCATTAAGAACTGGCCCACTCCGTCTTCCCTTAAGCAGGTACAACGCTTTTTAGGCTTCACCAATTTTTATAGGAGGTTTATACGCAATTTCAGTGCGGTAGCCGGGCCTATTACGGCACTCACTAAAAAGACCTCTTCCTCCCAGTTTCTATGGAATTCGAGGGCCGAAGCAGCGTTTTCTGAGTTAAAAAAGCGTTTCATTTCCGAGCCCATTCTCATCACGCCCAACCCCTCCCTCCCTTTCGTGGTAGAGGTAGACGCTTCTGAGTTGGGGGTGGGAGCCATTCTCTCCCAGCTATCTCCGCTGGACCACAAGATGCATCCCTGTGCATATTTTTCTCGTGCACTAACACCGGCCGAGAGAAATTACGATGTGGGGGACTGGGAGCTCTTGGCGGTCAAATTGGCTCTGGAGGAGTGGTGCCACTGGCTGGAGGGGGCGGAGCACCAGTTCACTGTATGGACAGATCATAAGAACCTGCAATATGTGCAGCTAGCCAAGAGGTGTAATTCTCACCAAGCCCGATGGGCATTATTTTTCTTGCGCTTCAACTTTTTGCTCACGTACCATCCCGGCTCCAAGAACGTGAAGCCTGACGCTCTGTCACGCATCTTCGACCGTTCAGACAGGGATCCTGTTCCTGAACCTATTATCCCCGTCGACCACATAGTGGCTCCAGTTATATGGGCCGTTGAGGCAGCAGTGCAGAAGGCGCTGCGCTCTGACCCAGGCCCAGGGGGGGGCCCACCCCACTGCTTGTTCTCCGATTGGTGCCTCGGTCAGCTTATCCTCTGGCTTCCACCCGGAGACTAATGGGCAGACCAAGCGCACTAACCAGACCCTGGAGAACACTCTTCGGTGTCTGGCCGCCTCCAACCCTACGTCCTGGAGTCGACACCTAGCCTGGGCAGAGTACGCCCATAATACCCTGTGCAATGCCTCCACAGGGCTCTCGCCGTTCGAAGCTCAGCTGGGGTATCAACCCCCGTTATTCCCCGAACTAGAGAAAGATGTGGAGTTCCCCTCTGCGGGATCTTTCATTCTGAGTTGTCGGTCCGTATGGAGGCGGGTACGCGCGGCTCTCCAGCGCGCATCTTCTATACAGAAGAAGGTGGCGCCCTGCTCCGTCATTCAGGGTTGGCCAACGCGTGTGGCTCTCTACGCGGGATCTCCCCCTCAGGGTAGAGTCTCGTAAACTCGCTCCCCGCTTCATTGGGCCGTTTAAGATCATACGGCGTATTACTCCGGTTACTGTGAGACAGCTCCCGTGCTCTATGCGCATCCACCCCACCTTTCATGTCTCTCGGCTTAAACCGGTACTTATTAGTCCTATGGCGCCGGCGGACCAACCCCCGCCGGCCCCCCTGATCATAGATGGAGGTCCAGCTTATACCGTCCGGCGCATTCTGGCCGAGAGACGGAGAGGAAGCGGGTTCCGATTTTTGGTGGATTGGGAGGGGTATGGCCCGGAGGAGCGTTGTTGGGTTTCCTCCAAGAACATCTTGGACCCAACACTTATTAGGAACTTCAGCAGAAGCAAGGCTGAGGGATCGCCTGGGGTCGTCCCTTAGTAGGGGGGTCCTGTCATGGTTTCTAGCAGCCTCTGTTGTTTCTGCATTCGGTTTTTCTTTTGGCGTCATTGGGACACTCTATTGGATTTTTTCCGCCTCCGTTTCGTTGTATGAATCTCGCCGGCAATTATCTCTTTCACCTGTTTTGGATTTCCTGCTGGTTATAAATAGCCCAGGACTTCCGCATTTCCGACGCTTCCATATTGTCTTTGCTATATTGACAAGGAGGTCGGTAAAGGTATAGGATTCGCTCGCTGCATTTCTGGTTTGCACGAATAGGAAACGCAGCAAGTCCGGTTAGAGTTAGCAGATTTATTTTGGTTTTTTCTTTCCTTTCTCTCTTCATCCATTATACTCTCCTACCTGTTACCTTTTTGTTCAGCTCGTTCTCACCTGGAGCTGTAGGTAACAGGTTCTAGTTTCACTCCATCGGAGCCTGTTTATACAGGGTGTTTCTTTTGTTTGTTTTCTCTGACCTCCTGTATTCGGTCCTCGTTAAGGAGCGTAAGGTTCTTTTGTTATTTTGGTTACTCGTTAAAGAGCGTGAGATTCTTTTGTTATTGAGGTTACTCGTTAAATAGCGTAAGATTCTTTTGTTATTGATTATTCACTATTCTCGAGTTTGCCCTCGTTTGGGGTTGCTTTATTTTTGGCTAACGGCGGGAGGTTTTTTCCCACTGTTTATTTTACCCTTTTCCAGTGCAGATCTGTCTGCTTTAGTGGTGTAGGTGTTAGTACCTACACTTTTAGAATCCCTGACAGTCGCGCTTGGTCCTCCGACTCAGCCACTCCCCTTACAGTAGTGGCGAACTAAAAACTTTGTCAGAAGTGAATGGCAGTTCCAACAAAGTTAATTTGCATGTTAAGATATGAGCTTGCCGCAAACCTGTGGCAACAATGCCAAAGGTTCGCTGCAAATTTGCTGGACGGCCTATATTTTTGTAAGGGTTACTTTACAATGACTTAGCAGACGCTGTAATCCAGAGCAAAGCACAGTAGTGAACAATGCAATCTTTGCAAAAGTTCTGGATATACACAAACAAAGATGGACCACACTACCAAAATGCAGCACAAAAGCACTTGCTTCAGTTAAGTAACAACTGTCGATGAGATGATGAAGGTGATAGTTTTCTGGCCACTGTACCTTTAAATGTGATTCAGACATCAAGGGCCCTATCTTACACCCGGCGCAAAGCGGCGCTAACCCAAACGCAAGTGTCTTTGCTATCTTACACCCGGCGCTAGGTCCATAATAACGCCTAACGCTTACGTCCTTTAACTAGCATGTATTCTTGCGCCATCACAAGTGAACTGGGCGTGTTGGTCTTAAGATGAGGAGTGGCCAGGATTCTTTTTGGCGTATTGCTATCTTGAGCCAGCAGAAAGCGCTTGCGCTAGAACCACCACAAACCTGGTCTAAAGTCATGTCGCAGTTGTTTACATGTTATTTTAACGGCGCATATAAGTGCGTCTACATAGGCGTGTGCACAACCCGCATACCCTCCTGTCTGTTACACACAGGGGCCTGCACAAGCATGACTAAAATATCAAGATCACAATGTGAAATATTATTATTGTGTAGCCTATATCAAAAAATACATAATAATAAAAGGGTCCATAGCCTACCTTTCCCTCAGCGAAGGGGAATGCCATGCACATTAAATTGCTCTCAGCCCACTCCATCAACATCCAGGCGATGTGCGATGGTACGGGACAATGGCTATCCATTAAAAAGTAGCTGATAACACCTATATCAAGCCTAATGCGCGAATTGTCATTTACACCTAATGCGTGAATTGTCATTCAATGGAAAACTCGCACACGGCAATAGACGGACATTTAAGTTCTGAAAATGCGCTTCAGATGTCATTACAATACAACTCTGTTTATCTATGAATACAGCCTGTAAGTAAATAGAATGGTTTGTGACTGAAAAAAGTGAAAAAACCTTGTCCAGTGAATATTGCATTTATTGTATTTCAAATAGCCTAAGCTACAGCGGATTCGCTGTGCATAAGGTTTTTTTCGATAGCCTATGGTTAAAAAACGGAGATGTCACCATGTTAACTAAATTGTAACCTTAGCTATTCTTCGTCCTTCATATTTTTTAAATTACAGTGACCAGGTTTCCATACTCTCACCGTTTAAAACCCAACTGATTTCACCCGTTATTCCATAACTGAACAAAACGATTTTAAAGAGAACTAAGCGTCTATTTAGAAACTAAAACAAATTTGCAGCACGTTACACAATTAATTCACAATTAATTTTAATGCCATTCTCTGCACGTGCGCTGCATGTTCTCTGTTTCCCCTGCTGTAAGTCGCACGTTTCACGGTCTTCCTGGGAAAGTGGATTGTTTTAAAGGATTACGCTACGAGTAAAACAGGTTGGTCACATTTCCATAAACAGGACATTATTAAACAAGGGGAAATATGCGTGAACTTATGGGTTGCGAACCTGACAGCTTTATTGTATGGCTATTTAGTGTCATCATTAAGGCAAAATAACGGTATGTATGTTATTAATCAATATTAGCCTACTATGCAGGTAGCCTAATGAACTTTGGATGAAGCTTGAACTTCGAGAACTCCATGAGAACAGCCTCTTTGAATTGATGTTTGACACTTTCATTGCATAATCAAACGAAATTCGCTGAACAAGCAGGCTAATTTGGCGTTTTTTAAGGTGAGACTGAAGCCATTGATAGCTTATTCTCAGCTGTTGCAGGTCCTTTTAACGAAATTTAACCGCACATATTTTGTAAAATAACAGCCCTGTCTGGAATTACCGGGAACTCATAGGCTAATGGTTAGTCCGAATAATATTGATCATACTCCATTTAGCCTATTCCTTGATCACACTAAACACGCACGAGCATGTCTGTTTCGCCATCATAAGCAATCCGCCAAGGTGGAAAAGCAGGCTTTTAAAGGGAATGGGATATGACATTTTGATTGGTTTATTGAATGTCACGCCCAAGACACACCTATAATTAATGAAGCGACTAGGTTCAGCCCAGTTGCGCCATGCGCCGTGCTTAGCGCCAAAAAAACACGCCGTTAAAATAGCAAAAGTGGACTTGGACACGCCCTAAATGGATTTAGCGGCATGCGCTTAGACTAAGCGCCAAGATCGCCAAGATAGGGCCCTAGATCAGCTTCATTCTGGATTCTGAGTTTGCCATACATTCCTCAACATTTTCCGGACCACATAACTTTTATTAGGGATTAAGCTACAGTCTGGTGTTTTACAGTGCAAATGCACCTAGATTACAGGTAATAGACATCATCAAAAACATAAGCAGGTCAAGGAAGCTGCCTCCATATCTCTAACAAACCTTTTAAAAACATTTAGTGAGACACGTGTTTCCATTTTCATTTTTTTTTGCAGGGAGTTCCAGGTTGAAGGAGCAAAGTAACTGAAAGCTTTTTTACCTGCTTCTGTCTGTACTAAGGGGACAGATAAAAGCATGAGATCCTGAGACCTCAAAGAATATCCACCTGCATTTGTCCTACTAAGATATGAACATAAGTAGGAGGGCAAAAGGCCAAGGATCGCCTTATAAATAAAAATATGCCAGTGGCTGAGTCTGCGTGTGGCTAGAGCAGGCCAACCAACCCTGGCATATAATGTGCAGTGATGTGTAAGAGCCTTAGAGTTAGTTATGAATCGTAATGCACCATGGTAGATCATGTCAATCGAACTGAGACACTTTCCAGAAGCATGCAAATATAAAATGTCCCTATAATCAATGATTGGAAGAAAAGTGGCAGCAACAAATAACACAATTCTGTTTCATTGCCTTGTAAGTAGTCAGTAGGCCTGTAGTGTTTGAAAACGGCCTTTTGACTTATTTGCTGCAGCTAATATGAATTAACTTCAAAATGGAATTTGAGGGTCCCACCCTAAGTCTACCATTACAAGGTTAACATTGGCTGCAGCAGGCATGGGACAGTTTGTGACTATGACTAACCTATTGACTACTTAGTCACAAGGTAAGACAACTATTACAGAATTTGTCTTAACTATGTCTTTAAATGTTGATAAATTAATATTGTACCTCACTGATTTAAAGCCCCATTATCTTATACTGTGCAATAATCACAGTTACTCTACCCTTCATCCTTAAAATCTAATAATTAATGGAATTTTAAAAATTGTGACCTTAAATGATAAAAAAGACTTGAGACTTGTCCTTTAAGACTTGAGACCTCACTCGGACTTGCCCTGTAAGACTTGGGACTTGACTTGGACTTGCTCAAAATGACTTGGGCACAACTCTGCTGTGAGCAAATCTATCCTACGAAGGTGTATTTACAAAACTGTCCTTGTGGGAACCATCAATTGTAGGCATTTTCTGTTTCTATTTTTATAGCCTTTTTTGTGAATAAGCCTGTCTTTGGAGGATGAGAGCTACACAGTGGGCTCAAGTGACTGTGGAGAGACAGAGGGAAATAATCCTTTTGGCCTCTATCTGAACCTGTGAGGCATTTAATAAAAAATAAAAAAAATGAAATGAATGAATTTTATTAGAGCGTTGGTTATATCAGCATGTAGATGTCACACAGTAACCACTTTGAAGTGTTTGTTATATTTTTCCACAGATCCTGTGCATCAGCACCTGTAAAGATCCCCTTTAGATGGCCTTGCTATTAGAGCTGTAGTGGTCGCACTACCTTTATATTTGGTCTCCGTGATTCATGTGTATGGCTGTTTTCCTTCATGCAGCTACACGTGTGTGTGTGTGTGTGTGTGTGCTGTATATTCTTGTACTGTGTTGTGGTTCAAGCACATGCTACACACACCAGGTGTTTCTAATGGGGGTTAATGGGACTGTTGAAATTGGATTTAATGATGTAATCAGGCAATTTGATATCCTGTACAGGGCGTCCAGCAGACCGATGGCTGTGAGAGGAACACCAGGTTTGGCAATATCGCAGCTGTCCAGCAGGACCATGGTTGTGAGAGGAACACCAGGTTTGGCGATATCGCGGCTGTCTAGCAGACCGATGGTTGTGAGAGGAACACCAGGTTTGGCGATATCGAAGCTGTCCATCAGACAGATGGTTGTCAGAGGAACACCAGATTTGGCGATATCGCAGCCGTCCAGCAGGATGATGGTTGTCAGAGGAACACCAGATTTGGCGATATCGCAGCTGTCCAGCAGGACGATGGTTGTCATAGGAACACCAGGTTTGGCGATATCGCAGCTGTCCAGCAGGACAATGGTTGTCATGGGAACACCAGGTTTGGCGATATCGCAGCTGTCCAGCAGGACGATGGTTGTCATAGGAACACCAGGTTTGGCGATATCGCAGCTGTCCACACAGGACGACGGTTGTCATAGGAACACCAGTTTTGGCGATATCGCAGCTGTCGCAGCTGTAATGCTTTAGCCCCTCTATGGACCCATGGAATGCAGACTTGTTGATGTTTCATTGTACATTTATGCATTTGATACTTATCCAGAGCAACTTACACAGTTTGCATTTTACATACAACACATTTATAGGGCTGGGTATTTTTACTGAATAAATTCAAGTGAAGTACCTTTCTCAAGGATGCAATAGCACACTGCTACATACATAAAAGTATTTTTTTATTATTATTGTTTTTAAACTATGCAATAGCAGTGCCCCACCTGGTATTTTAACCTCTTACAGCAACTTGAGTTACAAGCCCGGTTCCCCAACCGTGAGACTACATTACATTACATTATTAAATATAAACTTTACTGTTTTGAGTGACTTCACTGCAAAAAAAAAAGTGTTTTAGTCTTGTAATATGAGACTTAAAATCATATTTTTCCCCTCAAAAGTGGAAAATATTACTTTTTACTTTTAAGTGAAATTATCTTGGCAAATCTTGAAATTAGTAAAAATATCTCACCCCACTGGCAGATAGTTTGTTTTATTTAGTAAAAAAGTAACAGAAATAAGATTCTAAAGTCTAAATATGAGATTAAAATGCTTGTTAAGATTTGTTTTTTTGCAGTGTACTTTTGAGGGGAAAACTTTCATGATTTTAAGTCTCATTACAAGACTAAAACACTTGTTAAGACAGACATTTTTTGCAGTGTTGAACAATGACTTTGAATAAACTTCAGCAGTTAAAGTTTATTCACTCTGCCTCTTCAGGAACATAACTTGCTGTGTCTTTTGCAATCCTGTATGTTGGGGTGGAAACAGACAGGGCTTCAGTCAGCCAGAGAACTTGTGCCGCGATAACAATGGCCAAACATGAATGTTATCACCGTACAGTATCTGCGCAGAAACGTTCCCATTATTTTAACAGCTGAGGGAACGCACGGAAGAGATCAGCAAAGTGCTTGTGTGAACTGCAGGGCCAGGGGTTTTCATGTCCGTTACCATGAGAAAGTCTAGCAAACCAAACACACTGGGACTGTGATTGACACCGTGTCTGACCAAGGGCCACCGTTGGGCTTTATCGCTCCCAGATCGCCACTCTGTTTTCATTCCATATTCAGCTGCAGTTACTCTTACATTTTCCCACAGCCGACTTAACTATCTGCGCGCTCACATTTGTTTCTGTCTTAACCCAAGGACCACAAAATATGCAATACAGTACAGCTGAGCTGAAAAATGGCATATGCAATACAGTACAGCTGAGCTGTACAGTGACCATTACCGTACCCATCAGGGCAACATATAAAAAAAAGATTGATTATTATTAGATCACCAGGTTAAAAGTTAGCCACTGTCTGACGCTAAAGCAAAATGCACAGGCCTTTTATAATCGACTGTGAGTTCCTGCAAACTGCTGGTCTGCGATACCTGGTCTTGCTGATCTAGACGCCGGATAGAGTAATATTTTGTTAGCGGGATCAAAACGGGCATTCTCATACAGGTAGACTCTATTTCCATTTCACATCTCGTTGAAGCAGCCAAGGTTTTCTAAAAAGAACTGTGGCCTTCAGTCTTTGTCTTTAAATCAGTTTGTTGGATTGTAGCTGTTGAATTGCCAAGGCAAAACTAAAAACACTCCTTTTTTTAAATTCAAGCCATGTTCTCAACACACAAGGGGGTTAATTTTTTATATTTTATTTTTTTTATTGTATCATGCAAGGTGGTGATAGAAATGAACTATGGACAAGCAACCATTAATGCACGTGGTACATAGGGTGAATTTCATGTCAGTGCAATTTTATCAAATAATGGGAAGAAAAGCTTGTTCTGAAAGATGTGGTAACCTAGCCCAGCACAAAAAACAGCTGCTCTACATTGTTTTCCTTAGTCAAATAAATATTGGAATGTTCTCCAAAAGAGAAAAAATAAACCAAAAAAAAAAACATTGCAGTGTTAGACCCATGAAAAAAGAACACTGTTACCCCCAGAGACATGCAAAGTAGAAACCTAGGTATTTCAAAAATGCTCTTATTTTTAAAACCAGTCTCCTGTAATTGTGTAATGAATAATAAAATGCCCAAGACTGCCCACCACTCAAAAATACAAGGCAGTTCGTCTAGGCTGTTGTTCTTTTTGTGAGGTTGGTATTTTAGTTGTGCATCTGTGAATGGCTGAGGATGATATCACTTTGAGTGTGTGCATCCCCAGTCTGTTAGAACCAGTGTCTTTCCTGTATTTGTGCTCCGTTAAGCTGAGACAGCCCCTGGACTTCCTGAATGGGCACTGTAGCGCACGGCCCAACACACAGCCGCCCCTCCGAGTGGCCGCCATGGAGACGGTGACCTCTGATCCCAGGAGAGCATCGCCCGGCTTATCAGATCCTCCCCAGGCTTCGCTGACAGGAAATGACCTGGGAGTGGAGGGGAACTGCGGAAATGCTAACTGCGGCCGTGTGCGAAGCCTCATTTTTATTCCACACCACACAAGTGCTTTAAGCGAGAAAAAAACAGTTCTTTAATTATTTATTTTCCCCCAACAATTTCCCTTAATTCTTACTTAACTTTTGTACAAATGTGCCAAAAAGCATTCACTGCTCTGTCTCACAAGCACAGCTTGGCGTGGTAACTTTGAGGGGCGCTGAACTTGCCGAACTGTGAGTGAAAATGAAGGATGTGTTATTCTTAAAGCCAGTCCCACATATCCACTCAGGCAGCGTGCCGTGTGGGTTTAAACTCACAAAGATTCTCAAGCTACAGAGATGACTGCATAACATTAAAAAAGGACCTTTAGACCCTCGAGTGTCTCTCAACTCCCACAGTAAAGCACAATGTGCTGTTTTATACAGTTCCACTCCTCTCACTGAACACAAAGGGCTGGAGGGCCAACATTACACATCTTTATCAGGCACCAGAAAAGTGCAGAGATTAGTCATCATTCAGAACAAGCACTCCACTGGTGGGCATGAGAACTACTGAAGCTAGTGCATATTCTGTCAAACAGAACAGAACCTTCCATAGAAGGTTTTCTTCCTTAGCTTTTTTTCCCCATAGACTAATAGATTATCCTTCTCTTTAGCGTAGAACATGCACACATTAAAAATGGGAAAGCTATTTATAGTTATTGATCAATGGAATAAGCCTTTCCACTATAAACATGTTATCAATCACCTACAGTAAGTATCATCAAAAACTGTTATCTGAAAAGGTTCACATGTATTGTCTTTTGCCAAGTAATACATTTTTAACATCACGTTGCCATGCTGGCTGGTGTTTGACAATATGTTCTATAATCTATTCCAGCCTTTGTTTTATTATCCAAGACAGACGAGGAAGTTAGAGAGTATAAGAGTGGGGGGGGGGGGGGGGGGGGGGGGCTTTGCCTTCTGTTATGTGACTCCATGTTCACACCCGAGAAAAAAGTGAGATAAACAATTCCTGTTCAGAGAGAAAGTGTTTTCAGGAAACAACCCCCCAGCTTGGCTTCCGTGCACGATGCACATCCCAGTGTTCAATGTTTACCTGTAAGTCTTATATAGCAGCTATAGTCTTTCTTTCACAAGATTCTTTTTTTTTAGTAAATCCAAGCTGGTTCACAATCCCAACACAGCCTCATGAAATAACAGTTTATTATCTGATTAATTTGTGGAAAAATAATACATATATAATAAAAAATTTAAAGAATATTTTACTGCTGTTTTCCACAGCTTATGGGTGTTCATGAATGGTTAAAATAATTTTGGGAAAGAGGACATGTGGTATAGTGGTGTAATGTAGTAAAAGTGAGGAAAGTTATTACATTTTATCAAATGAAAACAGTAATATTGACATTCATAGTATTCTACATTTGTTTTGCAGCTATGCAACTTAAATATTTACATATTTAACTAATATTAGCTTGGTAGTTTTCCACTTCAATACATCAGCAATAATGCCTTATCCTGTAAAGCAATATAGAGACAAGCTCTTCAGGTTGAGGGAATTATCTTTATTCATAATCTGTGTAATCAAAACTTTCTATTGATTTTTCTTGTGGGCAAATGCTCATTGAAATGTAAATGACACCATATTTTATTGAAGTAAAAAATAATAATAATTCCAAGCAATGTATCTGTGGAAAAATCAAGTCGCGAGATCAATAATGCTGTATTATTGCAGCCATATTCATTTTAATTATATGTCAACGTCTTGCATTGACCATATTGAAGCTTCTCCCTTCATTACATTTCCCTGTTGTTGCATACATGGTTCACATAAACATATACACAAAATGTGCCCTTAGGTAACCTCTTTATGAATTGCCCGTTTTTACATGACCTGTACGTGATTCTGGTGCCCCTAGTCTCAGTTCTGTTGCTTGGTTATTGTTCCATTATTGATGGGGAAATAATTGAAGTCATGTTGTCCTGCCAGCACTGAGTTATTCGTACTGCAGACCGGCCAAAGTGAGTCGCAATGCCTCTGATCTGGAAAAGGGATTCTACTGACATTCGAGACGGTTCTCTCCAGTTTCACCGTCCCATACTCCTTAACCCAAGGCCCCCTCCTTAGGCTATTTAGGGGAGTCCCTAGTTCTGAGAAGCATTATTAAGATGGTATAATTCTCTTGGGGGCATTCCTATTTAAAACTCAGAATATCAGCTAGTTCCGAGTGCCATCTCATTTTTAAAAAATTTTTTAAGTGCATTTAACCCTTTCACCACGTGGAAGCTATTGAGATATTGAAAAAAATGTGATGTATTGTGTAGATTATTACAAACTAACCATTATTAAGTAAAATAGTCCACAGATAACCAGATTCTCCTTTTACAAATATACACATTAGTACTATTAAAATGCATCGTGATTAATCACTCTTCAAATTAAATTTAGTAAGATTTTGTTCAACATGCCACACAGTAATCTTTAGTACATCTAAATAGAATCTGAGAGTATATTTTACAACAGTAAACTTGATCCTTCTGTGGTTTAATTAACACTGCAATGTGCACCATTTTCGTTACTGCCGCAAACCCCCGGATTGTCTCCATCCAGGTCAACTAAGGATGAACTACTCGCCCTACAGATCATCTCCATCAATGGCAGCACATTGTTTCCAAGTGATAGACCCTCCCCCAACCTACATCAGACCTCTGTGTGTATGCAGATCTCTGGATGGAACTACACAGCTACACTACACTGGTTTAGTATCTGTATCCTGGATTGCATTGTGTGGGATCCTCCTGTTAAAGCTTGGGATTGGGTTCCAATTAACTTGTGGTGGAGAATAATCTGTTGGGTGGTATGTGTGGAACGTGTAGGGGTGTGTGTGTGTGGAACATGTAGGGGTGTGCGTGGAACGTGTAGGGATGTGTGCATGGAACGTGTGCAGGTGTGTGTGTGGAACGTGTAGGAGGGTGTGCGTGGAACATGTAGGGGGGGGCGGGGGGGTGTGTGTGTGTGTGTGTGGAGCGTTTAGACCCTCTACATTCATATGCATTATGTCAAAATAAACTATTTTCCCCATGAGGCCTTCCACAGAAACCTGACAATTTAGATAAACAATCGCTTTATTTAAAGAAGGATAGATTTTTTTAAAGAAAAAAGGGGAAACACACAACAAAATCTATATTTTATACACTAGTAACTACAGCACCATACAGTACATGTAATTTCTTTGTGCTGTAATTTGTAAGTTATGAAAACGAGCGCTAACGTTATTTAAAATGCAGCACATTCTTCACGTACCACTGAAGAAGGTCAAATAAAGCCTTTTGTTCCAGTCTTTGTGTTAAGGAGCAGAAGCCGCATGATAGGTAGTGATAATTGTGAAGGCTGGGGTCCGGGAGAACAGATGCATATGATACCAAAGGGGGCTCATGCTAGGCAATGTTTTATTAATTTATTTTTTATTTTATTAACGGCTGGCCCATGTCCTGCATATTTATTGATAAAATAAATAAATCCTGGCTGCAGACTCGGGCCAGGTCTGTGTTAGTTGACGTTTCTCCCTCCATTTTGTGGCTGTGCTCCCTTCCCTGCATTCAGCGTGTTCTTCCCTGGCGCATGCAGAGGACAGCTCGACCTCGCTGTGTACGCCGTACTCTCGCCGTGTTTATAGCCTCCCGCAGGTCCAGCTCAACAGGAAACAGAAGAGAGTTCAGTCTTCACCGGCACATGTGAAATGAATTACCCAAATCTGGACCTCATTCATTACTTCATATCAAAGGATGAACGTTAGTTTAAGATGGTACAGTCATATTTCAGAAAAAAGATTGTGCCACCTGTTGAATAACTGGAAACTGTCTTTCTGTGTAACATCATCTACATTGTAAAACATCTTGGCATCCAAAGCTCACAGCAGCTGTGAATATTGAATTCTTCCCTCATGCTTGCTTTCAGTTTAAAGACTCAGTAGAGTTCTTAGACAGTACAAACTGCCTAAATCAGACTCTGTGGCCTTCATGGCATCAAGGAATCACTAATAATAATAGTAGGCATAATAATAATAGTAAAAATCATGCTGCTGTTCTGAGCAGTTGAAAGAAGTAAACTTGCCTACTGGTAAGTGGCATAAAGTATTAATATTATTAATAGACCAGGTAAAACATTTTTTCCTTTTATCATTATCATTTAAGGAAATGCTGTTTAAGTCCTGATTAGCACTTAATTCACTTTAAATTGATGATATAGCCTACGGTTATTTAGCCGTGGATGCCAGTAGCGCGGCTCATGAAAGCTTCGAGTTAGTAGGCGATATATGTTCTGTGGCAATAGGCTAACCTACTTACATTTTACCTTGTCCAAACTTGGCAACCAATTGATACTGTCTCGACAGTAGGCTAATTGCAGACTACGGCACAAACCACACGTCTTACTTCGCTTTGGCGGTGGTTAAGTCCAGTGAAAGTCACTTACCGTCTTCACCATGTGTGAAAAGCTGCCACGCGGACCTTGTTACCTGAGTGAATAAAACCACCGAACTATAAAACACGTTACGTTGCGGGGGAGTTTTTATGCTGTAGCCAGTGTTACGCAAACGTAGCCTATAAAAGTGTTAGATGTAACAGTAATATACATTAATTCGTCAGCACACCAGTGAGGATGAGTAAACGGCTCGAGCTGAAATGCTCGTTTTATGCGAGGTTTGTAACGACTCACATCCACACAGATCAGTTCAGTAGCAAACAATTAAATTTTCACACGTTAAAAACTGTAAAGAAGTTAAATTTAATGTAAAATGAATTATTCCAATCTACGTAGGCTATATTTTTGCTGGATTTGCATTGGAGAGAATGGAGACAGCGCAGCTAGGGCATGCATATTGTATGGCGTTCTGTTAAATACATCCGTGGTCACGTCGCTGAAGGACAGTGCAATAAGACTGTCACTTTCTTAACAACAGCGTCCTCTTGTGGTAGGTCTCATTTGGTTTGTAGTCTCTTGTAAAAAGGTAACCTGTTCAATTGAAACCTTTGAGAAATGTGTAAATTGCTGTAACCGTTATGTTTAGCTAAACCGGCCTAGCTGTTGCAGAGTCGCCTGCCCTAGACCTAAATGTTGATTTTGATTTAAAATTAGGCCTAGTTCAATTTCCTAGACGAAAACCCGCTGTTGACGCGCCTTTTAAATATCTTCTTATATTCTAACCTTTAGATATATTTTCAAATAACATGGAGTTTTTAAAAGCAATAACTGCAAGAAAAACTATAGTTTCAACATTAAACTATTGTTTCAATATTAAACTATTGGAACGACAGAAAAGTATCCCTACGACTACTGCTGTAATAGAACTGTTACTATGGATACTGTAAACAAACAGTTCCGGCAGCAAGGCTGTACTTGTAAGTAGGCTACTTTACAAACCTTCCATCATAGGCTAACCTTTTACGGGTGAAAAAATAAACGCAAATTTACAGCTCAATTTAAATGTAATGTTTTAAAGATGTGTGGTGTGTTATTCTCAGTAGCCTACTCATTTGTTTTGCAGAGTTATAACTTTAACATTGCAGTAAGTAACGTTAGCTATATCCCGACACCTTCGCTATGATATTACGACAGACCTTGCTGTTGGGCCACTGCCTAGGTTTCGTAGGCTATACCGAGCACCCCATAAGCGTGATCCGACGAGTTTTTCTTCAGGAAACCCGGCAACCTTGGATTGTAAAGGTTTCCTAATGTTTAACGAGCTTGAATGGGTGTTTACATTCTAATCAACTGCTCAAATATAAGTAGCCAAATAATTAGCGGTAGTAGCAGCAGCAAGCAGCAAGCCTAATGATAAGTAGCAGTTTATATTAACTGCACAACTATTTTCACATATAACGCTTTGCAGTGTATATATTTCTGTGACACATCAGACCTGCTCACAGGTAAGTCTGCTGTGTTCTGACCCCTACCACAGATGCCTTGGTCATGTTCCGGAAAACTCTCTGGAGACACACTGTGAGTGATGTAGTTCACTTGCATCAAGACCAGGCTCTGAACACAACCATATTCATCCTGAAAGAGTTCGGGCCAACTGGGTTCCTCTTAAAGGAAGAAGGAGAATCCAAGAAGTTCAAAGTAAAAAAAATGTTATTCTCTGGCTGTACATCGCATCATCTTTATGAATAGAATAGAATACAATAACTCATTTTCCCATTAGGGAACTTCAGTTGTAACCACCAGCAACAACAAAAAAGACAAACAGTGGGGCAGACCCACAACACACAAACAAACATATCAAATAAAGACATTTAATAGAATCATTGCATTAATCAAACTAATTAAGTGAACTAAAGTGGAATAGCCTACAGCCAAACGTCATGATTAAAAATAGACCCCGCTGTCCCGAGATGTACAGTGTTATCAAGCAGTCCAACACACAAACTCCGCCTCCACGACTTTCCTCCATACACACAGTTTATGAACAGTGTGTTTATCCAGCAGGAGTGTTTTTTCTTATGATGAAGCGCTTAAACTTTTTTTTTTTTAATTGTGGCGTTGTTTTTTAGTTTTATTATGCAAATAATCAGACTTGTGAGTGCCTTTAGGTGATTTGATAGCCACCAACAGTCAGGCATTTTTGGTGTGATTTATGAGGCATGAGTGTGCATTCCTGTAAGCAGCCCTTTCTGTGTAGCAATGTACAACTAAGCTTTTAATCAACATTAATTTCTAAGGTATGCTTAGGAAACCCTCATACATGCAGCTGCCTGACGTATGTTAAAGAGAAAGACCTCTGCAAGCATATCTGCTGGTAAGTATGCATATGTCTGTATAGATCTGAGAATCATCACTTATCTACACACAGGAAACTGCCTGACCCTTTTTCACAAGTTATTTTTCTCTCCAGGGTTTTGACAAGGAAATTCAGACTGCCCAGAGACCATGAGTGTAAGTCACAGCTGAAGGAGTGATTCATGAATCATGAAGTCACTTCTTTGGCTTACAGTAACTTAATGTGGGCCTTTGTGTAATTTTCACTGAATAAGTCACTGAATTATTATATATTTTAAATTTTAATTCTTTTTTTTTCATAGTTTTCACGGTTATTAAATCTGTTGGTGAATGGGTTGTTTTTTTCAGAGAATTTACCCTATAAATTATGCTAGTTCATTCAAAAATGAGACTTCCCATCTCCACCCTGACAGACTGTCTCCAGCTGGGCCTGGTGGACAGGCAGATCAACGAAATGGTGCAGGGCCTGCACACGGCCAGGACCCCTCGCACGGAAGACCCCCCCACCCCACTCCTGACTGAAGAGGACGGCTGTGTGAAACAGAAGGAGGTGGAAGCTGAAGACGTGTGTCCGATCTGTCAGGAGGACCTGATGGGAAAGAGGCTACCTGTGTCTTACTGCAGGTGGAGACAAACCTTATTATCCTACTGCAGGTCTGGAGACAAACCTTATTATCCTACTGCAGGTGGAGAAAAACCTTATTGTCCTACCGCAGGTGGAGACAAACATTATTATCCTACTGCAGGTGGAGACAAACCTTATTATCCTACTGCAGGTCTGGAGACAAACCTTATTATCCTACTGCAGGTGGAGACAAACCTTATTATCCTACTGCAGGTGGAGACAAACCTTATTATCCTACTGCAGGTCTGGAGACAAACCTTATTATCCTACTGCAGGTGGAGAAAAACCTTATTGTCCTACCGCAGGTGGAGAAAAACCTTATTATCCTACTGCAGGTGGAGACAAACCTTATTATCCTACTGCAGGTGGAGACTAACCTTATTATCCTACTGCAGGTGGAGACGAACCTTATTATCCTACTGCAGGTGGAGACAAACCTTATTATCCTACTGCAGGTGGAGACAAACCTTATTATCCTACTGCAGGTGGAGATGAAACCTATTATCCTATTGCAGGTCTGAAGACAAACCTTATTATCCTACTGCAGGTGGAGAAAAACCTTATTATACTGCAGGTGGAGACAAACCCTATTATCCTACTGCAGGTGGAGACAAACCTTATTATCCTACTGCAGGTGGAGACAAACCTTATTATCCTACTGCAGGTGGAGACAAACCTTATTATCCTACTGCAGGTGGAGACAAACCTTATTATCCTACTGCAGGTGGAGATGAAACCTATTATCCTATTGCAGGTCTGGAGACAAACCTTATTATCCTACTGCAGGTGGAGAAAAACCTTATTATACTGCAGGTGGAGACAAACCCTATTATCCTACTGCAGGTGGAGACAAACCTTATTATCCTACAGCAGGTGGAGACAAACCTTATTATCCTACTGCAGGTGGAGACAAACCTTATTATCCTACAGCAGGTGGAGACAAACCTTATTATCCTACAGCAGGTGGAGACAAACCTTATTATCCTACTGCAGGTGGAGACAAACCTTATTATCCTACTGCAGGTGGAGACAAACCTTATTATCCTACTGCAGGTGGAGACAAACCTTATTATCCTACAGCAGGTGGAGACAAACCTTATTATCCTACAGCAGGTGGAGACAAACCTTATTATCCTACTGCAGGTGGAGACAAACCTTATTATCCTACAGCAGGTGGAGACAAACCTTATTATCCTACAGCAGGTGGAGACGAACCTTATTATCCTACAGCAGGTGGAGACAAACCTTATTATCCTACTGCAGGTGGAGACAAACCTTATTATCCTACAGCAGGTGGAGACGAACCTTATTATCCCGGCTGAGTTGACTCACTCCCTCACCTGGAGTATGGCTCATTTTCACTGATGGCGAGGGGTAATGTGCTGAGCATTACAATAGCACTAGATTATGGCTGACTACCGTATTCTGAGAATATCTCCGGATTAAAGGTTGGCCAAGTAGCATTTAGTAATATAATCAATAGCTGCTAGAATTTCATGTTAACATTAGACAAAGAAAGTACATTTTCTCTCTTGTTCTACAAACTTTACACAACTTGTTATCTCTTAAATTCTTAATATCTGTTTTTTTAATTGTCATTTACTGTCTTTTGTTGTGTGTTATTGGGTTATGGTGAAGTACTTTGAACCTGCGACCTTAAAAGTACTCTAAAATGAAAGTTTATTTTAATTCATGTATTTGTAAAAATAAGTACTGAATATTTCTCTTCGTCATTTCTAGGTATGGGTGTGGTAACAATGTTCACATCTCCTGCATGAAAGTGTGGGCGGACCACCAGGCGCGATCAGACCCCGACATCATGGTGAAATGTCCGCTATGCAGAGAGGCCTTTGTGCCCATGAAGGTGTTGCTGGATCAGGTGAAAAACGCTGCCAGCTTGCTGACCACAGCTGAGAGAGAGCGACTGGACAAACACCTGGGAATCGTGTGTAATGCCTGCAAGGCCTGCCCCATCACCGGAAAGTGCTTCAAGTGAGTCTCACACTCTGTTTCTGTTCGCTTTACGTTCGCTTTTTTGTAGTTAATTTAAAAAAATTATTCACAAGAACTAATACACTTTACAAAAGAAATATGCAAAATCTGCTTTTTATCATATCCCCAAACAAGCCCATGGCAGCTCCTCTCCCTGACCGCGATCCCGGTGCATAACATTTATTTTTATTTCAAGGGGGATGGTGAGGTCTGTGATATCACAGAGTACCGAAAACCCAATGGGGATGGAAAGGGGCCATGGAAGTTTTACAAAGGGGTTGGTTTTTGTCACGTATTTTAACAGGGGGTATGGCATCCCCCTGTAGGTGTAGGGGGTCATTAGGTGTAGCCAATCGGGTGTAGGGGGTGATTAGGTGTAGCCAATCAGGTGTAGGTGTTATGATCCCAAAACTGGAATGGACCCAAATACAGGACTCGGAGACAGACTCGGGCAAAACTCCGAAAAGGAGTGACTTTAATCAATGCAGAACAGACAAGCAGGCAACAGGGAAGCTGGATGATGGTCAGGAAGCGGGGCTGGCGAATAACTAGAGGGCAGATGAAGTGACGGACAGGATGCAGGGTAGGCGAGTGCAGGAGGGCTGGAACGGGGAAGCAGGCTGGACGGGTGAACTGAAAACAGACTGGACATTAGCAATAAACAACAGAGGCCGACAAACACGTCAAACAAACACAGACTTCACGGAACGAACTGGCACAGGACAAACAAAGAGGGCGATATAAATAAGGGGAGAAACAGGTGAATGGGAGATGAGTAATGAACCGGGCGTGAGGGATGTGTGTGGGGACTAATGGGATAATTAAAGTGTGTGCGGAATGTGAGCAGAGGGGATGAGTGATAGGCTAAATGATAACAAGGAACAAAAAGGGGGAACCACACCCAGCCTGCACGAGCCTGGAACAGACAGACAGGGTAAACTGAAAAACATGACATGAAAGAAGAGGAATGGGGAAAACACGGAGAACGAAAGGAGGGTGGGCTGGAAGGGAACGGCGGATGTTACACTAGGGGGTGATTAGGTGTAGCCAATCAGGTGTAGGGGGTGATTAGGTGTAGTCAATCAGGTGTAGGGGGTGATTATGTGTAGCCAATCAGGTGTAGGGGTTGATTAGTTGGCCAGATGCAGAGAGCCAGTTTTTATGGGAATTCTCACCAGGACACCGGGGGTTAATGCCCCAAATCTTTGGAAAAGTGCCGTGGGATCTTTTAGCAGGTCTTTGTCGGATCTTGAAACAGACATCACACTGTACTGTAAATGTAATGTGATCTTTGAGCAGGGACATCTTTTGAAGTACGTGGCTAGTATGAGTAAGCAGTCTTTTAATACTGGAAAATTAACTCCACTGATGACTGTTTTAGGTGATAGTTTTTTCTGTATTTGTATATTTTTTATATACTTGTTGAAATTATAACATGTTTTAATATGTATGCCAATGCTGCACGCTTTAATGACAATTTATATGCTAGTTTTATTAGTTATTTCATTTTAATCTTTTCAACAGATGTGTTGTCTGCAGTTACTATCATCTGTGTGAGGTCTGTTTCAACGGGCACTGCCATCCTCAGCATCCCTTTGCATTCCGTACGGTGAGTGCCCTGACCATAGAGCGCCCTGACATGTAGAGCCCCCTGACTGTAGAGCTCCCTGCCTGTGACGTGTAGAGCGCCCTGACGTGCAGAGCCCCCTGACTGTAGAGCTCCCTGCCTGTGACGTGTAGAGCACCCTGACTGTAGCGCGCCCTTACTGTGACGTGTAGAGAGCCCTGACTGTGACGTGTAGAGCACCCTGACTGTGACGTGTAGAGAGCCCTGACTGTGACATGTAGAGCACCCTGACTGTGACGTGTAGAGCACCCTGACTGTGACGTGTAGAGAGCCCTGACTGTGACGTGTAGAGCGCCCTGACTGTAGCGCGCCCTTGCTGTGACGTGTAGAGCGCCCTGACTGTGACGTGTAGAGAGCCCTGACTGTGACGTGTAGAGCACCCTGACTGTGACGTGTAGAGAGCCCTGACTGACGTGTAGAGCGCCATGATGTGTAGAGCACCCTGACTGTAGAGCTCCCTGCCTGTGACGTGTAGAGCACCCTGACTGTGACGTGTAGAGCCCTGACGTGTAGAGCACCCTGACTGTGACGTGTAATGAGCCCTGACTGTGATGTGTAGAGCGCCCTGATGTGTAGAGCATCCTGACTGTGACGTGTAGAGCGCCCTGATGTGTAGAGCATCCTGACTGTAGAGCTCCCTGCCTGTAGAGCTCCCTGCCTGTGACGTGTAGAGAGCCCTGACTGTGACGTGTAGAGCACCCTGACTGTGACGTGTAGAGCCCCGACTGTAACGTGTAGAACCCCCTGACTGTAACATGTAGAGCCCCCTGACTGTAACGTGTAGAGCCCCCTGACTGTAACGTGTAGAGCGCCCTGACTGTGACGTGTAGAGAGCACTGACTGCGACGTGTATCGAACCCTGACTGTGACATGTAGAGCCCCCTGACTGTGACGTGTAGAGTGCCCTGACTGTGACGTGTAGAGCGCCGACTGTGACGTGTAGAGAGCCCTGACGTGTTGAGCCCCGACTGTGACGTGTAGAGCGCCCTGACGTGTAGAGCACCCTGACTGTGATGTGTAGAGAGCCCTGACGTGTAGAGCACCCTGACTGTGACGTGTAATGAGCCCTGACTGTGACGTGTAGAGCGCCCTGATGTGTAGAGCATCCTGACTGTGACGTGTAGAGAGCCCTGACTGTGACGTGTAGAGCGCCCTGACTGTAACGTGTAGAGCGCCCTGACGTGTAGAGCACCCTGACTGTGACGTGTAGAGCGCCGACTGTGACGTGTAGAGAGCCCTGACGTGTAGAGCCCCGACTGTGACGTGTAGAGCGCCCTGACGTGTAGAGCACCCTGACTGTGACGTGTAGAGCGCCCTGACGTGTAGAGCACCCTGACTGTGACGTGTAGAGCGCCCTGACGTGTAGAGCACCCTGACTGTGATGTGTAGAGAGCCCTGACGTGTAGAGCACCCTGACTGTGACGTGTAATGAGCTCTGACTGTGACGTGTAGAGCGCCCTGATGTGTAGAGCATCCTGACTGTGACGTGTAGAGAGCCCTGACTGTGACGTGTAGAGCGCCCTGACTGTAACGTGTAGAGCGCCCTGACGTGTAGAGCACCCTGACTGTGACGTGTAGAGCACCCTGACTGTGACGTGTAGAGAGCCCTGACTGTGAATAATCAGTCCGCATTGACGCTGTGCATGCTGGGATTGTTTTGCACAGAAAAGGTCCCACCGTTGGGTTTCCCTGAGACACTCCGCTGGGGGGAAATCAGGTCAATCGCAGGAATGGGATCCCAAGTCAAAAGAAGACCAAGAAAGGCAAGCTCAGCTCAACAACAGTGTTACCACCAACATTAAGTATTTATTCATTTCATTTACTTAGAAGAGACTATGCTCATCAATCAACATGTCCGCAGTTGCATTGATGCATAGTGTCAGAGCAAACAGGCTTCATGGTTTCTTTTCGATCGTCAGGCCTTGGCTGGGGTGCCGCCAGGGATTTTGGGTCCCATGAAAAGATCTCACATTGGGCCCCACCACCCCATCCCTGCACAATTACAGCACAATATTTTGAGGTCCCCTGTCATTGAGGGCCCTTGGAATCATCCTAACCCCCGCCCACACCCCAATGCCCCCCATACAGCGCCCCTGGACCTTGGAAAACCCGTTTGCCAATCAGTGGCTTAAATGAATCACTGAAGTGTAGCGGCCAGGACTGGAGCCCAACAACACGTCTGGCCTAGTGGCTTCATTGTTGGTCTTAACTGGCTTCTTCCTTCGAAGCTTCCGTAGGATTCACAGCATGTTTTAACTTCCTGCTGGCAGCGTTGTGAGGTGTGACAGGGTTCCGGAGCAGATAGTGAAGAGCTTGCTGCCGGTGGAGGTGAGACTGGGATCCAAGCTGTTGAAGCCTGGCCAGCAGTGCAGGCTGTGTCTGAAGAGCTTCCGTCTCAGCCAGCACGTCAAACACCTGCCCTGCCACCACAAGGTAAAGGGTCCCATTGCCCTTAGCGCTCAACATCTGTTTCCATGTTGTGTTTGAAGAAGCGTTGTCGCTGCAGCTGGTCTAACCATTGTCGCTGCAGTTCCATGCAGATTGCGCTGACGCATGGCTCCTGCAGTCCAACTCCTGCCCGCTGGACGGACACGTCGTCTACAACCCCCTGACCTGGCAGAGAGCGGGAAAGCAGTTTGCGTCCAAGTGCGGCCAAAGCCCCTCCGCGTGTGATCAGAAGAAATTGATGGATCAGCTGTTCATCCCGGGTTTAGGATTGCATTTGGGCCCGTCCCACAGCACCGTTGGCGCCTGTGGGAACGTCTGCCTCCCCGTTCCTCTCCAGAAGGAACCAGCTGGGAACGGGACGCACAAGCTCCGCGTTAGGAGTGAAGATGCGGACGGCTCTGGCAGCGCTAGCGACTCGGCAGAACCGCACATCGACACAAACCCTCCCCCGAAAGACAGCAGACCTGTCCCTCAGAGCGACGGCCAATCAAACGAGCCTATAAGCAGAGAGGCGGGGAAGGTGTGGTCTGGCGCGAGAACAGGTTGCTTTGGCAGGACCCAGAGAGTAAAGAGAAGTGCAAACAGCGTCGTGAGGGCTAGTGTGTGTGCTGACAGGGAAAGACCCAGCCAGGGGATGTTTGTGGGGTTGAACGGGCTGGAGATGCAGGTTCACTCCAGAGAGATGAGCAGCCTGGGAAGAACACAGGCCCAGAGGAGGCCCTCTGTCCCCAAGTCTGTCCCAGCACCCGTGAGGGAGAAAGACGCAGTCGTCCAAATGGCTGGCGACCCGTCAGGCAGTCCATTGGGGGAGGTGGAGGAGTAGACTGGCTCTTCAAACGTCTGTATTATTGTTAATACTGTTGTGCGAATTCGAAATATCTCCAATTTGGCCTTATGAATATATGCTTCTGTTTACTGGCTGTCTGATTCAGAATAAATGTGAAAGGCATCAAAGTATTGCAAATTAGAAAGACAAAATAATTGTGCATGAAAAATTTTTAAAAACACATGTTTTTGTGAAACCCTCAGTGCTGGTTGGCTGTCATGTTTATAAAAAAGGTTCTTGGATTATGTCCCCGTGAATAAAAAAACTATCTGACCTGTGAAAAGACCAATCTGAGTGCTTTCATGCAATACAAAATTCAGTGTATACTTGGTTTGCTTGCTGTGGTCAGTGTTTTACTGCTAATTTTCTAACTTGACGAATTACAGCCTAGAGATCGTGCCTATTGGCAAACTTGATGCATGTTTGTACTGTGGGAAATTAGATCGTTTTGAGTGTCTGGTAAAGGACTGAAAATACAGTAAAAATTTAAAGTTACAGACAAGCAAACTTGTATGAAATAGGAAATAGCAATAAGCAATTACGACTTATGGACATCAAGCCGATTATTACACATGGAATAATCAGTGACCAGGTGAACATTAAACCAAAATGCTATTGTCCAAGTTCAATATAGTGGGAATATGGGAATGGTATATGGTGTTAGGAGTGGTATTTGGACCGAGTCCTGTTTGTCAGCCAATGGTGGAAGATGTAAAGGGAGAAGAAGTAGAAAAACGTCCATTAATCATCCAGCACTATCAAATGGATGCTCCTATCATCACTAATGACAGGCATGACATTCACTGGCTCTCAAATGACCGCTTTTCCCCTTAGTGAACGCTCAAACTCTGTGGCCTGGTATGATATGTCCGAGCAATCAATCAGGATCTAACAGCAAAGGAGTTGTAACAACAACATCAAGCGCCGTTTAAATCGGGTGGGCAGTGCTACTGGAGGTACGGGGTATGTGCACATTGGTCCCATCAGTTATCCTGGCTCAATTAGCTGTGCACATCAGTGCCTGTACACTTTTCGATTAGGCCACTGAAAAACATTTAATGTAGCGACACAAGAACAGTCTTCAGCTGTCATTCATTAACTTTTCAAGACATTTTTTAAATAATTAAACGCAGATGTTTGAATGAAATTCAGAAATGGATACAGCCATGCTTTCAATTTATCATCAGCTGCACACTGGTTGCCTTTCCCAGCGAATTACACAACCACAGGAGCTGACTCTGAATTATGGTCAAATTATTTGTTTTGTTTCAAAATTCTAGCCTTTATGACTGTACACAATGTAGAAATTCTGTATCAGCAAATACAGGAGAGTAATTGTTATAATTAGTACCATTACCACTCTTTAGGAATTGCACAGTGGACAATACTGAATTAAAAACACTGCTTCCAATCACACTGATGTGATTCTTTTCAGTAAGCAGTGTGTTACTATTGTTATTTATTTTTAATCTCAGCTGGGTCATAGGGAAAATCTCTCTAGAATGCAGTTGTTATCCTTTTCGCAGTTACCATTGATTTTATGAAGCAGTAAGCAGTATATCAATGACTATAATGTGGAAGAGACCCTGAAGCCTCTGACCAGTGAAGCTGTGTCCCAGCCATAAATACCACACCCCGGATACCAGAACCTTGGATACCACAAACTGTCAACAGCCTTCAGAAAGGGAGACTTTGGCCATAGCCTATTAAAAACCAAACTAGACAAAAATTATTTGTTTAAGCAGTAACTGAATGAGATATATTCCTAATTTCCCATTCTCTGAGGGCTCATTTTGAGTTCATGCTTTTTCCAAAGTAGGTTCCGTTTTTAAGTTTTGTTTGTAGGTTAAGTTTAAGTTGTAACACTTTAAAGGTTAAAA
Source organism: Synaphobranchus kaupii (assembly GCA_029718625.1). Taxonomy (NCBI): domain Eukaryota; kingdom Metazoa; phylum Chordata; class Actinopteri; order Anguilliformes; family Synaphobranchidae; genus Synaphobranchus; species Synaphobranchus kaupii. The sequence continues at coordinate 15,182,203 of CM056384.1, read as the reverse complement.
ACGTTTTAAAATTGAGCATCATATACAGTCGTCTCTCTCTCTCTCTCTCTCTCTCTCTCTCTCTCTCTCTCTCTCTCTCTCTCTCTCACACACTACTGAAAAAAGGTAAAAAATTACTGAATAAAATTTCCAACAAGAGACAATGCACACAAAAAGTACTGAAAATCAAGATCTTTCTGGCAAGAAACTTTATTCATAATAAATCTCAGAGTGGTACAGAAAAGGCAGACCATGAATTTTTTGGCATTGGACACGTAACAAGACTCACCTCCGTGTAAGGTGAGGGCTGTGAGTGAAGTTAACTACATATGGCAGACAGACGACACACATGCGAACATGCACCCATACCATCTTCGGCATGGGAATCTTCACACTAACACATTTTCTTCACTGAAGGTGTCATATGCCCCCTTTTACAATACAAACCAATGGGGATCCTCTCCGTTATTTTAATTATTCTTTTCATGTTTATAATCGGTATGTAATCAGTATATACAAAAGAAGAAATGGGAATTCAACACGTTACTACAGTGTTTCAATCCACGACAGTGATTTTAGAGTCCCTCGCATTGCCAGCCCTGGGACATCTCAGTCAGGTTTGTGCATTTAACTTTCGTATTGCCTTTGCTTTTATTGATTATGTGTTTCACCACAATGTGCTAATCGAGGGTAATTAATTTGACTTTAGTCAAATCTTAAGTGACTACGTATTTGAAGGTATATATTGATATTATATATTTGCTTATTTAATAAGGTCATGTTAATAAATATGGATATCTGAGTATTCTTTCATTTTCCAGAAATTAATTCAGGACCAAACCAATTTAATACTGTGCAAGGCAGGAAAGTACCATTGCTTTGTTTTTTTGTTTTTGTCTTAGTCAATTCTATTTACATCATTATTACCATACATTTATCATTTACAAAAATCTAAATTAGGTAACTAACACTTTGAATAAAATTGACAGGAGAGTACAAAGGTTGGATGGCCTCAATGTCTTGAACTATATAAAACATGTCTAAAGTGAATGCAAATTGAAGTGCTTAAGGGCCACGCCGTTATCGACAAATTCATGTTCAACAATTTATTATCGTTGGCTAATTTCTCCAAAAAAAATCACTGCACCATTTTCACAGCTTATTACTCAGTTTTTGTGCAACACTGCAACTTTTTTGACAGCTGACAATTTTTTAAAATTCAATCTTTCTTTTCATGAAGGACTGCAGCATTTAAAAAATTCTTTTAAAAAATGTTTTTTTTGTGCCCAATTGAAACCTTCATTTGTTTATCTTTGCTGGACTACATATTTTACAAACTAGCTGTGGTGGACTGTATTATCAGCAGTCTCATACACAGTGAAGCATACAGACGCTTCAAGCAACCCACAAATGGGTATCATATGTGGGTTACTATATGCACAGATGGTTTTCACACAGAAAAATCTGGGCCTTTTCTGTGACAAACATTTTTATCTGAAGGCCAGAAACAAATCCCTGGACCCACCACACCTACAACTACACATAACCCAATACCGATTCTTCAGTGACAGTCTAGAGGACCATTATATGTCTCAATACAATTAACAATAAGTGAAAACTGAACGACACAAGTTATTCTGCTAAATAAAGCACAGGAAAGATGTAGTGCTACATATGGGAACATGTTTGATACAAACATGGGCCACTTTTTTTTTTTTACAATATTGGTGATAATTGTGAAGGGGCCTGGTCATTCGAGCAAATAATTTTGATCGAAAGGAACTTTGTGACAAACAGATGCACCGTTCACATCAAAACCCATAAAATGACGAAATGCACACTTGCGCCTCTTTGAGGTAAACTGAGGCAGTTTTTACAGGTCAGAAACTGTGATTAGCTCACAACCTCTTCTGTTCCATATTCAGGCGAATACTTCACAGTTCATAGTATCTTGAATCCATATTTCACACAAATTCAGATTGAATAGAAAGTTGTGTGCTTTAGAGACATACAATATAATTATTAAAAATGTTCTTTTTTTTTTAATCCCACTGCTAGCAGATGTGACGAACAGTACAGAATTAATTGTTTTATATTATAAACATGTATATTTCCATATATTTCTGTATATGCAATGCTTTTGCATGACTGCTAAATACGAATGCAAATAGGCTGTACCCTTAGTCACTGATATCCAAACACTAGTGACTGAAAGGGAGGGCTTTTAAAGACATAATCACTTTGTGGAACTTGAAACGGTTTGATTCACAATGTGCTTTTTCAAGTCTATACAAGGATGCAACAGCGATACATATCACCTCTGTACAATCACCAGGTGTACAAATGAACATACTTACAAATATTAAGCCTTGTGACATACGGCTCAGTTCCTTTTGAAACTGCACATTGAGTTGAGATTAATCACATCACTGCCCTGGTCATCTCATCTGGGTTGAAGCAAATCAACAACCTCAATATGTCCACACCAAGAAATTAGTTCAATCTGCGTAGAATCGCTTTCTGCATGTATTCTGTAGTTGACGAATTGACGAATCTCACAGACTCCTCTCCACCAGGGGGCAAAAAGGAGCTGCAGCTTTGTGCTAGTATTCTTTAATAAAAATTATCTTTAGGAGCTGCTGGCGCGGTGAGGGTGGCACGGTGCTTTCTGTAGTACAGGCCGATCAATTAGAACTTGAAAATTTTCCGTAGGCATGCTTTTACCCCTTTCCCTTATATCTAGCTTTTTAAATCATTCCTATGAATGAATTATAGAGGGAACACAAGAGACTGTGAAACTACACCCCTCGTCCTCCCTGCTCACAGGATGGGACGGGGCACAGTCCTAATTTAGCTTCATCAGCGGCCTCTCCTCGCGCAGGTGCCAGGTGCTCTTCTGCTTCTCGCCCCTGCTCTTGTCCCGAACCTTCCTGAGGCGGCGCGGGGGAGGGGTGGACCGCGACTCACTGTCCTCCTGGGCGCTGGAGGTGTCCGCCCCGTCCCTCTCCTCTGGGATATTGGGGATGGCCCCGCTGCTGCCATCCAGGACGCTGCGGAGGGAGGGGTCCTCGGGGGTGCAGGCCGCCGTGGTTCCGCTCTCGCTGCTGCTCAGGTCCAGGTCCTCAGTGTACAATGCCTTGCTGTGTACAGCGCTGCGGAGGAAGGCCTTCTCGCGCTCCGTCCTCCTGCCGGGCTGGTGCTCGTTCATGTCCACCCCCGAGTCCAGGCTGGTGTCGTTGCTGTCGGTCGGCCGGTTCTTCTTCTGCAGGTCGATAATGGAGTGCCGCACCTGGGCCACGGGCTTGCCCTCCAGGGAGACAAACCAGGCCCTGGGGTGCGGGGAAGGCTTGCCCTTGGAGAGCTCCAGGAGGGTCTGCTCTGAGATGCCTTGGAGCTCACTGTGGAAGGGGCCCATTCCCACGGCCTCGTTCAGCGTTCCCGGGACGGACACAGACTCCAGCAGGCTGCTGTAACGGCCCCAGGTCCCGGGGTTGGAGGCGGAGCCCTGGGGCCCCTCCAGGACCCGCTGATCTTCGCTGTCCTGCTGCTGGAGCTGGGAGAGCAGGGGGATCTTGGGTAAGGTCTGGGTGAATGTGTCCTTGTTCATGGGTTCAGACAGCGGGTCGTACGCGAGCTGGCCCTTCCGGGGCAGCGTGGCTGATTTGCTGCCCATCAGCTGCTCCGCAGAGTGGAAGAGTTCGGGTGCCTGGAGGATAGCCACTGGCTGGTTGTAAATGTGGACCAGTCTTTCCGGAAAGAAGACGTTCTCGTTCAGGCCCGCCTGCAGCCTCTTCTGCTCCGACATCTCTTTAGGCCTCACCACCTCGCTGCTGTTAACATACAGCGGTGGCAGCGCGGACCTGCTGCTCTCTGGACCTGAGCTCCCCACATTCTCGTAAAGCTTAGTGGATGGGCGCCCCACATCCTCCACATAGATGTTGAAGTTGCCTTTGTGTCTGGAGGAGGCGGGGTCATCTCTCTGGGAGCCGTGCCGGGAGGTCAGAGGTCGAGACCTGTCCTCGTGACGGAACAAGCCTTCGCCGTTGCCGTTGTTGTTGGTGGAGGTGGTCTGGTCCCTCTTCAAAATCGTCATCTTCGTGGCGCTTCTTCTCTTCTTCTCTGGCTTACAAATGCATCCTCTGGAGATAAAAAAACAGGAAGTTCAGCCTTTCTCCTTCTTTGTATGTGTGATATGAGCTCATCGGGACCTTTGCTGCTCTGCCTATGGTTGAGAACTGAAGACAATTCCATTTCACCAGCTCATGACACCTCACACTTCAGCAAAGGAAAACATCTTTGCAAACATAATTTGAAGTAAACTGGCAAAACCTTGACAAAATGACAAACATTGAGATCTGGAGACATTTTGTCCAGAAAGCAGTTTAGGTTTAGATTTCATTTGTCAAACATCAACATTTAGGCTTCTACGAAAAGTAACATACTTTGAGGGCACAAAACAACATTGATGTTTTTAGTACAATGAAATATAATCTCTTACCTACAGTAACATAACAGCACAGCTAAAAATCCAATAACAATGACTAGCGTTCCTCCGAGGATGGCCATGAGGAGGTAAGTATGGTATGAGATGAAGTCCATAGTAGTACCATGTCCCATATAACCTAGATTTGCACAAACAGAAATCTGGTTACTGGAATCCACAGCTTTTGCATAAAAGGAAAAAAAAAGAAGAAACAAACATTTAAAAAAATCATACCCAAGTTATGACCTGTCATGAAAGGGCCATGTCAGAGTCTTAAGCTTTTTTGAGCACCAGCTGATGCCTGCAGCTTTGATGGAATAAAGTGATTCATACCTCTGGGTGAGGGCAGAGGTGCCGCGATCCAGTACCCCAGATGGGGAGCCACGTAGGTCCAGACCAAGCCATCCTCCTCCATCTTAACCAATCCTAAACCTCGATTCATCCAGACACCTGGGAAAAAAGACAGAACCACATGGTCTTACTTACCAAAGTAAGTAAAGTATCAGTAACCTTGCATTTAATCGTGAAGTGAGCATTGCATTGGGAAACGTGGAATTCAGCGTTGCAAATGTTAGCATAGCTACAATCAAACAGGTCCCTGTCCTTGTGCACATCCTCTCGTGCTAGAGTGGCACAATAGCTTGTGTTTTGACAGCTTCAGCAGGTACAGCATTAGCAGATAATGACCAAGGTAAGGTAATTAGGGCTGCTGGATGGCTAATGCTGTTAAGGTGCTGGGGCCGGATTCACAAAAATCTTCTTAAGAAAAAACATAGGATCTAGGATTTAGGACGTTCCTAAGAATGTTCTCAAATGCAATTCTTCAACATTTTCTTAAGAAATTACCATTATCCTACAAACTTCTTAATTTTAGCCAATTACGAACTTCTTAACCAACATCTTTATTATCATTATGGGCCACTAAATAGACATAGGCTAGATCTAAAAAATATTTTAGGTCATTAAAAACATTTGCTTTTCCGGTAGTAGTTAGTGTGTGGATGGTTTAATCCGTTCACAAGACATTTTTTTTTAAAGAATTTTATAAGAAACATTTCAAACAGTTTTTATTAGACTTCGGTTTTTATTAGACTTCGCCTTGTAGCTAGTAACGTTACGTGTTTGTTGCTTGCTGGTTAGCTAATGGAAATGGAAAAAGGCCGGTCACCCAATTTCTCAAAGCAAGAGTTGGAGGTTATGGTGGAGGAGATCATAACAAGGAAGCGGCTACTGCTGGGAAAGTTGGACAATGCCGGTGTGACAGTTAAAGCTAAAAAAAAGGCCTTAGCCTACAATGTTGCTAATGGTGATTATAACTAATTACATGAAACAAACAAAAGCACCTAACAAAAGGCCTATAAAATTGAGAGTGTGAAACAAATCATATACTTGTTTGTATAATAATAATATCAGCTAAGGATTGAAAATTGTGGTTTACCTTTTCAATGTAGTGAATAGCCTTAAAGGTATACTATGTAGTTTCAGTCGAAGTCGGAGAGGGGATTCCGTACAGACGCAGAGATGGCATTATTTCTACTGGACTGGTAAGTAACGTTTGCTGGCTCACAACAACTTAGGTAGACATTACTGTAACGTTAGCTGATATTTTAGCATTGGCAGTAACTACAGTTTGCTTCCCATTTTTTTCTAAGCAGAGGGTTTTATCTTTTTTATTATTTTTGTGGTTTGTTTTTTACTAATTGTTAGCTATGAACGAGAGGGCCAGGTCACTGCTCTATTCCGCCGTTCATGACGTCTACACAATTTTATCTGAAATTTATTGAAGGATAGCCCCTTGAGATGAATCATCTCGTTTTCAAGGGGGTCCAGGAACACAAATACACATAAGTACATCAAACACAAGCACATACAACACACATAAAGGCTCTCAATTACCCACCCACCCACACATCCCATCCGACCAGTCCACATCACCACATCACATCACCATTAAATGGGTAAATAAATGTGTAAATAAATACAAATAAGTAAATAACTAAAGGCCCTACAAACCATAAACATAGATAAATAAATGATAATTAACAAATAATGATGAAAAACACACACAAGAAAATTTATAATAAATAAATAATAAATAACTAATAACAGCCACTATAAAACTACAACAAATAGGCATTACAATTAAAAACAACAACATCATGTTTTAAGCAGAGATAATAATGAAGTTTTAAATAGACGTATGGAAGTGATTGTTCTAATAGAGTTGGGTAGGATGTTCCAATCAGAAGGAGCTTTAAATTTAAAGGCACGTCTACCAATTTCTTTCGAAATTTTAGGGACACAGAAGAAAAGTTGATGAGTGTGTCTAAGTGAGTATGATGATCTGTATGGCACTAGGTATTGTTTTAAATAAGAATGATAATTAAAGTGAACACATTTGAAAATACATTGGAGCCAATGAAAGTGTCTTCTGGAGTTCAGCGGTAGCCAATTTAGTGTCTCATACATTGAACAATGGTGAGTTCGGTAAGGACACCTTAAAATAAATCTACAGAGACTATTGTAAACAACATTAAGAGGTTGAAGATATGTTTCAGATGTATTCTGATAAACAATATCAACATAATCAAGTATAGGTAGTAATAACTGTGTAGCCATTCTTTTTCTCATTTGATAGGTAAAACAGTTTATAGAGCGATATAGTATACTAAGATTGCGATTCATTTTATTTGTAATGGAGTCAACATGGGGCTTAAAAGAAAGTGCTGAATTAATACAAAGACCCAAGTATTTAAAGGTATCCACTTTCACAAGAGGTGTTTCATCATTAAAAGAAATAGACAAATCATCAGTTGATTGAGCAAGATTATGTCTAGTACCAAACAACATGCTACATGATTTCTTTTTGTTCAACAAAAGTTTGTTATAAGAAAGCCAGTTCTGAACAACAGTAAATTCAAATTGCAAGGAGCTTTCCATTTCAGATAAATCAGCCTTAGATGTGTAAATGACCGTGTCATCAGCATACAATTGAACATGACAATCAGAACAAATTTGCAGAAGATCATTAATATAGAGAAAAGGAGTGGCCCTAAGGATGACCCTTGTGGTACACCCTTTTCAACAATTAAATAGTCAGATTGACTTCCGTGAAGACTGACACACTGACGTCTGTTGTGTAGGTAGAAACCAGAGTAAAGCATAATGAGAGACACCAATGGCATAAAGTTTATCAAGGAGTAGGTAATGGTCAACAATATCAAAGGCCTTGGTCAGATCTAGAAAAATTGAACCAGTACATTTACCATTGTCAGAGGCTGAAAACACCTCATTAGTAAACTTTAAAAGAGCGGAAGTTGTGGAAAAATTTGGTCTAAAACCAGACTGACATGGAAATAGAATATTGAAATCTAAAACATAAGATAATTGATTAAAAATAAGCTTTTCAAAAATCTTAACTACAGAGCTGATAATAGAAATTGGTTGATAATTATTGAGATCATAGGGATCACCTCCTTTATGAAGTGGAGTAACTCTGGCACATTTCCATATAGACGGGAGTACACAAGTAGATAAGGATAAATTAAATAGGTCAGCTCGTGGATATATCAAAACATGAGCAGCTAATTTAATAAACTTAGTCTCAAGGCCATCTGGACCCGGACCGCAATCTTCCTTTAAGTCATTGATAACACGTTGAATTTCAACAGGTAGTATTTTTCTAAAAGAGAAGGAGCTGTTACAAGTAGAGCTATTTAAAAAAATAGGTGTTTTAGATGGGTCAAACACATAAGAACTAACTATAGAGGAAAAATGCTGATTGAAAGCATTAGATATAACAGAGGGATCATTAATGATATTGTTATTAACTCGTATCTGCGTACTCAAATTTTTGTTTGATTTATTAAGAATATTGTTTACTCTGTTCCAAAACTGTTTGGGATTATGAAAATCCTGCTTTTTGGTGCTTTTTATAAAAGTTTGATTTTGCGTTGCGCGTTTTTGTCTTACACAAATTCCTTAAAGTTTTATATTTCTCCCAGTCGTCAGGACTTTTAGTTCTCCTATAATTCCCCCAGACCGTATCCCGTTGTTTAAAGAGACTGATCAGATCAGAGCTGATCCATGGTAAATGTCTACCTTTAACTTTAATTTCCCTCCAGGGGGCATGTTTATCAATAACTCTTGTAAATTCAGAGTAAAAAAAATTCCAGGCATCTTCAACATAGGGTATAAATTGATACCTTTCCCAATTTATACTAATTAAATCTTGTATAAAATTGTCAACATTAATATTATTACATTGTCTTACTTGAATACATTTTAATGGGAGACTAGGAAATGTAATCTTCGAAACGCAAAAAATAGCTGAATGATCACTAAATCAGCTGAATGATCACTGAATCAGATAGAACCCCAGATTTAATAATCCTGTCAGGATGAGTAACAAGTATCCAGTCTATTAATGATTTAGATCTCTGGTCGACTCTGGTAGGCTCTTCGATCAACTGAGTTAGATTTATACTTTTAAACAAATTTTTATCATTCGAAGAGGAACGGTCAAGCCAATTACTGTTGAAGTCACCTAAAATAATAATTTCACTAGAGTGTTCAAATGAATTAATGGTAGACAGTATACATTTAGTTGAGTCAGGAGGGACAGGTGGAGGCCTATAGATGCTACCTATGATCAAATGTTTATTTTCATGAAGTATTAACTTAACAAAGAGACCTTCAAAAAACAAAGGGTTTACTTTAGGAATGGCAAGTTCAGTAGCAATGTGCAAAGCAACATATATTGCCACGCCTCCTCCTCTTGTACCCCTGTCGGCTCTGTATAACATATAATTATCAAGTTTGATCTCACTAGCACAGATTTTATTATGTAACCATGTTTCTGAAAAAGTAAGTACATCAGGTTTGTATTGAGCAACCCAGACTCTAAGAAGATCAATTTTTGGCAGAAGGCTCCTTATATTCAAATGCATAATTTTTAAACCTTTGACAGTGTCAATTATAAATCAGAAAGAAAGAAAAAGTAACAACTGTGGGGGGTGGAGTGGGGATAGGACCCAGGCCAGACAAGCAGAAGAGCCACAACAACCGCACATAAAACACACACACACACAGACACATGACAAATCACAACAAAACAAGCATATAAAAGACATAACAAAGACAGAATAAGAAAAACCCCAGCAGCCACAGATACCAAAGACCATGGCATCTCCGTGAGCAAACAAATTGAGGTTAAAATAAATATACAGCAAAAATGTATTTGTAGACCACCTCTTTGTCTACCACACTCCTATAGTGTGGTCTGCGTCTGCATGGTAAAGGAGCGTAGGAGCAGTCTTGGTGTTCAGGCCTACAGACCATAGCCACGCCTTAGTGTTGATGTGATCCTGGGTTTACCAGAGACAACAACTCAATGGAAGAACTCAGTCATGAAAAGAAAATACCATTTAATAGCTCATTATATCATTAGTCATTTCATTAATTCATTCAAAAAAATAATATTAGCTCTTTAGATTTTCAATGAAATAGAAATATTAAGAGCAATTTCTAAAAATGTTCCTTATATAGGCCTTATGCTCCATTTTCAAACCATTAAAGAGAATTGTGTGTGCACATCGCAGCACCCAGCCCTGCAGAACTGAAAGCCAAAAATGGCCCCAGAGTCTACAAGCCTGAAAATTTTGTAAAAAATCTTAGTAATGTAAATAATATGATTCAAGAGTCAGAAAAGATTCAGCCAGAAAATTGAAAAAATAAATAAACTGAAGAAACTACTAATTATTTCCTTAATCCCTTAAGGTGTTCAATTAAATATTGTTTGAAACCTGAGCATCTATGAAGAAACAGAAAGAATATTTATTTTACATCAACTTTGCTCATATATAAATCTCTGAGCAACTATAGACTAGTCATCAGCAGCAATTGTGCTTAATGTTGCCATCTTCTGATATTTGATGCAATTAATTCAAGTACATAACTGAATTATAACTTGTGGTGGCATTTGTACTTAATAGATCCACACATATAGCCAACAAAAAGACTAACATTCTCCAACCCTTTTGCCAATAATTAATTGAGAGTAGCCTTACAAAGCCAATCCGGCTCGCATGACAGCAGAAACAATGTAGCTGTCAAATAGTAAGATTTTTAGGAAGGATCCCCTTCCCAGTTCTCTCCAACAAAGAAAGGTTTGTGGCTTTTGTTCTCATAGTCAGTTTTTAAAGTTAAGTCAGAAGATAGAGCGCTCAGTTAGTTTAGTCAATAATGGATACTTATCAGTGAGGCGATCTATTCTCCAGCTCCTGGATAAACAGTTCAGCCTCCCTTGGTGTTCGGAAAAACCTCTTCTTCCCCTCGGACACCACGCTGAGTGTAGAACGATGCGATAGCGCGTACGTCAAGTTCATCGCCCGTAGTTCCTTCCTAATACTGTCGTATTCCTTTCGTTTGTCATTCGTGGTGGAGGCCCGGTCCGGGTAAATACAAATCTGCTTTCCATTATATTTTCCCGCGACAGGCGAAGAATCTTGATTTTATCCTGGAAGTACATCAGTTTCAGAAGTATGACCCTGGGCTTCCCGTCATCTCGCTGGTGACTCGGGGTTCTGTGAGCCTGCTCCACAGCAAGGGGTTCAGGAAAATTGGATTCACCAAGGAGCTGGGGGATAAGTCGCCTGACGAAACCAAGGGTGTCTCTCGTTTCTGACGATTCAGGAACTTTGACAATGCGGAGATTTAGGATGCGGGATCGATTTTCTAAATCCTCAACTTTATCCAACAGGTAAACATTGGTTTTCTCTAACTTTTCAATGCGGCCCAGGGCTTCAAGTAAATTGTCCTCGTTGCCACTCACTCTTTGTTCAATCTCCATAACATGGTCAAACAGGGTGGAGAGTTGTGCTTTAATCTTCTCAAGGCTTACTTGAATCAAATTCATTTTTAAGTCAATGCTACCTTGAACTTCAACCTTACTCTGCTGAATGGCGTCACAGATTGATTGCAATGAGATCTCAGCCATTTTCTTGCGTTTTCCACTTAGTAGTCTAATATTCACCACTTTGCGTTTCTGTATATTCTGTAAGTTCAGTACTTCTCATCAAGCAGTATAATTTAAGATATAGCTCCGGTTAAACAACAGGGTCACATAGCAAAGCAATTTCATTCATTGGCAGACGCAACCGTGCAGCGCTACTTCATACGCTTGCCGCCATCTTGGCATTACACAGGCTAAATGGCTCTAAGTCAGGGGTGGGCAATTCCAGTCCATTTAATAATGGTGGTGGGATGTAAACAGTGTAGCATTCAAAACATTAACAAAAAAACACTTTGCGAACGACTTAGAACGAGTTGTTTACAATGAAACTACATAACATACCTTTAAAGGGATAGTAGTACGGCGGCGGAGCGAATGTGGCCATTGCAACTTGTTGCTCTTCTTTGTTGTTGTAGTCGACCAGTGCCGGCACTACATTCATAGGTAACGTAAAGTATCGCTGCTGCACTTCCACAGAGAATATAGGTCAGCAAAGTAAAGGATTCAACGATAGTTTGACTTCAGAAATTATGGTATAAACACTCAAAATAACCCCGATAGACTGTCGTGGTATTTTATTTGCTTTGGGTGCACTGTGGAGTGTTTAAGTGCGTTTGGTAGTGGATGCTACCGGTTAGAGTTGCGCTAGCATTAGCAATGTGTGTATGTCCAAAAGAAGGGACAGCATGGAATTAGCTGAAAATGGTTTCCATCAATCAACTACATCATGGGTAAGTCGTAATTGAGACATTATGTCCAAAATTCCAAACTATCCCTTTAAGACAAGTGTGGAGCTATCTTAGTGATAAGAAGAAATATGAGAAGAAACATAAGAACTTTGTTTTCAAGAATCCCATTTATTCATAAGTTTTCTCTTAAGAAGAAATTTATGAAGAAACTTAGGAAAATACTTAAGAATTTTTCATGAATAGTAACTCTTCCTAAATTTCTTCTTAAGTCATAAGCTAGGGAAAAAATGCCATTTAGGAAGTTTTTTGTTCTTAAGAAGGTTTTGTGAATCTGGCCCCTGGTCCAGTGCATGGGAGGGCCCCACAGGCTGGTGCCAGTCTGGATGGGGGGTTTCAATCACCCAGTATGACGGTATCTCAACAAGCACCAGCGCCCCCCACTGGTCGATCAGCCACCCACAGGTCCTGTTAAGCTGCATATCACATGTCTTCCTCTGACTCATGTCTGTGCAAGCACAAACCTGTCTGCTGAAATGTGGTAAGAAGCCCTGGTTGACATCATACAGTTTAGAGGAGACTAGATGCTTCTCTTCACTCTCCGCAATTAAGGGTTAGTGCTAATAAACACAACTGGGCATTCAAAACTGGAGAGGCACTTTAATATGAACGGGCCCTGATTCTTAAAGCCAAGCTCACACTACACGACTTTTAAATTTGTACAAAATCCCATCCAAGGAGAGCAGCTCACATCTAATGACTGTCAAATCAGTCTTGAAAAAAATTGCTACGCCATACAGCACACCCTAGAAGATTTAGGGAGGACATAGAATTGCTCGGGGGTCGCACATCACAAGATTTCTACAGGACTAAATCTAGAGGTTGAATTTCCGCGCACAGTTGCCAAGGCTACAGAAGTGTGGCTAGTATGAAGCCAGTTCTCTTTCACAACCTTTTAGCTAGCAAGCAGCTAGCTAGCAAATGCTAACTTCAGCTCGAGTAGCTCACCCGGCATCGGAAGGGCGACAGCAATGTCGCTCCATTTCTTGTCCTTCGCCACCTAATCATGGAATGTGTCCGAGGACACATCATACAAGCAATCTGCTTGCTTCCATAGCTCCACCAGCATCCAGCCTCTCCTCTGACTCTCTGCTCCACCGCGCCAAATCAGCTGCCTTCTTCACCGCCATTGTTTTTGTGTTTTCCGTTGCATTTGTTGCGCACTCGTTCATTGGCTGTTGACGATTCTAGTAGAACGATGCGTGACTGCAGGTCAGCCAGGACTCCTGACGAAATTGTCCTGGGCTCCCCCGATGAGGTCCAGATTGTTTCGGGACAAAATTAATCGCATCTTCGACCACCTCACATCAAAGGACCGTTTCAGCCAACGGAACCAACATTTTTGTAGATGTTTTAAAGATTATCATAGGACTGCTAAATGTGTCAGGAATTAGTCTTGGTCGTCAGAATCTGGGCAAAAGTCCTGTAGTGTGAGCTTGGCATAACACGTCAGAAAATATTAAAAAGCTGTCAGCGAGGTCCTGTACCCACCGGTCTTCATGTCAAAGGTCCAGGCTGGCACAGCAACGGAGGCCTGCAGGTGGGTGTGGCCTGGCAGGGGCAGTGTGATCTCGATTGGCCCGGTCACCGGAATCTCCTTCCCATTGGAGTAGAGCTGAGCGCTAACCGCTGCCACTGGGCTCAACTCTAAGCTTCTATAGCCTGAGAAGACAGCACAGCCTATAACCAGTGGAACACAGTAGGCTACCCAATAATGCTGGGTGTTTCCTGGTACAAGAGGATATTGCACGCACATAACACACACATCACACTCATAAACACACAAACACATCACGCATACACACACACACATGCAAACACACACACATATTACCTTCAAATCAAATTTTCACAGGAGTGTTAATTTTTTTCTGTTAAATTTTTTATTGTTATGTTTTTATAGTTGAAAACCTATTCAGCTGAAACTGCATGTTCAGTGTACTGCACACTGATGTTAGTTCTAAAATCCACTGTTAGCTTTGCTTGAACAGCAAGCAATCCAGTACCACAAATGAGGTTTTAACACATTCCAATTCAGCCTTAGTTCGATTTAATAACATACCAAACTGTAGGTTTAAGCTACTGAACAGCAAGCATGAAATGCGAGGAGATGCGAGTGTGAAATTGAATAAAGAACGTGTCCCTAGCTTTTGTTCAGCTAACTTGATCCCTACAGTGTACATTAGGAGTGGGCAATTCTGGTCCTGGAGAGCTGGAGTGTATGCTCCATCTACCCTGGCTAAATGAGAGCTAATTGGCACTGGCAATGGGTATACACCGACAGTGGTTCACTCGTAGATTAGATCACAGTAAAACGTTTCATATAGGGACACAAGAACGGTCTTCGGCTGTCATTCGTAAGCTTATAAAAAAAAGTAACTAAAATGTCATATGGGCTAATTAAGTAATTAAGGCCAGAAGTTGGCATGAAAACCAGAAGCAGATATGGCCCTCCTTGCCCACCTCTGGTATACAGGAAGCAGTCCTTCTCCAAGGGCAGCTGTGGTACTGTCAGGTAAGCTGTCACCGAGGAGATGTTGCTCTGGTCTGGAAGTTTCAGGAGGTTCTTGGAAAACTGCACACTTGGCTGAGATGAGGTATCTGAAAATATGCAGAAGGCGTTTATAATGAAAGCTTTAATCACTTATATCAGTGGTGTACAACTCCGATCCTGGAGGGCTGTCTGCATGCTGGTTTTTATTCTAACCAATTTACCTTTAATTTACCTTTTAGTTTTAGTTTTCTGACAGCTATATAAACTACGTTGGTTTGCTCCTGTATGTGAGCACAGTACAATCTTTAGGATACACTTGCAGTCTGCTACTGTAGCTGGTGCTTATACAAATGTCGGATCAAGATATGATTGAGCTAAATAAATAATTAAGAGGGGAAGTTGGCAAAAATCCACCCCTTGCTGTGCACCCCTGACTTATATTACAGTTTTTCTCAATTGTTTACACACTAAAATTGGTGTTATGACCCTATTAATAAAACATTAAGTTTATGTGCCAAAAGATAGACAATCTTTACAAAATTATAAGCACTATTTTGCTTGTTTTAACACAAATTTCATTCTCTTTAACACTTTTTGAATTCATTTCACACAATTCTCCTGTTTTAGGCACAATTTTCAAAAAGTATATCTCTTGTTTTCACATGAAAAACATTGCCATTAAAAACTATAAACTCACTTATCAATTAACACCCCCATTCTTCACAGTTAAAATACTAGTTTATTTAATTATTCAATCAGCAATCGGAGCTTTAGCACAAATAAAAGGGAAAATATGAGCTCTCCTGTATGTGGAGAACAATGGCTGACGAACATTTAGAAATGAGAATAGATCTGCTATATTGTTATTTACTGTAACATATCAATACTCAGTGATTCCTGTACTGCAGAGTACCTAATGTATACTACTACAAGGGGACCCCAGTATGGACAGCATAAGCTAAGCTGCCAGTATCCCTTGTGTGCATACCGAAGCCACCCCTACATGGACTAAATATGATAGAGCCTGTCCCCTCTGCAGCTGAGAGTAGCTTATCTTACCAGCCTTAAAGAGGACCTGAAACACGGGGGAAATATGCCTTTCACAGTGCTGCAGAAATGAGCTCCACACACACACACATGCACATACTCACACGTGCACGCGCACACACACACAAGATAGACCAGAGCAGCTCACACCTGTTGTCATATGTGAGTTTCCACATTGATGCTCTGTTTTGAAATTGATTCAATGAAACCATTGCTTTTTCATTTCTCAGTCATGCCAAGGGTGGCTGTGTCATTCCAAAAGACACTTCTCCCGCTGCTTGGCCAGAGAAAATATAATGTGTGATGTACATGAGAATATGTGGCCTGATCAAGAGGAGAGAGCAGAATAATTTATTTTTGGTTTTACTTTTGCATTTTTTGTTTAAAGTAGTTTTTTTTTTTCATTTTCTCCTGCTTTTTCTTATTTTACTTTGTCTACTCCCAACAATTTTATAATTTGGAAAATTAAAAAACAACTATCTCACAGTTTATTTTTTTTGTATATTTGAGTTGGCTAGTACACTCAAACAACACTGATGCCTAAGTAATATAATGGTAATAGTGTCTTTCATTTTTTACACCAGTGTGTAATTGGCATTTATACTTTGTATTGATTTGTTGACTAGTGTTTATTATTTGAAGGAAAAATGTCATTTTGGGATGAGAGTGTCATGGTTTGTTCTACGGTCATTTGTTCTTTTCTGTTCGACGGGGCAATCTACCGGATTTTTCGCCTGTTGCTGATTTCCTGTGTCAATTTAAGCCTAGGATTTCCTTCTTGCAGTGCTTGGTTGTCATTTGCTCATTTTGACTTTAAGCCGGTAAGGTATAGGTAGGCACTCTAAGGAGACCTCTTTCCTTCATTGCCCTGCTTTGGAGTTACGAGAGACTTGCCTTTTTGTGCGTTAGACACATAGGATACACATTTTTGCTTTTGCTTTTTCCTATCACTTTGCTTTTTCTGTCCCTCGCTCCTGCTACTGCTCTGGTCTCTCTGAGACAGTTTTTTCTTTATGTTTGCTCTGTACCTCTCTTTATTTCCTTGTGTTCTCTCTATCGAGAATGAGAGGCATTTTCTTTATTTTCATTTTCTCAAGCCTACGAGTCTCGCTCGCCCGATTATTTTCAGGTCGCTATTATTTCTCCCTTTTTTCAGTCTCCTTTGTATTGTTCTCCAGCTGGGAGAGCAGGAGCTGTTTTTTCTTTCTGTTTTTCTCCCTTATTCGCTGATTTTGTCCGCCTCATTGGTGTTCTTTATTGGACACTTAAAGAATCCCTTTAGTTGCATTTGGACCTCTGAACCATTCGCCTTCCCCTTACAGAGAGTGTATGGTTTTGAAAACAGTGCTTGATTTTGACAAGAGATATACAAGTTTTGCAGAAAGAGTTGACTGTATGGGTTTTGTGTTTATAATTTAGAGAAATTAGTTTTCATTTCAAAAAATGTGTCTAAACAATTGAGAAACTGTAAACAACCCAGTTCGAGTTGCTTAATGACCTCATTTGCTTGCATGACCAATGAGAAGCAGATAGACTTTGTTTTGTACACTGCCTGGCCAAAAAAAAAGTTACCGTTGCACCCGTCATGCATAGTGCCCACTGTACAAGTCTCTGGAGGCAGTGTTATGATCTGGGGTTGCTTCAATTGGTCAGGTCTTGGCTCAGCAACATTATGCAGCAATAAAATGAAGTCAGCTGAGTACCTGAATGTACTGAATGACCAGGTTATCCCATCCATGGGCATATTCCAGGACGACAATGCCAAGATTCATCGGGCTCAAATTGTGAAAGAGTGGTTCAGGGAGCATGAGGAATCATTTTCACACATGAATTGGCCACCAAAGTCCTGACCTTAACCCCATTGAAAGTCTTTGGGATGTGCTGGAGAAAAGTCTTTGGGATGTGGTTCGACTCTCCCGTCGTCAATACAAGATCTCGGCCAAAAATTAATGCAACTCTGGACGGAAATAAATGTTGTGATGTTGCATAAGGTTGTCAAAACAATGCCACAACAAATGCGCGCCGTAATCAAAGCTAAAGGCAGTCCAATGAAATATTAGAGTGTGCAACTTTTTGTTTGGCCAGGCAGTGCACCTTAGGAGTAGGAATCCAAATCTACCTACTGTGGACACTTAAGACAGATCAAAATACAGTTTTTGACAGCACATCTTAAAATGACACACGTACCAGATACTTTTCCAGATATCAATACAGAATCTTCAAAGAGCCAGATGTTGCCTTGGTTTTGAGGGAGCAGCGATAGAGTCACTGAGGAAAATACTGTAATTGACAGGGGATAAATGTCAATAAGGTTCACAGGTTAATGTATCACACTGCCGCCGTCAGACTGGAAGCTCTGTGTCTTTTGACCTGAGGTGTAAAATCCAGGGGTCAGAAAGCAAAAGTTTCTGAACTATGTGTTTATTCCACCCATGAACTTAGCCAGCTAATTAGTTCTACCTCCTGGCTGATGAATTGAGCTAATTAGCAAATCCAGGTTTTGTTACACCACTGCTCTTGACAGACTGCTGAACTGACAAAAGTGGCTGCACTTGCATAGACACGCCACTAGAAGGCAACCTTGCCCCAGGTTTGTGCTGTGATGGCTCTCGCATGACACCAGGAAAGGGAGGTGCCGCTGTTCGAGAGCAAGGCCTGTACCATCTCTCCTCCTACATCTGAGTGGTACAGCTAAACAAAGGAACAATGAATCCCTCCCCATTAATACTCACTGCAGACTCAAACTAGCATCTGCAGGGTACACCACCCCCCACAGTGTAAACACAGCCTCAGAGCCTTGATGGAAACCAATTTAATATTGACATTATGATAGATTTGATTAAAGATCTTGTATGAGGCAGGACTACAACTTCCTTCTCTGTATGCATTATCTCAAGAAGCACATTTGAGAGAACTAGGAAGGCCATAATTGCATGTCCTGCAATTTCTTTTATTCCTGTTTTATTTATGAAAACAGTGGAATGGAGACAAAGGTGGGCTGGAGGTGAAATCCAGGAAGATAAATTTCTTATTTTCAGAGATCATTCCCATATTGTTCTAAAAATGAACACATAAATTCAATAGCCTGTTATATAAGCAGTATTTACAATTCAATTTTCTCTATTCCACCATAACCACGGCTACACCTTCAGTGTGATGTCATAATGGCAGCAGCTGCTGACTCGAATGTCAGGGATTAGGTTACACCAAGCAAGCGGCCTTTCATAAAACCCTGATCAAATGAACAGGTGTGCCGCCTCTGCCATTCTTATGCTCGCAAAGCCCTTCACCCGTGAGACGTCGTCATATTTTTCGGACGGCAGATGTGATTTTCTCTCACTTGGCATTTTGGCGGTCTTCCACGGCAGGGGTGTGGGGATGAAGCCGTCCATACGGGCCAGTACTGTGAGACTGAGGCCCAGCCGGTATGGCACCTTGAGCAGGACCGCGCCATCGTCCCCCGTGAGGGCTGAGTTGGTCCGCGTATAGTTCACAAATACCTCCACCGACGCCCCGCTCAGGTACTGTCTGCTCGAGAAGTCCTTCACCTGTGCTTTCAGTGTAAAGCTGGGCACTGGAAAAGACACAAGGTGAAAAACAGGCATTTTAATGAGAAATGTCCCTTTATGTGGCCGGCACATTCATCCCCAGTCACTTAAAGGTATTTGTCACATTTATCCTCAGCCATTTAAAGGGATAGGTCACATTTACCCCGTCACTTAAAGGGATAGGTCACATTTATCCCGTCACTTAAAGGGATAGGTCACATTTATCCCGTCACTTAAAGGTACAGCTTACATTTATCCCGTTACTTAAAGGGACAGCTTTCATTTATCCCAGCTGTCCCTTTAAGTGACTGGGAATAAAGGTGACCTATCCCTTTACGTGACTGGGGCTAAATGTGACCTATCCCTTTAAGTGACTGGAGATAAATGTGACCTATCCTTTTATGTGACTGGGGATAAATGTGACCTACCCCTTTAAGTGACGGGATAAATGTGACCTGTCCCTTTAAGTGACTGGGGATAAATGTGACCTATCCCTTTAAGTGACTGGGAATAAATGTGACCTATCCCTTTAAGTGACAGGATAAATGTGACCTATCCCTTTAAGTGACTGGGAATGAATGTGACCTATCCCTTTGTGACTGGGGATAAATGTGACCTATCCCTTTACGTGACTGGGGATAAATGTGACCTATCCCTTTAATTGACCGGGGATAAATGTAAGCTGTCCCTTTAATTGGCTGGGGATAAATGTAAGCTGTCCCTTTAAGTTACTTGACATAAATGTGACCCATCCCTTTATGTGACTGGGGCTAAAAGTGACCTATCCCTTTAAGTGACGGGATAAATGTGACTGTGGATAAATGTGACCTGTCCCTTTAAGTGACTGGGGATAAATGTGACCTATCTCTTTGTGACTAAGGACAAATGTGACCTATCCCTCTAAGTGACTGGAGATAAATGTGCCCTATCCCTTTAAGTGACTGGGGATAAATGTGACCTATCCCTTTAAGTGATGGGGATAAATGTGACCTATCCCTTTAAGTGATGGGATAAATGTGACCTATCCCTTTGTGACTGAGGATAAATGTGACCTTTCCCTTTAAGTGACAGGATAAATGTGACCTATCCCTTTAAGTGACTGGGAATGAATGTGACCTATCCCTTTGTGACTGGGGATAAATGTGACCTATCCCTTTACGTGACTGGGGATAAATGTGACCTATCCCTTTAATTTACTGGGGATAAATGTAAGCTGTCCCTTTAATTGGCTGGGGATAAATGTAAGCTGTCCCTTTAAGTTACTTGACATAAATGTGACCTATCCCTTTAAATGACTGGGGATAAATGTAAGCTGTCCCTTTAAGTGACTAGGGATAAATTTGACCTATCCCTTTATGTGACTGGGGCTAAAAGTGACCTATCACTTTAAGTGACGGGATAAATATGACTGGGGATAAATGTGACCTGTCCCTTTAAGTGACTGGGGATAAATGTGACCTGTCCCTTTAAGTGACTGGGGCTAAATGTGACCTATCCCTTTAAGTGACTGGGGATAAATGTGACCTGTCTCTTTAAGTGACTGGGGATAAATATGACCCATCCCTTTAAGTGACTGGTAATGAATGTGACCTATCCCTTTGTGACTGAGGATAAATGTGACCTATCACTTTAAGTGACGGGATAAATATGACTGGGGATAAATGTGACCTGTCCCTTTAAGTGACTGGGGATAAATGTGACCTGTCCCTTTAAGTGACTGGGGCTAAATGTGACCTATCCCTTTAAGTGACTGGGGATAAATGTGACCTGTCTCTTTAAGTGACTGGGGATAAATATGACCCATCCCTTTAAGTGACTGGTAATGAATGTGACCTATCCCTTTGTGACTGAGGATAAATGTGACCTATCCCTTTAAGTGACTGGGGATAAATGTGACCTATCCCTTTGTGACTGAGGATAAATGTGACCTATCCCTTTAAGTGACTGGGAAAGAATGTGACCTATCCCTTTGTGACTGAGGATAAATGTGACCTATCCCTTTAAGTGACTGGGGATACATTTTACCTATCCCTTTAAGTGATTGGGGGGTTTTGTGCCACCAGCTGAAAGGTCTGAAATATACCCATCCATGTGTTTTACATCAAACATCAATTCCAGGGTGTTTCCCAGAATGCATCATGGCTATTGGCCAGGAAGTCCCCTGCTTTTGATCAATTTTTCAAAATGAGATGAAATAAAGTTTTTCATGTCACTCTCATTGAAACAAACAAGACAAGAAGGCAAGTCCAGAAAGTGTGCATGCCCCTATCATTCCTGCTGTGTATTCTTCGCCTCTTTTCTTTTTCTTTGATACATTCTATGAAGTTTTTCAACAGATACCATCAGACTTTACAATTTTACTGTGAAGGAAAGATGCTCCCAACACTGGTCTCTGCTGCTCACTGCAAAGGACAGATAAAAACATATCCTGAAAGACACCAAAAGATTCAGCACAAAGGGAACAATTCCCTCATCACCACTACTAGAAAATTGCTGAAAATAAGATATTTTTCTTCCTCTGAAAATGTAGGTCGCTAGTAAATACATTTGAAATCTGTATCCAAAATATTTTCTCTTCTGTCTGTTACTTCAAAATAAATTTATCTTAGGATAAACCCTGTGGTAGTTGCTCTATTGGTCTGTAAGTGTCTATGTTATGCTCTAGGAATTCCCCACTGTAATGTCTCTTTGGAAGTGTGTGGAATTCCCTTCTGCAATAGCTTTTTGAAAGTGTGCAGAATTCCATGCCGTAATGTCTCTGGAAGTGTGCAGAATTCCCTGCCGTAATATCTCTTCAGAAGTGTGCAGAGTTCCCTGCTGTAATGTCTCTTTGGAAGTCTGTAGAATTCCCTGCTGTTTTGTCTCTTTGGAATTGTGTTGAAATCCCTGCTGTAATGACTCTTTGGAAGTGTTCAGAATTCCCTGCTGTAATGTCTCTTTGGAAATGTGCATGATTCCCTGCTGTAATGTCTCTTTGGAAATGTGCATAATTCCCTGCTGTAATGTCTCTTTGAAAGTGTGCAGAATTCCCTGCCATAATGTTTCTTTTGAAGTGTGTGGAATTCCCTGTGGGAATGCCCTTTGGAAGTGTGCTGAATCCTGTGCTGTCTCCTGCTGTAAATTCTAGCTCAGACCATCTTAAATCCTGCTTAGAAATGTAGCTGGTTTTAGCTGGTGTAGAAGCCTGGTTCATCTGGGCTGGGCTGGTGTACCAGCCTAGTCGAACTGGCTTTGGCTGGTAGACAAGCTTCCTCAAACTGATGAACAAGCTGGGTCAAGCTTGAGCTGACCACCAACTACCAACTACCATCATGTTTCACAATCCTAGCTCTAGCTGAGAATTCTGGTTACCTGCTACCACATAAGCTGTTTTTTCCAGCAGGGTAATATCTCTTTGGAAGTACGTGGACTTCCCTGCTGTAATGTCTCTTTGAAACTGTGCAGAAATGTTGTTCCTGTGTCCACAGGTGCCCGCAGATGCCCAAAAATATAATTAAATTCAGGGGGGGTCAGACAGATTATTTAACAAGGCTGGTTAACCCTTGCCTTCATATTTCAGTTTAGGAGATCGCCCCAGTGAGGTTGGACAGCTGTGCCAATGCACATCTTTAACCTTGTACCCCTACTGTAGTTTGCTTCTTATTTTATTCTTTTTTTTTGTGTGTTTGCATCCCCAAACAACTGTTCAACCATCCACCCCCAAATGACTGTTCAAGCATTCACCCCCAAACCACTAGTCAAACATTCACCCCCAAACCGCTGCTCAAGCATGCACCCCAAAATGACTTAATTTTAATAAAAAGCTGACAAAGAAAGCGAAAGACTCTGTGGTCGTATTTAAAGAGATATTGCAGAGCCTTTTCTAAGGCCTTTTTTACCTCTTCAATTTGAACTGAAACTCATGGGTAGGTGTGGTCATATGACGATGATGTCACATAGTCATATTATGAATATTCATACGGTCAAGGAGTGAAAGGGTGTGTCTTGGTGAACTGACTCAGCCCCACTGAACTCAATACGCTCTATGCTCAGCCCCCTTCCTGCTCTCTCCTCACTACTAACTAAACAAACAACAAAATGGCGAGCGACAAGAGTGACAGCAGTACTGCAGGGAGTTTTGAGGTGAAGGAGTTTGAAGTGGAGGAAGAGGATTCCGTTGTGGTGGAAGACTCCTCGCGAAGATGTTGCTCGGGAAATACAGCCGTATTCATTCGAGCCACTGCCAGCAGCAGCCGCCGCCCCGGCTGTATTCGTTGAGCAACGTCTTTGCGAGGAGAGGACCGGGGATGTAACCGAATGGTAGAGCTAACCTTACCTAGCTAAGTTAGCTTGTTTGTCTGCCTAAAGTAATGTTACTATTGAATACATTCAAATACACAGCAAAACCCAGTCATACAGCACCTAAAGCACAATACTGGCGCTGCCAAAATTCTTAACCCCCTGCAAAATGCTCCCTGTTGTAAGCATGTGCTTTAGGGTATCCAGCGATCTAAAGATGTAACAACAATGAATGTGAAGTGTGTCAGACTTTGCAAACAAGAGATAGCTTGGGGGGGGGGAATAAATAATATAATGCATAAATGTATTACTTGTAAACTATTATGTATTCCAAGTGCTCTCGTAGTTTATTATCGTGAATGTTAAAGCATAGCCTACATTATGGGTCGCGTATCACTAGTGCCATTCTGAGGTTCGCATTGCGATGTGTTCATCTTAAAACCTAAAATATACAATCTTTTTTTTTTTAATAAGTTGCTCCTCTTGTGATGTTCTGGTCTTTGCCGAGTGGTAGAAACTGTATAAACACTCATTTTGTCAGAAGAAGAGCGCAGATCGAACTAAATGAAAATATAAGCGGCACTCTACAAGCTAATGCCCGTTCACGCGAGGAGGGACGAATTCTGGCAGGGGGACACTTTTCGGCACCGTCTCTCGGCAGATTATGAAAGCTAACAGAGCCGATATGTGGCGTTGCACCGAGGAACGATACATCTCTGACTCCTTGGCACAATGCAGGCAAGTTAGCTAAAGATACCAAACAGTAAGACATAAATAAATAACTCTCTATGTAGCTCGATATAAGTCGTAATATTAACGTTAGCAGTAATACAAAGCAATTTGTATTTGAACTTGAACTAGCTAGTTAGCAGTACATGGGTCACAGTCTCAAAGAGGAAAAAAAAAACCCGTTGGTCTCTGCTTTTATACCACGTGCCCAGCCGAGACCACCCCTAGGATCACCTCAACTCCACCCATTTTTATGTTAAGGATCTCGTGACGTCACGAATCCCCGGAAACCAGTGTATTGGTAAGCCTACACAAAAACTCAGATAAAACCATTTTGACTAAACATGAGATTTTCGGACATAAACAGTTGTGTATGATCATAATCTAACCCAAAACATCGGTTTTCAAAGGGAAAAGTCGGTTTTTGACTGCAGTATCACTTTAAAAAATATATGAAAAGTAAGTATGACTAGATTACATTCACAGCAGCTGCAGGCTGCTCCCAGATACTGTTGCATGATGGGTATATGTGTGATCATGTTTGTGTGACCCAACTGCTGACATTGCATGAAGGGCCATGTTTGCAGAAGGCTGGTTACTGGACAGAATGAGTTATTGCCAATGTCACCTTGGAGGGTGTGTACGGCACATACCATGGGTGGCGTTCCTGTCCAAATGCATTGTGCTAAAGGAGATATACCAAGAATTTATGTATGAAGGAAACTCTCAAGGAATGTGCTGTACCTTAATGATGGAAATTAAATGGCACGCTTTGTATATTTTAGATTATAAGCACTTTGATGCTGTTGAATTACAATGAATATAATCCGTATTTTACAGTACAGTGCAGTTTTGTTACATCAATAAAATGGCCAATCGTAACACGTTAGAATATGAGAAAAATAATTGACATTGAGATTGTCAATAGAAGGATAAAAAGAAAATTTAATTAAGTGGATTCTGTGAGACAGACCCTTTGTAAAGCAGACAGACCAATGGTTAATTTACATAATTAGCTGTTAATGAAAAATTTAAAATTCACCTGCTGCAGCAAGCTCATGATGTACTGAGAGAATGAACATGGAAACAATCTAAACAACCCTTATACTGATACTGTATGTGACCAACTCTTTCCTCTGCCTGTTTATGAAGAGGAAAGTCCAGGGCCCACATGTATAAACAGTGCTGAGCAGAAAAATGCCCTCAGAAAGCCGCGAGTTTCCACGCAGAAATTCATATGTATAATATAAAACGTGCTGTGAGACTCTGCGTACCTCTGCACACGATGGACACCATACGTACGCAATGTTTGAAGTCCGTGTGTATGGTGACACAGTGACAGAAAGGCAGAGGTATAAAATGCTAAACTTTTTTTAAGCAGATTTCCAACTTTCTCCCTGAGCGTTCTTTTACGCGTTCTTTTACTCAGAGTTTTATACATGTGGCCCCAGGACTGTGCTTCGTCTGTTTTTGTTCTGTATAATAATGTAATATTAAATAATAGTGGAATGCAGTGGGTGATTTAACAGCGAACCCAGAACACAGTGTGGAGTTACAAATTACGGGAGAAAAACATTCAACGATACTGCTTCAATTTCCAATAGGAGAGTATTGCAGTGCACACACACGCACACACGCACACACACATACACACAAGAATGCATGAAAATGCACACATGCACACACACACACACACACAAGAATGCACAAAAACACACACACATACAAGAAGGCACAAAAACACACGCACGCTCACACGCACACATACACACACATGCACACAAACACACATGTGCACACACACACACACACACACACACACACACACATGTACACGCATGCACACACAAAAGGATGAGATTAATATAACCCAGGTGGTGCACTGATCAGAGACACACTATTGACCTGAAGGCTCAATCTAAGTTATACAACCTCATTTGATTCTCAAGCAATCCAGGCTTCTCATAGAAATCCTATGGTGAGCAGACCCAATAATATTGCATGTGCACTGGAAAACATTACAGCATATGGACTAAATATATGAAAATATATTTGGTCCAATAATGGCAGCAGAAAATAAGACAGTAGACAGGCTTAGCACTGGACGTCTGCCACCTGGAGACAGAGCATTAAACAAAGCCCTGATTAATCTGTTCTCCTGATGAAATGCTATCCTAATGTCCACTGATTCCATCACTCTTACATTCAAACAGCCAATGTAAGATTACTTCCTACATCGATCGGCTCTGCTCCAACCACACGCAAAACTGTGAGTAAGCTGCCCATTCGGCTGCAGCCAAA
Source organism: Synaphobranchus kaupii (assembly GCA_029718625.1). Taxonomy (NCBI): domain Eukaryota; kingdom Metazoa; phylum Chordata; class Actinopteri; order Anguilliformes; family Synaphobranchidae; genus Synaphobranchus; species Synaphobranchus kaupii. The sequence goes on along the minus strand of CM056384.1, from coordinate 15,155,586 downwards.
TACTCGCTCAAAGTTTCTGTTCTATTGAGAATTGATGACGCAGAATGTATTGGTGATCTTACTGCAAATGTTAAGGCCTTCTTTCTCAGCACAGCTATACCTCCTGTCCATAAGACACAGCAAGACAAAAATATTTTAGAATATAAAGTAATTTTGAGGGAGCTCCTTGATTTACAAAAATGAGAACATGATGTGAAAACATGCGGAACCAAGGTTTATAAATGAATGGCCGTAGCTTGTTAGCTATTCTGTGTGAGGACTTGAGATTCTTTGTCTGTGACATCATCCTCCAGGACAACATGTCATTGGCTGATGATACTTCAGAATTATTAGCTTTCGACTGGAATCTGATGCAATCGAATGCAACACCCAACAATCTTCGGCTGCCTCACTTGACTGTCCAATAGGGTTCACCGTAGTGCCATTTGCAAAAATGCTCTCTGGCTGACAGCTGTGCTGTCGCCGGGCTGGTAGTGGGCCACTGTATTCTTGCTGGCTAGGCAGGCACCACATCCACGCGAGGCACCTTTTCAGACAAATTGTACCACGGAACATCTTGTCAGAGGGGGCTGATTAATCTTCATTGGCAGGGAATAATGGCAGATTACTTTAATCCCCTTGTTCAGAAAATCTTATCAGTCACAGAGAGAGCCCACCCCTGCCGAGACTGCGTTTCGTCTCCAAATCCAGCAGCAATTCATCATTAAAATGCCATTGTGGCTAAATGTGGTAGGCTGAACATCAGTCTGTGTCCTTCTGTTGTATAAGTGGTTTATGATTTTATAAAGCACTGCTGTTCACTGTACAGTCCAGCATGGCTCTACCTTCTCTTCCGTGGCCACAATCATGTTGCGTAAGAAGGATCCCACGTACAGAAGCTGACCTGGCGCTTCATCCGTTCCACACAGTTACCAACGGAATATGCAGTTAAATTAATTACCACTGGCACTCTTCAGATTAGCACACTCCTTTTAATTTAATTGCTAATAAAAACCAGTTAGCGCAGCATACGTAAATTGCAAATGAAGGTGAGCTGTATTCTCTGTTCTTGTCTTTATCAAGACGTTAGTAAAGACTACTTTATTTGTGCTTTCAATGTACACATACACACCTACATCTATAATAGGGTGTTTTTGGGGAAGTGAGGATTAATCCCTTTGTGCAGATGCCTAGTGACCAGGACGTCAGCGCCAAGATTTTGCTCAACTGAGACATTCGTTGCTCCTGCAGCCAAACTATGAATGGAAACTTCAAACTCCGTGTTTTATCTTTATTAGTACACGATTTGTGACAACTCGGAGAATACGGAGTTTCTAAGTGTCACTATTTTCTCGTAGCAAGTCCATTTAACAAGCAAACCCCCACCCAGTCTATACCTACGCATGCGTGACATAGTGGACAATAGCGTCTATGTGTGATAAATATATTTATTCATCATATAAATGAATTCCATCATAGCAACAAGATAAACCCAACAATAGCCTGATCATATGCCAAAAAAGCAGTAAAAAACCCTGCTCACTCAAATGCAAAATTAACGTGAAATTATTGTGTCAAATACCACGTCATTCTACTATAACTATCTGCTACTAAATATGAAATAAATATACAATCCTACCATTGGTTTTAAGCATAGAAATGTCCCTTTCAAAATTCAGTGGTCATTTATTGTCTTGGACAATCTGTTTGAGAAATACACACCAGTTTACCTCGTTATTACACAACATCGAAAGTCTTCACGCAATACCCCATATACTGTACCTGCAGCTCTGAAGTATTTCACGTGATTCCGGTTTTATTCACAACTGTTTTCCTGTTGGAGGAATATTATTTTATTGTAATGTTATAGTACATAATATAGACTATAGGCTTATCTTCCTGGGCTATACTTGTCACTTAGGGCATGGAAAATAGTAATTCCAATTTACTGTGCGCTGATGTAATAGATGAATGTAAAATTTTCCTTGGAGTCATTATGAATGGGAACTTATTTTTTTAACTCCAGAAAAATGTGATCCTAGGGCAAAAGAATACATACTGTAGAGTACAGGGGAAACTGATTTTTTATTGAGGTACACGAGTGAATGATTAAGCTACATATTTTAGGTGTGTGTAACAGTGTGATATCAATGTTTTCATCTCAAACCATCAGAAGCGGCAAATGTACTGTATATGCTTTATAATGGACAAAACAAATTTTATTAATTTTATGACATGTTCTGGATAGGGTTTTGGACCCATAGATATATACCTCCCTATACTGACGAAAAGATAGTAATTCCCACTTGAAAATGATGCAAAAGTGAGTTTTATGAGCCAAAACAGTTGATTTGTAGTTAAATATATCATTATTATTATGATTTAGAACAGTGCACAATTTAGCCATTTGGATAGATTTGGAGACACTAATAGACAACAGGGTACACTGCCTATATTTTTCATCATATATCTTTAGTAGTTCTGCATATCATCCTCAGATTTTGCACACTTGTGGACACAGAGTTTATGATGTATAGATTTACCTGTTTCACATATGTATCTGTAGGTATTTCATTGCAAACTAAAGAAAAACAATTTATTTTTTAATTTTTCCAAAGTTTCTTTGCATTTGTGACATCTCGTTGATGCAGAGTTGAGACGTAAAACTTTGGTTCGTATACCTGTGCTATCCCCCAACCTTGCGACGACGGTCAGAGCCACAGTTTTCCCATCTTCCAAAGGCTGTGATAGCACTCGCATGTGGTAATCCGCTGGTAGCATTGTTGCTAAAAGACTAGACTACTGTGTATCGCTTTGTATGTTATTGCTAAGGTAAACTTTCCTATTGTTTTCGTGTAGCATATAGTGCGGTTCGGCAATCGGTGCATGTGTGTGTGTGCGCTCCGTTGATTGGTTGAAAGTGCTGTGAGACTGCCTGCTGAATCCGTCTCTGAAACCCTGGGCATGGTCCTTCCCCCAGTGAGACATTTCTTCCAATCTGTGAGTGTGTGCACTCCATTGATTGGTGGAAGTGCTGCGAGAGTGGTTCCTGATTCTGTTTCTAAACCCTGGGTGTGGGTCCTCCCCCAGTGAGACTATTCCCCAATCTGTGAGCATGTGCATTCCATTGATTGGTTTGTGTGGCAGATTGTGAGCGTGTGCGCTCCGTTTTCTGCTCTTTCCATTCTCCCCTATAGTGCTCCAGTTCACCCGGCCACGTTTGCGTCCTCGGGTGTTCTTCATTTTGCTCCAGGCATGAGCGCCTTGCGCACTGAATGTGGGGGAGCCATAGAACTGTCTGATGCTCACACCAGGTGCTGCTTGTGCCTTGGTCTAGGGCACATGCAGGAGGCATTCTCCGACCCCTGCCCATGTAGTGTCGGCATGTCTTTGAGGACCAGGCCAGGGGGGATGCATTTATGTGCCGTATGCCCCCCTCTGGTAGGGCTCACTCACTGTAGAGGTTTCCCTTAAACACAGGGGTGTCACTGCCACTGATAGCCCACCACATAAAAAAGGGCAAGTCTGGCTGAGACACTCGCCTCTCCATGGAAGTCATACAGCGTCGTTCCGCAGTTCAGCAGCTGACTGCTATGCTGGAAACCCACACTGAAACTGAACTGGCTCCCCAGCATAGTCTCCCTGATAGGCCTGCAGCGGAGGAGGATCCAAGCGTGGGTCTGTACTTTAAGGTGTTTGACATGCTCTTGTAGGGACAATGGACTACATTTCCATTCATTCCACAGGTAACACAAGCCACATGTTCAAAATGGACCCCAGCGTGATTTCCGTAGCCAATCCTGTAGCTCGGAAATACGAGTAAGGGTCATAAAACCATAAAGCAGAGAAGACTGAAGAATTCCAGTCTCTCTGCCCCTATTCACTTCTTCTCTTCCGCGGTCGTGCTGCACACAACTGCACAAGAGGCAGCACTGAAATTTCTAAGGTGGATCTCCATTCCACCAGCAATACAGCGGCAACAGCATCAAAGGCCGCGGAGAGCGACGCAAACAGGTTAGCTTGCCTACGGCATCTAACCATAGAACTGAATAAACGCAACTCCGACCGAGGTGTGTTCCAGCCACGGACAAAGACGACCAGACGACCCGCATCCCTACCAGGAGACGCCCTTACCATCCACATCACGGACAAGCCAGCTATAATCAACTTACCGCGGACTTCAGTAAGATTGATCAAACATCCCAGACATAGCTTAGGATTTTAGTCTGAACTGTTTATCGGTAATTTGATTGCATCTCGATTTTGTATGATAGGAGCTGTATAAACGTGTTGCGCTGGTTAGCAAGCTAGCCGGCTGGCCTACCTTTTATTGCTAATGTGGTGCAACTAACTAACCCGAGCAGGCCTCACTGGTTTGTCCCTCTATCCTAACACGTACTAACATTCGTGTGATATGATCTCATTTTAGCTTACTGTAGATGATAAATACGTTATTTCCTGACCGAAGTGCGTGAACTTATTTATAGTAGGCTAATATCAGATTTGAGATCAATACACAGTTAGCTTGCTCCACGTGATTCCTTTGTTCCCTGAACGCACACGTGGCATAGGCCTACACACCGACACATACACACATGTGCATACACACACAAATGCTACAATACGCACACCACACAATATGTCCATTTAGTAGAACGTAATATTCATGGTTTTTTCCTTGTTTAATAAATCTATTTTTGTTAAACCTGGTGTCTGTTTTGATGTCGTATGAACACGAGAACTGAGTCAAACCTAATCATTAGAACGTAATACCTTCAACGCTTATGAATTATTAGTTATTAGTGCTTTGATGGTAAATTGAAGTAGTAGTAATTATAATCCATAATAATCAAATGAGACTGATTTAATTTTAACCTAACTTAAGAATAATAAGGGTAAACCTCATTATTCCATAGTTATTGCCTATATTTCTGGCATCCCATGTAAGAGTTTATATATATATATATATATATATATATAGAGGCATATTCCTTACATTTATGGCGCCCCGTCAAGGATATTCTCTACATTTATGGTGCCCAGGTGAAGACTGGTAAGACGAACATGTTTTAATTGTCTATCACCATTACTGCTAAATGTATATGTAAACACCTTGCATGAGTAATACTCCACATGTAGGAATATAGAGGCATGTTCCCTACATTACTGGTGCCCCGTGTGAGGATGATTGGTATTTGACTCAAAATCCGTGTTCTTATGATATCAAAACTAATTTCAGAGTATACGTTCTCCATTCTCAGCTAGATAAACGTAAAGTGCAATTCCCCGAACGACCACCAGATGTCCCCCTCGCAGCATATCTGAAAGTCTGCCTGCCCAGCTTTCTCCCATACACTGCCCCCTCGTGTACGGTTGTGTTATTGCACCTGCATTTGGCGCTGTGGTCTGTTAATTGCCTTTACATTCTGGTAGAATACCTATTATCAATAATAGTATTATTAACCATGCTGTATTAATAACTGATTACTTCATCACAGTAATTTAAATTAATTTGATTAATTGCATTTTACTATTAAATCGGAAATTTAGTAGCAATTGTAATTCAGACAATTTCACATTCTGATATTTGATATTTGTGATTCTTATCACAATTCCAAATTGTTCGCTGAAAAACTTGAACATAAACCTTATGTTGTGTAAGTTTGCTGTCGTTACAGTGCATTAATGCTAGTGTAACATAAGTCTCTGTGGTGCTGTAGCTACCTTGTACTATAGCTAGAAAACATTCCTAGAAATTTTCTTATCCTTCATCACAACTTGTATGTTGGATTGTGATTTGCACACTTTGGTGTATAATCAGTTTCACTGCACCTTTAGGCGCTCAAGGCCCTTGTGTAATAGCGAACTTCGAGTTTCCCCTCAAGTTATTAATATTCAGCCTTTAGCTTTCAGTGAATTAGATATGGAACCCATATCTACTGAAGCCTACCTTTCCATTTTAGCCCAAGGCTTAGCACCTGGTTATGTAGGTTTCCTGAATCAGCTGAACCTCACTGATTGTAGGAGAGAAGTTCTCTCACTGGTCAATGAGAAGGGTGACTCCCTCACACAGTCACAAGACCCAATTCTTTCTTGTCTGATCTTGAATTTCTCCAGACAGACTAGTCTTGTTATTCAGATCAACAATGAAATCAGAGCAGAGATGGAATGCCTCAAATCGCAACAGGCTAACCTTCTACTTGAGCTCCAGACTGTGGGTAAGAAAGCAGTACGGTACTTGCATGATCTGCATTCGGCCGAATCAGATCTCAGTTCCTACCGAGAGGAATTATTCAGACTTAAGAGTGGACATCTCATGCTACCGCATCCACTCTCATCTCCAAACCTGCTTTCTCAGGCTTTCCCATCTCCAGGTTTTCTTACTTCCTCCCAGCAGGAAGACCCTAGTGGCCAAAGCACCTTGCCACCTACTTTGACCTCAAAATACACAGACAAGAGAAATCTCCCAGAGCTCATTCATTCAGCTTTCTCTGGCACCGTCACTTCCCCCTTACCCCACAAGGTGGGAAAAGCGACGCCCAGTCTTCATTCAGGTTTGTCAGACCCCTGTTTGATATCTTGCTCTGACCGAGACTATTCAGATCGCAATGCTTCAGATTTCTCTTGCGATGGTTCGTCCAGCTCCTCCCTAGACAGGAAAAGGGGGGACAGAATTCCAACTTCTGTCCATCTCTGCAAAGGAGAGACAGCGAGGCCAATTAATGATTGTACCTTCCCTGCTCCCTCCAAAGGGGGGACCAGAGAATCTCACTCTGAATATGGCAAAAGAGGTTCCACTTCACCTCTTACGCAAACAAAGCGCAATGCTCATGCCCCTAGTTTTCACTCTAGAACAGAGAAAACATATGACAGCTTGGTGCGTTACCCAGATAGCGACAATTCAACCTCTTGTTCCAGCCATATAGAGAATGATGATTGCTTTACTGCTCCGTCCTCACAACCAAACAGAGGACGTCGAGCTCAGTATGAAACGCGCTCATGTTCAGATGTGACGTCAGTCTCGCCTTCCCCAAACAGGCAGACTCGTGATACCTCACATGGTATTCGCTTTGAACAGCTAGAATCCATAGCTAGGGATGTTGAACATTTTAACCCTAAGAACACTGAATACAACATTCAGTGTTACCTGAGAGAAATTGACAACTGCCTCTCTGATCTGCCCAGAGCAACCGATCGAGAGAAGGCCAAACTCATCTGGAAAACCTCTACCAGAGAGATGCATACATTCATGGAAGAACTTCCATCCACTGTTTAATACCCAAAGCTCTGTGAAGCATTAGTAGCAGAATACATGCCCCAGCTTGATCAGGCAGCAGCCATGATTAAAGCTGTGGACATCAAACATGGTCGCACAGAACCACCCCGCATTTACTACAAACGTCTCAAAAATGCGTTCTTCCAAGGTAGAAATGGGCCAGGCTTAGATGAAGATCAAGCCTTTAGATCCCTGTTCGTGCACAACCTGCACCCATTTGTACGAACCCATGTTTCATTGTTTTCAAGAGGCCAGTGTTCAGCTCTTGAACTACGCAATGAGGCTCAAACTGTCTGGGACACATTAAGGATTGTGCCCAAGAACGAGAGGGTAGAACCATCTAAGCAGGATGGTCTAACTAAACCCCCTGGCACTTTCCAGATTTCCACTTTTAAACCTAAGGACTTAAAAAGACGGATAAACAATAGGTTCCCAGTTAAGGGCCACCGTGGTCGCTTCCCACACTCCGATTCTAGCCAGAATTGGAGAGAAGATAGACCAGGTAGGCCTAAGCTTGAGAGTCACAAGCATGACTCTGATAGGGAAGACGCCGCATCTGAAGAAAGCTTCTTCAGCTCTTCTGAGGACAGCTTGGACATTTGAATCAACTCAATAGCAAGCATGCCGTGAGTAACCACTCCACAAGGCTATCCAATCTTAGTCAGTCTCCAACAGAAGACGTCGAGTATAGTTATGATTGATAGCCGTGGTAGCCTCACAGGCTCACTTCCACTTCTTTTTACTTTTCCACACACCTTTTCCACCGGAAAAAGGGGGGTGCGTAATCTACAGGCGGTTTACAGCAGTCACTTAGATTTGTATGTAGCAGCAGCAAACGCAGATCGTAAGCAGACCCTGTAAAATTACATGCTGTCTTAACACCTACATTACCATTGCTTCCCTCAAAAATTGGTTGAATCATGGTTCAATTAGTGCAAGTAGAGACTACAGTGCAACATTTACAGATGTATTGACACGCCGTGTCCCTATCTTCTGTTACACAACTTCCCTTGCATAATTGTATTATGTAGGACTTTTGACAAGAACGCCTAATGTTAAGCTCATCTACTGTACCACATAGGAGCAACAAATTATACCGTCATTTAGAAATGAGATCATACCTCCATTTCCCTCTTGATGACGCAGCCATTAGCTTAAAACTTGGATACAGGACCTTGTCCTGATATAAAAATGGCCTCCTCACATGTGCCAGATGACAACCTTCACCAGTAACCTCTGTGAAGGGACCAAAATAATTTGTCAGTCTGAACCAGACTTTACCAAAGGCCTATCCATCCTTAATCCTCATGTCATCTAAGTCAGGGGTTCTCAATCCTGGTCCTGGGGGACCCCTGTGTATGCTGGTTTTCGTTGCAACCGCAGTTGCAATCCCAGAATTTTAACAAGCTGTTAATTTTTCTTAATTAGGTGCTTTTCATGTTTGGAGGAATTATTCGCCCACTTAAGACACATTATGTCAGAAATAGCTATGCATGCCATGTAGAACAAACTCCCCATGTTCACATTGTGCTTATTGTGCTATATTGCAACAATTACATAAGAAAAGGTTACAAAATAATGTATTTTCACTCAAATGAAAGAGTGAAGTGAATCAATAGGCTCCTAATTAGGTTGTTGAACACATGTGTTTAACTCAATTTTTTCTTTAAGCTTAAGACAATGCAGGTTTGGCTCGTTATCATTTGCTTTGTGTTTGAATTCTTCATTATCTACGAAATGGTTAATTTTAGTGGCCATGTGTCCACACTTTCACCAATTAGGAGCCTATTGATTCAAATCAGTCTTTAAATGGATCTGTTAAATAATTTTCTTATCTTTTTTAAATAATATAGCACAATGTGAACATGGGGTGTTTATTCTACATGGCATCCATAGCTATTTCTGATATAATGTGGCTTAAGAGGGTGAATAATTCCTCCAAACATGACAAGCACCTAATTAAGAAAAATTAACAGCTTGTTAAAATTCTGGGATTGCAACTGCGGTTGCAACGAAAGCCAGCATACACAGGGGTCCCCCAGGACCAGGATTGAGAACCCCTGATCTAAGTAATTTAATGGCTGGGTCATACCTGTTAGTGCTCCACCTTCTGGACACTACCTAATAACACCTGAAGTAACAAAACAACTAACCGTTTCACCAAGGTTTCTTTTGTTTTGTAACCAAGCTGTTTACGATTAGAACTCAGATGTTTTACATTGTGCCATGTCATTTATTTTAGGCCAGTTAGATAACTGATGATAAACTGCCTGGATGTTTGACAGTCATGTACATTTCTTGAGTGTGTTTCAGCATTGTGACACTTGTCAGCTCCCCTGGACTGCCATTTTGTTGTGACATTTTAAATGAACTTGAGGACCTGTGAACTGTCAACTGACTTTTGTGCTCAAGGAATACTGGCTTAAGACGCATTCCCAGACCAAAAGGGGGGATGTAGGGACAATGGACTACATTTCCATTCATTCCACAGGTAACACAAGCCACATGTTCAAAATGGACCCCAGCGTGATTTCCGTAGCCAATCCTGTAGCTCGGAAATACGAGTAAGGGTCATAAAACCATAAAGCAGAGAAGACTGAAGAATTCCAGTCTCTCTGCCCCTATTCACTTCTTCTCTTCCGCGGTCGTGCTGCACACAACTGCACAAGAGGCAGCACTGCAATTTCTAAGGTGGATCTCCATTCCACCAGCAATACAGCGGCAACAGCATCAAAGGCCGCGGAGAGCGACGCAAACAGGTTAGCTTGCCTACGGCATCTAACCATAGAACTGAATAAACGCAACTCCGACCGAGGTGTGTTCCAGCCACGGACAAAGACGACCAGACGACCCGCATCCCTACCAGGAGACGCCCTTACCATCCACATCACGGACAAGCCAGCTATAATCAACTTACCGCGGACTTCAGTAAGACTGATCAAACATCCCAGACATAGCTTAGGATTTTAGTCTGAACTGTTTATCGGTAATTTGATTGCATCTCGATTTTGTACGATAGGAGCTGTATAAACGTGTTGCGCTGGTTAGCAAGCTAGCCGGCTGGCCTACCTTTTATTGCTAATGTGGTGCAACTAACTAACCCGAGCAGGCCTCACTGGTTTGTCCCTCTATCCTAACACGTACTAACATTCGTGTGATATGATCTCATTTTAGCTTACTGTAGATGATAAATACGTTATTTCCTGACCGAAGTGCGTGAACTTATTTATAGTAGGCTAATATCAGATTTGAGATCAATACACAGTTAGCTTGCTCCACGTGATTCCTTTGTTCCCTGAACGCACACGTGGCATAGGCCTACACACCGACACATACACACATGTGCATACACACACAAATGCTACAATACGCACACCACACAATATGTCCATTTAGTAGAACGTAATATTCATGGTTTTTTCCTTGTTTAATAAATCTATTTTTGTTAAACCTGGTGTCTGTTTTGATGTCGTATGAACACGAGAACTGAGTCAAACCTAATCATTAGAATGTAATACCTTCAACGCTTATGAATTATTAGTTATTAGTGCTTTGATGGTAAATTGAAGTAGTAGTAATTATAATCCATAATAATCAAATGAGACTGATTTAATTTTAACCTAACTTAAGAATAATAAGGGTAAACCATAGTTATTGCCTATATTTCTGGCATCCCATGTAAGAGTTTATATATATATATATATATATATATAGAGGCATATTCCTTACATTTATGGCGCCCCGTCAAGGATATTCTCTACATTTATGGTGCCCAGGTGAAGACTGGTAAGACGAACATGTTTTAATTGTCTATCACCATTACTGCTAAATGTATATGTAAACACCGTGCATGAGTAATACTCCACATGTAGGAATATAGAGGCATGTTCCCTACACTCTCCACAGTGGCTTCCAACACCATGTTTTCTCAGAATTGGGCCTACATAGTTGCCCTCAGTGGAAGGTTCGGGTTTCACTGAGGGTTCAACGGACTACTCAGCCTCTCTGAGAACGGTTCTCCATTTAGCCTTGGCAACGTAAGAATTGCGATGTGCCCCAGGCTGTCCCCAAGGAGATGGCTAAGTTTCACCATTGTGCTCCCCAGGAGGCTCAGGCACCATGCCGGTGTCTACTGATTTTGTGGCAGAACTAAGTATTGGGCATGGCCTGGCTCGCGGCGGGTGCCCACAGACTGTTGGACACTCACGTCTATGTCAGACGCTGAGGTCCATGAGCTTGACCGTATGCCCTCTGTTCAGCCCGCCACGGCGGCGCTTGTGGTATCTCCAGAGGAGGTAGTTCGGGCAGATACCCGATGCCCTAAGTCACAGTGCAGAGCAACTGATGATCTGCTCTGTAGGTCATATAATGCTGCGGCCAGCATGACGCATATTGGGAACTCGCTTTACTGGCTGATGCTTCCACAGTCACGAATGCTGCTTGATTCGGGGGTGGATACCTCAATCAGCGACGCATCTCTTCAGGCCTTCGCATTCATGTCAAGTGAGCTTGGCCGTGTGATGTCCCTTCTCACGGTGGCCCGGCGTCAGATGTGGTTGGCTCAGCCCCTCGCCGTCCGGCCACCTGTGCAATAGCATCTGAGTTGCGTCATGATCTCATGGGTCCACCTGCCCGTCCAGCTAGGGGGCAGTCCAACCGCCACGCACCACCCCCAGACCCCCCAAACATACCGCCAAACGTACATGACACCCCGAGGCTGGTGGTGGGGCAGTTACAAACGACCCTTACAAACGACTCGTGGATTTTTTTCCACGATTTCAAAGGGTTACCACCTCTAGTTCAACCGGCGGCCCCCAAGATTCTCTGGGGTCAGGTATACACGTGTCCTGGACCCCACTCAGTCGGGGATGCTGAATTGAGAAATTACAGGCCTCCTGGAGAAGGGTGCCGTGTCAGTGGTGCCTCCCTCCGAATGGCCCAGTGGCTTTTACTCCATGTTTTCTCTGATACCAAAAAAGGATGGTCTCCTTGGACCAGTCCTTGACCTGAGGGGCCTGAATCCACATCTAAAGCAGTACACTTTCCGGATGCTCCGGGTACCGGAAATCTTACAAACCGTGAAACCGGGGGATTGATTTACGGCTGTGGACTTGAAAGATGCTTACTTCCACGTCCCTATCTGTGTGGAACACCGTCGTTTCCTCCGCTTTGCGTTCTGAGGTCGGGCATACTAATTAAATGTCCTCCCACTCTGTCTTTCTCTGGCCCCCCGTGTATTCACCCACTGTATGAGCGCTGTTCTATCGCCACTCCGGCTGAAGGGGGTAAAAATCCTGCCATACCTGGATGATTGGCTGATATGTATCGAGTCATACAATATGGTGCTCTCACACACTGCTCAGACAGTAGCACATATCTCCAGTCTGGGCATCAATGTCAATGTTATGGCAAGAGCCAGCTAGTGCCGAGCCAGTCCATCACTTATATCAGACTGTTGCTTGATTCAAGGAGCATGAGGGCATCTTTGATGCCCCACCGCATAGCCAGTGTGTTCGACGTTGTGCGTCGGTTCCAGGTGAATGCGGTCCTCGAAATGAGGGGTTTTTCAGAGGCTTCTGGGCCTGATTGTGCGGCCTCAGCGGTCGTGCCTCCCGAAAGCCTTGCAGCCAGGCCACTACAAATGCCATGGTGCTGCACCCCAAGTGGGACCGTCACGCTCAAGTCAGGGTGACAAGTTGGTTTTGCCAGGTCCTGCCAGTCTTTGAGAGCGACCCAGCATTTCTTGAACTGGGCTCTTCCCAGCTTGGCCTCTCTTCGTGCCGTACACCTCCCAGGTGTCCGAAACGATACAGCAAACTTCTTATCTCACCAGGAGATTCATCCCAGGGAATGGCGTCTCCACCCCGATGTGGTGGAGTTGGTATGGTGATAGTTTGGTTGTGCTCAGTCAGACCTGTTCGCCTCTCAGGAGTCTCAGCAGTGCCCCCAGTGGTTCTCGATAGCCAAGGAATAGAGCCCCCTGGGGATAGGCGTGTTAGCGCATAAATGGCCGACCGGCCTACTGTACGCTTTTCCGCTATTGTGACCTTGCACAGGGTCAGCACGGGCCACCACAAGCTTCTTCTGGTGGCCCCTAAGCGGGTGATGGAACCGTGGTTTCCGATGCTCCTCGGCCTTCTTTGCGGATCACCCTGGGAACTCCCGATCCGGACAGACCTGCTGTCTCAAAAGACCACCTTTGTTTGGCACCCTCGGCTGAGCAGGATGAAGCTCAGGATTTGGCCACTGAGGAATCAGACCCTTCGCTAACTGGGGGTGGTTCCCCTGTCCTGCGGACATTTTTTAACTCTAGAGCCCCCTCCACAAGAAGGGCCTAGGGGTATATGTGGCAGTTATTTTGAACAAGGTGCTCACAGGAATGTGTGGACCCCGTGTATTGCCAGATTTCTGTCATACTGGATTTCTTATAGTCCATGCTTGATCGCAGCAGGGCAGCCAGCACTCTAAAGGTTTATGCTGCTGCCATATCTAGCAGGCATGTGTGGGTGGACAACAGGCCTGCATGGATCCATCACCTTGTCAGCCAGTTCCTGAGGGGTGCCCGGTGGCTGAGACCTGCGAGGTCCCTGGTGGCTCCCTCCTGGGATCCCCCTTTGGTTTTGCGAGCGCTTACGGGTCCTACGAGCCTTAAGTAGCTTTCTTTTAAGATATTTCTACTAGGCATTTCTACTAGCAATGGCATCAGCAAGGTGTGTTGGTGAGCTCTGTGCTCTCTCCATCACCGTGGAGTGTATGAGGTGGCGGCTGCATGACTCTGGTGTCACTTTGTGACCCAATCCATCTTTTTTACCCAAAATGGTTTCAGCGTTTCATATTAACCAGCCGATTGAGCTTGCTGTGCATTACCCTCCACCAGGCAGGGACCTGCAGGAGGCACATTTGGTATGCCCGGCACCACTACGTTGAGGCTACCGCTTCCATCAGACGTACAGGACAACTCTTTGCCTGCTACGACAAGTCTACAAGAAAAGTGCTCTCAGTTCAGAGCCTTTCCCATTGGGTAGTAAAGGCGATAGCTGCGGCCTAGGAGTGCTAGTCCTTTACCTACGATTGACTAATGTTGGCCAACTAGGAGTGTGGCTACATCATGGGCAGCACTGAACAGTGTACCACTTCATGATATCTGTGTGGCGGTGATTTGGGTGATTTGTCCCCCTGCACATTATCAAGATTTTATCACGTCAACGTGGCGCCTGTATCAACGGTCGCCTCGGCCATCCTACCTTAAACGGTATGACTATCCCTTGTGATGCGGTGGGCATTACTCATCCATAATGTTGACGACCCTAATGGTCGAAGGAACAAAATAAAATGAAGGTTGCGACTGCAACCATGGTTTTATGAGTTCCGGATGACCTTTAGGGGTCATGGTCACTCAGGACCCTTTCGGGGCAAGAAGTGTTTGTGAAAACCTCCGCATTGACGTGTCTCTATTTATAGAGGAAGTTACATCATCACGCGGAGGTTATATTCTTATAATTTATATAATTATATATATTATAAATATATTATAATTTAGCGCCCAACACAGGGCTGTCTATATCCAATTTACCCCATTATATATACAAAATATACCCCAATTTGGAATGTACAATTGTCTCCCCAAACCACATTCATGAAACAACCCCACTGCCACTGGACACACGGGTATCTTACCTCAGTGCAAACCCGTGGCTTTCCTTTGAATACACATGGCTCAACCACCTGTTTCTCCCTACGCACCATCGCCAAACTCGCACAGAGCGGAATCGAAGGAAGACCACCCTATTCAGCTGCGTGTACAATCAGGATTCGAGCCCAGACCATGGGGCTCATTCATGCACCACTACATTTCTATCACTGAAGCTGAGGTAGATATTAAGGGAAATAATACTTTTTTTTTTAAAGTAGGTGTGGGTGCAAAAACGTCTAGTATAATACATAAATAATAATTTCAAAAAGCACTCCAAATATTTTTTATGCATGCCAGTATATATACAACTTAATTGTATTTGTTATATTCAAATAAATCCCACTGATACCAAAGCACTGATAATTGGTATACTTTGAAATACTGGTATAATTCGAAAGTATTCATATGGGAATCTAATGGGAATGTTCTCCACTGTATTAGCTAAGTACTAATGCTGTTGAAACACTGTGCTAGCCAAGCCATGCTGTTGAAACACTGTGCTAGCCAAGCCATGCTGTTGAACCACTGTGCTAGCTAAGCCATGCTGTTGAACCACTGTGCTAGCTAAGCCATGCTGTTGAACCACTGAGCTAGCCAAGCCATGCCGTTGAACCACTGTGCTAGCTAAGCCATGCTGTTGAACCACTGTGCTAGCTAAGTACCAAGCAATGCTGTTGAACCACTGAGCTAGCTAAGCAATGCTGTTGAAACACTGTGTTAGCTAAGCAATGCTGTTGAAACACTGTGTTAGATAAGCAATACTGTTGAAACACTGTGTTAGCTAAGCCATGCGGTTGAACCACTGTGCTAGCTAAGTACCAAGCAATGCTGTTGAACCACTGAGCTAGCTAAGCAATGCTGTTGAACCACTGAGCTAGCTAAGCAATGCTGTTGAACCACTGTGCTAGCTAAGCCATGCTGTTGAACCACTGTGCTAGCTAAGCCATGCTGTTGAACCACTGTGCTAGCTAAGTACCAAGCAATGCTGTTGAACCACTGAGCTAGCCAAGCCATGCTGTTGAAACACTGTGCTAGCTAAGCCATGCTGTTGAACCACTGTGCTAGCTAAGTACCAAGCAATGCTGTTGAACCACTGAGCTAGCTAAGCAATGCTGTTGAAACACTGTGTTAGATAAGCAATGCTGTTGAACCACTGAGCTAGCTAAGCAATGCTGTTGAACCACTGTGCTAGCTAAGCCATGCTGTTGAACCACTGTGCTAGCTAAGTACCAAGCAATGCTGTTGAACCACTGTGTTAGCTAAGCCATGCTGTTGAACCACTGTGCTAGCTAAGTACCAAGCCATGCTGTTGAACCACTGTGCTAGCTAAGTACCAAGCAATGCTGTTGAACCACTGTGGTAGCTAAGCCATGCTGTTGAACCACTGTGCTAGCTAAGTACCAAGCCATGCTGTTGAACCACTGTGCTAGCTAAGCAATGCTGTTGAAACACTGTGTTAGCTAAGCAATGCTGTTGAAACACTGTGTTAGATAAGCAATGCTGTTGAAACACTGTGTTAGCTAAGCCATGCGGTTGAACCACTGTGCTAGCTAAGTACCAAGCAATGCTGTTGAACCACTGAGCTAGCTAAGCAATGCTGTTGAACCACTGAGCTAGCTAAGCAATGCTGTTGAACCACTGTGCTAGCTAAGCCATGCTGTTGAACCACTGTGCTAGCTAAGCCATGCTGTTGAACCACTGTGCTAGCTAAGTACCAAGCAATGCTGTTGAACCACTGAGCTAGCCAAGCCATGCTGTTGAAACACTGTGCTAGCTAAGCCATGCTGTTGAACCACTGTGCTAGCTAAGTACCAAGCAATGCTGTTGAACCACTGAGCTAGCCAAGCCATGCTGTTGAAACACTGTGCTAGCTAAGCCATGCTGTTGAACCACTGTGCTAGCTAAGTACCAAGCAATGCTGTTGAACCACTGAGCTAGCTAAGCAATGCTGTTGAAACACTGTGTTAGATAAGCAATGCTGTTGAACCACTGAGCTAGCTAAGCAATGCTGTTGAACCACTGTGCTAGCTAAGCCATGCTGTTGAACCACTGTGCTAGCTAAGTACCAAGCAATGCTGTTGAACCACTGTGTTAGCTAAGCCATGCTGTTGAACCACTGTGCTAGCTAAGTACCAAGCCATGCTGTTGAACCACTGTGCTAGCTAAGTACCAAGCAATGCTGTTGAACCACTGTGGTAGCTAAGCCATGCTGTTGAACCACTGTGCTAGCTAAGTACCAAGCCATGCTGTTGAACCACTGTGCTAGCTAAGCAATGCTGTTGAAACACTGTGTTAGCTAAGCAATGCTGTTGAAACACTGTGTTAGATAAGCAATGCTGTTGAAACACTGTGTTAGCTAAGCCATGCGGTTGAACCACTGTGCTAGCTAAGTACCAAGCAATGCTGTTGAACCACTGAGCTAGCTAAGCAATGCTGTTGAACCACTGAGCTAGCTAAGCAATGCTGTTGAACCACTGTGCTAGCTAAGCCATGCTGTTGAACCACTGTGCTAGCTAAGCCATGCTGTTGAACCACTGTGCTAGCTAAGTACCAAGCAATGCTGTTGAACCACTGAGCTAGCCAAGCCATGCTGTTGAAACACTGTGCTAGCTAAGCCATGCTGTTGAACCACTGTGCTAGCTAAGTACCAAGCAATGCTGTTGAACCACTGAGCTAGCTAAGCAATGCTGTTGAAACACTGTGTTAGATAAGCAATGCTGTTGAACCACTGAGCTAGCTAAGCAATGCTGTTGAACCACTGTGCTAGCTAAGCCATGCTGTTGAACCACTGTGCTAGCTAAGTACCAAGCAATGCTGTTGAACCACTGTGCTAGCTAAGCCATGCTGTTGAACCACTGTGCTAGCTAAGTACCAAGCCATGCTGTTGAACCACTGTGCTAGCTAAGCCATGCTGTTGAACCACTGTGCTAGCCAAGCCATGCTGTTGAAACACTGTGCTAGCTAAGCCATGCTGTTGAACCACAGTGCTAGCTAAGTACCAAGCAATGCTGTTGAACCACTGAGCTAGCTAAGCAATGCTGTTGAAACACTGTGTTAGATAAGCCATGCTGTTGAACCACTGTGCTAGCTAAGTACCAAGCAATGCTGTTGAACCACTGAGCTAGCTAAGCAATGCTGTTGAACCACTGTGCTAGCTAAGCCATGCTGTTGAACCACTGTGCTAGCTAAGCCATGCTGTTGATCCACTGTGCTAGCTAAGTACCAAGCAATGCTGTTGAACCACTGAGCTAGCTAAGCAATGCTGTTGAACCACTGTGCTAGCTAAGCCATGCTGTTGAACCACTGTGCTAGCTAAGTACCAAGCAATGCTGTTGAACCACTGAGCTAGCTAAGCAATGCTGTTGAAACACTGTGTTAGATAAGCAATGCTGCTGTTGAACCACTGAGCTAGCTAAGCAATGCTGTTGAACCACTGTGCTAGCTAAGCCATGCTGTTGAACCACTGTGCTAGCTAAGTACCAAGCCATGCTGTTGAACCACTGTGCTAGCTAAGCAATGCTGTTGAAACACTGTGTTAGCTAAGCAATACTGTTGAAACACTGTGTTAGATAAGCAATGCTGTTGAAACACTGTGTTAGCTAAGCAATACTGTTGAAACACTGTGTTAGATAAGCA
Organism: Synaphobranchus kaupii; assembly: GCA_029718625.1. Lineage (NCBI taxonomy): Eukaryota > Metazoa > Chordata > Actinopteri > Anguilliformes > Synaphobranchidae > Synaphobranchus > Synaphobranchus kaupii. The sequence continues at coordinate 15,137,002 of CM056384.1, read as the reverse complement.
ATGCTGTTGAAACACTGTGTTAGCTAAGCCATGCGGTTGAACCACTGTGCTAGCTAAGTACCAAGCAATGCTGTTGAACCACTGAGCTAGCTAAGCAATGCTGTTGAACCACTGAGCTAGATAAGCAATACTGTTGAAACACTGTGTTAGCTAAGCCATGCGGTTGAACCACTGTGCTAGCTAAGTACCAAGCAATGCTGTTGAACCACTGAGCTAGCTAAGCAATGCTGTTGAACCACTGAGCTAGCTAAGCAATGCTGTTGAACCACTGTGCTAGCTAAGCCATGCTGTTGAACCACTGTGCTAGCTAAGCCATGCTGTTGAACCACTGTGCTAGCTAAGTACCAAGCAATGCTGTTGAACCACTGAGCTAGCCAAGCCATGCTGTTGAAACACTGTGCTAGCTAAGCCATGCTGTTGAACCACTGTGCTAGCTAAGTACCAAGCAATGCTGTTGAACCACTGAGCTAGCTAAGCAATGCTGTTGAAACACTGTGTTAGATAAGCAATGCTGTTGAACCACTGAGCTAGCTAAGCAATGCTGTTGAACCACTGTGCTAGCTAAGCCATGCTGTTGAACCACTGTGCTAGCTAAGTACCAAGCAATGCTGTTGAACCACTGTGCTAGCTAAGCCATGCTGTTGAACCACTGTGCTAGCTAAGTACCAAGCCATGCTGTTGAACCACTGTGCTAGCTAAGCCATGCTGTTGAACCACTGTGCTAGCCAAGCCATGCTGTTGAAACACTGTGCTAGCTAAGCCATGCTGTTGAACCACAGTGCTAGCTAAGTACCAAGCAATGCTGTTGAACCACTGAGCTAGCTAAGCAATGCTGTTGAAACACTGTGTTAGATAAGCCATGCTGTTGAACCACTGTGCTAGCTAAGTACCAAGCAATGCTGTTGAACCACTGAGCTAGCTAAGCAATGCTGTTGAACCACTGTGCTAGCTAAGCCATGCTGTTGAACCACTGTGCTAGCTAAGCCATGCTGTTGATCCACTGTGCTAGCTAAGTACCAAGCAATGCTGTTGAACCACTGAGCTAGCTAAGCAATGCTGTTGAACCACTGTGCTAGCTAAGCCATGCTGTTGAACCACTGTGCTAGCTAAGTACCAAGCAATGCTGTTGAACCACTGAGCTAGCTAAGCAATGCTGTTGAAACACTGTGTTAGATAAGCAATGCTGCTGTTGAACCACTGAGCTAGCTAAGCAATGCTGTTGAACCACTGTGCTAGCTAAGCCATGCTGTTGAACCACTGTGCTAGCTAAGTACCAAGCCATGCTGTTGAACCACTGTGCTAGCTAAGCAATGCTGTTGAAACACTGTGTTAGCTAAGCAATACTGTTGAAACACTGTGTTAGATAAGCAATGCTGTTGAAACACTGTGTTAGCTAAGCAATACTGTTGAAACACTGTGTTAGATAAGCAATGCTGTTGAAACACTGTGTTAGCTAAGCCATGCGGTTGAACCACTGTGCTAGCTAAGTACCAAGCAATGCTGTTGAACCACTGAGCTAGCTAAGCAATGCTGTTGAACCACTGAGCTAGCTAAGCAATGCTGTTGAACCACTGTGCTAGCTAAGCCATGCTGTTGAACCACTGTGCTAGCTAAGCCATGCTGTTGAACCACTGTGCTAGCTAAGTACCAAGCAATGCTGTTGAACCACTGAGCTAGCCAAGCCATGCTGTTGAAACACTGTGCTAGCTAAGCCATGCTGTTGAACCACTGTGCTAGCTAAGTACCAAGCAATGCTGTTGAACCACTGAGCTAGCTAAGCAATGCTGTTGAAACACTGTGTTAGATAAGCAATGCTGCTGTTGAACCACTGAGCTAGCTAAGCAATGCTGTTGAACCACTGTGCTAGCTAAGCCATGCTGTTGAACCACTGTGCTAGCTAAGTACCAAGCCATTCTGTTGAACCACTGTGCTAGCTAAGCAATGCTGTTGAAACACTGTGTTAGCTAAGCAATACTGTTGAAACACTGTGTTAGATAAGCAATGCTGTTGAAACACTGTGTTAGCTAAGCAATACTGTTGAAACACTGTGTTAGATAAGCAATGCTGTTGAAACACTGTGTTAGCTAAGCCATGCGGTTGAACCACTGTGCTAGCTAAGTACCAAGCAATGCTGTTGAACCACTGAGCTAGCTAAGCAATGCTGTTGAACCACTGAGCTAGCTAAGCAATGCTGTTGAACCACTGTGCTAGCTAAGCCATGCTGTTGAACCACTGTGCTAGCTAAGCCATGCTGTTGAACCACTGTGCTAGCTAAGTACCAAGCAATGCTGTTGAACCACTGAGCTAGCCAAGCCATGCTGTTGAAACACTGTGCTAGCTAAGCCATGCTGTTGAACCACTGTGCTAGCTAAGTACCAAGCAATGCTGTTGAACCACTGAGCTAGCTAAGCAATGCTGTTGAAACACTGTGTTAGATAAGCAATGCTGTTGAACCACTGAGCTAGCTAAGCAATGCTGTTGATCCACTGTGCTAGCTAAGCCATGCTGTTGAACCACTGTGCTAGCTAAGTACCAAGCCATGCTGTTGAACCACTGTGCTAGCTAAGCCATGCTGTTGAACCACTGTGCTAGCCAAGCCATGCTGTTGAAACACTGTGCTAGCTAAGCCATGCTGTTGAACCACTGTGCTAGCTAAGTACCAAGCAATGCTGTTGAACCACTGTGCTAGCTAAGCCATGCTGTTGAACCACTGTGCTAGCTAAGCCATGCTGTTGAACCACTGTGCTAGCTAAGTACCAAGCCATGCTGTTGAACCACTGTGCTAGCTAAGCCATGCTGTTGAACCACTGTGCTAGCTAAGCCATGCTGTTGAACCACTGTGCTAGCTAAGTACCAAGCCATGCTGTTGAACCACTGTGCTAGCTAAGCCATGCTGTTGAACCACTGTGCTAGCCAAGCCATGCTGTTGAAACACTGTGCTAGCTAAGCCATGCTGTTGAACCACAGTGCTAGCTAAGTACCAAGCAATGCTGTTGAACCACTGAGCTAGCTAAGCAATGCTGTTGAAACACTGTGTTAGATAAGCCATGCTGTTGAACCACTGTGCTAGCTAAGTACCAAGCAATGCTGTTGAACCACTGAGCTAGCTAAGTACCAAGCCATGCTGTTGAACCACTGTGCTAGCTAAGCCATGCTGTTGAACCACTGTGCTAGCCAAGCCATGCTGTTGAAACACTGTGCTAGCTAAGCCATGCTGTTGAACCACAGTGCTAGCTAAGTACCAAGCAATGCTGTTGAACCACTGAGCTAGCTAAGCAATGCTGTTGAAACACTGTGTTAGATAAGCCATGCTGTTGAACCACTGTGCTAGCTAAGTACCAAGCAATGCTGTTGAACCACTGAGCTAGCTAAGCAATGCTGTTGAACCACTGTGCTAGCTAAGCCATGCTGTTGAACCACTGTGCTAGCTAAGCCATGCTGTTGAACCACTGTGCTAGCTAAGTACCAAGCAATGCTGTTGAACCACTGAGCTAGCCAAGCCATGCTGTTGAAACACTGTGCTAGCTAAGCCATGCTGTTGAACCACTGTGCTAGCTAAGTACCAAGCAATGCTGTTGAACCACTGAGCTAGCTAAGCAATGCTGTTGAAACACTGTGTTAGATAAGCAATGCTGCTGTTGAACCACTGAGCTAGCTAAGCAATGCTGTTGAACCACTGTGCTAGCTAAGCCATGCTGTTGAACCACTGTGCTAGCTAAGTACCAAGCAATGCTGTTGAACCACTGTGCTAGCTAAGCCATGCTGTTGAACCACTGTGCTAGCTAAGTACCAAGCCATGCTGTTGAACCACTGTGCTAGTTAAGCCATGCTGTTGAACCACTGTGCTAGCTAAGTACCGAGCAATGCTGTTGAACCACTGAGCTAGCTAAGCAATGCTGTTGAACCACTGTGCTAGCTAAGCCATGCTGTTGAACCACTGTGCTAGCTAAGCCATGCTGTTGAACCACTGTGCTAGCTAAGTACCAAGCAATGCTGTTGAACCACTGAGCTAGCTAAGCCATGCTGTTGAACCACTGTGCTAGCTAAGCCATGCTGTTGAACCACTGTGCTAGCTAAGTACCAAGCAATGCTGTTGAACCACTGAGCTAGCTAAGCAATGCTGTTGAAACACTGTGTTAGATAAGCAATGCTGTTGAACCACTATGCTAGCTAAGCCATGCTGTTGAACCACTGTGCTAGCTAAGTACCAAGCAATGCTGTTGAACCACTGAGCTAGCTAAGCAATGCTGTTGAACCACTGTGCTAGCTAAGCCATGCTGTTGAACCACTGTGCTAGCTAAGTACCAAGCAATGCTGTTGAACCACTGAGCTAGCTAAGCAATGCTGTTGAACCACTGAGCTAGCTAAGCAATGCTGTTGAACCACTGTGCTAGCTAAGCCATGCTGTTGAACCACTGTGCTAGCTAAGCCATGCTGTTGAACCACTGTGCTAGCTAAGTACCAAGCAATGCTGTTGAACCACTGAGCTAGCCAAGCCATGCTGTTGAAACACTGTGCTAGCTAAGCCATGCTGTTGAACCACTGTGCTAGCTAAGTACCAAGCAATGCTGTTGAACCACTGAGCTAGCTAAGCAATGCTGTTGAAACACTGTGTTAGATAAGCAATGCTGCTGTTGAACCACTGAGCTAGCTAAGCAATGCTGTTGAACCACTGTGCTAGCTAAGCCATGCTGTTGAACCACTGTGCTAGCTAAGTACCAAGCCATGCTGTTGAACCACTGTGCTAGCTAAGCAATGCTGTTGAAACACTGTGTTAGCTAAGCAATACTGTTGAAACACTGTGTTAGATAAGCAATGCTGTTGAAACACTGTGTTAGCTAAGCAATACTGTTGAAACACTGTGTTAGATAAGCAATGCTGTTGAAACACTGTGTTAGCTAAGCCATGCGGTTGAACCACTGTGCTAGCTAAGTACCAAGCAATGCTGTTGAACCACTGAGCTAGCTAAGCAATGCTGTTGAACCACTGAGCTAGCTAAGCAATGCTGTTGAACCACTGTGCTAGCTAAGCCATGCTGTTGAACCACTGTGCTAGCTAAGCCATGCTGTTGAACCACTGTGCTAGCTAAGTACCAAGCAATGCTGTTGAACCACTGAGCTAGCCAAGCCATGCTGTTGAAACACTGTGCTAGCTAAGCCATGCTGTTGAACCACTGTGCTAGCTAAGTACCAAGCAATGCTGTTGAACCACTGAGCTAGCTAAGCAATGCTGTTGAAACACTGTGTTAGATAAGCAATGCTGTTGAACCACTGAGCTAGCTAAGCAATGCTGTTGATCCACTGTGCTAGCTAAGCCATGCTGTTGAACCACTGTGCTAGCTAAGTACCAAGCAATGCTGTTGAACCACTGTGCTAGCTAAGCCATGCTGTTGAACCACTGTGCTAGCTAAGTACCAAGCCATGCTGTTGAACCACTGTGCTAGCTAAGCCATGCTGTTGAACCACTGTGCTAGCCAAGCCATGCTGTTGAAACACTGTGCTAGCTAAGCCATGCTGTTGAACCACAGTGCTAGCTAAGTACCAAGCAATGCTGTTGAACCACTGAGCTAGCTAAGCAATGCTGTTGAAACACTGTGTTAGATAAGCCATGCTGTTGAACCACTGTGCTAGCTAAGTACCAAGCAATGCTGTTGAACCACTGAGCTAGCTAAGCAATGCTGTTGAACCACTGTGCTAGCTAAGCCATGCTGTTGAACCACTGTGCTAGCTAAGCCATGCTGTTGAACCACTGTGCTAGCTAAGTACCAAGCAATGCTGTTGAACCACTGAGCTAGCCAAGCCATGCTGTTGAAACACTGTGCTAGCTAAGCCATGCTGTTGAACCACTGTGCTAGCTAAGTACCAAGCAATGCTGTTGAACCACTGAGCTAGCTAAGCAATGCTGTTGAAACACTGTGTTAGATAAGCAATGCTGCTGTTGAACCACTGAGCTAGCTAAGCAATGCTGTTGAACCACTGTGCTAGCTAAGCCATGCTGTTGAACCACTGTGCTAGCTAAGTACCAAGCCATGCTGTTGAACCACTGTGCTAGCTAAGCAATGCTGTTGAAACACTGTGTTAGCTAAGCAATGCTGTTGAAACACTGTGTTAGATAAGCAATGCTGTTGAAACACTGTGTTAGCTAAGCCATGCGGTTGAACCACTGTGCTAGCTAAGTACCAAGCAATGCTGTTGAACCACTGAGCTAGCTAAGCAATGCTGTTGAACCACTGAGCTAGCTAAGCAATGCTGTTGAACCACTGTGCTAGCTAAGCCATGCTGTTGAACCACTGTGCTAGCTAAGCCATGCTGTTGAACCACTGTGCTAGCTAAGTACCAAGCAATGCTGTTGAACCACTGAGCTAGCCAAGCCATGCTGTTGAAACACTGTGCTAGCTAAGCCATGCTGTTGAACCACTGTGCTAGCTAAGTACCAAGCAATGCTGTTGAACCACTGAGCTAGCTAAGCAATGCTGTTGAAACACTGTGTTAGATAAGCAATGCTGTTGAACCACTGAGCTAGCTAAGCAATGCTGTTGACCCACTGTGCTAGCTAAGCCATGCTGTTGAACCACTGTGCTAGCTAAGTACCAAGCAATGCTGTTGAACCACTGTGCTAGCTAAGCCATGCTGTTGAACCACTGTGCTAGCTAAGTACCAAGCCATGCTGTTGAACCACTGTGCTAGCTAAGCCATGCTGTTGAACCACTGTGCTAGCCAAGCCATGCTGTTGAAACACTGTGCTAGCTAAGCCATGCTGTTGAACCACAGTGCTAGCTAAGTACCAAGCAATGCTGTTGAACCACTGAGCTAGCTAAGCAATGCTGTTGAAACACTGTGTTAGATAAGCCATGCTGTTGAACCACTGTGCTAGCTAAGTACCAAGCAATGCTGTTGAACCACTGAGCTAGCTAAGCAATGCTGTTGAACCACTGTGCTAGCTAAGCCATGCTGTTGAACCACTGTGCTAGCTAAGCCATGCTGTTGAACCACTGTGCTAGCTAAGTACCAAGCAATGCTGTTGAACCACTGAGCTAGCCAAGCCATGCTGTTGAAACACTGTGCTAGCTAAGCCATGCTGTTGAACCACTGTGCTAGCTAAGTACCAAGCAATGCTGTTGAACCACTGAGCTAGCTAAGCAATGCTGTTGAAACACTGTGTTAGATAAGCAATGCTGCTGTTGAACCACTGAGCTAGCTAAGCAATGCTGTTGAACCACTGTGCTAGCTAAGCCATGCTGTTGAACCACTGTGCTAGCTAAGTACCAAGCAATGCTGTTGAACCACTGTGCTAGCTAAGCCATGCTGTTGAACCACTGTGCTAGCTAAGTACCAAGCCATGCTGTTGAACCACTGTGCTAGTTAAGCCATGCTGTTGAACCACTGTGCTAGCTAAGTACCGAGCAATGCTGTTGAACCACTGAGCTAGCTAAGCAATGCTGTTGAACCACTGTGCTAGCTAAGCCATGCTGTTGAACCACTGTGCTAGCTAAGCCATGCTGTTGAACCACTGTGCTAGCTAAGTACCAAGCAATGCTGTTGAACCACTGAGCTAGCTAAGCCATGCTGTTGAACCACTGTGCTAGCTAAGCCATGCTGTTGAACCACTGTGCTAGCTAAGTACCAAGCAATGCTGTTGAACCACTGAGCTAGCTAAGCAATGCTGTTGAAACACTGTGTTAGATAAGCAATGCTGTTGAACCACTATGCTAGCTAAGCCATGCTGTTGAACCACTGTGCTAGCTAAGCCATGCTGTTGAACCACTGTGCTAGCTAAGTACCAAGCAATGCTGTTGAACCACTGAGCTAGCTAAGCAATGCTGTTGAAACACTGTGTTAGCTAAGCAATGCTGTTGAAACGCTGCACTTGCTAAGAGCTAATCACTGCCCTTTCAGCACTACCTGCGCCCCACCCCCGGGCAGGAGACCCGTTGCCCCTGGCGATAATGAGTCCTCCAAAGTGCCGCCGGTCCCTGTCATCTCCGCAGGGCTCACTGCATTAATGGGCCGCATGTTTACAAATGTGATCTGCCTGCAAAGGTCCTCTTTGGGCCCACAGGGAAAGGGGGGGGGTGAACAGATAGCAGCCAAAAAAACCTGCCGTCTCTGATAAGCCCTCGCCCAGGGCTCCCAGGGGGCTGGGCTATGGCAGCTGTCTGCACAGCAAGGTGGGGGGGGGGGGGTTTTATTTGTTTTTACACAAAGTGCACTACAGAACACAACAAAATAAATCCTTCAAGCCAGAAGCAACGGCGCAAGTGAAGCGCAGGCAGTCAGACGGCAGACCAGCGCTATAGGTCTGAGCAGGGATTAAAAACCGGAGAGCTTATCACCAAGGGATCTGGATGGCAGCAATGCGCGAGACAAAGGAGGAGAACACAGTGCTGTCAGCAAAGGGCAGCTTCTAACAGTGGGCTATTCTTTCATCATCATTTACTGTGCAAATCAACATTCCTATCGTAATAAATGTGGGAGAAATTATGAATTATTAATTTTTTTTTTACCACAATCGGTTTTTCAACACAGGGTCCCATTTACTCTGTTCGCATTGTCTGTGTTTCTGCTACACAAAATGACCAAGAAAACACAAACGTTGAGGCACAGGGGAACACAATCCCTCTCAGTGCTAAATAAATCATTAGCATCTCTGCAGCAGAAATATAATTACAACCTCTACAGTCAGCGCTGTCATAACCAATCAGGGGAGTCCAGCCCAAGAAAGGTTCCGCTGGGGTCACTGGGGTCACTGAACAAGCAATCCTAGACTTGAGACACTTAACTGGGTTATGTCATCACTTCCAATGGGAGCACTGTGGGGCATATTCATTAGGCCATCACTTTAATTTCACATTTTTATTTAAAAACATGCTGTGTCAGGGAGACTGTGGCACGTCCAGAAAGTCCCCAGGTGCAGAGTTTGGTTATCAGTATAGAACCAGCCCACATATCTGCCTTCAGTGAATTTAACAGAAGTAGTCACAGCCGCACTCTTCCATTGGGGCGGCTTACTGAGTGAGCTCTGAGCAGGTCAAGCTATTGTTGCCAGGCACGAGTATCAACATGCTATACCCTTTTGAACCTGTAACAGCAAAACCAGCCTTTTCAGACGAGGCCATTACTGTGACCCACCTTTAAAGACTCTCCTGGCTCTTTAAATCTGCCACCTAATCATCCCCCAGTTTAATTGGCTAAAAGTAGTTATCTCCCTCTTCACCTCAGCTGATGTGTGGTGAGCATTCTGATGCAAAATGGCTGCCGTTGCATCACCTAGGTGGGTCCTACATATTGGTGGTGGTTGAGGTGAGTTTCCCTCTCATCATTGTAATGCGCTTTGAGTGTGAGAAAGGAGCTATATAAATGCAAGGCATTATTATTACTATCCTCTTCTGCCATTGAAGGCCACAGTGAAATTCTTAACTGAACTGCATTCTGGGATTAAACTGCTCAGTAGAGTACAGTAGGCTCATGCTGGTTATTGGTGCAGATCCACAGCCTCACGCTAGTGATTGGTGCAGACCCACGGTCTCACGCTGGTGATTGGTGCAGACCCACGGCCTCACGCTGGTGATTGGTGCAGACGCACGGCCTCATGCTGGTGATTGGTGCAGACCAACGGCCTCACGCTGGTGATTGGTGCAGACCCACAGCCTTACGCTGGTGATTGGTGGGCCTCCCGGCTGTGTGCATGTTTTCAGGGTTGCAGTTTACACTTCTGTTTTATCACTTTTGTGTGGGGTAAATCATCACGTTTAATGTTTCCCCGGTGATAAGGGCAAACGCTGTCCTGTTAGAGATTTACAGTTTGTAAACATTGCTAAATAATGGTGCTATATGTACAACTTCCATCACCATTATAACTCTTCCACTTTAATACCTGCACAGCTTTACAGTGATTCATAATATCTCAAAACAAAATACCACCTACAGAAATGTAAAATTAAAATAAATTATGAAGATATTGCAATTTTTCACAATATTTGGGCAAATACACAAATGATGACTGTCAGTATCACATTTTGTTAAACGCACTGCTGTGAAGTACAGATAACTTCCAAAAGAAAGATAGCACTTTAGTAAACGCAACGTATATTGAAGAAGGTGCTTCCACACAGGCTTGGTCCTTGAGTTTATTTTGGCTACCATGTCTAGAAGAAGAGATGCCAGTGACTTTGAAAGAGGGGTGGCTGTAGGGGAAGAGGTTTCAGTGAGTAAGACTGCTGATCTTGCTGATGTTTCATGTGGAACAGTGGCTAAGGTGATGTTGACATTGAAGTGTGCGGGAAAGGCATCATTAACTAGGAGTAAATGTGGTAGAAAGCGCACACTCCTTGACTGTGATGTACCCTGCATTGGTCAGAGATACAAGGCAAAACAGAGAATCAGCGCTGAACCCGCAAATCAGAGTGCAAATATCAATCTACCGTAAGCAGGCAGTCTCAAGAAGTCCTTCAGGAACTTTACAGAGAGGGATGCTATATTTCATATTTCTTTTATTTTGACAGTTAACAGTATATTAGTCATATTTTCAATAAAGTCCACGTATCTACAATATATTGCTGGATGTTCCATTCCCATAAGAGTACTCCTCTGTCGTAGGCAAAACGTCAATATTAAATGAATAAAAATGGCAAGCTTGAAAGCTGAACTGAAAGATACGTCAATGTGCTATAATTTTGAATTATGCTTATAAAAACGTACACAGGAAAACTTTCTTCCTCTGGTAAGCCACTGTGGATTTTCACAAACTGAATTTGCAATTAAGTCGCTGTAAAACACTTTTGTAAATATACGCTCTGCTCAACATACACTGCCTTGCCAAAAAAAAGGTTTCTGTTGCACCCGTCATGCATAGTGCCCACCGTACAAGCTTCTGGAGGCAGTGTTATGATCTGGGGTTGCTTCAATTGGTCAGGTCTAGGCTCAGCAATGTTATGCAGCAATAAAATGAAGTCCGCTCAGTACCTGAATGTACTGAATGACCAGGTTATCCCATCAATGGGCATATTCCAGGACGACAATGCCAAGATTCATGGGGCTCAAATTGTGAAAGAGTGGTTCAGGGAGCATGAGGAATCATTTTCACACATGAATTAGCCACCAGAGCCCTGGCCTTAACCCCAATGAAAGTCTTTGGGATGTGCTGGAGAAGATTTTACGGAGTGGTTTGACTCTCCCGACGTCAATACAAGATCTCGGCCAAAAATGAATGCAACTCTGGATGGAAATATATGCTGCGACGTTGCATAAGGTTGTCCAAACAATGCCACGACGAATGCACGCCGTAATCAAAGGTAAAGGTGGTCCAACGAAATATTAGAGTGTGAGACTTTTTTTTTGGCCAGGCAGTGTAGTTCCCAAGAACATTTAGAGTTTCATACCACATTCTTTCTTAAAATATTACGTTTTGCAACAGATAATTTAGGCTTTCTTTAATATACCCTCAAGATCACATCATCCACAGCCCAACAAAGCCTCAGTAACAGCCAGAACCACACAGGTTCCATACCATTACCCTACCCTTCAAATCTGCCTAGGAACCAGCAGTAACTGCTCCCCCACCTTTAATTTATACGTGTTTGCATTGCCTGATATTACCTACACATTAATGAACAACAATCAAATTATCTTTGAGACAATACACAGTAAAATGTTAATTGAAAAGAGTTTATATTAGTCCAATAGAGACCACATGCTAGAGTATGTTGAGAATTGATGTACCACTCAACATTTCACTATGTATTCAAATCAACAAAAACTACCGCCAGATGCAGAAATGCTGCCAGCAACTTTTATGAATAACCCTTAAGATTTCAAGCATTCATCAAGAATTCAAAGCTGAAGATTGTTGACGTGAATATCTCATGTCTTCTCTACTTTGTGTTCAACCATTGTGGAAAATTGTAACCCACGTTTTTAAAAGGAGCTCTCGGGTTGATTTGTCCATACACTGTGATGTTCTGATAATCAGTGAGGTAAAAATGAGAGAGCTTGTGAGAGAACACCTTTACAGCCTGTCCCATAATAAAGAGCATCTTCCTACACACTCATTAATGGCTCTGGGAATAACCTATAGCAGGAACCTCCTTTTATCCGTAAAAAGTAATAAGAGTGGAAAATGATTTGAACAGGAAGAGGCAGCGCGTTCCAGTGAAGTGTTCTACAATCTCTCCTGTTTATAGGGCTGAAAACAGCAGATGGAGAATGGACCGTAGGGGCGTTGTGCGTCTGCTCCCCCACACAGCACTTCCATGGTGATATCATTCTCCTCTCACGCGCTGGGAATGCAGGGTGTCCAACAGAGCCGCTGTTTTAAGGGCCCATGTGACGAATTTCACACATTTCAATGTTTTGCATGGGTTGTGAGATTTGTGATTTAGTCTGATAAGCGGTTTCAGGTGTAGCTGAGATTTTAGTCATTTCCTTCTCGAAACAGGCAAATCTGAACAACGGGGTTTTCCTACATAGACAACTGACTTTGCTGGAGTCAACCAGTCAGCTTTTACCTGCTAATTAAATATCCCCACTCCTCTGCCAGTGGGGACCGCCCACTTTTATGTAAACAACAGAGCAATGGCTATGAAGAAGGCTAGCTGGTCAGTTTTAGACTGTAAATTTGAAAACAAATTTTTACAACAACTCCCTATGGATCCAGCCGTCCAAAATTTGCTCAGGGCATTTCTACACAAGCCATATTCTAAACGAGATGCAGCACAACAACGCTGGGCTTGCCTACAAGTTAACATTACGACTAAAACCGGGCACAGTTCCATGAAACCCGACTGCAAACGTGTTTTACCTATCAATTTACGTTGAACGACTAATGTTATTGCTAGCTAATCTTTTGAGATGTAACACTAGCGATGCATTTTGGCAAAGTGGGCGGAGAATGCTGGCTTCAACAGAATGAACGGGAGAGATACAACTTGGTGTTTCTAGTTTTCTATATAGTTCGGTGCTTCTCTCTCCCCTCATGGGGAACAGGCTATTTCAGTCGCATATATTAATATTCATGAGCTCATTACTTGATTGGCTGAGAGCTCATTTACCTCAAGTAGGCAATTGATGATATACCAATCCACAAAGGCCCTCACAAGAGCATACTACCATCTCTCTCACTACAGTGCTGGCTAGCTCATTGCAACCAATGTCACATGCATGTAATGTAACAGGGTATTATAGTAGCAGCAGGCAGGCTCGAAATCATACTGATGGCGAAATCTAGTTCTATCCAATTTGTGCTTTGACAACAAGCTAGTTAGTTCTGTGACAACCAAGCTTGCAAAACAGTTTAAGCTATACAGTACAGACAGGCTCCCTGGCTAGAGAAATTCAATTACTGAAACTATTGTTGTAACTAGCTGGGCTGGTATTAGCCAGGTGATGAGCGGTGCCTGGTTTCCTCCACACGTGACGCTTGGTATTCAGGCCAGAAAGTTACATTTTGGTTTCATCAGACCAGAGAGTCTTGATTCTCATGGTTTGAGAGTCCTGTAGGTGCCTTTTGGCAAACTCCAAGCGGGCTGTGATGTGCCTTTTACTAAGGAGGGGCTTCCGTCTGGCCACTCTACCATAAAGGCCTGATTGGTGGAGTGCTGCCTGGATGGTTGATCTTCTGAAAGGTTCTCCCATCTCCACAAGGATACGCTGGAGCTCTGTCAGAGTGACCCTCGGGTTCCTGCTCACCTCCCTGGCTAAGGCCCGTCTTCCCCGATTGCTCAGTTTGGCCGGGGCGGCCAGGTCTAGGAAGATTCTTGGTGGTTCCAAACTTCTTCCATTTACGAATGATGGTGGCCACTGTGCTCTTTGGGACTGTAAAGCTGCAGAGATTTTTCCGTACCCTTCTCCAGATCTATGCCTTGACACAATCCTGTTTCTGAGGTCTGCAGATAATTCCTTTGACCCCATGGCTTGGAGTTTGCTCTGACATGCACTGTCAACTGTGGGACCTTATATAGGCAGGTGTTGGCAATCCCCAATCATGTCCAATCAATTGAATTTATCACAGGTTGACTCCAATTAAGTTTTACAAACATCTCAAGCAGTATCAGTGTAAACAAAATGCACCTCAGCTCACTTTTGGGTGTCATATCAAAGGGTGTGCACACTTGTGTACATGTGATATTTTACATTTAGATTTTTAATAAATTAGCACAAATGTCTAAAAACCTGTTTTCACATTATGGGCTATTTTGTGTAGAATTTTGAGACAAAAAATGAACTCAATCTATTGTAGAATATGTCTGTAACGTAATAAAACGTAATAAAACGTGGAGAAGGTGAAAGGGGTGTGCAGACTTTCCGGCTTGACTGTACATGATTAGCGATTGTTTTGGTTAAGTGCCTTTCCATTTTACACTGTAAACAGGCTACCAATGTTGTACTTGTAATCATATTGTCAACTACCTTAGCCCAAGCTAACAATTAGCAAGCCTGAGCTAATTCTTTGTATTAGCTATAATTATCTTTTGCTACTTTGTCTATCTCTGCAGCTATCAAAGACACTGTTCATTAAAAAATAAAGTAAAACAGCTAAAGGCAAATGTGTACGCCTAATAGCATGTCTTGGTGAATAAAAGCAATTGTAATTCCTCATTACAGCAAGATTTTAAACTATAGCCTACTGACAAAAATGTACAAATTTAACAAGAATATCTTAAAGGGATAGTTCGGAATTTTGGACATAATGGGCCCTATCTTGGCGATCTTGGCGCTTGGTCTAAGCGCATGGCGCTAAGTCCATTTAGGGCGTGTCCAAGTCCACTTTTGCTATTTTAACGGCATGTTTTTTGGGCGCTAAGCACAGCGCAAGGTGCAACTCGGCTGAACCTAGTCTCTTCATTAATTATAGGTGTGTCTTGGGCGTGACATGCAATAAACCAATCAAAATGTTATATCCCATTCCCTTTAAAAGCCTGCTTTTCCACCTTGGCAGATTGCTTATGATGGCGAAACAGACATGCTCGTGCGTGTTTAGTGCGATCAAGGAATAGGCTATATGGATCAATAGTAGCCTATGATCAATATTATTCGGGCTAACCATTATGAGTTCCCGGTAATTCCCGACAGTGCTGTTTACAAAATATATGCGGTTAAATTTCGTTAAAAGCACCTGCAACAGCTGAGAATAAGCGACCAATTGCTTCCGTCTCACCTTAGAAAACGCCAAATTAGCCTGCTTGTTTAACGAATTTCGTTTGATTATGCAATGAACTCATATTCAAGCTTCATCCGAAGTTCATTAGGCTACCTGCATTCTAATTTTGATTACTAACATAAATAACTTTATTTTGCCTTAATGATGACACTAAATATAATAAATCTGTCAGGTTGGCAACCCATAGGTTCAGCATATTTTCCCTTATTTTATAATGTCCTGCTTATGGAAATGCGACCAACCTATTTTAATGGTAGCGTAATGCTTTAAAACGATCCACTTTCCTAGGAAGACCGTAAAAAGTGTGATTTACAGCAGAGGAAACAGACCTGCTCCTGTAAAGCCCACATGCAGATAATGGCATTAAAATTAATTTTATAACGTGCTGCAAATTTCGTCTCTAAAGAGAACCGCTTTGTTCTCTTTAAAATCTTTTGTTCAGTTATGGAATAACAGGTGAAATCAGCGGGGTTTTAATAAGCTGAGGGTATGGAAACCTTGTCACTGTAATTAAAAAAATATGAAGGACGAAGAATATCTTCTATGAAGGACGACCACCAAAATTATCCTGGCACATCCTAGGTCATTGTTTACATTCTATTCCTATGCAGGTGACAAATTTATTTTGTCTGTACGTCCGATAAGCACAGCCATCTGTTTGCACTTCATTTTTAATCGCGTCGCCCGTCTGATTCTGTGCACTTAAAATGAGATCCTGTTTATCCTATTTGTTGCCCTGAGTGTTTCATCCGAGCTAATGACTAGCTCAACAGAAGATCAGGGTGTCTCGTGATCCCCATTTGCGTGTTATGGGATGTTTTTGTCAGTATAATGTTGGAGTGTTCAGATCTGATACCAGCAAAATCAGACCCAGACAACCACTGGTTGTAATTTGGACAAAGCCAATGCACATCTGAATTTTTTATGTTCATACCACAATCATCAATTTTGGTAGGAATTATATCTGTCAGGAAATGGGGTATACAGCATGTCACATAAAAAGACAATGCACAGGGCCTAACACCAGACAGGTTTGATGTGAAAAGCATCCAAATGTTCCCTGAAGTGCAGAAGGCCTGGTGGTTCTGTTGGAATACTGCATTAACTGAAGTGTTTTCGGAAAGGCTGTGAGTTTACACAATGTAGAAAACAATCCTTTACTTAATCTGGTAAAGGCTGACTCACTCTGCCAGAAGGCACTAAAGAACGGTTTGGTTTTGAGAGCCACCGACCTAAAGGGCCTTACATATCCACAAAGGCTCAAGGCATTCACTGGTAATATAGATAATCCCTCCTAATCCCCCCACCACTTTAAATTGTGAAATTTAATCCCATTATGAAATATTTGCAACATTAAAAGAGGTGAACAAAGCACTAAAAGCTAATCTCATGGCTCCCATTTTGATATGCTTTCCATTTTCTGCTCTTAAAACACAAGTTTTTTTAAAGGTGTGCACGTGCACACAGTATGTAGTATCCAGTTTAATTCTGGCCATATCGCGTGAAGATGACGCCATCCCAGATGTCTTCTGAAACGGAATCTCTACCCTCACAAGGTAAAACATAGAGAAGGCCACACACAGAGAAGGGATCCTTTGGGAAGCATTAGGAAATGTAATATACTCTTTTAAAAAAGGTAATACACTGTGTATCCCTGAAACATTTGATACCTCTTACATGTGTGAAGTCAGATGTTTTGAAGAATTTGTTTAACTCTCATACTTACACAGTGTGACTATTTTACTGATTAGCCATGCTGTTATAGTCTATTAGTAATATCTACCACTCCTTTTTTTAACCTCATATGGAAACACACCATGCAAGGGAAGTAAACAAAACGACGTGTTCACAAATAAATAGTTTAAAAAAATAGACGGCACGGTATTTATGCACAAAACCTATATTTCCGTCTTTAAAGTCATCTTTACGTTCGGCACCGCAAGATCTCTGGGCTTGGACAAGAGTCCAACAATAACGTATCTGTACATGTTTTCTATGTATCTGTGTATTACGCAATATAATCCTACCCATTGC
Source organism: Synaphobranchus kaupii (assembly GCA_029718625.1). Lineage (NCBI taxonomy): Eukaryota > Metazoa > Chordata > Actinopteri > Anguilliformes > Synaphobranchidae > Synaphobranchus > Synaphobranchus kaupii. The sequence goes on along the minus strand of CM056384.1, from coordinate 15,119,815 downwards.
AAACATGCTTTCTGGTAAACCCCTCGATGTGGCGTGCGGCTACCGTCTTTATTGTGTATTCTCCAGAAGCATCCGATAGCCACATACAATCGCGTGGATTAATCAGAAAAATGTATCAGTATGTCATGTTATTACTTCATCAGCTGCAACCAATTAAACGAAAAAAAACGTCCATGCCAGTAGGCTATTCCTTGAAGTGTGATCATTTGACGCATTGCCAAAGTGTTAAATCATATGCTATAGGCTACTGTCCTACGGCGGTGCTGATAAGCGTCCACCCACATAAGAAAGCCATTTAAATAGGCTACAACATCGTAATAATTCGGCAGAAGATACGATAATAAGTTAATACCTAAGTTCATAGCTATTTTCATTATCGAGGCAACTCATGTTGATAAACAACAATAATAAAATCGACTTTCGCGCCGTATCCACACCTTCATTTTCTGTCAGCGTAATTATACAGACCCAACCAAATAATAGCAGCTACGGTAGTTATACCTGATGCGGAGACCGAGGCCTTGCGAACCTGGCGTTGAAGCTGCTGAAGCCGCTGCGGGCTGGCGAGGGCCTTCTGGGGGATGAAGTTGACATTGTCGTTCGCCTGCACAGCTGGGCCAGCGGTGGTGGGGCCACTTTCCACTCTCGTCGTCAACACATCCTCAGACAAAATGAACAGCGCTAACAATAGGTAACCAGGGAGCTCGTACATGGCGAAGGAAAGCCGAGAAACCGAGACATCACTGCAAAAGTAAAACGGAGCTTGGAGCATCGACTGCCACCATGTCCTCTTCATGGATACGCCATGGTTACGGGAGGATGGAGCAGCGTGATTCCGGCAGGGCACACAGTCACAGCGAGCTGTGCGGCGGGGGCGCGGCTATGAAATAAAAACACGGAGATCTCTTAACGTTGAGAGGTGTACCACGCCAGCAACCTCACGGATGCCACCTGCCGGTAGAATGCGTGAACAAACCTACGAGCATTCCTTCTGCTGTTAAACCACCCTGGCACAGTCTGCCTCTGTGTACTGATTCTGGATCAGTATTCACCTTTCACAAAATGGTTTTGGTCAGGATTAGGAGTTGCTGAGGTGATCCTGGACCCGCTTCTAGCTGGAGAACGAACCAGAGGCACTCACGCCATATTTCGTCACGCATTTTAACATTCTCATTAAACGGAAGCAGGTGAAATTGGCTATTTACAATAATCGTGATACATATACAAACCTATGTCTGTTGCCTAAATGATAAAAGCTTTAAAAATTAACATTAACACGAAACATTTATGAATTATGCATTCATAATGCTGTGCTGCAAACACTGGCTTTCCTCAGCCACCCTCGCCAGTCCTGTATTGTATCATCCATGCAGTTTGTCATTTTGACTTTCACAAACATGTGGAGACAAAATCAGTCTTTGCTGAAGCAAATAGGAAAAGATGGATTCTGTTTCCATTCACTATAGAAATATAATAAACTGCGATATGTTATAAATATGTGATGTTATATAGACTTTTTGAAAATACATGTATAATGCTACACAAGGAAGCAATTGTACTTTTATTTTAATGTAACAATTAAGTCTTTAAAGATATCAGCAAATCGGGGTTCAGGAATGATCAAATAGGTGACCAATTTGTTTTTACTCTAAAAGTTATAAATTATCTATCATTGTAATCAGTCAGTGTTGTCATTTTGGCCCAATATCGTTTACTAAACTAAGAAGGTTTTAACATCCAGCTCGGCTTTCCTCACTATCTTGAGGGATACCTACACTAGCTGGTTTTGTGCCAGCAGATTTCTCCCACAGCTAAAGAAATGAAGACTGCGGGCTCTTTTTTCCGGCCAGCACATGGTGTGTGGCGAGCTGCCGCACTGGCGAAGTGGCAATTTTGTCATGAGCCGGTTTTGTAATGTGGTGACTCGCCGTGCGCCAAAATGGGAGGAGAGCCACTGTCGGGGGGGTGTCAGTCCAGATTGAGCAGCGCAGCTGCAATTTTGCAGTCAGATTAGACCCTCCTGCTCAGACCGGGTTCATGGCGCAAATCACAGCCAAGCATATAGCAAGTTGCTCATTATAGGGATTTCCCAGACAAGATGAAGACCACTCACTGTACGCTGTAAAAAAAAATGTAAATAGTAGGCTAGGATAATTATGTTTATCAATATTCTGGACTGTAATTAATATATTGTGTAGGATATCTAATATTCCCCCCCTTCTCTATCTCTGTCGCTCTCTGTCTCTCTCTCACTCTCACCCCCCCAACATCAAAGATAAGCCAGTCTTTGTCATAAATGACCCCCCCCCCCCCCCCCCCCATACCTTAACCCAATCAGGACAGGGATGGTCTTCCTGTGGAGGTATTTTATGAGTGTACCGAAAAAAAATAATTTAGTCAGTTTGGAGTTTGTTTGGTGAAGAAGTCATTCTTTTTGGTTTCTCGTGCATTTCCTTTTGTTCCTGTTCAGCTGGAGGGTAAATAATATTGGCAATTTTTGGCTTATCTCTCTCTTTCCTGGTATCTTCTAATTAATGTCTGGTTTAATGTCTTCCCTTTGGTAAATTATAAGTAGTCAGCCTACATTCCTTAGTGAATGTATGATTTCCAGCCATTATTCTAATTGAATGTTTTTCATTTAATAAAATTATTTAATCTCAAGACCTGATTTAGACTTTGTTTTGGCTTGTTGGTTGATCCACCAGGTTACTGTTCGACTTACCTATTAACGAATTTGGCGATTTAATTGATGATTGTAATTCTTAATAATAATTATTAAATTAAATCACGTAAAGCTTATTTTGAATGTAGGTTAAGTGAGGGGTTCTAGCACGCAATATCGCTTGTGTTCAGTATTCAGACTGCCGAAAGTTTTAACAAGGGCATTGACTGTTGGAACCGCTGGATTCAGATAATACACATTTTACCTAGTCCTCACTTACCTGACAATTGTAAGGTGAAAAACGGTGAAAAGCCTGGCAGCAATTTGAAAAACCATTTAATGAATGGAAAAAAATGTATAAGGGGATATATAGGGGATGGCCTTTAAATAATTAGTTATTGCCATTATTTTACATGACTTTGACAGTGTGTTGAAAATCTTTTACAAACATTTTGCCATAAAAAAATTTTTTTCAGTACACTGTCAAAGTCATATAGAATAACTATATAGAACAACAGTAACTACAAAATATTGGAAACACCTACAAAAACTGAATATCTAGTAACTAATAACAAGTAGGCCCACCCTTTGCCTTCAAAACAGTTTCAGTCCTTCTAGGAATGCTGTCATACAATTTCTGAACTGTGTGTAGTGGGATATTGGCCGATTGTTCAAGAAGGACTAGTCTCCAGTTCTTTGAGCGATGAAGGAGGTGGAAATCTAGTTCACACTCTGCACTCCAGAACTTCCCATAAAGGTTCAATTGTGTTTAGATTTGGTGATTGTGCAGGCCATGGAAGGCATTTGACGTCATCCTCGTGTTCTTGGAACCATTCTTTAATGTTTTTAGCAGTGTGTATGGGGGCGTTATCATGTTGGAATATGGGGACATGATGAGGGAACAGTGTTTGCACCATAGGGTGCACCTGGTCTTATAAAATGGTTTCATAGTTTGCCCGTTACACAGCCATGGAGAGCAATCATTGGGCCCAATGAGTCCCATGAAATGTCTCCCCATACCATTAGAGAACCACCACCATACTTAACAGTTGGCAAATTACAGTTGTGCATTGAATGCCTCCTTAGGCTTTCTCCAAACATAAACCCGTCCAGATGTATTAAAAACAGTAAAAGACTATATCACTTTTCTCCATTGCTCAGGGGTTCAGGTTTTGTGTTTCTTACACGTTGTGTTTCTTATGCGTTTTTGTGCATTAGCCTTGGATGCAAATGGTTTCCGAATGGCAGCCCTACCATACGTATATACCAGCTTTGTGAAGCTCATAACGTACTGTTTTTGTTGGGACTGGTTCAGATTTGGATTGATTAAATTCTGTGGTGATTTTTAGAGCTGTAGTTCTGTGGTTATTAGCAACTATTCTACCATGTGTCCATCTGTGCCTGTCGGAGAGCTTTGACTTGCGGCCACAGTTCTTTTTTGCTGATGCTCTGTTTTGGTGTTGGATATATGTTGTCATAATGTTTGACACCTTAAATAATTTCGCTGTTTTTGCGACCGACGCACCTGCAATTCGGGCACCAACTATTTGGCTCCTTTGGCAGTCTGTTAGTATCCTCATCTTGCTTTGGAGGCTTACCTAGCAATGTGCTGCTGTTTAGACCTCTTTCAAGCTGCTAATTAGCATTGAAATTAATAGGAATCACCTATATAGATGCTTTTGGGTCAATGACAAATAAAGCTTCTAAAAAGGTATTTTTGAAAAGACTTTTCAAAATGGATGTAATGAATATTTTTGAGTCTGGAACAATGTGTTTAAACAAGTCTCATTTGTTAAATAACATTTCAAAGTGTTTAAATTAATTTTTTGACTGTATTTTTAACTTCACCTCCCAAAAAATGTCAGGTGGCGCAACCAAATATTTGTCAAAATATATACATTTTCCTAATATTTATTCTAAGTGAAATATTTGGTAAGTATCCCTTAGAGTGTCTACAGTGCCTAACACATTATTATTTTGTGGTTGTGTTTTGTATTTACAATAATTTAAGATTATTGCATTCTAGTGGCCAGGTATTTACTATCTTTAGCATCTGATTTTACATTTAAAGACTGAAAAATAATTATACAAATATACAAATGAATGCATTCAATACAATAGCTATTCACATCATAGTTATCAACCATTTGTTCACTTTAACCTATTATTTATTGGTTTAAATTAATATTTTACCTGGTCGCACCACCTGACGATTATCAGTTGTGCCACCTGACAACATTAGTAATGACAGGAAATATGCTGAATAATCGCATTTTTATTTCAAACACAAAAAACTGTTTTAGTCAACAGTCCCTATTGAAATAAAAGCAGTAAATTGATCAAAAACAGGATACATCACATCAGATCACATTCGGGACATAGCAACTGGAATAGGCTACAGTGCAATAGATTGATTAGATACACTGTAATGAAAGATTTCATACAATTAATGGTATATTCCACTTAAAATTTAAACTCTTTTAAAGTCAATAGGAATTATTGGATAGGTAAAGCTTGTGCGTTTTCTACTCGTTCATGGTTTTTAATAGAACTTGTATTCATCCAGTTCCATTCAGCTTTCATTTCAGTTCAACATGCTCATTAATACATGCCATTGCTAACAATGTCTATTGTTTGTTGTGTAATGCCTAATTTCTATTACCAAAATATAGTGTTCTCTGTCCTTTGCTTTTTCAAGCCAACTTGAAGTTTGTGTTCAAACTTATATGGTCTACTGTCTTTCTGTAGGAAAGGCCTGTTCTAAACCTTATGTTGTACCACATAGGAAAATGCATAAATATACATTATACAGTGAAAAGTTCAATAACATGCAAAAATCAGGAAAAAGGTTTGAAAGTGTATAACATCTTTAACTTAAAACTAATAAACATTTTAGAAATGTAATAGATAATCTTAGAGCTTTAAATAACATAATTTATTTCATATAGTGACATTCCTTGCAGTTGCGCCACCTGACTTACTGGTTGCATCACCTGAGTTTTGCAACTAATTTCAAATTAAATCGGCTTTTACTTGGACACCTGCATTAGCTTTTGCCATTGCTATCAAATTTATACATATAATCTTTAAATAGAATAAAGAGTTTTATGATAAAATAACATTTTCCTAGTTTTACATTGGTTGAACCACCTGACATGGAAAGTGTACCAGGCTACCTACAAGTTGAAAGTAGCTATTTTTATCAATATTTGAGAGGGATCTACAAACCTTTTCACTCAGCCATAAAGGTCACTTGGGATCCTCTTGATGATGCAATATCCTGTTTACTGTTATTACCTTTTCACTTCATAGAAAAAGTCCCATGTTTACGGTTGTGCCATCCTGACATTTGAGAACATACAAATTGCTGGTTTTTCAAGTATCTCAACAGCTTTAAAACTATTGGTATTTGTAAAATTTGGTTTATTTGAAAGGTTTCAAACATAAAATCATGCCATAGTATTTTATTTAGAATTTTTTATCATTAAAATACCATTTTTAATAATTTTCTTAGTCTGTTCATTTGCACGGACAGTTGCGCCGCCTGACATTTTGGGGGTTTGAGATGTCAAAACATAAAAGAATATATATTATTTGAATTTACTGAAAATGTATTCAAACTAAATAGGTTTTATAGAATAAAGTGATATATGTCATGAATTGATTAAATCATTTTAAAAGGAAATAATGCACTCGGACACAAAAATATGCATGTCATGTCATTGACCCTTTTGTAATTGTGGTTTAGATGCTTCAAAGTTAAAGCCATTTGTCAGGGGTGTTTCAGATAATTTGTCCACCCCCTGTATATAATTACTGTTAAATAATGAGCAATAACTCATCATTTAACAGTAATCCCATAAAATAACAGGATTTATACAGCTAAATATCAGGATTCCCCCTTCAATAAATGGTATTTAACTAGCAACATTGCTGCCATTTTTAAAGTTTTTTTTTTTTTCCGTGCAGTTCAATCAACTGTGTTGTATCCGTAGTGATCGATGGTGCTTATGAATAAAGACACCTTTCGTGAATGGATTAACTTATATTTCTGATTTTCAGTTAATCACACATGAGTCATGACGTTATCCAAATGCATGATTGAATGCTTGATTACTGAAAATGTTTGAGTATAATATCAATGCATAATGTCGCAAGGTGGAATAATTTGTTAACGTTAATGTTTTGTTTTACAAATCCACTAGTTCCTGCATGGGCTAGTTCAGTATATGCTGGACTATGCAATTCTTACGCAATCTGATGGCCATCACTGCACTTAAATATCCTATAAAAAAACAATAGGACTAAAACACGAATGATTAAGTATAGGCCTACTTTAGTTTGTGATTTTAGACATTCCATTGTGAAATAAATGCATTATTACATTGATAGTATGAATTTATTTGCAATATCAATGCAAAATAGATATATTGGGCTCTATCTTGATGATCTTAGTGCACGGTCTAAAACGCATGACACAAGTGCATTTAGGGCATGTCCAACTCCACTTTGACTAGTTAGAGGGCGGATATTTTGAGCGCAAAGTAAGGCGCAAGGTTCAAATGGGCTGAACTTACCTCTTAATTAATTATAGGTGTGTATTGGGTGTAACATTCAATAAGCCAATCAGAGTGTCATCTCCCATTCCCTTTAAAAGCTACCTGCATTTGCACCTTGGTGGATTGCTAGTGTTTTTTTTTATTGTTAGTAATGATGGTATGTAAACTGCTCATATATACTCTTTTGGTAATCCAAATTTATAGGGGTATTACTGTCTCAAAAATAAATAAATAAATGTAACTGAGCCACAAATAAATGAAACTGATACACAAATGAGTGCAACTGATCCACAAATAAATGAAACGGATCCACAAATAAACGAAACATAAATGAAACGGATCCACAAATAAATGAAACATAAATTAAACGGATCCACAAATATATGAAACGGATCCAGAAATAAATGAAACGGATCCACAAATAAATGAAACATAAATGAAACAGATCCAGAAATAAATGAAACGGATCCACAAATAAATGAAACATAAATTAAACGGATCCACAAATATATGAAACGGATCCAGAAATAAATTAAACAGATCCACAAATAAATGAAACATCAATGAAATGGATCCAGAAATAAATTAAACGGATCCACAAATAAATGAAACATAAATTAAACGGATCCACAAATAAATTAAACGGATCCACAAATATATGAAACGGATCCACAAATAAATTAAACGGATGCACAAATAAATGACAGATCCACAAATAAATGCAGCATTTGTGGATCAGTTTAATTTATTTGTGGCTCAGTTACATTTATTTATTTATTTTTGAGACAATAATACCCCCATACAAATTAGCTGAACCTTCTGAACCAAACCCACAAATTAGCAAAAATAAATATATAAATCAGTGCCTGATCAATTTGAGTAACTTTCCAAGAAACGACCACTAGGTGGAAGCGTTGTGTAATTTATCAGTACTGTGGACTGCCAAATCCATGCACTGCCCTAATGAAGGATTCTAGATTAAACTCATTTAATCTCTCATCCCTAACTAGCTGTGTTTAGTATTGATCCATCTATAATTAACAGTTATTCCAAAGTGTTGCTGCATACCATGGGCACTGAACAAACCAAACAAAACTTTGTGGATGTAATTCATTAACTTGGCCACAGTATTTTTTAATAGGTCAATGGCATATACACTATCACTTCAATAAATACACAGAACCTCAGACAAAAACCTACTTCACCGGTATATGTCTTCAGTGGTCCATTTGATGCATTAATTTAGCATTTATTAACTGAGAAACTGCAAGAAAGAAAGATCCTACACACACTAGTTTTACTGTTAGCAAAGAGATACAGTATGTTCACATAAATTACCAGTGTCCATTTTTTTGAGGTTTTAGCTTCAAAAATGGTAATTTTCTTGATAATCCCACTACTAATCAGTTATTTTAAAAAAGCTATTTTCCTGATAATCCCACTACTGATCAGTTATTAAAACAGGCACCAAAAAACCTATGCTAGTTAATTAGCAATAAAGTAATGATAAATCTATCTTGCTAACTAGCTAACATCAGGAACAAGCAACCACATAAAACCACATAAGGTGTAACATTCTGTTAGCTGCCTTTGATATTTTACAAACCAGGAAACTGTGCAATAATTAGATGTGATTTTTTAAAGAATAATAAATATTCTTTGGCATTCAGGTGAAGTTTCCCTGCCCATTTGATGTGTCAACGTGAGGTGTTTTCTGCTTTCTGCCTGTGGATGCAGCACACTGCATGTTAAAGTGAGGAGCAGATAATTACCTGCAAAGACTTGAGACGTCAAGGACATTCGTGAGCAAGTGCCAGTAAAGCAGGACAGCTGTACTGCATCCACCAACATGCCCAATTACATCTGTGTGCATCATAAGGAGGCATGAAATTCTAGCACTTTGAGTTTGAAAGGATAGAATGCGGTTGAACCGTGGACTGTCAGCTTTAATTTGAGGGTATTTTCATCCATATCGGATGAACCATTTAGAAATTATAAAACCGTTCGTACATAGTCCCCCCCCCCCCCCCCCCCCATTTTCGGGCATCAAAAAATATTGGACAGTTTAACAATAATACAATAAATTCATCATTCATCATCATTTTTATTTTGATGTTGTTGGGTCTCAGACATCAGGAAGTCATGGCATGCAAAGGATATGTGACCAAATATTAAAAATGATTACTTTATTCTACATTGTTAAACATTATGCCCGAAAATGGGGGGGGGGGACTATGTACAAAAGGTTCTATAATTTCTAAACGGTTCATCCGATATGGATGAAAATACCCTCAGCACTTCACCCTCATTGTCATTGTATCCTTTCAAACTCAAAGTGCCAGAGTACAGAAACAAAGTTAAAAAAAATGTGTCACTGTCCAATGAATTATGGTGCTCACTGTAATACTGTTACCACATTTTATACTGGAGTATTATAAGCTACAGTGGGGAATATGACAATAATGCTATAGGATACACAAACCCTGTTATTAAGAACATTTAGATATAAATATAAATATAATAATATAAATTTAGAAATGATACCACTGGACCCTGTAATAAACTGACGCATCAGTGTGAAACTATTATATCAAAATTAATACCAAAGATTGATTGTCATCTTGACAAGCAACTAATTAATCAAATTATCTAGTTCACTTGAAGGCAAAGTATTTATTACCGCTTATAAAAAATAAGTCTGGCATTACTGTCTTAACCGTGAAATTCTTCCAACATCTCTGGCTGAAAAGTTGTCTGCAATTTGTTTTAGAAAAGTTAGTCGGCTTGTGCACCCAATGGAACACAAAAAATTCAAAAATTGTCAAACCATCTTCCATAGCGCAAGCAAATGTTGAGCTGGATTACATGCTATGCATTCCACGCAGTGAAAATAGCAGAACCTATCCATTGATCTCAATTGTATAATTAAAAGAAATTACGCCAGTTTTAGAATTAGCCATGCTAATGAGTTTTTAATTACGTATGACTGGCAAATTAGCCAATCTGGACAGTGCAGTAGCCAGTTTTTTTTTTGTCATCCTGTACCATGTGTTTGTGTTTCCAATCCCCCCCATATATTCAGCATTTTGGGGGATTTATATATATATATATTTGGGAGCATCTTGGTTCATTCTCAAAGACCCGGCCATTTGAGTCTGAAGTAATCTTTTGTCTTTGGTATGTAAACCACGGCTTTCGGCTTTGGTGATAAGTCAGCTTGCCCCTTTGCCATTGCCTTTCATCAGAAAAATGCGCCCCCTAGAGCCCTAGAGGGTGGCTGTCAGATTTGTCCTTGCAGGTCAACTGCAGATGGATGCAGAGTATAAATGGTGCACTTGGGCCTTAGTGCCATGGTAATGGATGGATGATGGAGTAAGTCTCCAGGATCAATTCTCCCACAAATTACATACCTCTGCTGGCTCATTTCACCACATAAATACCCTCTTCTACTGGGACCACATTGCTGCATTGGGACCAGTTCCCAGAGCACAGAACCATGCTTCTATCGATCTTCTCCCAACCCAGAATAGCTTTTCCCTTCCCACAACCATACTGTACGAGTCCCACATAACAAAAAGGGGAAGGGTGGGGGATATATACGTATATAGCTCAAGAAATTGATTTTATTTACTGAAAAATAAGTCTCCCTGTTTCTATAGAACTTCACATTGACATCTTCCAAACACTAATAACAAAAGACATAGTGAAATCATATAAATAGTAACAACCCATAATTCAATCATATACTGCTTTTTAGTTAATGGTGTTAAAAACAAGTTCCTAACAATGATAGAAATGATAGAGTGCAGAATGTTTCCCCTGATACAGGTCAGGTTTTGTATTGTTCCCATATCCTAAAGGAATGGTCCAGATTTAAAAAGCTTATGCTGTTTATGCAGGAACATTTGTGAACATATGTGAACCACGTTCAGAAAATAAGGCAGATCCGGTTTCCTTATGCAGAGTGCATGACCTGTCCTTAATGAAAGTGTCAAGAGAGCACTCTGGACCTGACAAACGGAGCTCCACCAGCAGCTTGTCTCCTGTTATCATGCCCCCATGACAGCCTGAAATATGTGATAGCCCCCAAACCACCCGCTGCTCCCCTTTCCCATTCAGGGAGACGCCGGCTGGCCTTGAGCAAGACTCTTGATTTTAGATCCATCTCAAATCTGCCCCCCCCCCCCCCGCCCCAAAGACAAACATCTCTAGCTCAGCTGCACAAAAGTTCTGGCGGTCTCATCACTCTACCAAATGGAACGGCGGGCAGAAATGAAATTGGATTTGTTTGTGCAATTAATGGCGTGCATGTAAAGGATGACCCTATCTCTTCCTGAAGCTGTCTCCATACTGACAATTTATTATGAATGTGTAGAGCTGGGGGGGGGGGGGGTCATGAAAAAACAAAAATACAGAGTAGGCCTAGTTGTGTACATGTTGCATAAATCAAACTGTGTTACAAGAGGCAAGACAAAAGTATTCAGAGAAATAATGGAAGTTTAAGGGTTAAAGAACCAGGTCCTTTTTTTTTGTCCCCTACAGAATTATGCCATTCCTTTAGAAATATGAGTGAAATGTTCCCCTTTTGAACCCTCTCTCTGACGAATGTATGACGTAATGTGAGCACAGTAGCCAGGGGCAAGTCTGTGAGCAGCTTCTGAGACCACAGATTCTGAAACCAGGTCTGCCTGAAAGAAACAGATAATTATCAGGACATCCTTCATCAGTTCAGCATCCATTTACTCAGGTAATTAGAAACAGCATTTAAACAGGTTTCATACGTTCCCTGCTTCCATTGCATGTGGGCTGAACTACAGCCCAGTGCCACTGACACATTCATGACAAAAACTTACTGACCAGTTAGACAGGGAAAAAAAGTTAAATATTGCAAAAGTATGCATGCACACAAACATAATATCCATGAATATATGAATACAGCCAGAATATATTAGTTTAGATGTTATCACTGTGATTAAACCCTTGTCTTGTGAATAAGAGAATACTACATAGCACTGCAAGCTGTAGCCAAAATTACGGTTTTCCAATCTTGACATTCTAAAGTTTATGAAACTTAAGCAGAACATCTTAAACGAAGAACACGTATAACAATGCAGCTTTTTTTCCAAAGCATATCATTATCCAATTCCCAATTTTATTTGTAAACCTAACTCGTCTCTGCAATGAGAGCAAAGCTGTAAAAGAGAGTGTGTGCCACCAACTAAGCTACACACTCATTGTGAAGGAGGAGTATATCTGATGTGTGGCTGTTAGCACACAGTAAGGCAAGCACAATCCGCATGACTGAACTGCCTAGTTCTGTGATTCCCCTGTGAGGCTGTGATGACCGTCATCACACATCAAACTGAACCTGTGCTTTAGCGGGATGAACCACATACTCCAAACATTAGTACCTTGTAATATTTACAACCAGCTACTGCATGAGAACTGAATCAGAGAGAAACGTTAATTATCACAGTGGTGAAAATGGGAACCTATATTCCGAAGCTGAGATAAAACAATGTACTTCCATGAGATAAAGTACAGAGGTCTCAAATTACAGATAACATTACATTATATTACAATCACTTAGCAGGCGCTTTCATCCAGAGTGACATACATAAGTGGAGAACATCAGTGTAACTCTCAGGAATGCAAAAATGCAATATCACCAAGAAGGGCTATTAATAATCAATAAATGTAATGTTCACCTAAACCACAATTTGCATTGTCACCACTAAATAAAGTACCACTAGACAGATAATCCATTTTGCGCAGCTATAACTATTATTCAAAGGAAAATCCAATGAAAGAGAGAGAGAGAGAGAGAGAGGTTCTAAAGGGGGAGTCTTCAGTCTGTGTCGGAATATGGGCAGGGTTTCTGCTGTTCTCTCTGCAGTGAGAAGCTCCTACCACCAGGGGGCAGTGCAGACAGGAGACATGACCAGACATGCAGGTAAGCAGGGAGCCAGACGCCCAGAGGTAGCAGATGCGGGGTGTGGTAGGTGTGTAGGGTCTGATATCTTTTGAAGATATAACAGAGCTGTCCCTTTAGCTGCCTGAAAGGCACCAAGGTTTTCATTTTGATGCGACCCGATATAGGTAGCCAGTGGATGGAGATGAAAAGTGGCGTGATATGGCTGAGTCTGGGGAGGATGTAGATCAGACAAGCACCAGCGTTCTGGATGAGCTGTAGAGGTCTGATGGCAGGAAGGGAGGCCAGCGAGGAGGGAGTTGCAGTAGTCTTAGTGGGAGATGATGAGTATGGACTAAAACCTGAGTTGAGTAGGTGTTGAGGAAGGGGCGCATTTTCTCTGAATGTTGTACAGGAAGAATCTGCATGCAAGATGTTCTCAGAGCGGGACAGTTTCTCATCGGTTACCACTCTGAAATTCTTGGCAGATGAAAAGGGTGATGCTTTGGTGCAATCTAGAGCAGGGGTTCCCAAACCGGTCCTGGAGTACCCCTGTGTATGCTGGTTTTCGTTGCAACCACAGTTGCAATCCCAGAATTTTAACAAGCTGTTAATTTTTCTTAATTAGGTGCTTTTCATGTTTGGAGGAATTATTCGCCCTCTTAAGCCACATTATGTCAGAAATAGCTATGCATGCCATGTAGAACAAACTCCCCATGTTCACGTTGTGCTTATTGTGCTATATTGCAACAATTACATAAAAAGAGGTTACAAAATAATGTATTTTCACTCAAATTAAAGAATGAAGTTAATCAATAGGCTCCTAATTAGGTTGTTGAACACGTGTTTAACTCAATTTTTTCTTTAAGCTTATTAACACAATGCAGGTTCATTTGCTTTGTGTTTGAATTCTTCATTATCTACCAAATGGTTAGTTTTAGTGGCCACGTGTCCACACTTTCACCATTTAGGAGCCTATTGATTCAAATCAGTCTTTGAATGGATCTGTTAAATAATTTTCTTATCTTTTTAAAATAATATAGCACAATAAGCACAATGTGAACATAGGGGGCCCTATCTTGGCGATCTTGGCGCTTAGTCTAAGCGCATGGCGTAAAGTCCATTTTGGGCGTGTCCAAGTCCACTTTTGCTATTTTAACGGCGTGTTTTTTTGGCGCTAAGCACGGCGCAAGGTGCAACTGGGCTGAACCTAGTCGCTTCATTAATTATAGGTGTGTCTTGGGCGTGACATGCAATAAACCAATCAAAATGTCATATCCCATTCCCTTTAAAAGCCTGCTTTTCCACCTTGGCGGATTGCTTGATGGCAAAACAGACATGCTCGTGCGTGTTTAGTGTGATCAAGGAATAGGCTAAATGGAGTATGATCAATATTATTCGGACTAACCATTAGCCTATGAGTTCCCGGTAATTCCAGACAGGGCTGTTATTTTACAAAATATATGCGGTTAAATTTCGTTAAAAGGACCTGCAACAGCTGAAAATAAGCTATCAATGGCTTCAGTCTCACCTTAGAAAGCGCCAAATTAGCCTGCTTGTTCAGCAAATTTCGTTTGATTATGCAATGAAAGTGTCAAACATCAATTCCAAGAGGCTGTTCTCATGGAGTTCTCGAAGTTCAAGCTTCATCCAAAGTTCATTAGGCTACCTGCATAGTAGGCTAATATTGATTAATAACATACATACCGTTATTTTGCCTTAATGATGACACTAAATAGCCTACAATAAAGCTGTCAGGTTCGCAACCCATATGTTCACGCATATTTCCCCTTGTTTAATAATGTCCTGTTTATGGAAATGTGACCAACCTGTTTTACTCGTAGCGTAATCCTTTAAAACAATCCACTTTCCCAGGAAGACCGTGAAACGTGCGACTTACAGCAGGGGAAACAGAGAACATGCAGCGCATGTGCAGAGAATGGCATTAAAATGAATTGTGCATTAATTGTGTAACGTGCTGCAAATTTGTTTTAGTTTCTAATTAGACGCTTAGTTCTCTTTAAAATCGTTTTGTTCAGTTATGGAATAACGGGTGAAATCAGCTGGGTTTTAAACGGTGAGAGTATGGAAACCTGGTCACTGTAATTTAAAAAATATGAAGGACGAAGAATAGCTAAGGTTACAATTTAGTTAACATAGTGACATCTCCGTTTTTTAACCATAGGCTATCGAAAAAAACCTTATGCACAGCGAATCCGCTGTAGCTTAGGCTATTTGAAATACAATAAATGCAATATTCACCGGACAAGGTTTTGAACTTTTTTCAGTCACAAACCATTCTATTTACTTACAGGCTGTATTCATAGATAAACAGAGCTGTATTGTAATGACATCTGAAGCGCATTTTCAGAACTTAAATGTCCGTCTATTGCCGTGCGCGAGTTTTCCATTGAATGAAATTCACGCATTAGGTGTAAATGACAATTCGCGCATTAGGCTTGATATAGGTGTTATCAGCTGCTTTTTAATGGATAGCCATTGTCCCGTACCATCGCACATCGCCTGGATGTTGATGGAGTGGGCTGAAAGCAATTTAATGTGCATGGCATTCCCCTTCGCTGAGGGAAAGGTAGGCTATGGACCCTTTTATTATTATGTATTTTTTGATATAGGCTACACAATAATACTATTTCACATTGTAATCTTGATATTTTAATCATGCTTGTGCGCACCCCTGTGTGTAACAGACAGGAGGGTACGCGCATTGTGCAAACGCCTTTGTAGACGCACTTATATGCGCCGTTAAAATAACATGTATACAACTGCGACATGACTTTAGACCAGGTTAGTGGTGGTTCTAGCGCAAGCGCTTTCTGCTGGCTCAAGATAGCAATACGCCAAAAAGAATCCTGGCCACTCCTCATCTTAAGACCAACACGCCCAAACGGCGCAAGAGTACATGCTAGTTAAACGGCGTGAGCGTTAGGCGTTATAATGAGCCTACCGCCGGGTGTAAGATAGCAAAGACACTTGCGTTTGGGTTAGCGCCGCTTTGCGCCGGGTGTAAGATAGGGCCCAGGGTGTTTATTCTACATGGCATCCATAGCTATTTCTGATATAATGTGGCTTAAGAGGGTGAATAATTCCTCCAAACATGACAAGCACCTAATTAAGAAAAATTAACAGCTTGTTAAAATTCTGGGATTGAAACAGTGGTTGCAACGAAAACCAGCATACACAGGGGTACTCCAGGACCAGTTTGGGAACCCCTGATCTAGAGTAAAGGACAAGTCCAGCAGGGGGGAGGACTGGCTAGGAAGTAGAGAATCTGAGTTTTAGTTAAGCTGAGCTTAAGGCGGTGAATTTACATTTAAATTGAGATGTCCTGTTGGCAAGCCGAGAGACCAATGTATCGGGGGGGTTACGTATCATCAGAATAGGAATGATAACACAGACTATGGGAGGAGGGGACAGAGCCAAGATAATTTGTATAGAGAGAAAAGAGGAAAGGACCAAGGACTGAGCCCTGCGGGACACCTGTTAAAGAGTTCCTGAGGCGTTGTTAATGCTGTGCTGCAGATCCACAAGGTAGTCAGGGAAGACAGCAGGAGTTGGTGGAGGATAGGAACAGAGGAGAGAGAAGCTGCCTTTGCAGCATGGAGCTCCTTATTGACTGCAAGGAGAGATAAAATGTCTCAGTTGAGATAATATACATGATGCACAAATGTTTCAATAGACCAAACTGTCATCATGTTTATTCCCTCCTCATCATCCATTTACAGTTATAGGAAAGCATCTGCTCACAGTGTGCATGATTAAAGAAGACTGTATCTTTCCTTATTTATTTCTTTTCATCAGAGTTGAAATGGCAGTACAACATGTCCACAGAGGATAACTGATTTTCTTATTCTTATTTTTTATTTCATATATATAACTATATTTTATATATTTATTATCATTTGTATGCCTGTTTTTACATGCACTAACAATAAGGGTCATCTGTTTTTTCTTGACCTTTCACTTTACTTTTTATCCAGATGCATTCTGCACATTGTCCAGCAGGTGTCTCTATAGCCACCAGATTTGAATGAACTGAACTTTCCATGGTGTGTTTATCCAGAGGATTAATAATCAGAATTATTCTATTTACATTTATTTATTTACATTACATTTAAAACCCTGAATAAGTAACTTATTCATGTACAAACACAAGATATAAGTTTCAGTCATTGAAACAGAATAGTACACAGAAGCTAAATTTTCATTTGATTGAACTTGTACATTTTAATAAACCCTGAAAAATGTAGCAATATTAATAATAATCCAAAGTTTTTAAAGAGTTCATCAACTGCATTTGTATCCATGGTGATTGGGAAGCAGAGGGCAGAGAACGTTTTTCTCACACACTACCGAACCTTCATTCATTCATGTAAATTAACAAGGTGACTCAGGCTTGTTGGATTAACTGAGTTGCTGAAACAAAAACAAATGGAATAACGGATGAACAAGCTGTTAATCAGCACCACACAGGGGGAGGCTGAAATTGTGAGGAAAAAAAATACTGAAAGAAAGATAGAAAGACAGGTCATGAAAAACGTATGACCCTACTGATAATAAATAGAATAAATACAAAAAATACAAAAAAATGGTTCCAAATGGGTTCTTAGCAGAGGGGTAGGGTTCTATCTAGAACTGTTTTCTTCCAAAGAACCCTTTTTAGAAGGAAGGATTTGTCAAGGGTTCTTAGGAAGGCAAATGTTTCTGTCTAGAACCATTTTCATCTGAAGAACCCTTTTGGAAAAAACATTTCTTAAGGAACTCTTTGGAAGGTGAAAGGGTTCTACAGAACCATTTTTTACAATTTTTTTCATACATGTATATTGCAAAAATATTATTTTGTCTTCATTTTAAATAGGTGTCAATGTTAGTGTTAATGTACATCAGTGTTTAAACTTTAACATTAGCCTAGATGTTTTGTCAGTAATCTGGTATACAGCATCTATTTTAGAACACTTTGGGTGCAATTTTCAGGCTCTTACTCCAGTGCGCTGTGCGCTATGACAGGCGGTGTGGTAAAAATGTGGCATGGACTATGGAATGGAATGCTCTGAGTCTACACATACAGTACACTCAGAGCATCCCATATTCCATGTCACACCGCTTGTCTTAGCACACATGAGTAAGAACCTGAAAATTGTGCCCTTTGTTCTCATTCAGACTTGCTTCATTCTCAGTAGGACTTTCTTCAGTCAGACCATTGTTCTTACTCAGACTTGGGTTGAAGGGCTAACATTTGTCCATCGGAGTTTGAGTGACAGTGGCTCTGTGATTAAGGAACAGGATTACTAACCTCAACATTGCATGTTCAATTCCCAGCTGGTGGGAATCTAATCTAATTGTGAACTCAGCTGTCTTAAATGTGTTATTTTGTAGGCTTTGGGATTTTGGATTTGTTTGCCTTGCATGAGGTCTTAGATCAGTAGCATAGTGATTAGTGAACAGAACTGAGTGACAGGTCTTACATTCGAATCTAATCTACATCTCAGAATTTATTTCATGGTTTAAACATTTCTAGAGATGTTTATAGAGGATCAACCATTTCAAGTAGGTGTTGTTTAAAGATGTTTAAAACACAAACTTCAATTCGGGATGCAGTGCGATTTGAACTTGACATCAATAACTTCAAAGTCCTGCTCACTAACCACTATGCTACAGGTCTGAGTTCCATTTAGGTGGCAAACGGGCCTATTAAAAAATCACACACAAACCCAAATAAGCCATTTTTTAAATAATAATGACACCTACACACAGTGGCAGTGCATCACCAGGTGGGAATTGAACATGCAATCTTGTGGTTACTAGGCCTGTTCCTTAATTTACTGAGCCACTGTCACCTCAACTCTGCACAAGAAATGTTTGACTGTCAAAGACTGAACCCAAGTCTGAGAAGGATGCAAGTTCAACTGAGAATGAAGCAAGTAAGAATGAGAACAGTGTTTTATTAATGAATTATATTATATTATAAATACTGAATTGTTGAAAAAATGTGAATTACTGAATAAATATGAATAACGTGAGGATCTCATTCTTACCCTCAAAAAGAAATGTTTCCCAATATTTTAAACTGTATTTGTGAATGTTTGTACATGTATCCAGGATCTCCTTTATTCTTTAAGTGTACATATTCTGCCTTACTTGGTATATTTGTCATAATTTCATCCAAAATATTATGGTTAATTTTGTAATGACGTTTGTTGAAGAGTTGAATTCATTGATAAAGTCCAATCAATCAGGCATTTTTACCAAAGGGCACTACAATCTGCAGCAATACAAACTGAGCTGTTCACAGCTTGGCTGACCTAAGACATATCTATGCCAAATGTGTAAAAGGCATTCAGCGGAGGTACATTGTATTGGATCACTAGTGCTTTGAAAACAGATTATTGCATTGTAGCCTAGAAGTTAAAGCTGCTTACACATGACTGGCTTCAAAATCTCCCAACGCTCACTTTGCCATTGTTTTCCTATTAAGAGAGCGTCGTGCCTCTGTTCCGACCTCAGCGTAGCGTAGTGTTCAAATCAGGCGTTGTAACGCTCCGCTCAAAGTTCAAATTGGTTGAACTTCGACCCCGTTTGCCGCTGACCTTTCCGGGTGTAAGCAATGATTTTACAGTGTGACGTAGCCTACGGCGGCGCAAAATATAAACATTGAAAGTCAAAATGGAGGACAAACTGGAAAAGTTGAACCTGTGTGTCTCAGCCTTCTCAGAATTGAAATATGACTGGAATTTATCGTGATGCTGCGTCAGCAGCTTCACCAAGTTGAACTCGCCGTAAAGATCCTGAGACAGCAACGTTTTGTGAACCCATATTCTACAGGCTCTTTAACTCCTTCGGTGAACTATTAGAGCAATTGCCAGGGCTTTTTTCTGATGTTTGCTGAGATACATACTTGTGGTTCTGTCTTTGCCTTATTTCTCCCGCTCTCTACTTTTTAAAATACCGCTTCCGTGATTACATATCTAGGACACTTGTCATGTGGAGGACTAGGCGGCACGTCAAGCCTATGCTGAGCGTTGCGTTGACGCCCCAATGCCAGTCATGTGTAAGCAGCTTAAGACTGTGGCCTGGTAACCAGAGAGCTACTGGTTCAAATCCCAACATGGACAATAGGGTAAAATTAACTGATGATGATGATTGTAGGGTAGCTGAATACAGGGTTGCTGTCTGGTCAAGCAAAAAGAAAAATCTTTGTTAATTAAAAACAGAATACCTTGAATCATGAAAAAATACATATATAAGGAATTTGGTCTTTTTAAGCGGTGCAGCTGAGCCGCTTCTATACCTGACGTGTGTCCGTGTGTGTGTCCATTCGTAGCATGAGATTTAGACCAATCTGGAGTAGCCCATGCGTCACGTGCACCGCTTACTTCACCACCTGGGTGTGATTTTTCTACGTCAACCAGTCGGAAAAAAAGAAAGGCCAGAAACACCCATTTTGGCCCATTCATGTTTGCAGAAAGAAATTGATTGGTCAAAGCAATATGGTGCAGGCTCCATAAAGCCGATCAGAGTCCTTTCATATCTGCAAACAGGAAGGGGTTAGGTCTAGGGCAGGGGCGTCAAACTCGTTCCATTAAGGGCCGAGTGTATGCAAGTTTTTTTCTAACCACGCTCTACACCAGCTGATTCCACTAATTAGTTCACCTCCTTGATTGAAGAGCTGAGCAAATTAGTGAAATCAGCTGGTGTAGGGCACAGTTGGAACAAAAACCTGCATTCACTCAGCCCTTGATGGAATGAGTTTGACATCCCTGGTCTAGGGACTGAATTTGTGGGCCTCAGTGTGAGGATTGATTACTCCAGCTGGACTTTCAGAGAAACAGACTGAGAAAAGGATTTTCAACTTGACAGAAGGTTATGTTTTCTGGATAAAAGGTAAGCTGTATGTATATTATATATACACATATAGATGTATATCTCTTGGGTAACTTAAGAATTGTGTGGTTCAATGTGCAAGTTAATGCTATTGTTTGTTTTCTGCTTTACATTTTTTAGAGACCTGGATTCTTTTACCAACTGGACAAGCCAGGTGTGCCAGTGGCTTGGTTATCCATTTCCAGCACTTGTGCACTTAACAGATTTTTTTTTTTCCAGTTTCACATGTTCACATCCCCTATGTTGAGGATGTTCTCAAGTTTCCTATGGAAAAAATAATTTAAATAGCATTTCACTGATGTCAAACTCTTGATAAAAAAGTATTTGCACACCTGGTTATTGTAGTACGGGTGCTTGAAGGATAGTCAGATATCTAGAAAAGGGAAGTAGCTACTCCTGCACACCGTATCTTGCATTAATCTCAATTTATTTTATTCAGTGCTGATGTTTTGTTCAACAACCCTTTTCAAAGCTTTCTGATGTTAAACTCAACTGAAACGGGTCAATTCTGACCCTAACATAGCAAGAAGGTTAATGGTTTATTTTATCTTAAATTCATTAATTTAATTCAGTCAACCTGTTTTTTTTACTTTTTGTGTTTTTAAATTAATCTAGTGTACAGAGTAGTCTTTGACACTAACCATCTCTTTTCTCTCTCTGCTATGTCTCTACTGCCAAAGGTCACCCAATGTCAATTTCTGAAGACACTGTCCACCCTGAAGTGCCTAGACCACTTGGTCATGTTGCTCCTGCTCTCACCTGTGACCCATTTCTGCTGGATCTACTTCACCTTTCCCATCCTGATTGCTCTTCCTTCTTACCTCAGGGCTTCCCCACCTCATCCAACAACCCTCCTAGATTTCTAAATACAATGGTTTGCTAAATAAAAATGCGCTTGCTATTCTATGTACATGGGCTCCATTCAACAGCTCTATAAAGACGAACACATAATAAGGAAAAGAAAAGGACTATATAACAGCATGTCTCTTTAAAATGGACTTTCATCCATTTGAGCATAAGAATGACTAATGTTGCTTGTGACGTTGGGCAACATGCTGTAGGGTGTATGCACATACGTACATCTGATCTTATCAGCCAAGCAATTCTACCATCAGCTGGACATGGCCTCAAGATGTTTCATCCACCGAGCGAACATTAGCAGTAAGTGGTTGATGTGCAGTATGGTCAGCTACTTGATGCTAATTGGCCATGGCTAACAGCAAGGCTGTTTCTTCTCATTTTTCCTGTGAGATGCAGTGTTCCAGATGCAGCTGAGTTTCCTGAAATAAACTGAAAGTCAGAATCAGTTGCTTTCCGATTTACTTTGGAGTGGAGCTCTGGAAAGAGCCCGCAGATGACAAGAGTATCCATGCAGTTTATAGTGCCTGCAGTGGTGAGGACTGTGGGCTTTCTCCATGTTTCACACCTTCTGTCCACATCGACTGATGACTGAAAACATCATTACTGCCTCAACTGCTTACCATGTAACCATGCACCTCTTGTAGGTTGCTTTGGCTAAAAACATTAGCCAAATGGCTAAATTGTAATTGACAGTAGCCAAAATGGTCACAGTTAAGGTGATGTATCACTTCTCCTTACCACATTTTGCAAGTGATAATATCAATGTGAAGCTTAGCATGAACATGACCATCAGAAATATAGAGCCAATGTTTTAGAATTAAAAACAAATCAGCTGTATTTTATGGGCAATATTATACATTTGCTTCACACAGCTTTTATTAATCACTAAAAGGAATAGATGGAAGATTAATCATAGCACGTGCTAAAGCCAGATTTGTTTTGATAATCTTATGAACCCAAGTTGCTTGACAAAATGTTGAACGATGAAGATTATTGATTTAAAGGAATGCACATGAGAACTTGCATGTTGAGTGCGTGACACTGCATCAGACAAGCTGATCTACCCCCAAATGTTACAGATGCTAACCTCTCTTCAAAGGTGCAGGAAATGCACATTAAAGTCACTTAAAATTTAAAATGTCCAAATTATAGAAAGCCTAACATTATCTATGATACTGAATGCTGTGACAGTCAAATTAAAGAGTACAGATCCTTTCCAAAAAATTTGAATATCATGGAAAAAAATTTTTTTTTCCATAATTCCATTCAAAAAGTGAAACTTTCATAGATTATAGATTCATTACACACAAAGTGAAATATTTCTAGCCTTTAGTTGTTTCATTTTTCATAATTTTGGCTTACAGCTCCAGAAAACCCCCAAAACAGTATTTCAAGAAATTAGAATAGTGTGTCAAAAATCAGCATTTACTTCAGTTATTTCAGAGAATGAATGTTTTAGACTGAGTGTCACACTCTAATCATCTAACAGGCGTGTCATTAAATTGGACAGGTATCTCAGTTTGGTTCAGTATGGGGAAGACTGCAGACTTGACAATTGGCCAGAAGACCATCATTGACACCCTCCAGAAGATGGGTAAGCCACAAAAGGTCATCGCTAAGGAGGCTGGCTGTTCACAGAGTGCAGTGTCCAAGCATATCAATAGAAAGTTTAGTGGAAGGGAAAAATGTGGCAGGAGAAGGTGCACAAGCAAAAGAGATGACCGTAGGCTTCAGCGGATTGTCAAGCAAAGACGATTCCAAAATTTGGCGGAGATGCAGAGGGAGTGGACTGAGGCTGGAGTCAGTGCTTCAAAAACCACCACGTACAGAGTGTGACACTCAGTCTAAAACATTCATTCTCTGAAATAACTGAAGTAAATGCTGATTTTCGACACACTATTCTAATTTCTTGAAATACTGTTTTGGGGGTTTTCTGGAGCTGTAAGCCAAAATTATGAAAAATGAAACAAATAAAGGCTAGAAATATTTCACTTTGTGTGTAATGAATCTATAATCTATGAAAGTTTCACTTTTTGAATGGAATTATGGAAAAAAAAAAACTTTTCCATGATATTCTAATTTTTTGGAAAGGATCTGTATATGACAGATATGGGATTTTAAAAGTTGCACATTTAGTTCCAGCAAGACACATTTGAGTGTAGGATTTCTGAAGTAGGATTTTCAAAAATGGAGAATTAAGCCATGAAGATGCAGTGAAGGACTGTGTGGGAGGACGGATACAAATTATATCCTCCTACAACCCTGCAATTCATTCTGTCTCCTGTAGGGGAAACAAGTCTCTAGTCTTAATCTAAAATCATTGGGATGGCAGGTATGCCATCCACTAAGTTATGGCTTGGTGGGGCATGCCCCATCCCTATACAGCACTGAGAGTTTGGCACTTTTCTGGGTTTCATACAGAAATAACCACAATGACCACAGACTCTCAGCCCTTAAAAACATTAACTTCTACACGTTCTGACCTCATATAACCACACTGAATTCAGGTACAACTTCACACATCCACACAATAAAGCCCCAAACTTCGGTAATTTTGCAGTCATCACAAATGCTGCTTGCCCACAAATAATAATTCTCCCCATTGGATAACAACATCAGATCAAAGTAGTCAAGTCAAAAAGTAACCAATTGCAGGATACACAGGCAAAATGAATGCTGCAACACGTAATGCTTTTGGCTGACATAAGGATGTGAATACGTCATACTTTTGGACATATATGGAAGTGCACCCAGGACAGAAATGGGATGGGCGTGGCTGACAGGGATCCACATGCGGAAGAAACAAGATGACAGGATGCCTTCTGTCATCTTTCTGGTTTGCTGAACTCTGTTCCCCTCTGCTGCCAAAGGACTAACAGTAACCACACTGGTTCTCGGAGGTGAAACTGGCAGCTTCCCCCTATATCCTTACCACCACTTTTAAACATGGAACCATGTCTGATTAAGTCCCTTTCCCTGAGTGTAGGTGTTTGTTTGTGTATACCTATGGACATGTCTCCCTCGTTAACATTGATTGGACTGGCAACCTGTGAACTCAGTCAAGAAAGTTTCCCAAAATGGACTAAAAGCCCTTACCATGTGCAGTGCTATCAATCTTTTTTTTCTCCCTCAAAGAGACATGAAATCCTTGCTGAGCAGAGTCTGCAGCATTCTCTCTTCACAAATTGCTGTGAATGAAAAGGCCTAAAACTTCAATTC
The DNA here is from genome assembly GCA_029718625.1 of Synaphobranchus kaupii. Classification (NCBI taxonomy): domain Eukaryota; kingdom Metazoa; phylum Chordata; class Actinopteri; order Anguilliformes; family Synaphobranchidae; genus Synaphobranchus; species Synaphobranchus kaupii. The sequence continues at coordinate 15,094,704 of CM056384.1, read as the reverse complement.
CAACAGACCTCACCTGCCATCCCCCGAATGACACCCACAGACAGAAGTGCAACAGGATCCATGCCCTGCCACTGGGAGCTGGCCTTAATGACTGCCGTGAGCAGTCCTACCCGACAGGACCATGGCTACAGGAGCTGAAGAGGAGTCCGACAGGGAATTTGGTGCCTCCCAACTAGGCAACTAAGATCCGATCGTACTTCGCCACCGCTGGGTCGTCCGGCTTCCTGTCACAGGAGACAGAGCCACCGCACGCTGTGCAAAATTTGGTAGGGACACTGTTGGAAATGGGTTGCCCTGCATTTCACATAATAGCAACAATAATGAAAAAAAAAACAAAACACTGCAGGTTAACTAAGGAAGCCCAAGGAACCTCTTTTCCCTTGACAGTCCAGATGCCCTGACATTGGGGAAAGAAGAGACTGATACCCCTGGGTCACAACAGCAGCGACACAGAACAGTGTCTGGGAGAGACTCTTGATGTCTCTGGGCCACACCTTATCATTGTGGGACATCAACCGCTGTGTCCATATATCTGCTGGCCAGCAGACCACAATGGGACTATTTAACCCTGACATGGACTATATGTTTGAAGGATGATTGGTGAAAGTGTGTTTGTTGTTGTTTGTTTCACTCAACTGCATCTCAAATGTTAAAATGTGTGGGTTTCTCATAGCGATGTCTTAATTGCTGTACCCTGTGATTTTGATATGGTGATGGAAGAATACGTTTTTAGCAGGTGCATGCATATATTTTTCCAAGAGAGGGAATGTCGGGTATATAGCTTTGAGATTACGGCCTTTGATAGCGAATGTATAATGTGATATGGCAAACTTGCTCATAGTCCATAGTACTTGGTTATCAAGAGGCCTGTTCTGTGGACCTGACCAGCCTTTCTCTCTGCCCCATCCACTCTACAGGCAAAAAGGCAATTAAGTCACGCTGAGGCGCTGCTTATCTATGGATATACGTAAATGTTAGATTGGCCAGGATGTCTTTCCCCCTGTTGAGGAGAAAGACCAGGGGCCCTATCTTACACCCGGTGCTAAGCGGCGCTAACCAAAACGCAAGTGTCTTTGCTATCTTACACCCGGCGCATGGTTCATAATAACGCCTTGCGTTCACGTCGTTTAACTACCTTGTATTCTTGCACCCATTACAAGTGAACTGGGCGTGTTGGTCTTAAGATGAGGAGTGGCCAGGATTCTTTCTGGCGTATTGCTATCTTGAGCCAGCAGAAAGCGCTTGCGCTAGAGCTAGTCATGTCGCAGTTGTTTACATGTTATTTTAACGGCGCATATAAGTGCGTCTACATAGGCGTGTGCACAATGCACGTACCCTCCTGTCTGTTACACACAGGGGCGCGCACAAGCATGACTAAAATATCTAGATCACAATGTGAAATATTATTATTGTGTATTATTATTATTGTATATCAAAAATGCATAATAATAAAAGGTTCCATAGGTCCACATACCTTTCCCTCACCGAAGGGAAATGATGCCACATTACATTGCTTTCAGCCCACTCCATCAACATCCAGGCGATGTGCGATGGTACGGGACAATGGCTATCCATTAAAAAGGAGCTGATAACACCTATATCAAGCCTAATGCGCGAATTGTCATTTGCACCTAATGCGTGAATTGTCATTCAATGGAAAACTCGCGTACTGCAATAGACGGACATTTGCGTTCTGAAAATGCGCTTCAGATGTCATTACAATACAGCTCTGTTTATCTAGGAATACAGCCTGTAAGTAAATAGAATGGTTTGTGACTGAAAAAAGTTCAAAACCTTGTCCAGTGAATATTGCTTTTATTGTTTTTCAAATAGCCTAGGCTACAGCGGACTCGCTGTGCATAATGTTTTTTAGATAGACTATGGTTAAAAAACGGAGATAAATGTCATCATGTTAACTGAATTGTAGGCTAACCTTAGCTATTCTTCGTCCTTCATATTTTTTGAAATTACAGTGACAAGGTTTCCATACCCTCAGCTTATTAAAACCCCGCTGATTTCAACTGTAATTCCATAACTTGAACAAAAGATTTTAAAGAGAACTAAGCGTCTAATTAGAAACGAAATTTGCAGCACGTTACACAATTAATTTACAATTAATTTTAATTCTGCATGTTCGCTTTACATGAGCGGGTCTGTTTCCCCTGCTGTACATCGCACTTTTCACGGTCTTCCTGGGAAAGTGAATAGTTTTAAAGTATTACGCTACCAGTTAAACAGGTTGGTCACATTTCCATAAGCAGGACATTATAAAACAAGGGAAAATATGCTGAACCTATGGGTTGCCAACCTGACAGATTTGTTGTATTTAGTGCCATCACGTTAAAATATACATTAAAATATTACATTAGGTGTAAATGACAAAATAACGTTAGTTATGTTATTAATCAAAATTAGAATGCAGGTAGCCTAATGAACTTCGGATGAAGCTTGAACATGAGTTCATTGCATAATCAAACGAAATTCGTTAAACAAGCAGGCTAATTTGGCGTTTTCTAACGTGAGAAGGAAGCAATTGGTCGCTTATTCTCAGCTGTTGCAGGTGCTTTTAACGAAATTTAACAGCATATATTTCGTAAACAGCACTGTCAGGAATTACCGGGAACTCATAATACTACTACGGCTACTGATCCATATAGCCGATTCCTTGATCGCACTAAACACACACGAGCATGTCTGTTTCGCCATCATAAGCAATCCGCCAAGGTGGAAAAGCAGGCTTTTAAAGGGAATGGGATATGACATTTTGATTGGTTTATTGCATGTCACGCCCAAGACACACCTATAATTAATGAAGAGACTAGGTTCAGCCCAGTTGCACCTTGCGCCATGCTTAGCGCCCAAAAAACACGCCGTTAAAATAGCAAAAGTAGACTTGGACATGCCCTAAATGGACTTAGCGCCATGCGCTTAGAGTAAGCGCCAAGATAGGGCCCCAGGACACAAAAGTATTCCTGAGGTCAAAGCCCAGCGTGGCCAGAGAATACCACACTGCCACATGGTTTCCTTTCCATTTTAAGTTTGAATGCCAATCTGTTACATTCAATTGAAATCATCAGTTGAATGTCTTAATGTCAATATAGGTAATACCTGCCAGTTCGGAATTTATATTTTTAAAGAGATATCCAGATTAAAACGGAGATTCGAGTGTTACTACGAATCTTGTTACATGGATGCAATATTTAGCCTGAAATGTAATATTTTGCCTACTGGCTCAACTGAATATTCTGTAGCCCACTATAATCATGTTTGAACTTCTTAAGAAGAGGCTAAAACCCTGAATATTTCAATAATAATTTCATGGTGCTTAGCCCTGTTTTGAGCAACATAAGTGATTACATGACACATAAATTAATAAGTGAATTTGTCAGCTATTGAAAGAGCCGTTCTGGCCATAAAGGAATCTGATCCCCTACCCCCCTCCTTCCCAACTTTACCTCACATCACCCAATCAGGGCACAGGTCCTCAATGCTTGGAGAGAAAAGGTATTTATGGTGAAGCTGAAGGATGTGGAGCAGGAAGGTTCTGTGAGGGGAGCGCTGCAGAATTCCTGGAGTCTACAGACAGAGAAGTTTTTCTTTAGTTTGGTAAACTCGTGACCGCTGAGTTTTATAGCTGGCATTTCTTTTATTCATCCTGTGCTGAAATTGGATTATTCTGGCAAGATCTGGTTGATCTCTCTCTCTTTTCTGGTAACTTCAATTTAACATCTGGTTTTAATGTCTTCCTTTTTGTATATTATAAGCAGTGAGCCTACGTTCATTAATGAATGTATGATTCCAATTCATTACTCTAATTGACGATTTTTCTTGTAATAAAATTGTTTAATCTAAAGACCTGATTTAGACTTTGTTTTGACTTGTTGGTTGATCCACCAGGTTACTGTTTGACTGACCTATCAACGAATTTGGCAATTTAATTGATGACTGTCATTTTTAATAATAATTATTCAATTAAATGTATTAAATATAATTAAATGTATGGTTGAGTGAGGGGTTTTAGCACACAATACCGCTTGTGTTCAGTATTCAGAGTGCTGGGCATTTTAACAAGGGCGTTGAGTGTTGGAGAACTACTGGATTCAGAAAAATAACCAAATTTTTCCTTAAACCTCACTTCCCTGACACTATCTTAGCTAACACAAATTAAACAAGCTCTATTCCAAACTTAGCAATGCTACCCAATGTTTCCTAAATTATTTAATGTAACTTGGCCCTGTGTTTTTTCATCTTTTAATTTTTTACGTTGAAAGCGTTTTTTGTTTATTTATATTCTACTATGCTGAAACTAACCTACACTACAAGGGACATTCAACAACAATAAAATAAACAGTATTTTTGAAAATATTTTCACTGCAACATGTTTTTGTCATCCAAGACACTTGTATAATATATATATTTAAAAAAAACTTTTTTCTTGCCAGGTCTCAGGAAGATATCAAATAAGCAGGGATTCTGTGGCCATTTGAGGAAACCCGCCTCTGTGCACCTGTCATTTCAACATCAAGCTGGACTCTTCAAACAACACCACACTGTGCGTCATTACCGCGTCGTCTTTAAGCAGAAATGCAGAATCTGAGTGCGTAGAAGAATGTTCAGGAAACATGTGAATTGCACTCCGGCACTCACTGAATAATGAGGTAGTATGAATGTGTTTACCAGCATTCCTGTTGTGGGGGAAGGCCACACGGATGGGAGATGCACACAGCAGTTGCATCACAAATGACTTCGGCCTCTATTTAATGCCACGCTGCATGGATGATTTGACTGGTTTGCATTGTGTAATTTATTGGCACGTTTGGAAAGTCGAAAACCACATACCGTGCAATCTCCTGATGACCTGTGTGTACATAAATATATCAGAGATCTGACATATTGATATTCCCTGATTACATTTCATACAAGAAAAAAATCAGAAAATACAGGCGGGGAAGAGGTGGTTTCTCTAACACCCATTGACAGGGGCTTATTGACTAAATTGATCTTTGAATTTAAATTGTTTCATAGATGCGTTTGAACCCACGGAATTAGTTTTTTATCATCCTGGTGGGAGTGGAAGCTCTTTAAATAGGGGCCTTGCACTTTTCTGTGCTGTTAACAGAAAGCTCCTGAGACTACGGCGATTTCACAGAGCTGATCTTATGATAAATATGGGGTCAATCAATACAAATGTCAAAGCAACACTTAAGAATAATCATCTCTATCTTGGGGGAGCAGGAAACCAAAATGACTGCTATTATACAGTAGTATTTACTTTACTTTTCCCCCAGTTCCTTATTAGAAAAAGCCAAGAGGCAGCTGTTCTCCTGCATGAATCTGTAGGGGGTTGTTCTACATTAATTTGTAGGGATCTGTTCTATATGAATGTGTAGGGAGCTGTTATCATAAATGAATCTCTAGGGAGCTGTTATACATTACTCTGTAGGGAGCTGTTCTCCTATATGAATCTGTAGGGAGCTGTTCTTTTGAATAGGAATCCAGTTTTGCAGGAATCGCAACACTTCCTGTAATTTTGTGTACATTTACTTTCAGGTGTTTAGCTTATATTATTATATTATTATATATATAACAACTTATTTAACTGCATTACAAAAAAGCTTTAGGTAATAAAGAACTGATATCAAGTTTTTAGCGATGGGCAGTGAACAAACAAATCCTTTCAAACAAATCTTTAAAATGAACAAATTGACCCAAGTCTTTTCCTTTGTCTCTCCGTCCAAGCGCTGGGACTGGCATCTGCACCGCCCGCTCCTCCTTCTGCTCCATACTGCACAAACTAAATAGTCTTACGTACATACTTCAAGCGAGCCATTCAGCCAGCGAACAAGAAGTCAATGAAAGGAGCCACAGAACGAATGAGCCATAAGCTGGTCTTAAATGTAAAAACACTTAAATGGCCATGAATGGTGAAATTGTCTCATTTTTTATTTTTCAGCAAAAATAGATTATCCCACTGATTGTTTAATTACATGATAAATAATCTTGGTAAGTCTAAAAAATTAGCCTGTTACACTTTATACCTGGCCCCCAGAGACTATAACAGAGACTCCAATGGAGACTAGAACCAACACTCCAACTTAGACTAGAACAGACACTCCAACAGAGACTAGAACAGATACTCCAACGGAGAATAGAACAGACTCTCCAACGGAGAATAGAACAGACACTCCAATGGAGACTAGAACAGACACTCCAACAGAGACTAGAACAAACACTCCAACGGAGACTAGAACAGACACTCCAACGTAGACTAGAACAGACACTCCAACGGAGAATAGAACAGACACTCCAACGGAGAATAGAACAGACACACCAACGGAGACTAGAACAGACACTCTAACGGAGAATAGAACAGACACTCCAATGGAGACTAGAACAGCCACTCCAATTGAGACTAGAACAGACACTCCAATGAAAAATAGAACACACTCCAACGGAGAATAGAACAGACACTCCAATTGAGAATAGAACAGACACTCCTACGGAGACTAGAACAGACACTCCAACGGAGACTAGAACAGACACTCCAACGGAGACTAGAACAGACACTCCAACGGAGAATAGAACAGACACTCCAACAGAGAATAGAATAGACACTCCAACGGAGAATAGAACAGACACTCCAACGGAGACTAGAACAGACACACCAACGGAGACTAGAACAGACACTCTAACGGAGAATAGAACAGACACTCCAATGGAGACTAGAACAGCCACTCCAATTGAGACTAGAACAGACACTCCAACGAAGAATAGAACAGACACTCCAACGGAGACTAGAACAGACACTCCAAGGGAGACTAGAACAGACAATCCAACGGAGACTAGAACAGACACTCCAACGGAGACTAGAACAAACACTCCAATGGGGACACTCCAGGCAGTGGAAGATGTAGGCTACATGGAATCAGGGAATACTGGAGGAACTCCACTCTGTAACTAACAGCACTCGAGTCCTGTTTGGTTTAGTTTGCCAAAACATCCTTAGGAAATAACATAGCCTATCAATGTAATTTTCTGACATTATAATAAAATAGCAATGGTAGCTAGCTTGATCTACGATGTGTCCCTGCCACAGAACTTGTTCTGTGGTCCCTAATCAGAACAGTGAGATGCAGGCAGAATTTCTTCCCTCGCTGGCTCTGCCTACTTGCCTATGTAATTTACACACCCACTTGAAAACACTGTAGTCTTTCAGAGACCAGGAAGTGGTAGAGGAATACGTCATTTTGATGTATACCTCTACCGAATTTTCAACTTTATAGTCAAATAACTCAGTACAGTTTTTCTTTTGGCCGGCCACAAAGAAAGAATGAATTAATCTGTTCAATAAGGTTAATGTTGTTTTTGGGTGGAATTACCCTTTAACAGATACCAGACCATGGGTCATCCACACACTGGAACAGTGCCTTAACAGATACCAGACCATGGGTCATCCACACACTGGAACAGTGCCTTAACAGATACCAGACCATGGGTCATCCACACACTGGAACAGTGCCTTAACAGATACCAGACCATGGGGCCCATCCACAAACTGGAACAGTGCCTTAACAGATACCAGATTATGGGGCCTGTCAACAAACTGGAACCTAGCAAACTACTGTCTATTAGTTAACATTGGTTGGCACACACACACACCCATTTCACAGGAAGTGTAATGAAGACAAGTGCAGTATAAATAGAAACAGTAAATAGAGTGTTATTATTAGCTCTGATTTTATGTAAGACTGGGCAGAGCCCAGTTCCCGGATGGGTTCCTTATCGAGCACTTAAGCGTGTGCTTAAATCTCATTTTGGCATTTCCTCAGCAAAGGGTCCTGTGATTATTTCACTTCAGAAAATTAGAGAAAAAATGACCCACAGCCCACAGAGGGCCACAGAAAATCCGGGGGGGGGGGGGGGAAACTATATTCACACTGAAGTTTGGGGATCTGAAATATGCTGAAATGTACTGTCGCTTTGGATAAAAGCATCTGCTAAATGAATCTAATGTAATGTACCGTACTAACACCACTGGGAGAAAAGTCATCCAAATGAAGGATGTTGTTAATGTTTAAATACGATAATGGTGGACGTGGAGACAAAGAGGAATACTGTATTAATTCTTTCTCTGACAACATACTGTGAGTCTGGACAGCAGAGAATACCAATAGCCTAATACCAATATGTAGTGGTGCTATTCTATCCTGTTCTGACAAGCTTGACAAACTAAACCACAAAGGGGCTTAATCGGGAGTGATTGTAATAAGAACAATGATCCCACTGATGATTTAGTCTTTCCATATTTATAATCTGTGTTACAGTTCTGTGTTGAACTGTAAAACTTGAAAACTACAAACTACTACACAGTCCATTATCAATATTAATAAAATTAGGGGCAATCTTAAAATTATATACTGTATATATATATATATATATATATATATATATATACTGTATATATATAAATATATAGAATAGAATAGAATAACTTTTATTTTCCCGATAGGGAACTTCAGTTGTAGCCACCAGCAACAACAAAAAAGACATGGACAGTGGGGCAGACCCACAACACACAAACAAACATATTAAATAATACAGCCAAACGTCATGATTAAAAATAGCCCCAGCTGTCCCGAGATACCCAAAGTCATCAACCAGTCCAACACACAAACTCCGCCTCCATGACTTTCCTCCATAGGCTACACAGTCTCTGTCCACTGTCGAAACGGAGCTGAGCCTTCCCAGTCGCCGCCTCACTCCTCCCCCGCACATCAGACATTCCCGAGCATAATGCGAATGCGTCTCCATGGTGACAACCACAAAGAAAATTTTAAATAACTTACAATATTATAAAAACGAGCAGCAGGAGTGCCCTGAACAATCTCCAACCCACTTCCCCGTCCCACAATAGACACACAGCGCATGAAAAAAGACAAAAGCCCGACACAACAAAATACATTCAAATTAACAAACACGAACACGAAAGACAGCTGGACTACATGACGCCATTACAGCGCCACGTGATCTCTCTCTCTCTCTCTCTCTCTCTCTCTCTCTCTCTCTCTCTCTCTCTCTCTATATTATAATAATAATGCATGGCATTTATATAGCGCCTTTCTAGATACTCAAAGCGCTTTACAATGATGAGGGGGAAACTCGCCTCTACCACCACCAATGTGTAGCACCCACCTGGGTGATGCAACGGCAGCCATTTTGCGCCAGTATGCTCACCACACATCAGCTGAGGTGGAGAGGGAGAGAATAATTTTTTTAGCAAATTAAACTGGGGGATGATTAGGTGGCAGATTGAATGAGCCTGGGTTGGGAGTTTAGCCAGGACACCGGGGGAAACCCCTACTCTTTACGATAAGTGTCATGGGATCTTTAATGACCACAGTGAGTCAGGACCTCGGTTTAACGTCTCATCTGAAAGACGGCATCTCCTACAGCACAGTGTCCCCATCACTGCACTGGGGCATTGGGGTTTATTTGACCAGAGGGAAGACTGCCCCCTACTGGCCCACCAACACCACTTCCAGCAGCAACTTAGTTTTCCCCAGAGGTCTCCCATCCAAGTACTAACCAAGCCCACAACCTGCTTAGCTTCAGCCATTCAGCAGGTGCAGATTGCATAGTGGTATGGCTGCTGGTACAATAATACATATAAAAGTACTGTTTTTGAAAGGTACTGTTTTGTCTGCAGTACTTTTCTATTTGAGCAGTAAAGGGTGTATTTGTTTCTCTCCAGATGAAAGCACAGTGACAGGGGTGGGGGTGGAGGGAACGGTTTCAAAGAAAAGCTACAAACAAATCTGAAGGGTCCTTATGAAAAGGTTGTTATTTAAGACCAGCATGATGCATGATGAATATCACTCTATCATCACTCTATCCAGTGAGGAATCCTAATGGAATATAATAATGAATGGAATGTATTTCTGAAAAGCAAATATATGTGCGACTGTAAGAACTGACAGAGTGGATATAGCTGAAACATTCACGGCACTCTTATCTGTCACACCTGTGCTTTGCAACATGTTGCTTTGAAAAACAGTGACTTAATTTCAGACAAAACATTTATAAACATGAGAGGCTGTGCTGTGTTGTTAGCTACCCCTTTAGCTGATACTATATTCACTATATAGCATGGCCTGAAGTGCCTTATTGCTTACATAAAACCACTACATATTAAAAAAATATTAAGGACACATTTTCCATTAAAAGATTATTTTCATAAGCAAATTCATTAAATGCCATCTGTCTGCCAGAGGATATAGTTCCTGAAATGTAAATAATATAATTGACAACAACGATTGCAATGCAAGGGAAATAGCACTCAGTTGATGTCAGCCAGCTAAGCTAGGTACTACTAGCTAACATTAGTGTAGCTATTCCCGTTTATTGTCCATGCATGAAAGGCATCAGCATCCAGGACCGGACATATCCATTTTATAACGTCATTTTATTACTGCACGATAAAATGCAATATACAATATATATTTTTAAAAAGCTGAATCATGTATAAGGTATGAAGGAGATCAAAGGAGAAACTCTACACAACATTTACATTAATCAATATCAGCATTAGGAAGGGGGGAGGGGGTAATTGGCAGTCCTACAGAAACAAAATCATTCTCCCTTGACAACTGTGGCTCAGCTAATAGGGAACATCTTTAGGATGTCTAATGTTGATTAAAGACACCATGGCAAGTGTTCAAGTTCCTTGTTTACCCCATACAAGCCTTGCTGTTCTCCATGGTTACATCATGAATGGACAGGTAGCACACCGTTAATGAAATCATTCAGCCCATCTTACCAATTTACCCTGGCCGAAAGCTCAAAGCCTGGACAAAGCCAATGATTCACCCACAGGTCTTCTGGGGGCAAGAAAATCACCAATACATCATCAATAGAGACCGACGATAGGCTGTTTAAATGTCCTTGAATACAAAGGAATTAGGAATTAGTACCTCATTGGATGGTTGTCCTTACTTGTAGCTTTTTTTTTTTAAAACAAGAAACAAAGCTAGTTGCACTCTCCCCCCTTTTTCCTTTATAAAAGAAGCTTCCTTCAAAGAAACACTTGGAACAAGACACTATACGCTGTGCACGGAGACCCATAAACCACCATTAGCAAAAACAAATGCTTTAGTTTCTAGTTTTTTTTTTTTTTACCAATGGAAAGTGTGTCTCATCTGTGTAATGCTCACTTTTTTTCATCAGTAATAATAAAATTAATCTCTGTATTGTAAAATAAGGAGCTCGAAAATTCTTATGCTGCTTCCTGGTCAGTACGGTGCTGCCCTTAGTCATTAGTCAGAAGGTCATAGCTCTTATTCAAAAATGTTGTAATAATAATAATACAATTAATTTAATAATACTGATAATAAGTTATTTAAGCACCTAAACTATTCCTCTGTCTCACATGAACTTGTAACTGATGGAATAAAAAGATATATATTCCCCAATCATTAACATATCACATGTATCATCCTAATTACAGGTTACACAAACAAAAGTAATTTGGGGGTCAGACTGTACATTTTCTGGTCCAAGAGATGCCCCAGGAACCCTTCTGTGTCCCCACATCACCAGGACAACGGTAACAGGGAGCCATATGGATGACTTCACCAGCCGCCCCTGGACAAGCACCAGACCCAGATCCTGGACGGCTGTCTCCAAATCACATTAGCCAGCCATCAGTGCACAGCACAAATTACAGCAGTGCTTTTATGTAACCAGTGATTCAAAGTTCCCCAGTTATCTGAGCTGTCATAGGAATCATTTTAAAATATTTAGTTGAAGCCAACATATTTATTAGGTATGGTTGTGAAACCACACCTTTTGTTACTCTCCATAGTGCTTATTATTCCACCACTTTTTGAGAACCTCCTTCTACACCATGCACACCATCAACACCATACCTCATATTATATCTTTATATTACACACTCCAGGTTGCTATTACTTTTACCTTCATACCTTATATACTTTTTCAGATAATTGACATTTTATCGCCAAAAACATGAATGGGAGTCAATGGGCACATTTTGAAAACCGATGCAATAGAATGTGGATGCTGTATTACATATTACATTGCTTATGACATCACAATGCTTTCCTCTACAACACTGTTATGACCTAACAATACTATCCCAGATGATTTGACATTACCTTGTTATGCTTTCATCACAATTCATTACTTCTTTGTATCACTTCCAGGTTCTTTAGACTACTTACCACAATATACAGGGACAAAATATCAGAAACACCCCTGAAAAACGGCTGGAAAGGGTAACAAAACACGTTGGTTTCGCTAGACCGCGCCCCCTTTTGAAATTCTAAAAATGCCGAAATCTGGGCGATAAGGTAATAATATAGGGGCTGAGCTCCAGGTATCAAACCACACCCCATCAATTTTTTTCACTAGCTCATTCTACTCTGGACAGCACTCACAGCACTATCTCTCTCTCTCTCTCTCTCTCTCTCTCTCTCTCTCCCTCGCAACCTCTCTCACTCATACATACAAAAACACGCTAGCTCCAGCTGCTGCCGTACCCTCGTTTGGGCTTATAATGATGCGGCCAGCAAACAGCAAATCATATGCTGTACAAATAGTTACCCATGCCATGTAGGCTACTCATTTTACACAGGCTGTAGGCAATCACACTACCTGCAAGATATCAACAATATTGGTTTCCATTTCAACGGGTGCACATGTGGTCACTGCACTGAACTGTCTCCAAGAGAGAATGTCTGTTGTAGGAACGTACGTTGCAAAGGTAAACGTGTAGCATGCATATAATACAACTCCTGGCTCAACTATTTGACCCAAGTCCCCCCTTTCTGCAGGAAATACCACATATAGCAATAGTATACCCTAAAACATAAAATCACCAATATGTTTTAAAAGTGACATTAAATTTCATTAACCAACAAAATGTAAACAACTGTTCTCATCCACAGTGAGCACTGCAGCTCACACGGAATGGTGTCATGCAGCGTGAGTAATAGTTTGTTTACAAAAAATATTTGACATAAACAGGCCAGCAAGGGCACAGTGTGAACAAAGTAAACAACGTTTACTTACTTCGTCAGAACATTAAATTTAGTTTTGTTTAAACATAAAAAATACAGGAAATATCCACACCGTGCATGCAACACAGAGAGAGTAGCTCTCCACGTCCCTGTCAGATATGCATATATTTATTTTTAATAAAGTATATATTTATAAATAAATAAATAAACTAGCTAGCTACTTGCTAAGCTAGACTGAAAAAAATAACTATCAAACAAGGGACTATCAAGCTGCTAACTATAAAAAAATACCAAAAATAAATAGGCTACTATAGAATATTCAAAAAAGCTAAACTGTAAGCTAACTATATATATCACTCGCTCACTCTCTCTATCTCCTCTCCACGCAGATCAACCGCTGCACTGAGATTCGCTTTTATAGCTGGGGCGTAGCCCACCCTCGCTCCAAAACTTCAGGGCGTAGTTTCAATTTAGCTGTATAGGTTTCAATTCCGTCACCGGGAGTCATACATCAGCTGGATGAAGTTTCTGGCTAATGACAGACTGAACATGCGGAGGCAGCCAAGATGGCAACCAGTTCACATGCACTGTTTCGCACTTAGAAGAAAATTTCGAGATTTCACACCCAAGGAACAACTCTAGAGACTTTTCCTGGTTGCAGATAATAATGTAAGGACTTAAATCTTAAAATAATAATAACTTGAACCTCGAAAAATAGAATGCAGACTACCTGACGAAAAACTTTCAACTGTTACTAGCTCTAAGTTAGCTTGCTAACGTTACATAGCATACTACAAATAGGCCCAACAGCTGTGACACCAAACGACGAACTCAGCACAAAACATCGATGATATGGCAGAGAAGGGACCAGCGAGAACGCTCTGATGGCCAGGCTTCAAAAATGGATGCGGTGCTGGACAGGCATACATACGCACGTACAAGTGACAGTCCCCCCCTCACAACAATGCCCGACTCTGAACCATGCACTCCAGACCCCAAAAGAGGTAAACCCGAACCCACACTCACAGAGGTACAAAATAATATTGTGGAGATTCTGGTAGATAAAATGAACCAAAACAACTAAGCTGTAAATAAGGAAATTAAAGAAAACCGCAAGTGCATAAATTCTGTGAAGGAAGCAACAGAATTTCTTTTCAAAGAAATGCACGATGTGAAGACCGACATCGAAAAAATAAAAACAGTAAGTGAAGACCATCACAAAAGGATATCAGAGATTGAAGATAAAGTGAAGACCAACACAAAAGGATATCGGAGATTGAAGATAAAGTGAAGACCAACACAAAAAGATATCAGAGATTGAAGATAAAGTGAAGACCAACACAAAAAGATACCAGTGATTGAAGATAAAGTGAAGACCAACACAAAAAGATATCAGAGATTGAAGATAAAGTGAAGACCAACACAAAAAGATATCAGTGATTGAAGATAAAGTGAAGACCAACACAAAAAGATACCAGTGATTGAAGATAAAGTGAAGACCAACACAAAAAGATATCAGAGATTGAAGATAAAGTGAAGCCTAACACAAAAAGATATCAGAGATTTAAGATAAAGTGAATGAGGCAGAAAGGTACCAAAGATATCAGAGATTGTAGATAAAGTGAATGAGGCAGAAAGGTACCAAAGAAGGTGGAACCTGAGGCTTTATGGCTTGGCAGAACAGGAAGGAGAAAATTTCAAAGAACAGGTAATTGAAATCTGCAGCGCTGTCATGCCTGGGGCAGCAGAAAATCTTCGCCAATACATCAATGTAAATCACAGAGTGGGAAGGAAGAACGGACAGAAAACTTGACCGATCATAAGATTTGTGGCAAGGTCAACAAGAGAAGTCCTATGAAAAAACACAAAGGGATCAGAATATCTGAAGTCCAGGGCCCCGTTTCATGAAAATTGCGATGTTCTCCTGCACACGAACTGTCAATTATCCCAAAACGCAAACTAAATGTGGCGTTATGGATGGATTACAGGCTACTTTACTGTCTGTAAAATATTCAAAATACTTTTAATAACCAAAATTACACTGCCCGGCCAATGGAGGCAGTGTTATGATCTGGGGTTGCTTCAATTGGTCAGGTCTAGGCTCAGCAACGTTATGCAGCAATAAAATGAAGTCAGCTGAGTACCTGAATGTACTGAATGACCAGGTTATCCCATCAATGGGCATATTCCAGGACGACAATGCCAAGATTCATCGGGCTCAAATTGTGAAAGAGTGGTTCAGGGAGCATGAGGAATCATTTTCACACATGAATTGGCCACCAGAGTCCTGACCTTAACCCCATTGAAAGTCTTTGGGATGTGCTGGAGAAGACTTTACGGAGTGGTTCGACTCTCCCGTCGTCAATACAAGATCTCGGCCAAAAATTAATGCAAGTCTGGACGGAAATAAATGTTGTGACGTTGCATAAGGTTGTCGAAACAATGCCACGACGAATGCGCGCTATAATCAAAGCTAAAGGCGGTCCAACAAAATATTACAGTGTGCAACTTTTTTTTTGGCCGGGCAGTGTATGTTACAATGCATCGTGTCCTTAATCCAACGTTATAATATAAAACATATTATATTAAAACTATGTTAATGGCCAAAGCACAATTCACATTTGCCCTTCAGGAATAAAATTAATTTGATAGCCTAATTAGGCTGTGAATAAACTGCATCATCTGCTGAATGCTGACCATTAAGGATACATAGCAAGATTGTATCGCCCTGTGGGCTGGCCACGGGTGAAGCCAAGGTTGCAAGTGGTATCTGGGGGAGGGGGGCGGGGTGGGTTGAAAAATACACCTTGCAGTCATATTAAATTGGAATTACGCCTTGTAGGCTAATATAAAAATGTAATTTGAAATATTAATTTTATTTGAACTATTAGGTCTCTGCAGTAGGCCTAATATAGCCTACACTTAATAGTAAAAAGTTATGCGTATTGCTATTTGTTATATACTCAAATTAAGCCTACCCATTGTCACCTAGAAGCCATCCATCATTAATGTCAGGAAGCGGTGATACAAATTGCTCACACCTTCAAATGTAGCTGTCATGTGTGCGTGTGAGGCTGTGTTTAATGAGTGTTAGGCTACTTTTCTACACACAAAAGTGTGTTCGTTCTCAGTCGATGCCCTGGTGGGAATTAGCGACCCAACAATTGCACCAAGGAGTTCTTGGAGACCACTCAGTGCGTAAACGTCTCCTTTCACTTGACGTCTGTATTGCAGGCTGAATTAAATCAGTAGGCTATTTACAAAGCGTAGTGCTCTCGTCACTTTACGAACGAATTTGACTTTTTTAAATGTTATTCCATAACATTATCCGATGTCCCACAACCCAGAGAAAGCTACCAGGTGCCAGGAAGCGCAGAGCTGTCACTATTTGAAGCGAGACAGGTCATGCTCTGTTACATGTTAGTGTATGGCCAAAGATCATGAAGGTCGCATAAGCGTAATATTCCATCCCTTACAAAAAATAAGTTTACATAAGAAGGCCTGTCTTTACACTTTTTCTGAATTAAATCGTCCGGGGTCGCTGAGTGCTGTGACTCAAAAGTGGCGTGAAGGAAAAAGCAAAAATGAGCGAGGAGGCAAGAATGTTGAACGAAATTAAGGAGTTTGTGGCATACAGAATAAATAAATGTTTAAATGATAAAGACAAGCCCTTCCCGACGGAAGGAGGACCGAGTGAACAAGATTCACAACCCATAATTACAGACCTTTTAAAACAGGGGGTTATCACATAATGTAGAAGCTCAACAAATTCCCCAATTTGGCCTGTTAAGAAACCTGATGGATCTTGGCGTTTGACTGTCGAGTATCGACATATTAATTTATGTAATTTTAATGTATTTTCTTTTTATGTACCTTAAAAGCTTTCATCAATGCACTTTTTCCTTTTATCTACCTTAAAGGCTTTTATCTATGCACTTTTGCCATCTTAATTTATTTATTATTTAATTGTTTTATTTTATTTTCATGTACCTTAAATGCCTATTTTTATGCATTTATTACCATCTTAATCTACCTTTGTTTTTTAATTTGATCTGTTACAATGGGAAGCACTTTGAGCTGAATTTCATGTATGAAAGGTGTTATATAAAATAAAGATTATTATTATTATTATTATATTATTATTATTAAACATTATACAGGGTGACATAAAACATGCTTATGTAGGATGCTAGGCTAACTGTGACGCTGTAGGGGTTTCTTCTACTTGAAAGGTTTCTTCTCCTGACTTATTTTTCCATAGAGTTCAATAGGAAAATTTGTCAGGAGAAACAACCCTTAAAGTGACCCATCCATATATCTACTGCATATCTGGCAGCAGAGTGATGGTTTGAGGCTTGTTTGATACCTCAGACCCTTGATGGCTTACAACCATTTTACCAATCATGTATTCCATACTGTTCCAGCATAATTTACAGCTAAATCTAGTCCCACCCCCCAATTCCCATAGAGATCCATTCAAATGCAGAGACGTTATAGTATCGCTTGTAAGAGTACCAGAAAATAAGATATCAAGAGTCTATTTGTTGGGTCACAGACATCAGGACGTCATGGCATGCAACGGATATGTGACCAAATATTAAAAATTACTTTATTCTATATATAAATGCAGGGGTGCCAATAATTGTGGCATACATGGTTTTGTTAGAAATAATTATTTCTTGATGAGGGATTTTTTTTTTCTCATAATAAATTTACTTCAATTAAAGGTTGGATTTATCTCATTTTTTCAGTATATGGATGGATAACTTGAAGGGTTGCTTCTCCTGACTTATTTTTCCATAGAGTTCAATAGGAAAATTTGTCAGGAGAAACAACCCTCTAAAGCAGGGGTTCCCAAACCGGTCCTGGGGACCCCCTGTGTATGCTGGTTTTCGTTGCAACCCCAGAATTTTAACAAGCTGTTAATTTTTCTTAATTAGTTGCTTTTCATGTTTGGAGGAATTATTCGCCCTCTTAAGCCACATTATGTCAGAAATAGCTATGCATGCCATGTAGAACAAACTCCCCATGTTCACGTTGTGCTTATTGTGCTATATTGCAACAATTACATAAAAAGAGGTTACAAAATAATGTATTTTCACTCAAATTAAAGAGTGAAGTGAATCAATAGGATCCTAATTAGGTTGTCCTAATTCGTAGGTGTTTAACTCATAATTTTTTCTTTAAGCATGCAGGTTTGGCTCGTTATCATTTGCTTTGTGTTTGAATTGTTCATTATCTACCAAATGGTTAGTTTTAGTGGCCACACTTTCACCAATTAGGAGCCTATTGATTCAAGTCAAGTCAAGTTTATTTGTATAGCACATTTTCATACACAAGGCAACTCAAAGTGCTTTACATAAGACATAGACATTATATAAAAAGTAAATTAAAATTGAACAATGTTAATAAAAAGTTAAAACAGTTATAATAAAACGCAATGCTGGTTGGGCCCACAAAACAAATACCCCAACAAACACTCCTACCACAAACAGCCTGCTACCTGCCATCTGCTACGCACCATACAACCTCTCTCTCTGGGTGATAATATACCTGCCAGCTCCGCTGCAGGACTTTCGTCCCTCCTTCGAGGTATATTTGCCCATGGGTGGGAGCAGCATACAGCCTCCACAGTTTGAATCACTCCGCAGAGTAACGAACCCGTCGGTCCCTAGTCAAACTTTTAAGTTGAGCGCCCTACTGGCCTCTTTCTACGTTTTGATTTTCATTTGCCCATGGGTGGGAGCAGCATACAGCCTCCACAGTTTGAATCACTCCGCAGAGTGACGAACCCGTCGGTCCCTAGTCTTCCTTCCTTCTTTCACCCCACTTTATAGAGGACTTTTCAAGTGCTCAACAGATAACAAGCAACAACTGAACATCACATGGCAGTATTTATCTAAGTATATGCGGTGCAAAAAAAAGAAAGAATTAAAGAAAGATAAAAAATAAAAGATAAAACAGCTTTAAAAAGATAAATAAATTAGAAAAGAATAAAAGAAAAGATAAAAGTGCCTCTGTCTTTTTAATAAACAGACATGAGCTAATCATGTCTGTTAGGTACACAGGGAGATAAATAAAACAAGAAACAATAGAGTTAAAAATAC
The DNA here is from genome assembly GCA_029718625.1 of Synaphobranchus kaupii. Lineage (NCBI taxonomy): Eukaryota > Metazoa > Chordata > Actinopteri > Anguilliformes > Synaphobranchidae > Synaphobranchus > Synaphobranchus kaupii. The sequence goes on along the minus strand of CM056384.1, from coordinate 15,075,560 downwards.
CGGCTGGGCTTAATAAAAATACAATAAAAAGCAGTACAATGCAGTGAAATTTCAGTCAAAGGCCCGTGAGAAGAGCAAAGTTTTCAGACCAGATTTAAAAGACATAATACAAGAGGCATGTCTAAGGTCATAGGGTAGTAGGTTCCAGCTATGGGTAACTAAAGGCTGTCTCACCATTTTTTGTTTTAACCTTAGGCACAATGAGCTGATCCGATCCCAAAGATCTAAGAGATCTGTTTGGTTTATATGACCTGAGCATTTCCAAGTATTTTGGTCCTAAGCCGTTGAGTGATTTATAAACTATTAGCATCACTTTGAAATCTATTCTATAGCGGACTGGAAGCCAGTGTAATGATCTAAGGACTGGAGTGATGTGTGCACTTCTTTTAGTCCTTGTAAGAAGCCTGGTAGCAGCGTTTTGAATAAGTTGGAGCCGTTTAATGGACTTTTTTGAGAGACCAGTGAAGAGAGCATTACAGTAATCAACCCTACTTGAAATGAAGGCATGAATGAGGGTTTCTAGATCTTGTTTAGACATAAAACCTCTGACTCTTACGATATTCTTAAGATGATAAAAGGTGGATTTGGTTATAGACTTCACATGGTTATCAAAGTTGAGATCAGAGTCAATGAGTACACCTAGGTTTCTGGCCTGCATGGTTGTTCGTAAACCAAGAGTGTCAAGGTGGAGAGCTATTTTTTGTCTCGGTTCTTTGCTCCCGAAAACAATAATTTCTGTTTTGTCTTTGTTTAGCTGGAGAAGGTTTTGACACATCCAGCTGTTTACTTGCTTTAAGCATTGATATAGAGAGTCAATAAGATTATAGTCGTCAGGAATAAACGACAGGTAAATTTGTGTGTCATCCGCATAGCTGTGGTATGACATTTGGTACCTTTGAAAAATTTGACCGAGTGGCAGCATATACAGTATAAGTTGAACAACAGAGGACCGAGGATGGAACCTTGGGAGACCCCAGAGGTCAGAGTAGTCCGTTCTGATAGGTAGTTATTAATGGTTACAAAGTAATCTCTATCTTGTAGGTAAGATTTGAACCAGTTTAAAGCTGTGCCCGAGAGCCCAATCCAATGGTCTAGTCTGTCAATGAGTATTTGATGATCTATAGTATCAAAGGCTGCACTGAGATCCAACAAAACAAGAACAGAGATTTTACCTGAGTCACTGTTTACGCGAATGTCATTTAAAACTTTGATGAGTGCCGTTTCTGTGCTGTGATGGGGTCTAAAGCCAGACTGAAAAGTGTCAAAAAGGCAGTTTTGGTTTAAAAAATTGTTAAGTTGATTAGAAACAGCCTTCTCAAGGATCTTACTAATGAAGGGGAGGTTAGAAATAGGGTGATAATTATTTAATTTGAATTTTCTAAAAGAGGTTTAATGACTGCAGTTTTTAAAGATTTTGAAAAAAGGCCAGTCCGGAGTGAGCAGTTATTTGCAGTATTTCTGAAGATAAATAACTAAAGTTAGCTTTTAAAAAGCTAGAGGGTGCAGGATCTAATGAGCAAGTAGATGGTTTAAGGTGCTGCACTATTTCTTCAAGCGCCTCATTTTCAATTTCACTTAACTGCGACAAGCAAGGAGGACAGTTTTTTAGCAGAGAAGAAGAGCATGGTGCGGCTATGCCGCTGGGTGCAGAGGAGCTAATGGCTGATCGAATGTCGCTAATTTTGATGCTAAAATACAAGGCAAAATCATTGCATTTATTAACAGAGCAGAGTTCAGGAGGAAGTTGAACTGGAGGGTTTGTCAGTCTGTCGACTGTAGCAAAGAGAGTCTGGGTATGATTAGTGTTTCTATTAATGACACCAGAGAAAAAAGACTGTCTGGCCCTTTTTATTTCTAGGTTGTAGGCTTGCAGCTTCTCTTTATGAATGTCATAGTGGATTTGTAGCTTCGTTTTCCTCCACCTGCGTTCAGTTATCCTACATTCTCTTTTCATATTTTTTACTGCTTGGGAATTTCTCCAAGGTGCTCTCTGTTTGCCAGATACTGATTTGTTTTTTTTATGGGTGCGATTTTGAAGTTTAAATTGTCACAAAGAACATCAACAGAGTCTGATGCTATGCTAAGTGTTGATGAAAGAGCCGTAACAAATAATGCACTTGTATTCTCATTGATAGATCGTGTTCTGACAGGGCATAGGTTAGACTGGATGTCTGGGCAGGTCAGCATATCAAAAAATATACAGTAGTGGTCTGAGAGTGCCACAATCTTGACAACAATACTTACAATGTTTACACCTTTTGTGATTACCAGATCCAGTGTATGACCACGACAGTGTGTGGGGCCCGTCACATGCTGAGTCAGACCAAAGTAATCAAATACTGCAAACAGTTCTTTAGCATAGTTATTATTGGGATTGTCAATGTGGATGTTAAAATCACCAGTTATGGCAAAACAGTCAAAATCAGTGGAGATTACTGAGATGAGTTTGCTAAAATCATCAATAAAGTTAGGAGAGTATCTTGGAGGTCTGTAGATAGTTAAAAATAGTGTTCGAGGAGAACCTTGTAGCACAATGCCAAGGTACTCAAAAGAAGCAAAATCATCAAAGGATACTTGCTTACGTTGAAATGTATCTCTGAAAATAGCAGCCACCCCTCCGCCTTTTCTGTCAACACGAAGAGCATTCATATACTTGAAGTACTGGGGAGCTGACTCTATAAGTACTGTTTCACTGCTGCCTTTTTCTAACCATGTTTCCGTTAAAAACATAAAATCTAGGTTATTAACAGTTATAAAATCATTAATTATAAAAGACTTATTATTTAGGGATCTAACATTTAAAAGGGCCAGCTTGATAGTGCAGTTAGAGGTGGGCACTGGGACAGTTGGGACTAAACGTGGGATGATAGAAAGATTAGCTAACTTCCTACCATGTCTGACATGAGTTTTTCTGGTTCTATTGCTTAAAATGACAGGGATGGTGGAAGATGGAGTCTCATAGGCCGCATTTACACTGCAGGTCTTGATGCCCAGTTCCGATTTTTAGCCTATATCCGATTTTTTTGACCGCCTGTTTACAACTACTTTTGAAAGTGACTCATATCCGATACCTGTGTTTACACTTGCTTAACACTTGAAACAACCCGCATGCGTACAAGAGGGTTTGGTTACCGAAATGAAAAAACGAAAGTAAACAACCAGCCGGCACTTTCTCGCAATGGACGCAAACGAGACCGAAATAATAATTCAAGCAATTGCTTTCCGAAGCATCTTTAGAGGTCCGCAAAATATTAGTCAGATTTTAAGGCGGAGAAGAAAGAGGAGAGCCCTTATTGCAGCCTGGGCGTATGCGGCAATGATCGCTGCTACATCGGTTCAGAGGGATGTGTGGATGCGGGAAAGGACTCAAGATTGGTGGGATCGTGTTGTTGGAACCTTTGACCAGGAACAATGGGTCAACAACTTTCGAATGCGGAGAGAAACATTCGACATGTACGTCATTAAAACGCAAAAAAGTACAAGATCGTCGCATTTTCAATGACGTGCGAATCACAATGACAGGGAATATCCGATCTGTCCGTTTAGATGGCAGTCGCATTGGCAGATATCCGATTAATATCAGATTTATTTCCACATATGATTGAGGCCTGAAACGGATCTGAGAATATCTGATTCCATGTGCTTTTTTCCTGTTTACACGTTCATAATACATATCCGATCTGTGCCACATGTGAGCAAAAATTGGGTCGGAATTGGGTGACTTTTACCAGGTAGTGTAAAGGCAGCCATAGAGTCCCAGTGTGCTGTCATAGTAATTATGTGTAGCTCCACTGGGTAGACTGGGACCCGATCTGTCTCATTTAGGGCATGGGGGGAGCACCGCCTGAGATGATGATCGAAGGGTTTAAAGACTGATTCAAATCAAAATGGATCTGTTAAATAATTTTCTTATCTTTTTAAAATAATATAGCACAATAAGCACAATGTGAACATGGGGTGTTTATTTTACATGGCATCCATAGCTACTTCTGATATAATGTGGCTTAAGAGGGTAAATAATTCCTCTTAACATGACAAGCACCTAATTAAGAAAAATTTAAATTCTGGGATTGCAACTGTGGTTGCAATGAAAACCAGCACACACACGGGGTCCCCAGGACCGGTTTGGGAGCCCCTGCTCTAAAGGCACAGTAAACAAAAGCCCTATTCGGACGGGATACGTTTTACAGGGGGAGGTGGGGTAATGTAATAATTACCCGAGGAGCTCCGCTATTTTAGTCCCGTCTGAATCTGCCATGTCCGTAACTTTTACGGACTGCGCGCTTCCGCACCAGTAAAGATTCCGGAGTCTTTTACCTACTGTTAAATGTCCGGTAAAAATTACCCCAAGCAATCCCGGGCTTAATGGTCAGAGTTGCTGTCTCTGACACAGAGGATTGTGGGTTCGAGCCCAGCAGGGCACATGCTTATTTTCCACAAAAACAATGTGCAACTGTTAAGTACTTTTCATTTCTTAGACTGTTATTATTTTCACATTGACACATTAACGTATTTTTATTGCAAAGGCAAAAGAGGTTTCCAATATTAACTGTTCAATGTTTCACTTGTATTTCACTTGTACTATATCACACCCTCCCCAAACCGGACGATCGCTCTTGTCTGGTTTGGGGAGGGTGTTACGCTCTGCTCTTGCGGTCATGACTGACTGACTGTGGAAACCCCTTGCCTCGGGCAACATTTCTTTATTCATTAATTTCTTCACTTCAGCTCTGTTCACTTTATCCTTTTCACACATAACACAAGGTCACCATAAAATTAACTACTAGGAAAATTAAGAATTTACGATAATAGCCTACATTAAGAATTGAGGATAGCCTCTTTTAAGCTGCAAGCCTTTAAGAGATCGGATTTATAAACCGCCAATTCCCCAAACATATCTGATCCATGGTTAGTCACAAAAAATAAATAAATAAATAAATAGCCTCCGAATGTGGCTCTAGTCTATGCTACTCTGCTGATAATGCTTACTGCAAACACTTTTAATTATAATAATAATAATAATAATAAGAAGAAGAAGAATAATCTCTGGTATGTACTTTCTTAGTAGTATCTATTGTTTTCTTTCTGGCTAAGATTCCTGGGAAATATGCGTTCTCCAATTAAGCTTGTTCGCCAACGTTACTTCCTGCTTCTCGTCAGGAAGCAGATACAAGCTAGGCTACTACGAAGCGAATCAACATGCATTATAGCCTACATTCATTGCACTACAGAAAACTAAACTAAACCTAGCTGTCCGGTACCAAAACATTTCCCGCAGGTAAGGTTCTACACTACCGGAAAAAAAACTCTGCTGTGCAGAAACTCACTAGCTCGTAGCCCACACATGGAAGGTTGGAGTTACGCATCCGGCAATCCAGTGTTGAATAGCCTAAATCTGCTGTGCTTATGCACTCACTAGCTCGCTCGCTAGCTCGTAGCCCACACATGGAAGGTTGGAGTTACGCATCCGGCAATCCAGTGTTGAATAGCCTAATGTTAAATGTATTTCATAGAATACTAATAGCCCTATTTTAAAACTGTATTTCCATATTTTACTGATGCAAACTATTTAGGCTGTACTAGCTATTTAGGCTGTATGTCTTTCAGCTAGAATGTGTTTGCGTCTAGCCCATTGTGCATGCATGTCTCCATATAGACTTGGTTCATTAATTTACATGCTTCTTCATGATCCATAGCTCAGGTGGTGCTGTTCATTGTATTTCATTACACATTAAATACTGCTCATCTACAAACTCTTTTAATGTAATTGTGTGCTGTCTGTAATAGGATAACTGTTCTCATTCTTGTAAATAGAGGGCGTTATGGTTAAGCGAATGTCTGCATACATTTCTTTGGAATGCATGTCTCTCTCCGTGTTTATCTTCATGCATTATTCATCATTAGTTAGCTATAAAAAATAAGTGATATCAGATCAAAAATGTCTACGATGTAAAAAAAAGCCAAGCTACTCACGCATAGCCTACATAGCACTGTCTATAAGTTCTTAATTCCAACTTGCAAAAACTAGGCCTGCCTTTAAAAGTCTTGATATCAAAATCTGGCCAAGTTACAACTAACAATATTGCCTATCGTAGCTCACACTAGATAAACTAGCTCTATTTCAAAGCAATGCTATCCAAACTTTCATAAATTATTTAATGCAACTTGGCCCTATTACAGCATGTAGCCACAGGGCTCGTCTTTTGGGATTTCCGATTGGACATGGCAAACGTGCAAAATGCAAGTCGGTTTTTTTAATTACATTGGCTTTGCAGTTCACAATGCAACAGCTTTTGGGAATTTTAATAGTTTTTTTCCGATCTTTGTTGTCTTCTTCCTGCATAATTCAGACTCACTCTATGGGAGTGAGTCTGAATTATTCTCCCCCGAAGTGGGGCGTGGCATTCACATAAATGCTTCAGTGACGTATGACTGCGGTTCTCTATTGGCCGAGAGGACTTGATGACGTGTACTGGTCATGTTTTAATCCCGTCTGATCAAAACCTTGCCAGGGGTGCGTTTCCCAAGAGCATCGTTAAGGCTAAGACGTCGTAAAACCCTTCGTACGAAGCTTCTTGAACTTTGGGTGCGTTTCCCTAAAGCATCTTAACTTAAGACGCTCTTAGAAACGCTTGCAGATTAACGATTACTCCAGAGCAGTCCTAGACAGTTAAGTGCGTTTTAGAAGCCCATAAATCACATACTTTATTTGATTTTTCGTGTTATTGTTCATTTTATTGTACGCTTACCATAACCACTGATTGTTTTTTTATAGTGATGTTAGATGCAACAATATTCATGTTTATTTATTTATTTTTAATTTACTTATTTTTATATATTTGGAAATTACCCATACAAGCAATTCCTTAAATAGCCCTATAAATAAATAAGTTTGAGACAAGTAAAATCAGTGGGGAAAAGATTTTATTTCGAAAGAAACTTTGACGTGCCTAACCGGCCATGTATTGTGCAATACAGCGGGGTTCGCGTCTCCCAATCTATCGCCCCTCCTCCTCCCGTATCAGCAGCTCCACAGACAGAAGTACAGAGATGTAAAATCCAGGGCTCAAAAAGGAAAAGTCCTGTTATGTGTTTCTTCCACCCATGAACTCAGCCAGCTGATTTCACTAATTAGTTCCACCTCCTGGCTGAAGAATTGTGCAAATGAGCAAATCCAGGTGATTGGAACGAATTACTGGGGAGGACTTTTTACTTTCTGAACCCGGATTTTACACTTCTGTTTAAGTAGCACTTAAGAGGTGACTGTGCGGTCACGCTTTAAGAACTGTTTTGAGAAACGCGTGTTATAAATTAAAGAGCCATCGTAGAATCGCTCGTTGAAATCGCACTTAACCCTAAGATTGATCGTTATTGGGAAACGCACACCAGATCAATTACAGGCAATGGTGAAAAAAAGGAAGGCATATCTCAATTTAGGCACATCACTTAATTCTGATATTTGGGTTGTATTTATTCCACCCCAGGATGACAACAATTAATCATTGAAAAGCTGAATCAGAATACATTTTGGAATTTCGGTGAGGTTGGGTTTGAGCCCCTCTCTCTGCCCATCGCTATGTCACTGTGGGTTCAACAACATTTCATTTTCTGCACCAGGGAAATTCATTTTTGAATAAATTCACAAGGAGAAAAACCAATCATTTTTCCTGACTTTCTTTGATGTTCAAAACATATAAGAGATACAAATAAAATCCAATTACATAGCACTGTATTCATCAATGTATGATTGCATAAATAAACTAAAAGGGACACAGTACCATTATAGTGTAGCCTTTCAGTGTCATTTGTGCAAAAATGCACAAAATATTCATGAATGCTTTTCTTCTTTTAGACTAGGGAATCTGATTTGTATACATTGTTCATTGTAAAATCAACTGACAGAGTATATTCTATTTTGAATGAGTACCTATTACAGAATACATATTTCCTGTTTACTGTACACACTGGAATACAGTTATTACGGTGATACCAAAAGTATTTAAAAAATACTTCTCTATTAAGCGAGACAAAGCTATTTTGTTTTCCACTTGATGTAATGTGATAATATACAAGATTCAAGCAAACAGTGAATTGCAGAGGAAGAGAAGCACTCTTCTTTGCACAAACAGCCTCTTAATTAAAAAAATCTATCTCATTTCATTAAGTCATAGGTGGAAGGAATGGTAATAAACTTAATACAATGACAAAACTTTCTTGTCTTGTTAAGCAAAAACTCAATAGTTTGCGAAAATAGTACTAATTTTGACTACAACCAGTCTGATTTCCCGTAAATGTTATAAATTCATGTTTTTTTCCTGCTTTTACACATCTTTTTTCTGCCCACTGTGGAGGCTACATTTATCACCACAGATTTAAGATTTTAATTAAATATTTATATATCACTAAATATTTGTTTCTGAAACAGAGATAAAAGATATAAGCTAAATATATATTTTTTAATTATTTATTTTAGAAAACTCAGATTTAACATTTAAGTTATATATTTAGGACATGCTTATTTGAAATTTATCAATTAAATCTGGAAATATGAACTAAAAGGTTTATTTAGCATGTCAGTTAAATTTTGGGGAAAAGAAACTCATATTTAGCGTAAACCTTCAGGAAAATGCCACATTTATGCTAAATCTGAGAAAAAGAACACAGGAAAAACATGTTGTGTTTTAGTTTACATTAGTAAACTATCTATGCCTATATTAGCTAATAAGATTTGCCTTTCCCTGGTAAGCTTTGTAGTTCAGTAGGGCATTACAATGTACATATAGTTTAAATCTCAAGTTTCTAAAGGTGTGACTCATAAGAAAATAGTAATCTCATTATTGCTAAATATTTTCATGACATATCAAATATTGTTCCGTTGCATTTTTTTAATAAGTATTACAATAATTTTGTTTCATGATTGCATTTGCACTTTCTGAACAAAAGGGTTTCTGCATAGTATTAGTAACCCATCTAGGACACGCCCCGGGCCAGGTTTGTCCTGGGTGACTTACAAACATCGAAAGGTATTTTCCTCCATGCTGGTGATCTGATGCATGGAGCATTCCCAGTACAGTAAAAGAGGGGACAGGAAGAAAGAATGCCACACTTTGTGACTATAGTGTTTCCCTGGACAATGTCCAGATTAAGTCCACAGTCACCTCCTCTATCACAGCTGGTCCATTGCACCTCCTCTATTACAGCTGGTCCAGTGCACCTCCTCTATCGCTGCTGTCACACTTAACTGGCTTAGAGAACGGTCTGGAAGCAGATATGGTGTTTACAAAATGCTCACATCCCAGGAGCGCGGGACAGGGAATTTGACCAAAGGTATGTTCAGTGATCACTCGTCTAACCGAGACTGACCCAACACATGGTTGCTATTTGGGTTTTAAGCTACATGTTCCTGTCTATGGGATGGGAACACCTCAGCTCCATGAAAGGCTGGAGATACCAGGCATATAAAAGGATGCAGTGTGACAGCGAACTAAGTAGGAACATGCATTTGGCATTTATTATTCAAATGCTCCAGTCTAACAAGTAATATCTGAATAGCTGAATCATCTCCATATTACATTTCCATCCAGAATGCATTTTTTCTGCAGGGTACATGAACCTGAAAGCCTTTGATTTTCACAAGTCTACGTCATAATTGTTCAAATAATGAAAAAGTCCAGAGGACAAAACCTTAAAATAGAAATCACATCTTTGTCTCTATGCTGCATATGCTAATAAATGATCCAGCCATCCTTTCTGTGGCTCTGCCCACTGTGAAAGCATTTATTTTACATAACAGACAAATCTGTGCTGTGTGAGAGAAGTTGGTTGAAAACAGAACCTTGAGTCGGCCAATCAGCATGGGACTACCACATTAACTAAACTAACACATTTTTATTTGATAGGAGAAAAAGAAAAAAAGAGCCAAAGACAAAATCTTTTATTTTATGTTCAAAGCTGGTATGACAGACAATAAATAACTTATCACACAAAATTGCAAAAATGAAGAATGAACACATGGTCATAAAGAGGACTACATTAATGGAGTGTAGCCCTTTAAATATGATGATACAAATGCACAGTTCCAGTCTCTTTCTAACAGGTTGTTATAAAATATTTGTATTCTGCTAGAGATACATTCAAAAGACTGTTTGATCAGTGTGCGTTCTCAGCACATGAAGAGTGTCTAAAAAGGCCCAATTTGTGATTTGATCATTCGGGTAAACAGCAACAATAAAACAAGGAAGGAACCTGTACAGCTAACATCAAACAAAACATTGCACAATGTCACGCCATTATACAGCCCTGAGGCCTGTATCACAAAGCAGGATTACTGAGTTTGCTGGATCAGTACAGATATCCACGTAACTCAGTAATCCTGCTTAGTAGTACACCCCCCTGGAGAACTTCAGTACTGGAGCTGATGTTGTGTGTTTAGCAACAGCAGGGGGAGGGGACAGAGTACAGGAAGAGCCCAAGGACTGAGTCCAGTCCAGCTGTGCACTGGGCTCAGGTGCTGAAACTGTAGGCACTTTGAAATACAGAACTCATCATCCCATTGTGACTCCACAATTAGTATGTATGTGGTGGGCAAGAGACAGGGTCTATGTTACATGGAGCTTTGTCTTTTATCAGAAATCATTATTTTACTTAGATATGCAAATAACCACATCATAATAAGTGCAGCAGTCCCCAAATGAATAATGAATACCCGAAACACCTTATTATTTTTATTTTGGTTACTTTAACTTAAGGACAAAGTGCATAGCAGTAACACCCTTTGAAGAATAGTTTTTTGGAATGTTTTTTCACAATTCTAAGTCAGTGTTCTAGAATTCCATTGAATTTACATACCAGTAGTGATTGTTACATCAGCATTAGAATGTTCATTTAAGAACATTCCAAGTACATATTTGTGATCTTCCACCTTAAAGTGTTAAGCTGGGACAATCTGCTCATCGGACTGCTGTTCCACTGAATTCACAACATTCAGTTTTTTATCTGGCGCAAACTGTACAGTTATGAAAACAATAAACACGACACAAAAATGCTGAATCTACAGACACATGGAACTAATCCCACAAACAGCAACAACAACATGGAAAATAAAACAGTAATTCTCCTTATTTTGCCCACAGTACACAAAGGCACCGAGAGCTACCTCTCTATCTCAAACTAGCTAGTGAGCTTAGCTACTTCAGCTTTCAAGAGATCTATGCAGTCTAGCTAGCTACACCCGCAATGTCTGTCATGTCCAAACAGGCATTTTGCCTTTTGTATTCTAGTCAGTGAGATTTGGCAGATGTGCTACAGTGTAAACGTCTTGAATAAAACTAAGCAGATTTGCTATTAAGCATTTTCACACAAAGGGCTACATAGTGTAGGTACAGTATTTTAGCCATCTGCAGCAATTTAATCAAAACAACATGGCCAGTAGCCAAGTCAGAGAAAGGTCCAGAAGCAGATTCATTGGTCCCGAAAATGTTCGCCCCTGGAGGAACGTGAGATGGGGCATTTGGTCAAAGGAATGCAGTGACCAAACTGCTGACCAAAGTGTTGACGTCTAACCAACACTGACTTAACACATGCTTGCTATCTGGGTTATAAGCTACCAATATTCCTATTTATAGGATGGGAACACCTCAGCTCCATGGCAGCCCCACCGCCCAGACCTCCTCATCTTCTTACATTTTCTAACAGGTAATAATGCATCATACATTCTACTGTAACTTCAGGGCCAGACTGCACTACATAACCCTCCTTCTCCTGTGTCAGTTCTCCATGAGTTCTGATTGGAGGAAAGTACATTGGGATTTTTAGGTAGTTTGGGATTGGTTAAAAGTTGACTGTCACAAATACCAGTGATGTTCCGTGCCCTCCCATGCAAAAAAAAAAATTCCACGAGTCGTCTATATTTAAATTTGTAATAACATCTCCATCTTAATAACAGCTGTGATGAAGCAATCGGTCTCTGGTCAGTTTATGTTTTTCTAGTGTCAAGTCCTGACCCCTCAAGTCAAAAGTGCATGTTTCACATTATCTGCATTTAGAGCAGTCGTGTACATACAGTACATAACAAACTGGTCTAATATTGATTCAGATGTTTATGACTTCAGAATTATGAATAATTCTCTGTGCATTACATATGTAATCAAACCAAATCTTGCACCACACCAGTTCCAAAGTATGTCATTCATTTCACAAGTAAAATAATGCCCTCTGCCAGAGCAGGGTCCAGATTCATTCAGATTCAAAACACACAGCAAAGATACAATGGCTTATACCCGACCTGATCAGCTGTTTGTTAATGTAATGTGAATTAATTTAGTTTAACAGTGGGAAGAGTTATAAAAGATATAAGTATATCTCAAAACACCCCCCACTAGAAAAAAAAATAAAATAATCCAATGCTTTTACTCTGGGAGGGGGTAATCACAGTGATAACACGTTGATATGCAATCACTGACAAACCCTGTGGTTTGTGGGTAACTTTCATGATAGCCGAGTTATGAAAGTCAATGACCCAAGTTCACTTTAATACTTTTTGATTAAAACCCTGCTGTCTGAAATAGGTATCATATTATAAACTCGTCTCTGTGAACAAATATGGATCCCAACAGATAAGTGGTGTTCTGGCTCTCAATTCATCATGGTGTCCCTTACACAAATGTAATTTATTGTAATATATGGGGTAATTGTGGGGACTCGCGTTTGAAAATATAACAAATATACTTCACAGAAATGTAATACTGTATATTGCAATATCTTAAAGCGGCAGTATTTTGTATGTTTTCCCATATATTGCAAAATGTGGCGATATTTTGATAATACACTGCCCGGCCAAAAAAAAAGTCCCACACTGTAATATTTTGTTGGACCGCCTTTAGCTTTGATTATGGCGCGCATTCGTCGTGGCATTGTTTCGACAACCTTATGCAACGTCACAACATTTATTTCCGTCCAGACTTGCATTAATCTTGTATTGACAACGGGAGAGTCAAACCACTCCGTGAAGTCTTCTCCAGCACATCCCAAAGACTTTCAATGGGGTTAAGGTCAGGACTCTGGTGGCCAATTCATGTGTGAAAATGATTCCTCATGCTCCCTGAACCACTCTTTCACAATTTGAGCCCGATGAATCTTGGCATTGTCATCCTGGAATATGCCCATTTATGGGATAACCTGGTCATTCAGTACATTCAGGTACTCAGCTGACTTCATTTTATTGTTGCATAACGTTGCTGAGCCTAGACCTCCAGTGCAACTGCGACTTTTTTTTTGGCCAGGCAGTGTAGATTTTATTTCAATATGTTTCCATTTCTCTAAGGGGTCGTCTCTCAGATCACAAACAATGGTAAAAAAACTGTGATAATTCTTAGCAAATTTCTGCTTGTGTGCCATCCAAGTTACATGTGATACTCAATCATTTGCTCACAGAAAATTACCACACACACACATGAACGCACAGACAAACACACCCGAACACATACACACACACAGATCACAGTGAGGACTGGTGCTAGAGCACGGTGCTGATCGTGTCACAATCCTTGCTGATCTGGGAGGTGCTGGGCAGGGACTTGAGGTACTCCAGGTGCCTCCGGGCGTCTTCCTGGTTGTGGCGCACATAGTAGATGACGTAGGCGATGACCATGGAGAACCAGCCGAACATGGTAACGAACATGGCCACGTCGGTGGTGCGGTGGTGGTAGTTGCAGAAGTTGATGCCCGAGTCAAGCACCTGGATGACGGGCTTGCCGGCGTACTCGTCCTGCACGGCGGTGTGGCAGCTCACTTCGCCCACGGTCTCGGGGTCCAGCCTCAGCTCCCGGAGAACCTCCTGCAGGGTGCACTCGCAGTGCCAGGGGTTGTTGGACAGCCGGATCTTGGCCCGCAGCCGGGCGAAGGCCTCCTTGGGCACGCTGCGCATGCGGTTGTTGGAGAGGTCCAGCATCCGCAGGCCCTCGGACACGCCCTGGAAGGCCCCCGCGTCCACCTCCTCGATGGCGTTGCGCGACAGGTCCAGCTCCTGCAGCCGCTGCAGGTCCTTGAAGGCCTGGCCTGGGATGCGGGTGATGCGGTTGGAGCCCAGCAGCAGGGTCACTGTGTCCCGGGGCAAGTCCGGTGGGATCATCTCCAGGTTTCGGGAGGTGCACTGCACCACCACCGTGCCTGCCTTCTCTGCACAGTGGCAGCTCTTAGGGCAAGCTGTCAGCCCTGGATACAGGAGCACAGCCACCAGGAAACAGCCTCTGACCAGGACAGAGGCAGCTGTGACCACTTGCTTCCTGGGCATAGCAGGCTCTATTAGATTCACTCTATCCAGAGCCTCTCTCTCATTAGCAGTGTGATTCCAGAGCAGTCATTGTGCTGTTGGAGTTAATGAGAGGCCATTTTGGATGAAGAATCCCACTGCCTGACTGAAAGGCACTTAAATGGGGGGTTTCTTTGGCCCTTTGAGAATTTTCCACAAAAGGCTTTTTTCACTCATTAATCAGTTTGAGCCAAACCACTGTGAAGATGGATTTTAATATAAAAAAATACTAATAAAAAATACTAAATTAAAATTGTCTAGTAGATTCTAGAAGCTGTATCACGGGATAAAAAAAATTAATCTTTGTCTTCACTTTTATAAGCTGATTAGTGCAAGCAGTCTCCCGCCGAGCTGGAAACTGAAAGAAATAAAACAGAACAAGCTGAAACCATAAAGTCATGGATGTGTAACACACCAAGAAGAGCTTCTTTCATTTGGTGTTTTTGAGTGAATTTAATTTGCTCTGAATTTACATCACAAAAGCTTTACAGAGTTCCAAGGTGTTGCACTGAATTCATAATTCAAACGAGCCATTTTATTCAACTGAAACACTGATGTATTCAGTTAAACTTTCCCATTATTGTCACCCAAATTGGTCATTAAACAACAGTCCAAATCAATTCTAATATTTTAAATTGGATAGATTAATTGTTTCATTGTGACAAATACATGTATTACTTTAATACAATATCAGACTTGATTAGCATAGTCTCATTTATTCATATGAACTTCTACATATTTTAAATTGAATTTATAAATTTTTCCTGCTCAGGCAGTTGAGTACCCATTAAAAATAATTATACCCAATGATACCGCAACAAACTAATACTAATGTGGATAGGCGTATGCAAGTCACACAGAATTACGCGATTCATTAGCGGCTCTTGCTCTCCCATTTTCATAATAGCAGGAAAGAAGGAATATGTTTATCCCTCCCCAGAAGAGACCGGAGCATTGAGCCGAAAATACCACAATTCTGTGACAGCGCTGAAACGCTGTTCCCTCTTGTGGACAACACTTGACCCTGCAGCTAACCCACAATTCACTCATGTACTCTCTCCCACACATCTCCCGGAGCTCATCTGGATTAGACGAACACAAATCAGCCAAGAGCGATATTATTCAGATTAATGTAAAACAAGAGACCCATAAAAGCATATAGCCAAAATAACACCTAACACTGGTTCTGATGTGTAAGGAAACGTGTTAACTATTTAAATAAATGCATGATTGAAAAAAATACCATTAAAACATTACAGTACAACCTTTTCAATTACAACTGTCCATAGTAGCCTACTGCTCATTCTGCACTGAATGAGAAAAAAAAACGTCCTTTCTCCTACAAGTAAATTGCAAAGGAATAGGCCTATAGGCTAATCAGCTCTACAATTAACCTACATTTTGAGCAAAACCAGCAAAATAGGTTATTTGTACACAGAAATGTCAGTCTTCTGATTCCAAATAAATGTAAATTCAAAAACTATCACATTTGCATTAACGCTTGTAGTTAAATGGCCTAATAATATGACATATCTTTATACTGCTATAAAAGTATATGAGTACAAGCTAGTTCGTGATGCAGTTGGTCTTAAACACTCACGAGCAGAATGTAGGCTAATTGTAGGACATACCCTGCCTTACTTGCACAATTACCTAAGTTACACACGGATGACCACACAATATGTTTCAAATATGTTATTTTTTTTAACGTGTTTCTGTGTTTTCCGTGTCTGTTGTCACTAAGAAACGTATGCTCGTGCGCCATCCACGCAACATAAACTTTTTTAAATCTCTCACCGTCTGCCGATTCGGACTGCGTGCAGCGTGACAAGTCCGTTAAGAGAACCAGAGCCTTTTTAGGATGTGGCAGATTTTGGAAGGTCGCTAAAAATAGCGTCAAAATCTACGAAGAATGTTGAATTGCTATAGCCTACGCATCTTATGAAACGTTCACAATGTACACTTTTTCCAAACAAAATTAATTGCCTTTTTATTCACCTTTAGAGATAGGCTAGCCTACTTATCAAAGACCTTCCCCGATTGAGCAGGCCTTCTGTCGGGGCATATACCTTAACGTAATTTCCTTTCCTCAGGCAACAGAGACAAATTAAATATGCACAAAACGGAGAGAAAACTGAAGAATAAAAATGCTTCATATTATTAGACATAATAACCTCCGACTGAATTCTTTGACCGACTGTCTGTTTATATGGACAAACTAGCAAAGGCATTCAAGCATATAGACGGTGGCAAATTAAAGTAAACCAAACATAATAGTTTCGTTTAACCTGCTGATGCTCCTGACAGTGGCTTTAGTTCCACGAGTGGCTTTATTTCCCAACATAACAACCATAAACTGGACTATAAAAGTGTGCCACCTTCTTCTGTAGCCTACGGGTTAATCATGGGTATCAACTAGCCTACAGCTCGTATGCTTCCTCCCTCTCCTTGGACATTTATAAATAAAATATGCAAGATAAAGGAGAAATACCAGCCTACACTTCGTTACTAACACATGAGCCTCAAAGAATATAGCTACTCCTGAACGCGCTTCCAATCTGTGCTTTGCTGTAACCATTTAGCCTAGCTACGCTGTGGAAAAGAAACGAGACATCTGGAAGCGTTTGCCTAAAACAACAAACTGTGCGCAAAAATAGCTTCTGTAGGCTACTTTCTCCAATTTAATGCCTAAGTTAAGTCTGTTTGCTTTCAGTGCGCGGCAAGAATGTCCAAAAGTTGACCACTTAGCTAACAAATAATAATAATAGGAGTCTCAGTAGGCGCTTAATAGATGGCTGCGATGGGCTAAATAATATATAATAGGCTATTTCGTATCGGGATTCACCACAAGCCTTCTCTCTAAGCAAGTAAGCGCAGAAGAGACTGCATGCTACCTGTCTGACTGGGAGACGTTTCCTCACTTGTTGCTGCGCTGATCCGTACTGTGTTCATGTTCATCCAGGTCTGATGGGTCTGACCGACTTCAGGAGCAGATGTTTGTCTCCTAGCGGTCCAGCGCGCTGATTGGGCTGCAGGACTGGCCAGCGACTAATGCGAATCAATTCAGCGAATCTCCCCCTGCTGCTTGAAAGGACCGATGCCCTACATTTGGAGCCGAGTCTCCTGGGCTGGGCTGAGAGCTGCAGACAGCGCGATCGCATCAGGTAAAAGTATAGGAGTTCAAAGTCGATGCGATTAAGCCTTGTCTATAGATCCTTTTTCTTTCTTTCTTTTTTTAATGGTCAACTATAACTTATCTAAACGGGTTTCGAGACAGGTTACCCTACAAGAAACGCGTTTCCGCAAGTAGGTAATGATTCATTTACCGAATACTTCAGTGAATATGCGAGGTTAACTCGAATGCGTATGTAGCCTATTTCATCAGTTAAAGTGGCCTATGTTTCACCATACGTCAAACTCAGGAGAAATGATAGCATAACTTAGACAGCGTCAAATGTTGAAACGTGTAGTATAAATTTGAAAGCAGTCTATTATATATGCCAGATAGAAGACATGCTTTTATGGTGACTAATTGCCGTTTATATTTATTGTACCAGAGTTGGCTAATCGGTGACAAACAGGGCCGTGAAGAGACATTTTGAGGGGCAGCTGCACACAGTGATACAAGGCACACCAACCTAGAAAAACTGTTTTACGACATCCAGTTATTGTAGCTACATAATATATTTTTACCAAAATTAATAAATGAAAATTAATGACAGCAATAACAATGTATTATATACAGTATATAATCACTACATTGGCAAATGTAAGTATCCGGACACGCTTAGGTCTGGGGCTGTTTTTCTTGGTTCGGGCTATGCCCCGTAGTTCCAGTGAAGGCAAATCTTAACACTACAGCATACAATGACATTCTAGATGATTCTGGGCTTCCAACTTTGTGGCAACAGTTTGGGTAAGGCCCCTTCCTGTTTCTGCATGACAATGCCCATGTTCACAAAGCAAGGTCCATATAGAAATGGTTTATCAAGATCGGTGTGGAAGAACTTGACTGGCCTGCACAGAACCCTGATCTCAACCCCATCGAACACCATTGGGATCAATTGAAAAGCAGACTGCGAGCCAGGCCTAATTGCCCAACATCAGTGCCCGACCTCACTAATGTTCTTCTGGCTGAATGGAAGCAAATCCCCACAGCAATGTTCCAACATCTTCCCAGGAGAGTGGAGGCTGTTATAGCAGCAAAGGGGGGACCAACTGCATATTAATGCCCATGCTTTTGGCCACGTAGTGTATTTACAGAGGCCTCACGTTTAGTTGGGGCTGCTAGATTAGGCATAGTAAAACAAAGATAAGACAGTCCTGATGTCACCTTACTCATACAAAACAGAGTGGAGCTCCACCAATCACGACATGTTTATAACAACCAACAGAACAACACCGTCAGTAATTGTCAAATAATTTCTGGTGATTCCCAGGGATAATAAAATATGGGTAAGTAGGCATGAGGTCATCTTACTGGTAGACATCAGAGAAGCTCACCACCAATTAGGAAGTATATTGGTAAGAACCAGTGCTGACCGAGGATTAGTCCTGGCTGTACTTGTGAGTGGCCTGTGAGGATCCAGGAATAATGCGCTAGGGATAAGATGGTTGGGATGTCACCTGACTCATACATACAAAGGGGAGTTCCACGAATCAGAGTATGTTGGAAATAAATAACCAATAGAGCACATTCCAAAGATGACTGGTGGGTACTTTCTGGCTGCAGAGGAAACTAATATGAATGCACTCAGTAGAGTGCAGACCACATAAGAATGCACTCAGAATAGTGCAGACCTCATAAGAATGCAATCAGTAGAGTGCAGACCTCATAAGAATGCACTCAGTAGAGTGCAGACCTCTGCCAAGGCTCAACTATCTCCCCCTTGCATGAATTTGTACAGCAAATGTCTTATATGAGATATGTTTGAACTGACGGTGGCACTAGAGGAACGGTCATGGGGTCACTATAATCAACTAAGCTTTCTTCCTCTTGGTAACATGACTGTGCACAGAAAATTTCATGCCAATCCGGCAATTACTTGTCCAGATATGTCTGTTACAGACAGACGGGTGGTAGTGATTATATAGGTCTTATATATAAGTAGCTCGAAGGTCTTCACCAAAACCATCGTGTACTATTTGTGTTACCGACATACTCCTCCCGCTGTTTTTCCTGTAACACCACTACCATCTGATCCCTGTGTATCCAGGAAGTAGAAGTAGTATAGTAGCAGTGATGTTCAAACTTTATCTAACTTTTACTCCACATATCCTTTTGAATAAGAACACAACCAGTCACAGAACAAAATCAGTTTAATTAATTAATGTATTTATTCTCAGTTAATAATACGGATGCACCGAATCCATACTTTTAGGGTTTGATCAAATTTTGAATCCACCAGTTAAGATTCGGCTGAACCCCAAACCGAATCCTGAATCCCAGAAGTAAAGGAGTAAAATATATAAAACAATTAAATTCCTTGTTCAAATACATAGCATATTTTCTATTTTCAACAAAACATTTCAGCATATGTGAAATGAAATCATCAACATGCAGATTAAATTCAAATAATATTTTTTTATCTTTGTTAATAAATCACACGATGGCGCAAATAGTTTACCACTGGCTGCTGTCTTCTTAAGGCCCAGTAGCGTGATTATTGTGTAATTTATCTCAATTGTAGCATAATGCAGTGTAGCCCACTGTATTAGTATTTTAGGAGGAATGAAGCAAAAGTTGTCATGCATGGCTTATCAAATTAAAACCGAAGTAGGGCTAATAGATGGTAGTTGAAAAGGGACGTGGGAGTACGCAACAGCCAGAGCCGTCTCGTTAATTAACTGCATAATTTTGCACCAAAGTTTTAATGAAAAACATATGGAATTGTATGCTGAGATTTGACATATGGTTTGTTAAATTACACCATGTAGACTATACATTTGACTGTACAAACAGACTATACATTTGCTTTCATAAATCAATTAAAACTGCGAGAGAATGTCACCAGTGGTGCTTAACAGTCTCTTAACTTGGTACAGGGGTTGGCTCACCGTAAAATAGCGCCGCAATTATACAGCGAGCGGTCGTTTATGAATGGAACTCCATCGACATCGACTGCCTCAAATGGAATGTGAAGCAGCCGTTTTAAAATCATAAAACATTGCTTAGCCTACATGATTGGCATTTCAGTTGGATAGGCTACACAGGCAATAGTTCTCAATATTACTTTGGTCTCTACAATATGCTTGTAAATACTTCACAATCACTGTTTTTTGAGACACTGTCTGTTGTAGCCTAATGACCAATTAGCTTGCTAACATTAGGCTAATAGGCTAGCCTACATTTTAGATTCAGCCAAACCCCGAATAGAATCCAGAATCCCAGAAGTAAAAAGTGAAATAAATAAAACAAACAAAAAACGTAAATACAAGTAGCCTAGGCTATAAGGCACATTATAGGAAAGTAAAACAAAGCACTAGCACTAGTCGCCAGTGTTTGTATGATCTGATCACCACCATCCTGATTTTTTAACGCTTGTGGCTTTGATATGTGTGAGGATTAAATTGTTTATTCATCCCATTCAATAAGAAAATTCAGCATCACACCCTGCGCAAATTTAACAGCAGCTGAGCTGACTTGGTCCCCCCACTGAGCTGGTGTTCTAAGCACAGTGCTTAATCTGCGTATATGGAGGAGCGGGCCTGTATAATACTTTTAATTAAATCCATGTGAGATTCGGATTCGGTCCAATTTTTGTGAAGGATTCGGCTGAATCCCGAACCGTGAAAAATGACAGAATCCAAAACAGAATCCTGGATTCGGTGCATCACTAGTTAATAGGGATGATTCCCTTATCATTTTCTCTGTAATTCCGACAAAGTGTTTGTTTTAGCTTTGAGCAAATGTTTGGGTGCACCAGACATTATCTTTGATGCCACCTATGCGTTAGTAAAGGCAGGGGTCACCGCTGGGCTGCAGGACGTCATCATGTGGACAAGAATGGGGGTGTGACAAATACTCTTACAAGTGATACTATAATGTCTCTGCATTTGAATGTATCTCTATGGGAATTGGGGGGGGTGGGACAAGATTTAGCTGTAAATTATGCTGGAACAGTATAGAATACATGGTTGGTAAAATGGCTGTAAGTCATCAAGGGTCTGAGGTATCAAACAAGCCTCAAACCATCACTCTGCTGCCAGACATGCAGTAGATATGGATGGATCACTTTACGGGTTGTTTCTCCTGACAAATTTTCCTATTGAACTCTATGGAAAAATAAGCCAGGAGAAGAAACCCTTCAAGTTATCCATCCATTGGGATCATTTCTGGCAGCAAAGTGATGGTTTAAGGCTTGTTTGATACGTCAGACCCTTGATGACTTACAGCCATTTTACTCCTCTCCGGGAACCATCACCTTATCGTGGTGGAGAGGTTTGTGTGTCCCTATGAACCTGGGAGCTGTGTTGTCTGGAACCTTGTGTTCCTGGTAGGGACTTCCCATGGCAAATTGGTCTCAGGCGAGGGGCCAGACTAAGAACGGTTCAAGAAAACCCCATGGAACCCCATCAAAATAGAAGTTCAGTGGCCCTGCCCAGAGGGAAGCCCGGGGTCCCCTTCTGGAGCCAGGCCCAGAAGGAGGACCCGTCAGCGAGCGCCTGGTGGCCAGGCATGCCATGGAGCCCAGCCGGGCACAGCCCAAAGAAGCAACGTGGCCACCATCACAACTTCTTCATCCCGCAGGCCCACCACCCTACCGGGAAGAACCACTGGGGGTCGGGTGTGCTGCCAGATAGGTGGCAGTGAAGGTAGAGGGTCTTGACGGACCAGACCCAGGCGGCAGAGGCTGGCTTTGGGGATGTGGAATGTCACCTCTCTGGGGGGGAAGGAGCAGGAGCTTGTGCGGGAGGTGGAGCGTTACCAGTTGGATCTGGTGGGGCTTACCTCTAGGCACAGCCTTGGCTCTGGAACCTTACTCCTGGATAGGGGTAGGACTCTATTCTTCTCCGGAGTTGCCCAAGGTATGAGGCACCGGGCGGGTGTGGGGATACTCACAAGTCCCCGGCTGAGTGCCACTACGTTGGAGTTCACCCCGGTGGGCGAGAGGGTCGCCTCCCTACGCCTGAAGGCCAGTTTATAGTCCAGCGACAGAGTGTCGCTGCGACCGACGACGTGCCATGGATGTCGCTGGTCGCAGTGCCATGGATGTCGCTGGTCGCAGCGACATTTGGTTTATACTTCGGGCGACTGTCGTCCTGTGGTCACTGCGACGGTCGCTGAAGATGTCGCTGAGACATAAAATAAATTCAACTTTGACCCTGTCGCTGCCTCTGTTGTTATGGTAAAGTTTGTCTCGGACAGCGGAGGCTTCGGTCGAGCTGTCAATTTACTAGCTAGCACATAAGCTAACTGTTAATGTACAGATTTCTCTGTTGGAAAAAATTGTGCGTGCAGCCATAGGGTCGGCTTACCTACCCATAGCTTACCTACCTAGCAAGCGTGTGAATATCATTATAAATGAGCACAATTTAATATTATTATTATAAATAGCCTAATAATAATAATGATGTAATTTCACCGATTGATGCTTTGCTAGAGGTTGAGAAAATATTACAATCCAAAACAAGAAGCAGCTCGCTTCCAATGCTACAATTAGCCTACGATAGTCTATTAGTCTGTAGGCTATTGTGAATGGTTACAAAGACACATTTTCAGCTTGACTACGCATTTGTAGCGTTGTAGGCGCCTGCGAATGCATTGCAAAGTTATTTGCTTTCACAGTAACTAACTTAGATTTGCCAGATTAAACTTTGTGCAACAACTCAGTGACAGCCCATCTGATCCGTGGCATTCTGATAGCGAGTGAAATAGGCTACTCCACATTCTTGAACCTCATTCTCTAACTAGATAATTGTAGGCTGCTCCCCCAATGGGTCCCGTCTTGTAACTAGCTATTTACATCCCGAACGTAGGCTAGGCTATGCCCTCCGTGTTTTCCTACTAAATAACGTTTAATAATGTTTGTACTAATAATGTAATAACGTTTTGCATCGATGTTGAACATTTTATTTGCTACCTCGTTCAAAACCCACATCCTACAAGTGTGTGAAAGACGCAGTGAATGATATTTCAAACAATATACGGTGCCCTCGAAATGGACATTTATAAACTTTATTTCAGAGACCTCCGACAAAAAAAGGGGTAAAGCAGAAGACATAATGAGATGTAGGCTAGCCTATAAAAGCTGCTTCTTCCTCCAGTGTAAACTGTCGCTGGAATGTCGCTGGAGTGCGTTTATACTTTTTGCGAACGACAACGACCACAGTGTATGTAGCGCGACAATAGAATGATTATGAAAGTTCTGTGATTTCAGTCGAGCGACACTGTCGCTGGACTATAAACTGGCCTTAAGGGTTATGGGGGGGGAAAACTCTGACTGTTGTCTGTGCTTATGCACCGAACAGCAGTTCAGAGTATTCGGCCTTCTTGGAGACCCTGAATGGAGTCCTGCATGGGGCTCCTGTAGGGGACTCCGTAGTCCTGCTGGGAGACTTCAACGCGCACGTGGGCAACTATGGAGACACTTGGAGGGGCGTGATTGGGAGGAACGGCCTCCCTGATCTGAACCCGAGCGGTGGTCTGTTATTGGACTTCTGTGCTAGTCATGGATTGGCCATAACAAACACCATGTTCGAACATAAGGTTGCTCATAAGTGTACATGGTACCAAAGCACCCTAGGCAGAAGGTCGATGATCGATTTTGTTATCGTATCATCGGATCTGAGGCTGTATGTATTGGACACTCGGGTGAAGAGAGGGGCAGAGCTGTCAACTGATCATCATCTGGGGGTGAGTTGGGTCGGGTGGCGGGGGAAGCCTCTGGACAGACCTGATAAGCCCAAACATGTAGTGCGGGTGAACTGGGAACGTCTGGAGGAGGCCCAAGTCCGGGAGACTTTCAACTCACACCGCAGAACTTTTCTGGCATCCCTGTGGAGGGTGGGGACATTTAACTAGAGTGGACGATGTTCAAAGCTTCCATTGCTGAAGCTGCGGCTGGGAGCCGTGGTCTCAAGGTCTTGGGTGCCTCAAGGGGCGGTAACCCTCGAACATCCTGGTGGACACCGGTGGTCAGCAAGCCATCTGACTGAAGAAGGAGGCCTTCCGGGATATGTTATCCTGGGGGACTCCGGAGGCAGTTACCGACAGGCTCGAAGGACAGCAGCCTCAGCCGTGGCAGAGGCAAAGCAGCGGGTGTGGGAGGAGTTTGGAGAAGCCATGGAGAAGGACTTTTGGTCCGCACCAGAGCGGTTCCGGAAAACCGTCCGACACCTCAGGAGGGGGAAACGGGGAACCATCCAAGCTGTATATAGTAAGGATGGGACGTTGTTGACCTCAACTGATAAGGTGATAGGGCGGTGGAAGGAAAACTTTGAGGAACTCCTGAACCCGACTAATCCACCCTCTATAGTAGAGGCAGAGCTCGAGGATGATGGGGGATCAACATCGATCTCCCTGGAGGAAGTCACTGTGGTAATCAAAAACTCCACAGTGGCAAAGCCCCGGGGGTTGATGAGATCCGCCCAAAAATGCTGAAGGCTCTGGGTGTTGAGGGGCTGTCATGGATGACACGTCTCATCAACATTGCGTGGAAGTCAGGGGCAGTACCTAAGGAGTGGCAGACCGGGGTGGTGGTTCAAAAAGGGGGACCAGAGGGTGTGTGCCAACTACAGAGGCATCACATTACTCAGCCTCCCCGGGAAAGTATACTCTAAGGTACTGGAAAGGAGGGTCCGGCCGATAGTCGAACCTCAGTTTGAAGAGGAACAATGCGGATTCCGTCCTGGTCGTGGAACAACGGACCAGCTTTTTACTCTCGCAAGGATCCTAGAGGGGGCCTGGGAGTATGCCTATCCGGTCTACATGTGCTTTGAGGATTTGGAGAATGCTTATGACCGGGTTCCCCGGGAGATATTGTGGGAGGAGCTGCGGGAGTACGGGGTGAGGGGGTCACTACTCAAGGCCATCCAATCTCTGTACGCCCAAAGCGAGAGTTGTGTCCGGGTTATCGGCAGTAAGTCAGACTCGTTCCCAGTGGGGGTTGGCCTCCAACAGGGCTGCGCCTTGTCACCTATCCTGTTTGTGATATTCATGGACAGGATTTCAAGGCGTAGTCGTGGAGGAGAGGGGTTGCAGTTTGGTGGGCTGAGGATTGCATCGCTGCTTTTTGCAGATGGTCCTGATGGCACCATCGGTCTGCGACCTTCAGCACTCACTGGATCGGTTCGCAGCCGAGTGTGAAGCGGCTGGGATGAGGATCAGCACATCTAAATCTGAGGCCATGGTTCTCAGCAGGAACCCGATGGATTGTCTACTCCAAGTAGGGAATGAGTCTTCACCCCAAGTGAAGGAGTTCAAGTATCTTGGGGTCTTGTTCTCGAGTGAGGGGACGATGGAGCGTGAGATGGGCCAGAGAATCGGAGCAGCGGGAGCGGTATGGCGCTCGCTTTACCGCACCGTTGTGATGAAGAGAGAGCTGAGCCAGAAGGCAAAGCTCTAGATCTACCGGTCAATCTTCGTTCCTACTCTCACCTATGGTCATGAAGGGTGGGTCATGACCGAAAAGAACGAGATTGCGGATACAAGCGGCCGAAATGGGTTTTCTCCGGAGTGTGGCTGGCATCTCCCTTAGGGATAAGGTGAGAAGCTCAGTCATCCGTGAGGGACTCGGAGTAGAGCCGCTGCTCCTTTGCGTAGAAAGGAGCCAGTTGAGGTGGTTCGGGCATCTTGTAAGGATGCCACCTGGTCGCCTCCCTAGGGAGGTGTTCCAGGCACGTCCAGCTGGGAGGAGGCCACGGGGCAGACCAAGGACCAGGTGGAGGGACTATATCTCCACGCTGGCCTGGGAACGCCTTGGGATCCCCCAGTCAGAGCTCAATGTGGCCAGGGAAAGGGAAGTTTGGGGCCCTCTGCTGGAACTGCTACCTCCGCGACCCGACTTTGGATAAGCGGTTGAAGATGGATGGATGGTATTCCATACTGTTCCAGCATAATTTACAGCTAAATCTTGTCTCACCCCCCAATTCCCATAGAGATCCATTAAAATGCAGAGACATTATAGTATCGCTTGTAAGAGTACCAGAAAATAAGATATCAAGAGTCTTTTGATGTTGTTGGGTCACAGACATCAGGAAGTCATGGCAAGCAAAGGATATTCAACCAAATATTAAAAATGATTACTTTATTCTATATATACTGTAAATGCAGGGGTGCCAATAATTGTGGCACACGTGGTTATGTTAAAAAGAATTATTTCTTGATGAGGGATTTTTTTTTATTATAATAAATTTACTTCAATTGAAGGTTGGATTTTTCAAATTTTTTCAGTGTGAGATTAAGCCAATTCACCAAACGGTGACTTTGTTATAACCTTTTTTACTCATCTTTACCAGGGGTGCCAATAATAGTGGAGGGCACTGTATGTGTCTTTGTCTTTTCTATAGTTATGATTTGGCACGGTCGAGAACTAGCCATCTACATTTTAACCATGTGGACTAGAGGAAAGGGTGGGAACGCTGAATTACAGTTATGTGTAGTGGCTTCTGAGAAAGGCAAGTGTGTTTGGAGAGCGTCTTTCAGACAAGATTGATTGTGCACCATTTGAGTGTCTCCCTGTGCACTTGAATATATATAAGGTCCCATCTGTTATAAACCTATATGTTTTAAAATGTATCTCGTAACAGATACATTTACACACCACTCCATCATTGTAAGATACCAGGTATGTATTTCATAATTCATGAACAGTTTTGTTTATGACTAGAATTTTTGATGAAAGAAGAATGAGTTTTTCTCAAGATATTACTTTCAGTGGTTTAATGTATTTGTTTTCCATGTATTCAGGGACCTATTTTATGTTTAATATGTTATTATCTAAGGCCTTAATTTTGTAAACACACACACACACACACACACACACACATTCTGACAGGCTGCACTCATGAGAACAACACTGCCACGTAAAGATATGAAACAGTGAAGTGAGATTCAAACACATATTATGGTTTTATTTGCTCCGTAATCCATGCTTACTCACTGTTATTGTTGAAATTCAGCATGCACATACTGAAATCCCACATTCGCTTTTCACAAGATTAGCCAACCGCCCATCCGTTTGATGGCGTGATGGGACTTTAATCAATGATTCACTGATTCACTGTTCTTCACAGGATCAGTCAGTTTTGATTTGATTCACTGTCCATGTGTTGTAATGATCAGTGAATCTCCACAGCACATGTCCTGTCCAGCATAGATGTAAAAAAATGTCACTTGCAGCCTAATGTTCCCTAAAAGAAAACCTCTGAGTAAGCTAGCTAGAAAATCGCAAGCGTGTGCATAGCAGGATAATAATCCTTTCTGTGTTAGTGACACACAGTTGCTTTTTCTTAAAAAGCACAGCTTAGGAGTCAGATGAACAACACCCCATTGAATTGGGGGTGCAGATAAAGCAGGGTTCAGGTATATGTACCTGAATAAGGCACTGATACCCTACTGTATTTCCTGCATAAGCATTCAATACCTGCGCAAGTCCATAAAAGTGGAAATACCTGAGTAAGGACGAATTTGGGCCACAGGACATACGTATATTTCATTTTTAAAACAGACATGGTTTGAAGCTGTGACACTCTCCGTTCCTCCCAGTTCCCGTCCCCAATGTGCTCCTTGTTTTAGCCTTTTCCCTCATGTTTCTTGTTGTGTTTTCATGTTTCCTGTTTGTCTTCCTTGTGCTGCAGGCTGGGCGTGGTTTTCTCTCTTTGTGTCACCGATTTCCTCTTGCATTTTCTCCGCCTATCTCATTACTTTTCCCCGCTTGCATTCCTCACGCTCTCTTCTCTGTTAATCACTCTTGCATACATTCTCACGCTGCTCGCAGTCATTAGCTCAATAACTCTCATATATATTCTCCTGGTTTTCGTTTTCTTGTGCCAGTTCGTTAAGTCTTGTTGTTGAAAAACTCTTGTCTTGTCTAGTCTTGTATCAAGAATTTAAGCCTTTCCTTGTCTTGCTTTTGCTGCTATCTAGTCTTGCCTTGCCTAGCGAATTAATGCTACTTAATTTGTTCATGCCTTGTTCTGCTCTGCTTGTCTGCCAGCCTGCAGCTAATCCTAGCTCCACTCCACGCAGCCCTGTCTCCCGCATCCCTCTCCTCCTCTGCTACACCAACCCAGGATTCTGCCACCATCCAGCCCCTTGCCTACTCCCACTCCTGTTCTACCCCTGCTAGCGCCATTCCAGGATCCAGTCCCTACCCTTATCTCTCCCTATACTTCTGGAGTATTTGACAAAGTAATAAAGTGGTGGTCTCAGAGTGGTGCATTTGAGTCCAGTCCCTTCTCGGATCCATAACAGAAGCAGCACAATATGAAAATCTGAGTCTACCTCACAGGTGTGACTCATCCATTAACTAAAGGAAATAATGTCCCAGCATGCATAGGGTTATATACAGAGATGCTGGACAGGCCTGGTTGGCAGTAATTATGGCTGACATGGCTGGAAGCGGGGAACTCAGTGGCTGTAAAAGGGGTTATTGTTGGGGCGCGTTTGACAGGGGCTCCAGTGACTAAGGCAGCTCAAATCACTGATGTTTTATGAGTCTAAAGTGATGTCATTGTGGAGCTCTGAGGGAACCTGTCCTCAGTAAAGGGCGACAGTGGGTGTAAGTTCAGTCCCCAGGATCCTGATGTCTGCACAGCGCAGGGAAATGCATATAGGTGAGAAATCACAAGCAGGGTTGATAGCCGGCAGTTTCTTTAGAAACCAATAACGCTATGGAGCAGGAAAACTGTAGCGAGATTTAACCGATAGCAGATCGTTATTATGCTAAAAATTATGCTCATTATGTTAATTAGGCACATGCAGAGGTAGGGCCCAACTGTGGCTTGAGTCCCTGTCCCTTTGCTCTGTCAGTCCTAACATACCCTTTTGGCTGCAGCCATTTTGTTCTGTAAAGCACACATGCCTTTTGCAATCGCAATCTAGCCCCCCCATTCACCATTGAAATCCTCCTCCCTCACCCTGGTCTGTAATCACAATCCCCCCAATCTCCGCCATCCTGCCCCTCACACCCCCCAACTACCCCCCGATTCAGCATGTGCCCCACAAACTGTGTGCGTGGCTGTGTTAATTATGCCCATTATGTTCATTAGTAAATGTTAGGGAATCTCTTGGAAAGAATTAGTTCTCTCAACAACTCTCCTCCCACCCCTTTTTGTACATGCTGTGAGTTGATTAAATTGGATATGATGTATTCTTCAGCCTTATGGGGAGGCCATTTTATCCATTAATTCCTCAAAAGGGAATTGATGAGAAAAACACCCATTTACTCAAAATCAGCCAAAAATAAGAGGCAGGTGGCCCTGTAAGAGGATTCTCTCCCCTGGGTCTGGGATAAGTGTTGGGGATTGTAGAGTATCATCTGGGATAAGTGTTGGGGATTGTGGAGTATTGTCTGGGATAAGTGTTGGGGATTGTAGAGTATCGTCTGGGATAAGTTTTGGGGATTGTAGAGTATCATCTGGGATAAGTATTGTGGATTGTGGAGTATCGTCTGGGATAAGTGTTGGCGATTGTGGAGTATTGTCTCGGATAAATCTTGGGGATTGTGGAATATTATCTCGGATAAGTGTTGGGGATTGGAGAGTATCTCCTGGGATAAGTGTTGGGGATTGTAGAGTATCTTCTGGGATAAGTGTTGGGGATTGTGGAGTATCATCTGGGATACGTGTTGGAGATTGTTGGGTATGTTCTGGGATAATTGTTGGGGATTGTGGAGTATCGTCTGGGATAAGTGTTGGCGATTGTAGGGTGTCTTCTGTGATAATTGTTGGGGATTGTGGAGTATCTTCTGGGATAAGTGTTGGGGATTGTAGAGTATCTTCTAGGATAAGTGTTGGGAATTGTGGAGTATCGTCTGGGATAAGTGTTGGGGATTGTGGAGTATCTTCTAGGATAAGTGTTGAGGATTGTGGAGTATCGTCTGGGATAAGTGTTGGGGATTGTGGAGTATTGTCTGGGTATTGTGGAGTATCTTCTGGGATAAATGTTGGGGATTGTGGAGTATCGTCTGGGATAAGTGTTGGGCATTGTAGATTATCTTCTGGGATAAGTGTTGGGGATTGTGGAGTATCATCTGGGATAAGTCTTGGGGATTGTAGAGTATCTCCTGGGATAAGTGTTGGGGATTGTAGAGTATCTTCTGGGATAAGTGTTGGGGATTGTAGAGTATCGTCTGGGATAAGTGTTGGGGATTGTAGAGTATCTTCTGGGATAAATGTTGGGGATTGTGGTGTATCGTCTGGGATAAGTGTTGGGGATTGTAGAGTATCTTCTGGGATAAGTGTTGGGGATTGTGGAGTATTGTCTGGGATAAGTGTTGGGCATTGTAGATTATTGGGGGTTGTGGAGTATTGTCTGGGGATTGTGGAGTATCTTCTGGGATAAGTGTTGGGGATTGTGGAGTATCGTCTAGGATAAGTGTTGGGGATTATAGAGTATTGTCTGGGATAAGTGTTTATGTAATATGTTTTACCTGAATCATGATTTTTACTCTACTCAATGATCAAAGGGCCAGGACTACATCTGTAGCAGTATGGCTGTCACACCACTTAAAAAGCCTTGATATGGTTGTGTGATGATTGGAGGCCGGTATGAAGCTTGTGCAAAATTGGCCTCCTTGTTATTTCTTTTGATAATTTCTGAGTATTGCCACTAGGGGTGTGCAAGTGTGTATGTGTATCTGTTCAACCATAAAAAAGTATCTGTTTCTGTATCTGTATTCTTGCAGTAGAGGGCCAAGGAGTGAGTTGTCATGCTAGAAGTGTCAATATGATATTCAAGCATGATCACGGCGAAATATGTAATTTACTGAAGGAATTAATAAATTAAACGCTTACAGATTTTTGTAACAGTGATATGCACAATTCTGTTACTGATCTGGAAGGATAGATATGCAATAATATATGTCTGTGAGTCTATAATGGTGTTAGTGTGTGTGTGTCTGTGTCTGTCCAAATGCTGAAAGGTAACAGTATTAAAAAGAAATGACAGGGACCTGCTGAATTATGCTACTGGCTCAGCTTTGAAGCTGATGCAGATAACAGGTTTTATAGTGGAAGCAGTTTGCAGTATTAGTGAGTACTCAGGACCACTTGAATTTTTCAGTTGACTATTTGTTATCTGTTGGTATTATGAAAACGAAGGTAAAACACTGGCTATACGAGATATACATTACATTAATTTACCCAATGCTTTTATCCAGAGTGACTATAAATATAAATAAAACAAAAGGCTAAACATAAATATAAATGCCATTCATTCTATAACTGGATCATCTGTCTTCTTATTTGTCTACAGCTAGAGACAAATGTGTAATAGCTTCTGATTTGTCCCTGAAGAGTGTGTTTGTATTCACTATCGGTTCCAGAGAGTGCAGCCATGAGGGAGTACATAGAGGAGGCTTTGGCTAATGGGTTCATCAGGCCTTCTACGTTACCAGCAGGTGCTGGTTTGAGGCCCTGCATAGATTATCGAGCCCTAAATGACATTACCATTAAAAACAGGTACCCTCTCCCACTTATGAACTCCGCATTTGAGCGCTTACAGGAGGCGTTGGTCTTTTCAAAACTCAACCTGCGCAATGCTTACAATCTTGTGCGCATGCGTGAGGGCGATGAGTGGAAGACCGCTTTTAACACACATCACGGTCACTACGAATACCTGGTGATGCCTTTCGGTCTCACTAGCGCCCCCTCTGTCTTTCAGGCGCTGGTGAACGATGTTCTGAGAGAGATGCTGGAGAAATTTGTCTTCGTTTACTTAGACGATATTTTAATTTTTTCTCCGGATCTCACTTCTCACATCATTCACGTGAGAGCGCTTCTTGAAGCCCAACTTTTTGTTAAAGCCGAAAAATGCGCTTTCCACACCAGCTCCATTTCTTTCTTGGGTTTTATTGTAGCGGAGGGAAAAGTGCTGATGGATCCAGAGAAGATCTCTGCGGTAAAAGATTAGCCTACTCCCAATTCGGTGAAGCAGGTTCAACGCTTCTTGGGGTTTGCAAATTTTTATCGAAGGTTCATTCGGAATTTTAGCACTGTTGTCGCTCCCATTACCTGCCTCACAAAAAAGACATCTCCTGTCCGTTTCCAGTGGAATCCTAGGGCGGAGGCAGCTTTTACCGAGCTTAAGAGGAGGTTCTGTTCCGAACCTATCCTCATAACTCCCAATCCCTCCCTTCCCTTTGTGGTTGAGGTTGACCCCTCCGAGCTGGGGGTTGGGGCCATTCTCTCCCAACACTCGCCGCTGGATTGCAAACTTCACCCTTGCGCGTTTTTCTCTCGCATTCTTACTTCTGCTGAGAGAAATTACGATGTGGGAGATCGTGAGCTGTTGGCGGTCAAGATAGCATTAGAGGAATGGCGCCATTGGTTGGAGGGAGCTGAGCATCCCTTCACGGTCTGGGCAGACCATAAGAATTTGGAGTATGTTCAACGGGCTAAAACACGGAACTCAGGACAGGCCCGTTGGGCATTGTTTTTCACTAGGTTTAATTTTATTCTGACTTATCGCCCAGGGTCTAAAAATATTAAACCGGATGCGTTGTCATGCATTTTTGACCAGTCTGACAAAGACTCACGTCCTCAGTCTGTGGTTCCCAGTTCTCAAATTGTGGCTCCTGTCATGTGGGCTATTGAGGCAGCGGTGCAGAGGGCATTGCATTCCGATCCCGGTCCTGGTGGGGGTCCCGCTCAGTGCCTGTTTGTTCCTTCCCGGTTGCAATCTCGGGTTCTCCAGTGGGGACACTCCTCCCAATTAGTGGCCCATCCAGGCATTCACCGCACTAAGGAATTCATTTCCCGTCGGTTTTGGTGGCCCAAACTCGAGAGCGACGTGCGGGAGTTTGTCGCTGCTTGTTCCACTTGCGCCCGTAACAAGGGTTCGCAACTTTCCCCCTCGGGTCTTTTACGCCCTCTTCCAGTCCCCAGCCGGCCCTGGAGTCACATAGCTCTCGATTTTGTGACTGGTCTGCCACCGTCCCATGGGAACACCGTTATCTTGGTGGTGGTGGATCGGTTCTCTAAGGCGGCTCACTTTGTCGCTCTGCCCAAACTGCCATCCGCTCCAGAGACTGCTCAGTTAATGGTAGAGCACATTTTTAGAGTACACGGTCTTCCCCTTGATGTGGTGTCGGACCGTGGTCCGCAGTTCGCCGCTAAATTCTGGCGCTCCTTTTGTACTCAGCTGGGGGCATCGGTCAGTCTTTCATCCAGGTTTCATCCCGAGACCAACGGGCAGACTGAACATACTAACCAGAGTATGGAGAGCACCCTTCGGTGTCTAGCTGCGTCCAATCCCACGTCCTGGAGTCGTCATCTTGCCTGGGCCGAATACGCTCATAACACCCTGCGTAACGCATCCACGGGTCTCTCTCCCTTTGAGGCTCAGTTAGGTTACTTACCTCCCCTATTTCCTGAGCTGAAGAGAGATGCGGAGGTTCCTTCCGCCGCTTCCTTCGTTCGTAGGTGTCGAGCAGTTTGGAGACGCGTTCGTTCTTCTCTACTACGCGCTTCGGCTAGGCAGAAGGTGGTGGCCGACAGGCGTCGTCGTCCTGCTCCTTCCTACCGGGTGGGACAACGAGTGTGGCTTTCCACACGAGACCTTCCACTGCGAGTTGAATCTCGGAAACTCGCGCCGCGGTTCGTGGGTCCCTTCAAGATAATCCGCAAAATGAACCCGGTTACTGTGCGCCTCCAGTTGCCTTCCTCCATGCGTATCCATCCTACCTTCCACGTCTCCCGCCTGAAGCCTGTGCTCGTTCGCGCACTCGCTCCGGCTGATAAACTGCCGCCTCCTCCCCGGTTCGTGGAGGGAGGTACGGTATATACCGTTCGGCGTATTCTGGCTGAAAGGCGTGTGGGCAGAGGTTATCAGTTTTTGGTGGACTGGGAGGGTTATGGCCCGGAGGAGCGTAGCTGGGTTCCCTCAAGGAACATTTTGGATCATACTCTAATTAGAGATTTTCGTAGGGGCAGGGCTGAGGGATCGCCTGGAGCCGTCCCTTAGAAAGGGGGTCCTGTCATGGTTATTGCTGCCTTTGAGATTCCTTTGTTTGAATTCTCGTTTGGGCGTCATCTCGACGCTCTATCGGATTTTTTCTTTCCGCCTCCGTTCCAGTGTTTGCTTTTCGCCCGACAATTATTTCCCACACCTGTGCGGTGTTTCCGCCGGCTATAAATGCTAAGGACTTCTGCATTTCCGCACTTCAATATTGTCAGTGTTATGTTGACTACGAAGTCGGTAAAAATCTAGGATTGTCGGTCTTTGGTTTACCTTAATAGAGAATGCAGCAAGTCCATTTAAATATATATCAAAGATAGGATTAGATAGGTGAGAGAGGAACGAACCTATCTTATTCTCCTTCTTTGTTTTGGCTGCCTGGTATCGTTTTTTTTAAACTCGTTTTCCCTACTGAGTTTAAAGATACAGGTTCGCTATTTCTTTCTTTCCTTTTTTTTGGTTGGCTTATTATTCTCGCGGTTTATTCGAGATTCGCCTCCTTTTGAGGTTGGTTATTATTTTGGCTTGAGTCAGGGAGGTTTTGTTCCCTATCTTTTGTTTTACTCCTTTCCCTGCGGTTAGTTTTCCGTTTCTGTGGCGAGTTTGTGTTTGACTCGCTTTCTGAATTCCTGTTCGTCGCATTTGGTTCTCCGAAACAATAAAGAAATTACTCCAAACATTACAGAGTGCTGATATTTGGGTTTTTATGCAGAGATAAAATGTCTGTGATTTGTGATTGTGATTTAAATGTGATTTATAATTGGGTCGTAATGGTTTTAAACTACATAAAGACTGGCTCTGAAATTAGGATAGTGGAATTATGATATAGCACCCATACAAAGTGAATTCCTTTGGCAAGAGCTCTTTAACCTCTATCCAAGCTGGCTTCAGTGCTGTGCGGCTTTGTGAAGAGCAGTGCTCACCATAAGGAATTGGCCCCATGTCGAAGATGGTTAAATATCGTTTGTCATTCTGGTTAGCCTAAAGTGGGGAGGGAGCATAAACACAGCATAATATGTTACTGAGAACATACTGTATGTATGAATTCCATATTTATTATTGTCTTTTAATTTAGACTCAGAGGACCAAGATATTTCCTGGAATTACGAATGCAGTTAGACAGTTAATTAGATTACTATGTGCACTAATTAATCAGTAAGTTTGAGGAAACTTTAATCACCCAGTGGTTTGAGAAGTATGTCACTGACAAAGCCATATTTTAGGGGTCTTCCCAGACACCAAATGTGCACCAAGGAGAACAGAATGGCAAGAAATTCCCCTCAAATGGAAGTCATGATGCAAGTGTCCATCAACGCCACAGCTTTGTGAGTGGTGTTTTTCAACAGTATAGTCCATTTATGTCAAATTTGTTATATCGAAGAAATTGTTTCTTCAATATGCCTAATATATTTTTTACATTAGAGTGAAAAAAATGTAATGGTGATCGTCATGTAGCAACAAACTCTACCCAGCACTGTATCAAGCCCAGACCAAAGTTTTAATTGGTTGCATTTCACATTTAAGATTTTCAAAAGTAAAATCTACACAATTTGGCATAGAGATATTCAATAAATACTTTTAATACATTTAACAACTTGAAAAACTATCTGGATTCATTCTTTCCTATCTTTGAATAAACATTGGGTTCTAAAAAATGTACCTTTCTGAAAACTTCTAAAACATGAAACTTTTCTGAAGTATTTGTTAACTGTTATTATGCTAAGAGAAAAAAGGCCCCAAGCTTTGTGTGTAAAAGTGTGAAGCAAAACTGAATTAACACATGATGCATGCAAGGAAGTATTTATCTTCAGTGTTTCATTTGAACAATACCTGCAACTCAGAAATCAGACTGTTTATCTGTCCATTGTATACTCGATATATTTTCCAATTCTGCAGTTGTGCTTGATGGGTCCGCTATGACTCTATGAGCTATGAACATCAGAACTGCATCCTGAAGTTATTCAGTTCTATTCTATTTTATTCTATTCTAGTCTATTAAATAGATGTGGTTGCCTGATGATGCAGTACGGGTAGCACAGAGATTTTTCTGGATACCTTCATGTTGTAATTGGCATGTTTTAATTCATTCATTTATTTATCTATTTTATAATGTTATAGATACCAGATCAATTTACCATCAAAAATTTATTTTTGTGTTTTTTACATGATTTGCTGAAATGTATTTTATCCTTTTCTTCTTATCCTCCACATCTTTAATCCACATCTACCTTTTTCCTCACTCTGCAGACAGGAATCCACTGAAAAACTGATTGTAAGACTATGTTTGTCCTTTTTAGCAATGTTTATATTTTGATGCTTAACCCAAATTGTCAAGATATTGTTATAAAATGTCATTATAAAAGAAAGGATTCTTTATAATAAATGCAGGTTTGAATCTTTGTCAAGGTTAAAACATCAGACAACATACAAATCTTTGTACTTTGTCCAACAACCCCAATGTAAAGCTCACCCCAGAGGAGATGTGTTGTTTATTAAATTTCAGCGTTTGTCGATGGCAGTTTTTCTCTGCTGTTTTGTGTTCTGATGAAATGAAACCTTGCTAGGAGCCTAATTACTGTATAGGATGATTTCGTTTTCAGCACTGTGGTTGTTCAAGCTTCACATTCTGGCCAATTACACACCACTGTTGTCAGTATGATTCATTTTTTAATCTCAAAGCACAGAAAATCTTTTTCTTCTGCTGAGTTAAAAGGCAATCCAACTTGTGGTTGTCAGGTTGATTTTAAAGTGACATCATCTGTCAGCCAAAGGAGCCAAAATGATTAAATTACATTTGGCAAAATTAAAAATTGACAAAACTGCCAGCTGGCTTCTTATGACAAACTTGTCACTAAGGAAAGACAAAAAAAATTTTCGGGGGCTGCAGGGTGGCTCATTTTGTTAGGGCACCACGCTGTGGTGCATGGATGAGCCCCACGGTCTTGGATAGAATCTGGACCGTGCCATTGTCGTCCATAGGGCGATATGACATTGGCGATTGTGTTACTCAGGGTATGGGCGTTCATCCCTATCTAGTGACCCCCGTTAGTCAATTGGGCGCCTGTGGACTGCATGCTAAAGCCACACACTTCAACTTCACGCTATTCAAGAAAAAAAGCAGCTGGTGACACCAGGGGGAGAACCATGGATGTCTACATTCTCCTGAATCGGCATGGCAACACCAGGAGGAGAACCATGGATGTTTGCATCCTGGATGTCTACATTCTCCTGAATCGGCATGGCAACACCAGGAGGAGAACCATGGATGTTTACATCCTGGATGTCTACATTCTCCTGAATCGGCATGGTGACACCAGGAGGAGAACCATGGATGTCTACATTCTCCTGAATCGGCAGTGGGGTTTGTGCTGAAAAAGGCCCATCTTGATTTTTAAGTTCAATTTATGTTAAATGGATACAATTTAGGGATAAAGCCTGAATGCCATTTGGTTTTCAATCCCACAGTGACAGTGCGGCCTATTTAAAATGGCGAACCTGGCATCCCTGTCGCAGTTCATCTGTGTATACAGTGTATTCACCACGGCTCAAACATAGACCTCATATGCCAGAGAAAGCCTCCAGTGAATACACACTTTCTTGACTCCTTTTTCTTATTCTTCACAAAAACACATTTTTCATCATAAATGTCTAAAACCAGATTATGTTTCACTTATTTTAATGCAGTTATGAAGGAAATATATTTTCCTATCATTCAGAATCAAAAAATGGCTTCTTCATTTTTTTGACCATTTTTGACCTTTTTGGATTATATTTTACTTATTTCACCAAGTAAATATAATTTCCTATCCATTGGAATTAAAAAAGGGCGGTGGTTAGCACTGTCGCCTCACAGCAAGAAGGTACCGAGTTCGAATCCCGGCCGAGGGCCTTTCTGTGTAGAATTTGCATATTCTCCCCGTGTCTGCGTGGGTTTCCTCCGGATACTCTGGTTTCCTCCCACAGTCCAAAGACATGCAGGTTAGGCTAGTTGGAGACTCTAAATTGCCCATAGGTATGAGAGTGTGAGTGAATGGTGTGTGTGCCCTATGATGGATTGGTGGCCTGTGTCATGGTTTTGACCCTGTTTGCCTATGCGGTCGTTCTCCTTGGTGGCCACGCGAGGGCGCTGCCCATTTGGTGGATGCTTGCTCCGCCCTGCTGAGTATTCGGAGCTTCGGTTAAGCGTTTACACCTGTTGCGTGGTCACCTGAGAGTTATATAAGCCTACCGTTTCCTTTATTCGGTGCTTCGACATTAATTGTTATTTGTCTTGTACTGTGGTGTATTGTTGGCTGTGAGTTCTCGTACCGTTTTTGGCTACTCGCCTATTGTTAACGTCTCTTAGTTGAGGCAGGGCTTATTTCTTGCTGGCTTGGTGGTTGGTTATCTCGTAGGAGTTTGGGACCGTAAATCTCTGCTCTATTTTGCCTTTATTTGTGCGTTTTCTCCGTGTATGGAGTTTTGGGCGATTCTGTTCAGAACAGTAGTTCTGCTCGCCCTTCGGCACATGTCTTCCCATTGGGAGATCAGGCGTTTCGCTTCTACTTAGTTATTAGCTCGTAGAAGTATAGAGTAGCAGTTGTTTGTTCCATTTTCGCCTGTTTGGTTTTCTTACTGAGAGACCTGGCGTTTTGCTTCTACTCGGTTCCGTGTTGCTGTGAGCCAGTAAGTAGCTTCGGTACGTTTATTCCCTGTTGTCTCCTTCTCGTGGACTACGTTCCCCTTTGTTGTGAGTCAGGGTTTTTATTTATATTGAGAAGCTGTCGTGCTATTTTTGCGTTGGTCTTTGTTGCAGCTGTCCTCCGTCCTTTTTACCTACGGGACGATTTTGTTTCGGAACTATTGTTCTGTTCGTTTTCCGGGTGTGTTTTCTCCTTGTGTGGAGTTTGGGCTAGGTTATGGACATGTTTGTGTGACTGCGCGTAGCATGGTAATTTCAGCTCTCTGTTCCTTCGCTTCGTTACATTCTTTTACTGAGGCTAGGGCGGTTGTTCCAATCTAAGTTTGCGTGAGTCTTTTGGATAGTAGTTATGGGACGACGGTGCTCCGTCGGCTCACCTGTAAAATGTTTCTCCCTCCTGGGAGATCGGGTGTTTACCACTTTGCTTTCTGCATTTGACTGCTACTTATTAAACTAGCCATGGAACGTTAAATCTCGGTTCCATTTCGCCTCGTTACATATTTATTTACTGAGGCTATGGCGGTTGTTCCAACTTAAGCTTGCGTTAGTCTATATGGATCGTAGTTATGGGACGACGGTGTTCCGTCGGCTCACCTGTAAAATGTTTCTCTCTCCTGGGAGATCGGGTGTTTACCGCTTTGCTTTCTGCATTTGACTGCGAGCCTATCAATCTCGCCATGGGAACGTTAATCTCTGTTCCGGTTCGCCTCGTTACATTTCCTCATAGAGAGGCAGGGCATTTATTTTCTGTTAATCTCGCGTTGGTCTAGCCGGTAAATGTCCGGTGCTGCCTGTCCTGTTCGTTCCTTTTCGGTGCCTTTCTCCTTTCATGGAGTTTTGACGATTTTGTTTGGAACTCATGTTCTGTTTCGTCTTTTGGCGCATGTCTTCCTGTGGGGAAGATTGGGCGATGCTGTGGACACGTTTGTTTGTGACCGCGAGTTTGAGAATAGCCTGGGAACGTTGGATCTGTTCCTTTCGCCTCCGCTATTACGATATCGTATTATTTTTGCAATGTGTGTTTGTGTTTTATGTTTGTCTTTTCGCTACTCGCCCGTTCTGATTTGTCTCGTACCCGAGACAGGGCGCGTATTTATTTCTGGCTGTTCTGATTCCTGTCCTTGCGCTCTACTTAGCGTTAGACAGTTAGCCGGTTAGTAGCGTCTGTAGGGTGTTTGTTGTTCCTTGTCTTGTCTCCTCCCTTATCTGCGGGTATCCCGCCTTAGTGGCCTAAGGGCTTAATGATTCCCCTTGCTGCGTTTGGCTCCTCCCATCTCACACGTCACGCCCCATTACAGCCTGTCCAGGGTGTACTCCTGCCTCTCGCCCAATGCATGCTGGGATAGGCTCCAGTACCCCCGTGACCCTGACCAGGAATAAGGGGGTTAGATAAAGGATGGATGGATGGATGGAATTTAAAAATGGCATTTAAATTTTTTTTTACCATTTTGGCCCTTTTGGACATAAGATTATAGCCTAATTTCTTTTTCTCATTTTCCCCAAAAGACATTTTTCATCATAAATATCTAAAAACGCATTATTTTTCACTTATTTCACTGCACATATTAAGTAATCAATCCACGATGTTGAGGCGAAGAGCCACCCGACGTGAAGCGGAGGTTGCATCACCTTGGAGTGGATTATTGCGCTTATACCATGGTTACCAACAATGACTATAGATACTTTCATATTTATTGATTTTTATCGACTTAATCAGCTGAAATTTAAATATCCTTCTATATTGTTCTAATTGAACAAGAACCATCTCATCGTTACTTTTATTTCTGGTTAATAGTTCTATTTAATTGCGTTGCTATGCAAAACCCTCAGTTGTTAGTTCTGAAAACAATTGATTCTATCAGGAAAAAAGTAGTTCCTTTTCGGTTTGATAACATATGCTACAATTGGCACCAATTTTAGTTATTTTTGTCATTACATTATTTAAAAGAATTGTATGAAACCCTAACTCAATCAGATTCAACGTTAACTTAGGCCTACCTACCGCTCTCTGTCTTGCTTTTTTAAAATGGTTTTGTCACGCAGTGTAGCCAATTTTAAATAGCCTAAGCTAAAGAAATAAATTTCAGATTCCCATCATGATATGCATGGGAACATCTGAAAAATACTAACATTACGGAGTTTGTTAGATGTAACTTATCTAAGAAATTTAGCTGGATAAAAAGTTTTCTAATTATAGCCAATACAGATTAACATGCTTGCGTGAAGTAGCCTAGCTTGCATTCACTTGCATTCAATTTACAGGTAAATTGCTACTATAAATCATAGACTGTATAAAAATATGGACAAAGCCACTGTGACGTCACCCATTGCCTTTCCACGGCCTCGTAAAAACTGAATTGAGGCTCCGGATATCTTTATCGCCGCCCGTTTGTACAAACTGCGCCTGCTCCGTGGAGCCATAGTGACCTTGGCTTGGAGCAGGGTCAACCGGATATGGCCCGGGCAGTATGATTGACAGTTCGGGGTGGAGAAGCCACAGAACTAAAAAGCCCATGACCTGACCAAACCCACCATTTTGCAAAACGAACTCGCGGTAAACTTCCTTAAGTTGCTAATGTTTTATAATATAACATTTAATTTTCATCCTCGATTTTACCCTGTCATTTATTTGCATTGAATGTGTGGTATTCGTCACATAATTAACGTTCATTCAGCTATCTTCAATTTATATTCGGCTAACATCAGCTAATTTGATTAGCTAGATAGCATACCAGCTGAGCTCGGTAGCCAAGCTAGACGCAATGCATCACCACCACACATGGACGAACAGGGTAACGCTATTGCCATCAACTATGTTGATGGTCAATTAATCACATATGTTATTTTCTCAGACTACTTTTATTATAAATGTCCCTAGTGCCGCTAGAAAGGTAGCAAGCTGACCCCATAGTCTTAAATGAGCAAACCACCACCGTCTTTTTGGCTAACCGCTAATTAACTCGACTGTGGCAGAGCAGTCTGTCACGGTTTGCTGCAGCATGAAACCCCGTTCTGGAAAACTGTTCCAGATAAAGTGGGGATTGTAGGTTAGTGGGTTCACACGCTAGCTAAAGCACAGTAGCTACATTAGCTACATCGTAGCTGGCATTGACTTTCATCTGCATCCTGTAACCTAATCACAAACATTGCAAACATTTACAAACGCAGACTCTGTATTCTTTTCCGATAAATGATTGGTTTTATTTTAAACATCCACGTTTTGAGTCAGCACAAACATACCGCTAACACTTTGGCTCTATTCCCAGCACATTTTCGTAATTTGTGGGACCTAAAAAAATGTTCCAGGTGTAGAAATGTCCGGTTAGAGTTCTAGCTAGAGCAGCTGGCTAACGTTAGTAACGTTAGCTAGGCAATCACGGTAGCTAGCCAACTTGGATGACTTTGAGGAAGTCGAATAACTGTTAAATTAAAATGGCTTGCCATCAGCTATCGTTAGCTTGCTAGCTAAATGTTAAAACAACTTGCTGTGAGATATCGTTAGCTTGCTAGCTAGCTAACCCAGCATTGCTAAGCAATGGTAACGTTCATCACAGGGGGAGTACGGCGATTGCGTACGGGAGGGGGTGGAATAGCTATCTAAATTGATAAGGTTATACAGGTATGGAGCAATTGATTTGAGATACTTAACCCACTGTTTGGCTGCTTGCTCCGAGACACTGGGCCTGTAGTGTAGCTGCAACATCCCTTTCTGTCTCATCTTACGAAACAGTATTTTTTTTGTAGTAGACACATCATAGTTCGCTCCAACCAAAATTAATATGTGATGACAAACATGTTGAAGATGAACGGGTAAGGCACTCAATTTATTATGCTACGAACAGCGTCCACAAAACAACTTGTTCACGGTAGGCTACTAAG
Source organism: Synaphobranchus kaupii (assembly GCA_029718625.1). Classification (NCBI taxonomy): domain Eukaryota; kingdom Metazoa; phylum Chordata; class Actinopteri; order Anguilliformes; family Synaphobranchidae; genus Synaphobranchus; species Synaphobranchus kaupii. Next base: position 15,032,570 of record CM056384.1, on the reverse strand, counting down.
GGATGTTCTCCATCGACTTCCAGTCAAAAATACAGCGTGTCTCCCTGTCCCAAGCATAGACTGTATAAATATAGGTCCGTTTTGAGACCAATGATTGTTGTCTCCCCCTTCTGGTCCCACCCCTCCGAGTGAGGGCAGTGAGAACCATATAGAACCTATCTATGCCAGTGATCCCAGGACTCAACCTGTCCCTCAGATTGGTCCTGAACTAATGTTAATACCCTGTCCAAACGACACAATATTTAAAAAAATCAGCACATGCAGAGGCATTAGATGAAGGAAAGGCACCTATTGCAATTACATTTTTTTGTGGGAAAAATTTATTGACTGAGTATTTTGACCACATTGCTGCCATTGACTTACATGGTGAAATACCTATACTGGAGCCAACCGCAATGGCGCTAGTGAGCAACGGCACCAGGAAGTGAGCTTCAAAACGAAAGCCCAGTCTTGACCCCTTATAAATCCGTATTTCCAAACTGAATAAATACTGTACGTCAAAAACCACAAAAATGTTTTGCTAGATTAAAGCTGTTGTAACTAAGATATTTGGCGAATGCAAACTTTTTTTATCTGCAGATTAATGTTATTTACCGATTTTATAAATCAGCTGTAGCCTATGCTGTTGCTATGTTTTTTACATAGAAGAGACCGATCTGTGACTCGCAGTAAAAAAAGATTAAACATTGCACATATAAACACCAAACTGTGCTTTGCTAACTCTGTGATAATGTAAGTATGCATATAGCTATAACTTTATAGTTACCTAGGTCTGTATAGCATTTGCATTAATGTTATCTTAACAATGACAAAAGTTTATTAGGCCTAATAATACATTTTATAAATCAGCTGTATGCTGTTGCTATGGCAATTATAGTCTCCATAGAAGAGACCGATCTGGCTTGCAGTAAAAAAGATTAAACATTGCACAACACCAAACTGCGCTTTGCTAACTTGTGATAATGTAACTATGTCTATAGCTATATAGTTACCTAGCCACGTATTGCATTTGCATTAACGTTATCTTAAAAACAATGACAAAAGTTCATCGTAGCACAGCTATGCAGTAACTCAGCCTACATTAGCCTACTATTTGCAGCCTACGAGGTGGAGTAGCCGTCTGCCATCCAGTAACAAATGGTTACAGCTGTAACCATGTTCTATGAGTTTCGGATGACCATTAGGGTCGTCAATATGGATGGCCTTCTGGGGCCAGATGCATCGAGACTTTTATACCATCAGCAGATGTCCTCGGAACAATTCTTTCGCCCTTGAAAGGTCCCGAGTGACTATGATCCCTAATGGTCATCCGGTACTCATAGAACATGGGTACAGTCGTAACCGTTCATTCTATTTCGTTCCTTAGACCATTACTGTCAACAATATGGATGACTTAATACCCAAAGTCTCAGGAGGGACCATCATCCTTACGTGGATGCCAAGGCTGCAGGTAAGCCTGTTGCACCGACCGTTGAGCCTGGCGCCACATTGACGTGATAAAAACCTCAACAATGTGCAGGGGGACGCCCACGTCACCGTTTCATACATTTATTTAAGAGGTACGCCTTCCAGAGCTGCCCATGCATACGTCTAGTGGATTGGCCCTGGATATCAATAGACGAGGGTTTAGCGCTAGCCTCATAGGCCGTGGCTACTGCCCTCACTACCCATCGTGAGAGGCTTTGAGCTAAGAGCGCTGTCCCTTTAGTCTTGCTGTAGCAAACAAAAGGGTTGCCCTGTACGTCTGGAGGAAGCAGTAGCTTCGACATAAACATCACAGCGCACGCAATGGACATATCAGGTGTGCGTCCCACAGGTCCTCGCCTGGCGGGGGGTGAAGTGCCGCAAGCTTGATCGTCTAGTTGATGTGACATGCCGGAACGATTTCGGGCAGAAACGATGGATTAGGCCACAATGTGATCCTTGAGTCTGCTGGCCTCCACCTTAGACACTCTGTGCTGATGGAGAACCGTGAGTGCTCTGAACACCAAGGGGAGATCCCAGGAGGGAGCTACCAGTGACTCAGCCGCCGAGTACCCTTCAGGAACCGGCTGTCCAGGTAATGGCTCCCTGCAGCCTTGTTATGTACCCAGACATACCTGCTGAATATGACAGGCACATAGGTTTTCAGTGTGCTGGCTGCTTTCCCATTATTAAGTAAGGACTATAAGAAGTCCAATAGTACAGGAATTGGACAGTGTACATGGTCCACACCTTCCAGTAAGCACCATGTGTTCAATGGCTGCCACATATACCCATAGGCCCTGCTCGTAGAGGGGGCTTTGGGGTTAAGTCGCGCCCACGGGACAGGAGAGCCGTACTCCGTCAAACAGTGCCGCTCTATTGTGATAGCAGATCCTTCCGAAATGGGTGGATCGTAAACAAGGCCGAGGACCATGGGAAACCTGGGTTTCATTGGCCATCTGGGGGCTACCAGCAGGAGCTTGTGGTGGCTCATGCTGACCCTGTGCAGAATCGCATTGATCAGCGACTCGGGTGGAAATGCATATAGCAGGCCGTCCGGCCACTAATGCGCTAATGCGTCTATCCCAAAGGGGCTCGAATACTCGTTCAGGGAGAACCACTGGGGGCAATGAGTAGACTCTTGAGAGGCGAGCAGGTCTGTTTGAGCATGACCGAAGCACCGCCATATCTCCTCCACCACCTCGGGGTGGAGATGCCATTCGCCGGGATGAATCTCCTGGCGAGATAGTACATCTGCTGTGCCGTTCCGAATACCTGGTAGGTGAATGGCAGGCAGGGAGGTAAGTCTGAGAAGTGCCCATGTTAGCAGGCACTACGTCACTTCCAATGATCGGCGGGACTTTAAACTGCCTTGATGATTTACGTGATATACTGCTGAGGTGTTGTCTGACCTCACTATCACATGTTTGCCGCGTAGTACGGGCAAGAAATGTCTCAGTGCTAGAAATACTGCTTGGAGTTCGAGCACGTTGATATTGTCCAACTGATGCTGTCAGGACCATAACCCCTGAGCTGGGAGGTGGTGGCAGACCCCCAACCGCTCAGTGAACTCGTACCCACAAATTTGAATCCGTATTCGTAAGGAAGAATTCGTAGCCGTAGAAATCTGAGTTGTATCCATATATCTTTGCAGTCGTAGCTTTTGGATTTGTACTCTCATAAAAACACACACAAGTAATTTTACAACTTCATTTTATGTATGATTTACGTGTATGAAAACATAATTTTGTGTACGATAAATGTATTAACAGACGAATGTTTACAGTTATGCATACATATTGTGTACAACAAATGTATTTCAGTCAGGACCACTGTTGTTCAAGTAAAAGCTTTATTTACATTCTTAAAACAATACATTTTTAGGTTTGGCGGTATGGTTCTGTTCAAAAAACCCTCCCGCCAATCCATGCAAGCAAGCATGGTTATGGCGGTGAGGGCAGCAGCAACAACCCCCAAAAACAACCATACGCCAAAGTGCTGCTAGTGTTGTGCTTACGTGATGACTATGTGTAACGCCCTTTCGCTTCCAGAGGAAGCCATTCTGTCCATCAGCTCAAGGCCCTTCTAATATTACATGGATCAGTGGCTATGTGTACCAACGCATGTTGGACTCCCCTGGGAGCCAGAAGTAAGATTAAACTAACCAGGAAGTTCTATGTGTAGTGATGAAGAACAATGTGTGACCTTCCAGCTACCAATGAAGCCATCCTGTCCTTCAGCTCAAGGCCCCTTTAACGTTACATGGATCAGTGGCTATGTGTACCAACGCATGTTGGACTTCCCCTGGGAGGCCGGAACATTAAATTAACCAAGGAAATTCTATGTGTAGTGATGAAGAACAATGTGTGACCTTTCAGCTACCGATGAAGCCATCCTGTCCTTCAGCTCAAGGCCCCTTTAACGTTACATGGATCAGTGGCTATGTGTACCAACGCCTGTTGGACCATGGGAGCCGAAACTAACCAGGGGAATTCTATGTGTCGTGATAAAGAACTATGTGTGACCTTGCAGCTCTCGGTCCTTCTAACATTATGTGGACCAGTGGCTATGTGTACCAATGCCTATTGGACTTCCATGGGAGCCAAACTAATCAGGGGAGTTCTATGTGTAGTGATGAAGAACTATGTGTGACCTTTCGGCTACGGATGAAGCCTGACATGCCTATAGGAAGACGTTTTTCATCCATTCAGGTCAATGCCAATTAATATTGTACCAACGCATGTTGGTCTTCTCCCTAGAGGTCAAGGAGGATGCTGTGCGTAATATTGGCTTCATGGTGCCCGTATGCCTGGGGCCATTCTAACTACTGAAGTTGTATTTTTGTAGTATATATGTACCAACCACCTGAAGGTAATTTCCTGAAGCTAAATTAACCAATTAGAGGGAAATAGAAACTTCTAGGCTACCCTTATTGGTGTGAATGAATCCTCGCTTGTTGCTGGGAATTACAAACTTTTATTTTGACAATAAGCCACACACAAACAGCCATGTTCCTATGTTTCTAAATGGAAATAATTTCATCAACGTCGGGACGAATGTAACGTTCGTAAGCGGCGGATGACCAACGCCCCATGGCGATCAAAACCCCCCCAAAAACCATACGCCAAGCTCTGCTAGTACGTGGTCTCCGGCTAACGTGATGACTAATGACCTTTCGCTTCAGCATGACGCCGTTCTCCGTCAGCTGAAGGCCAGGAATTACGGCTATGGATAGATCGCTTTGATCAACACTTTAAAAAAAAAAAAAAAGATTTATTTATTTTTTATTATTATTATTGAACGGACTCGGGGACCAGGAACCGCTCGCGCATAAGCCGGGAAGCCCGGCACGTGAGGGCCCTGGCAGGACGGGACAGCTAGTCGGTCAGGGTAGCGAGGGGTTTGCCATGGGCTCCGAGGCATTTCTTAACTCGTTGTGGCTTCACAGGTAAGGCACTGCGGGCAAATTGCTGCGGCTACTACCAGCTCCATAGCTGCGGAATTTCTCAACCACGTACAAATAATATATTTTTTTAAATTTTAAGTTAACGGCAATTTGAGTGGAGTTTCTTTCATTGGGAAAACTGCTTTGAGTGCAAATTATAGATATCAGCAGAGGGCGACAACTGGTGCCTCTGCATGTGCTGATTTTTTTAAATATTGTGTCGTTTGGACAGGGTATTTGTTCAGGACCAATCAGAGGGACAGGTTGAGTCCTCTTCGGCTCCACGGAGCAGACGCAGTTTGTACAAACCGGCGGCGAAAAATGCATCCGGAGCTTCGATTCGGTTTTAACGAGGCTGTGGGAAGGCTATGGGTGGCGTCACAGTGACTTTGTCCATATTTTTATACAGTTTATGATCACGCCTAGCCAGCGCAATGTCACCAATCCTAGAAGGCTCAGGTCAAGATTTTAGATATATGACAAGATATGCAACTGGCGCTTTTCCCCCCATTGGATTATTTATTTATTTATTTATTCATTTTATTTATTTATTTTTTGATCCGCAAAAGAGGAAGTGGTCAGGCATGTGCAGTAGTGTTTTCAGTTAGCTTAGCAACTAAGGTTAGCTAGCCGGACTTAAGTTGGTTTTCGTTGGATAGTCAAAATCATAACGGGCTGTAAGTAGTCGTACTGGGTCCTAACAACCTCGCATATATAATCGAAGAAGAAGAAAAAAGGAAACTTGATTTTGTTTGGCTGATAATGGCCCGTTTAGCAAACCGTTTTGTAAAAACTCCATTGACCGCCAGTCATTCAATGAGTGCCTGTTGTCTGTCTAATAAGTTCCAAGTGCGGATATTCCAGCCCCAAAATTGGACCTCTTGCTCTGCCTACCCACTTTGCTCAGATCCTTACTTGCCCCACCCTGAAGGTCCCTAATGTAAAGTATCTAAATTTGCTGGTATAGCCTAGTTCGTTTTAAAATTGTGGTAGGCTTACCACGTTATTTTCCCGGTAGGTACCGTGCAACGTTAGATAAAGTAAATCTGCTCGCAGTGAATGCGCAAGGTGCCGAGCGAATACAAATTATAAGCCTACTATAACTTCTAGTAGCCCAACTTAGTATGCACGAAGCAGTACCACAAATACCTGTAGTAGTAGTAGTATCCACATAAAGCTACACGCGTAACGTTGCAATGTGAATTAGGGTTATCTGCAATCAGTAGTATGCTAGGCTAATATAGCCTACAAATCCCTGGCAATGATACAAATTAGCCGTAATAATGACGAATAGGCTACAACACTTAAATTCAGCCTGAAAACTAGTAGCTAGCTATCCGAGTAGGCTACGCAGATGCAGTAGGCCTACGAGCGCAATTATGTTGCGATAAATGAAAAAATACCATGCAGGATACAGATCGGGCTGAACTAGTTACGATAATAGTTGGAGCAGCAGTGTGTTAAGACGTGAACTATGTAGACTAATCATTATTTCACAATTTATTTATTTTTAAATTAAATTTTTTATTTTTGTCTCAACTTATGTATCAGCATCCGTGAACGGCCACAAACTTCCCGTATCAGAAGCCAGCTCAACGAATAGCCTAGTCGGACCGCGTCCACAATGCATCAAGATCTCTTTGGTCTCCCACTTCCAGAGCAAGACAGCAAGTATGTGACCATGACCAACCAATGTTCCAGGGCAGGGTGTATAGGCTTACCGTTTAGGTTAGCCCAGAGATCATATAAACGTTACCGTGTGTTTTATGCCTCTAAAACCAATATAGTCTGTAAATGTTAGCTAGCAATCACCAGTTGGAAGGTTTCAAATAACAAGCAATGAGGTCCGGGTTACACGACAGGACGCACGCTTTAAATAACAACTTGAATATATCGCCCTTCCTTGTCCGGGACGGGCGACGGCTATTAGCTAGCCTGCTTTTTGTGGGAAAAGCGTACGAGTTGAAAGGGGTAGTGGAATATAGGAGATCAGCGCAGGTAGTTTAGTCTGGTAGTGTGCAGTATGCATGCAGAAGGAAGCATGTTATTTGAATACCTCGCCCCTTCCATAGCGGACCACAAGCTTAACCGTAATTGCAGTCACTTAGCTTTAGCGACAATGTCAGAAATCCAGTTATTTTTCACTGGCAGTGTGCAGCATGGGCCATGCATGTAGAAGGAAGCACATTTAAAACAGCAGAATGTTATTTGAATACATCACCCGTTTCCATAGCGGACCATAAGCTTAACCAAAACTTGCAGTCACTTAGCTTTAGTAACAATTTCAGGAATCCAATTCGTTTTCACTGGCAGTGTGCAGCCATGCATGCAAGGGAAGCACATTTCAAATAAACGAATGTTATTTGAATATATCGCCCTTTCTTTTTTGTCTAGTGGACCATAAAGCTTAAGAACACAGAGCTTGACATCACATAGCTTTTACGCAGAAATTGCAGGATTCCAATTCTTTTTTTCCCGCGGCGTGTAGTAGAACATGCAGGATGTGCAGCGCAGATGATCTTTTTGTGTGCAGCGGGCGTGCAGGCAGAGGATCCACCATGGTAGGGCGAGGCGGTTAAATAGACCGCCTTGTTATGTGAATGGACTGATAGGTGAATCGTCACTACTCAGCTGAGCTGTCAGATGATTCACCTATGGCCGGGTTTCACTCTCGTGGCCTGCCTGAACTAACGCTATGCTCGATTTACGCACAGATGTTTAAAGTTATGCATACGTATTTTTGACAGCGTTCTTACTCCATACCGCCGCAGCCAGTACAGACTTATATTCAATCAACAGAGCCGTAGCTCGTAGATTATACAAAACCAATCCATGGCTCCCCCACATTCAGTGCAGAAGGTGCTCCCGCCTTAGCCACATAATGAACACTCGCCGACAATAAAATGTGGCGATGGTTTCTAGTAGGGGAAGCCGAGATGGATAGTGTAGCAAAGCATGCACACTCTGTCCTATAAACCCATCGATGTAGCACCACGCTAAACGATTGGCAGCCAGTACTGATTTAGAATCAATCAGCGGAGCCGTAGCTCACCGCTTGTATGGTAGCAGATCTCACTGGGATACATTTTCCACAGTCAGGTTTGATCACATGCTCAGGTTCGATCAACAAAATTTCATACCGTAGTACAATACAGAGCACCTGTAGATGATAAAACGTGGCAGTGGTCTTTAGTAAGGGAAGTTGAGGCAGGTAGTGTAGCGAATCATGCACACTCTGCCTTATAAACCAATTGCTATCGCACCGCGCTAGCCTATTGGGAAGCCTTACTGGCATGCTCACGGCAGCCAGTACAGACTCAGAATCAATCACCGGAGCTGTAGCTCACGATTGTGTGGTAACAGATCTCAATGGGATATACCCTTCACGCCCAGGTATGATCAACAGAATGTCATGTGGTAACAAAACAAAGAGCAACCGCTGACGATAGAACATGTCAGTGGTCTTTTATTAAGGAAAGCTGAGGCAGGTAGTGTAGGGAATCACACACACCTTTGCCTTGCAAGCCAATTAATGTAACAAATCTCACTGGGGTGTGCTCTCCACGCCCAGGTTCGATCAACAGAATCTCATGCGTTAGCAAAACAAAGAGCAACCGCAGACGATAGAACGTGTCGGTAAAAGAAACGTTTTTTTTATTTATTAGAGAAGAGCAGAGCCTGCACAAAGTAGGCTAAAACTAAACGGCATCGGACTATCGAGGTGACCAAAGTCCAGAAACTTGAAGAAGACAGACATGAAATTAACAGCAGAAAATGCAGTTCTTGGTTACTTGGCGTACTACGAGATTGGATGCAGGAAAAGGGGATGGAGATCGCCCTAAACAACATCAGAGAGGGTTTTAACCAGTTAGCTCACTTTTTCTATGCAACGGTAAGCCTTTACCATAGCCCGGAGTGGTTTATTCCGCTTCTACAAAGGATTATATTTAACAAGTGAACTAGATGTATACTATACTAATTGTATACTACCCAAGCTATTTGGCTGATAAAATATACTTGCTTTTATAGGCAAGGACCTCTACAGGGGAAGAGTACTCCATCGCAAGTTTCACAGCCATAAGATCAGGGTTTAACCGTTGTCTCTCCTCATTTGACATCATCGGGGACAAGGCATTCATGTCTTGCAACAATGTTTTTAAATCCATTGCAAAGACATAAAGAAAGAAGGCAAAAGACATCAGTAAACATCACCCCCACATCACTGATGTAGACATGTCTGCTAATGGATTCACCTGTGCTGTCACCTGACACGTCTACTGGCTTGGTACAGAAGGTGTGGCTAGACACAGCTTCACCTGGCAAGGAGGGGGGGTAGAGGGCACCAGAGACTTGCGCTTTTCCTCTTTTACAGTGAAAATAGACTATCAGGGTCTCGAGTATGTGAGCCTGTCACACAATGCCGAGACAAAAAAACACAAAAAGATGTACAATCCCAACAAAGAAAATGACCACGGGACGACCCCAGACGATCCCTCAGCCTTATCTCTGCAGAAGTCCCTAATGAGTGCTGGGTCCAGGATGTTCTTGGAGGGGACCCAGCAGCGCTCCTCAGGGCCATAACCCTCGCAGTCTACTAAAAACTGGGCGCCTCTGCCCACACGCCTCTCGACCAAAAAGCGCCGAAAGGTATAAAACAGGCCTCCTTCCACAAACCAGGGGGAGGCGGCGGTTTGTCTGCCGAGGCGAGGGGACTCACAAGCACCGGCTTCAATCGTGAGATGTGGAAGGTGGGATGGATACGCATCGAGCGTGGCAGCTGAAGGTGAACAGTGACCGGGTAAATTTTGCGGATTATCTTAAAAGGGTCCACAAATCGCGGCGTGAGTTTGCGGGACTCCACTTGCAGGGGCAGATCCAGCGTGGCCAGCCACACTCGTTGCCCCACCCAGTAAGAGGTAGCCGGGCGGCGACGCCTGTCGGCCACCACCTTCTGTTTGGCTGAGGTGCGGAGAAGAGAGGCGCGCACATACCTCCAGACCGCTCGACACCTACGAACAAAGGAGCCGGTGGAAGGTACCTCCACATCTCTCTCCAGCTCAGGAAACAAGGGGGGCTGATACCCCAGCTGAGCTTCAAAAGGAGAGAAACCTGTGGAGGCGTTACGCAAAGTGTTATGAGCGTACTTCGCCCAGGCGAGATGGACGTGGGGTTGGAAGCGGCTAGGCACCGAAGGGTGCTCTCCAGGGTCTGGTTCGTGTGCTCTATCTGTCCATTAGTCTCTGGATGGAAACCGGAAGACAAGCTGACAGATACCCCTAATAGAGCACAGAAAGAGCGCCAGAACCTTGCGGAACCAGTCGGACACCACGTCTAGGGGGAGAACATGAACCTTAAAAACGTGGTCCACCATCAGCTGAGCTGTCCCTGGTGCTGATGGCAGTTTGGATAGGGCAATGAAGTGGGCCGCTTTCGAGAACCTATCCACCACTACCAGGATCACTGTGTTACCCTGGGACGCCAGCAAGCCAGTGATGAAGTCGAGGGAGATGTGGCTCCAGGGATGGCTGGGCGGTGACAAATTCCCACACATCGCTCTCTAGGCCACTAAAAGCGGTGGGACATTAATTATTTTGTCCGGTGGATGCCAGGATGGACCGCTAACTGTGAGGTGTGCCCCCACTGGAGAACCCGAGATCTCAACCGGGACAGGACAAACAGACAGTGGGGCGGACCCCCATCTGGGTCTGGATCGGAGTGCAACGCCTCCTGCACGGCCGCCTCAATCTCCCACATCACTGGGGCCACAATCTGGGAAACAGGCACGATGGACGATGAACACGGTTCCTTATCGGAGCGGTCGACAATGCGTGACAGCACATCCGGTTTAATATTCTTCGACCCGGGTCAGTAGGTTAGAATAAATCTAAACCGGGCGAAGAATAAAGCCCATAGGGCTTGCTGAGAATTGCACGTCTTAGCCTGTTGGATGAACTCCAAATTTTTGTGGTCGGTCCAGACCGTGAAAGGGTGCTCGGCTCCCTCCTCTAACGCCAATTTGACCGCTAACAGCTCCTGGTCCCCTACATTGTAATTTCTCTCTGTGGATGTTAGAGCACGAGAGAAATACATGCATGGGTGCACATTGCGGTCCAGCGGAGAATGCTGAGATAAAATAGCTTCTACTCCCAGTTCTAATGCATCCACCTCTACCACAAAGGGGAGGGAGGGATTGGGGGTTATCAGGATGGGTTCGGAGCAAACCTCTTTTTGAGCTCTGCGAATGCTGCCTCGGCCCTAGAGTTCTATTAGAACCGAGCAGATTATGCTTTTTTAGTAAGGGCTATGATAGGGGCAGCTACCGTGCTAAAATTGCAGATTAAAAAAAACATTTGCAAAGCCCCGGAAGCGCTGTACCTGCTTTACCGATGCTGGAGTGGGCCAGTTTTTAACCGCCGAGACTTTCTCTGGGTCCATTAGAACTCTCCCATCCACCACAATGAAACCTAGGAAAGAGATGGAGTTGGAATGGACCATGCACTTCTCGGCTTTAACGAAAAGCCGTGATTTAAGAAGTGCTTTTAAAACCTGTCTCATGTGACCGACGTGAGAGGAGAGATTGGGGAGAAAATTAAAATATCGTCCAGATAAACGAAGACAAACCTCTCCAACATCTCTCGAAGGATGTCGTTAACTAGTGCCTGAAGACAGAGGGGGGCGCTAGTGAGACCGAACAGCATCACCCGGTACTCGTAGTGTCCGTGGTGGGTATTGAACGCCGTCTTCCACTCATCGCTGTCAAGCATGCGCACCAGATTGTAGGCATTGCGAAGGTCGGGTTTGGAAAAGACCGACGCCCCCTGTAGATGCTCGAATGCGGAGTTCATGAGTGGAAGAGGATACCTGTTCTTAACGGTGATGTTATTGAGACCCCAATAGTCTATACAGGGCCTCAGGCCTCTTCTTTTTTTTTTACAAAAAAAAATCCAGCGCCGGCCGGTGAAGTGGAAGGTCTGATGAAACCGTTAGTCAGGGACTCCTCAATGTACTCCTTCATAACAGTGCTTTCTGGAACCGACAGGGAATACAGGGAGCCCCTGGGAGGAACCGTACCCAGGTACAACTCAATAGCGCAGTCATACAGCCTATGGGGCGCAAGGTGGTAGCGCGTTGTTTGCTAAAAACCTCGGCGAGGTCGGTGTACTCGCAGGGTACATTGGCAGGTAAAGGGAAATCAAGTGCCCCTCCTACACTGGTGTTCTCCAAACTAGAAAAGGAATCAGGTAAGGAATCCCACCTGATCTCAGAGTCAGAGAGTTCCTCCCCCCGAAGGGGGAAATCATCAGCCAGAGGGTCCCAAGCCAAACTCTCGTCCCCATTCTCAGAGAGAAACGCAGAGCTGTCCTGCTCGGAAAGGGAATCACTCTCCTCCAGGTCACTGTCAGAACTGAATGGAAACCTCATTCTGACAGCCTCATCATTGCCCCAGTCAATGTGAGGGCTGTGCTGAACCAGCCAGGAATGTCCCAGCACAAGAGGAAAAGCCAGCGAGTCGACCAAAAAGAGCTGAATGCGCTCAGAATGGGAGTCGTGAGCGACGCACATATCTAGGGAACCAGTAATCACTCTGATGGTCCCGTTACCCAATGGACGGCCATCAAGGGTGTGGAAGTAAGCTGTTTTGTGAAGCTGTGTAGGCCCAAAGAAAACCAAAAATGCAGAAACCTCATATAAATAATAAAATAAATACAGTCTAAGGTTTAGTGAAATGTCGGGGGGGGGGGGGGTGAAAGGCCTTGGAGGAGTCCTCCATGCTATGAACTAGGGAGACATCTAGAATCCCCCATCAAAACAGGAATGTCTCCCTCTATTGTTTACAAGAGTTGTACTCATAACAGTGGATAAGATAGATCATACTGACCGAACAAGTGGGAAAATAAGAAAAAATAAGAGAAATTACATGGTCTGATTAACAGGCACATGAGGATAAGTCACAAACAATTTTATTTGGTAGATTAAGAGTGCCCCTAAGCACATAGGGTAGGAACTGATTATATGACATGTTTATTTTTCGCCTAATTTGTTATTGGATAAAATATGACAAAATGGTGTCACCGCACGTTATTGGTGTATTAGTTAGGTAGAGGAGGAGTTATGATATTATACAAACTAATGTTTGTTTTTGTTCGGGGAACTCTTAATCCTCTGCGTAGGGTAAAGGACCTCCCGTTGGCGTCAACGCTTAATAAAAGGTTAAACTGAATAGAAGACTCTGCTATTTCCTTCATCTTCATCTTGAGAATTCTCCAGCTCAAAACCCATCTCAAATTGAACCTAATGAGGCAAGGGCCGTCACCAAGCGGGGACAGGTGAGACGGTGTACGGGACTGTCCTGTTCCCTAGCCCATTTAGCATCAATAAAAGATTCTACTGCTCCTGAATCAATAAAAGCGTCGGCCCTATTCAAGAGCTTATTCCAGCACAGCTGAACCTGCAATAAAGTCAGAGAAGAAGGAACAGTATGTCTCACTAAGGTTCCTCTTCCCCGTAGTGCGGCCCCCCATTAACCTCTAATTTAGGACACTGATCTTTTAAATGCCCTCTGCACCTACAGTACCTACACCACTCCTCTCATGGCTTGGGTTGCTTGGATTCGCGCAGAGCAGTGCGGTCTATCTGCATAGACTCCCTCCTGTTAGAGGAAGAGTATGCGGAAGAGGCGGCTGGGGGCGTTACCGAGGGAACTGAGCGGTAGCGAGTCGGCCGCTCGCTCCCATCACCCCTTTGTGTCTCTCGCTCTCTGATACGGTTGTTGATGCAAATGAGTGTGGAAACCAGAGCAGCGAACATGGCAGGTGGCTCGAGCACTGCCAGGGCATCCTTAATAGGATCCAATAAGGCATTGAGAAACAGGGAGCCATCGAGCCACCCTGTCTCCCCTGCCAGTGCTCGAAAAGTGATGGAAAAGCCAGCCACGGTGTCGGTACCCTAGCGGAGATGGGTTAGTCTCATGGCGGCCTCCTGATCAGAGACGTCATGATCAAAGACCAATGCCATCTCCTCCATCAGGCCATTCGCATCGCTCATAATCGGGGTGGTTCATTCGAATTAGGGGGTCAGCCCATGCCAGGGCAGTCTCGGTTAACAGAGATAATATAAACGCTATCCGGGACTCATAGGTAGCAAAACGGGAGGGCTTAGCCTTAAAAATAATTTGGCATTGAGTCAAAAAACCCCAACACTTCCTGGGCTCCCCCACAATAACGGAGCAGCAGTTGGAATTTAGGCTCCCTGGTGGTGAGTGGAGTGGGGAATGGAGGTTAACTGGTGCTTGCAATGTCGCTGGTCCCTCCATAAGGCTTCGATATTCTGTGAGGGGGGGGGTCAGGTTCGGAGGACCAGACGCGACAGAAAATGAATCTAAAAGTTATCTACACAGTAGACTAACCACAGGAGCGGAAGGTTCCGCGACAGGAGAGGAAAAAAAAAAAGAATTGGGAACAAAACTCCCAGCATAGCGCCAACGTAAATCAACCCAGCAAAATAGGGCGGAGGCTCGGAACTGAGCAGAGAAGAAAGAAGGAAGTTCAATCACTCTCAATAAGAGAGAGCACAAAAGAGAGGTAAACGAAATGAAAATAAAGCGACCGGAACTGGACGAAATAGACTCGTAGGTTTGAGTGTAGACGAAAAGGGAAAGAAAAAAAACCTCTCACTCTCAATACAAGAGAGCAGGAAAAAGAGAGTTAGAAAAGAAATGGTAAAGAGCATTAGCCTCAGCAAGAACGTAAAAGTAAACCAGAACGAGGGACAGAAAGTGCAAAGAGAGAAAAAAATCCTAAAAACAACTCTAATGCACTAGAGGCAAGTCCCGTGTTATTCCAAAGCAAAGCGATGAAGCAAAGTGGTCTCCTTTAGGCTTCTATACCAATCGTGCCGCTTCGAGGAAGAACAACCGCAGAAATAAAAGGAAGCTGCCAAAAACCATGACACCATCACTAAATGTCCACCAGATACCACTGCCTTCTACCTCCATCCTCTGAGGGTTCCCCAAGCTCAGCTCGACGGGCGTGTCTGGTATTCGAAGGAATAATGGGGAAGCATCACCTGGGTTTTATGCTACCCAAAATCAGCGAAGAGGTCGGTCTCTCCTGCCGGTATACTAACCACTGCCTACGGAGCACTGCTGTGCATCTGCTATCAGATGCCAGCCTAGAGGCAAGGCAGATCATGTCGGTGACAGGTCACCGATGTGAAAGTAGTTTAAGGAGCTACTGGGCACCATCCATTGAGGAGAGGAGATGCTGGAGCTGGACGCAGGGCACAGTCCAGAAGTATTGCAGACCATCAGATCCCCCCCTCACACACACACACATACCTCCAGCGCTGCAATTCCCCTCCTCCCATTTTCAATGTCCAATTTCACAATTAACGGCAACGTCGAATTCAACTTCAATAGGCCTAGTGCATAGGTTATTAGGCTAGCCTATAATCCTAGTAGTATAGCCTATATAAATAATGCAATAAATCAATGATTTTATGAAACTTGGTGTGTGTTGGTGATTTTTGCTATTTATAAGCAATATGCCATTTATGGCCGCTTTTTTAAATGTATAGCCATTTTAAAAAAGCAAGTCAGAGGGAGGTAAATTTGATTTAGTTATGGTTTCATGTAATGACAAAAATAACCAAAATTGGCGCTAGTTGAATAGTATAACAATGAGAAGGAACTACTTTTATTCCTGATAGAATCATTGTTTTCATATAATCATGGAACTAACGACTAGAGGTTTTTGCATAACTACAGACAAGATGGAATTAGCAACGAGATATTTTTGATCAACCAGCAGTTTTGCTTGACAACGGGAAAACAACAGGCCAAAAGGGCCTCAGAAGGATATTAAAATTTCAGCTGATTAAGTTGATAAAATCAATAAATATAAAAGTAACTAATATATCATTGTTGTTGGTAACCGTGGTATAAGCGCAATAAACCACATGGGCTGTCCCGTTATTGGAAAATAATGTACTTACTTATAATGCTTACCATGCCCGTCATACTGTACATTATTTCCCAATATTCCTTACATAGTTTCCTATCCATTGGAATCAAAAAATGTAATTTTTTTTTTACCATTTTGGCGCTTTTTTCGCTTTTGCCACTTTTCATCACAAATGTCTAAAAACACATTTTCCACTTCGGTTGAGATCTGGTGACTGCGAAGGCCATAGCATATGATTCACATCATTTGCATACTCATCAAACCATTCAGTGACCCTCGTGCCCTGTGGATGGGGGCATTGTCATCCTGGAAGAGACCGCTCCCATCAGATTAGAAATGTTTCATCATTGTATAAAGTTGATCACTCAGAATAACTTTTGATAAGTATTGATTTGCAGTGACCCTTCCCTCTAAGGGGAGAAGTGGACCCAAAACTTGCCAGGAAAATGCCATCCACAGCATATCAGAGCCACTGCACCCCCTCACTGTAGGGGTTTTTCCTTTAATTTGTCGCCCGTCTGTATGTATCTGAAGGTGGTAAATTGATGTTTTTTCATTATGTTTGCATTGAGAACACTACATGATTTTAGAGCCATTTAGCTTAGTGAAGGAAAACATTTAAACCAAATGACAACATAAAGACGGCCTCCTGTGGGAATACACCACCATTTATTTACATTAAGCTCAGGCCATTACACTTTCAGGTTAACACCACATGACCATAATCACCTGGGAACCTTGGGTTCAGATAATAAATGCTAAATTCACATCAGCCAAGGAGTACTGCAGGTTAACTTGTGGGTCTGTTGCAGACAACATGAACAGAGTACGGTCATTTCCCAGGAACAAACTGCCTAATTGTTTAATACAGCGTCTCATTTTCCTTTCACTTCACCTGTCCCATCCTCTACCTAATAGACAAATTACATGTGTCTGCTGCCAAGAGCAAATACTGCCTTTAACCAATTTGCCAATTCAACCGTAGCAATTATGTGACAAAGTAAATCCATCTGTTTTGACAGGCAGGATGTATTTATCACAATTACTGAAATCCTTTCTCTGGTTGTCTCCAGGGGTAGCAGTCTCCAGCCCACACGGTTTCTGCCAGTGTTCCCAGTGCTTTCGGAAAGAAAGTGACTCTAGTATTAAAACCACGGCCTAGTCCACAGAACTGTATAAGAACTGGAACAGCTACGTGTTATCGGGATATTGTCTTTAATGTCTGTTGCTATCTCTCTCTCTCTGTTTCTCTTCCTGTCTCTGCCCCCCCCCCCCCCCCTCCCCACAGACACACACACACACACACACACACACACACACACACACATCAAAGGAAATGTCTTGAGCTTATTATCTGTCTATAAAATCTAGGAGGGCACCACTAAGAGTTTTAATAAAGAACAAGAAAGTATTTAGGGCCCAGCGCGGCTTCTAAGCTTTCCCTTTTGATGTTATGTTGAATACCAATCAGCGGCATTTAATATAATCAATTGAAAGTCAAAATGTCTATGCAGATAATGGTTGTGAGGGGCCTGCCCTCCTGTAATTTACCTTTTTACCTCCTGATTAAATCGGATACCAGAGGTGGTACCACTGGTATTGTCACGTGGACGGTAATATTTTGCTCAAATCTAATGATTGTACAAAAATCATTCAATTTCCATTGTTAAAAGTAGGAGCAAAATGTCTCTTTTGTAGAGGTTCTCAGTTATTGATCTGAGTTGTTTGTTCTGACCCAGGGATGTTTAGTGTCATTATAAAGATGTTAAAACCCTGGATGTTTTAATAATAATATCATGGGGATCTTAATTAAATTTTCCGCTTTCAGATGAGCCAGTCTCACCCCCCCCCCCCCCCCCCCCCCCCCCCCCCCCCCCCCCCCCCCCCCCCCCCCCCCCCCCCCCCCTTTTTCACACTTCACACCTTATCCCTCCCTGCTGGGTAAGGTACTTAGGGGGAAGCCGAAGGAAAGAGTATCAGTTCTTTTCATCAGTTTTGTAGTTCATTGGGAGTTAGTGGTCAGTTGGTAGTGGCGCTGAATTTTAGTTGGGGCTGTGGAGTTTTTAGAGCCGTGAAAGTTCTGTGAGTGTCGCTGCACAGTGGAGTCTACAGAGACAAGTTTTTCAAAAAAAAAGCCAAGCTACTCACACATAGCCTATATAGCGCTGTCTATAAGTCCTTAATTCCAACTTGCAAAAACTAGGCCTGCCTTTAAAAGTCTTGATATCAAAATGTGGCCAAGTTACAACTAACAATATTGCCTATCATAGCTCACACTAAATAAACTAGCTCTATTCCAAAGCAATGCTATCCAAACTTTCCTAAATTATTTAATGCAACTTGGCCCTGTGTTTCTTCATCTTACCATCTCAAGAGAATGTGGTCAATGAAACTGTATGTGCCACATCAAACTGCAAAATTTATTGTGGAAATACTCTGATTCAGATGTGTTGCACTTAGAAATTAAACAGAAAAATTACTCCACTATAGGGCATGTTTGAACAATTGTCTGCATCCACTGCTTTGGGTCTATGAAAAGCACAGAATGAATAAAATGTATTATTATTATAATTATTATTACTATTATGTATTTATTGATTTATTTATTTGGATTTCTATCAAAACCTGTGTGGTCCTACAGAGCATAGATGTGTGTTCACAAAATTCTGTTTGCAAATATCATAAATACTATTATGTTAAGAAAATTGGTACTATTACGTATTTGCCACCATCTGACCTACAAACATGTCTGGATACGTTTGTAAAAATGCTATATGTACGCTATTTTCTAGGTAAAAATATTACTAATTTTTATCTGCATTTATTTATTCTTCACCCCTTTCTCTATTGTACATGATGTTTGTTGATATAAATGTCTGTTTGTGAATTGTAAAGAATTCTGTAGCAGCAGTTAACATTTTAAAACCTGTACATTTTCTAAAATAAACTTGCCAACAAAGTACAACCATATCCTTTCTGGAGTGTAATTATTCATCAACTGTTAAAAACATTCATTGAAATCATGTGTTGTTCCATGAGGCACAATCTCTTCACATGCAAAGATGAAGAAACACAGGGCCAAGTTGCATTAAATAATTTAGGAAAGTTTGGATAGCATTGCTTTGGAATAGAACTAGTTTATTTAGTGTGAGCTACGATAGGCAATATTGTTAGTTGTAACTTGGCCACATTTTTATATCAAGACTTTTAAAGGCAGGCCTAGTTTTTGCAAGTTGGAATTAAGGACTTATAGACAGCGCTATATAGGCTATGTGTGAGTAACTTGGCTTTTTTTTTACGTCGTAGATGTTTTTGATCTGATATCACTTATTTTTTTATAGCTAACTAATAATGAATAATGCATGAAGATAAACAAGGAGAGAGACATGCATTCCAAAGAAATGCATGCAGACATTCGCGTAACCATAACGCCCTCTATTGACAAGAATGAGAACAGTTATTATTCTATTTCAGACAGAACACAATTACATTAAAAGAGTTTGTAGATGAGCAGTATTTAATGTGTAATGAAACACAATGAACAGCACCACCTGAGCTATGGATCATGAAGAAGCATGTCAATTAATGAACCAAGTCTATATGGAGACATGCATGCACAATGGGCTATGCAAACACATTCTAGCTGAAAGACATACAGCCTAAATAGCTAGTACAGCCTAAATAGTTTGCATCAGTAAAATATGGAAATACAGTTTTAAAATAGGGCTATTAGTATTCTATAGAAAATTAAATACATTTAACGTTAGGCTATTCAACACTGGATTGCCAGATGCGAAACTCCAACCTTCCATGTGTGGGCTACGAGCTAGCGAGTGAGCGAGCAAGTGAGTTCATAAGCACAGCAGAATTCCTTTGCAGTGTTTTTTCCTGTAGTGTAGAACGTTACCTGCAGGAAATATTTTGGTAGGCTACCGGACAGCTAGGTTTAGTTTAGTTTTCTGTAGTGCAATGAATGTATGCTATAAGGTATGTTGATTCGCTTCGTAGTAGCCTAGCTTGTATCTGCTTCCTGAATAGAAGCAGACTGACGTTTCTCTGGCACCAGTAACGTTGGCTAACAAACTTAATTGGACAACACATATTTCCCAGGAATCTTAGCCAGAAAGAAAACAATAGATACTACTAAGAAAGTACATACCAGAGATTCTTCTTCTTATTATTATTATTATTATTATTATAATAATTAAAAGTGTTTGCAGTAAGCAACATTATCTGCAGAGTAGCGTAGACTAGAGCCATATTTGGAGGCTATTGTTTTTTAGTTTTTTAAAGTGACTAACCATGAATCAGATATGTTTGGGGAATTGGCGGTTTATAAATCCGATCTCTAAAGCATTGCAACTTATAGTAGCTAGGTTATCGTCAATTCTTAATTCTTAATTCTTTTAATTTTCTTAATTTTTTATGGTGACAGTGTTATAAAGTGATAAAGTGAACAGAGCTGAAGTGAAGAAATTAACGAATAAAGAAATGTTGGCCTAAGCAAGGGTACGTTGAGGTTCGGTTTCCACAGTCAGTCAGTCATGACCGCAAGCGCAGAGCGTAACACCCTCCCCAAACCAGACAAGAGTGAGTGTCTGGTTTGGGGAGGGTGTGATATACTACAAGTGAAATACAAGTGAAACATTGAACAGTTAATATTGGAAACCTCTTTTGCCTTTGCAATAAAAATACGTTAATGTGTTAATGTGAAAATAATAACAGTCTAAGAAATGAAAAGTACTTAACAGTTGCACATTGTTTTTGTGGAAAATAAGCATGTGCCCTGCTGGGCTCAAACCCAGAACCCTCTGTGTGAGAGAGAACCACTCTAACCATTAGGCCATAGTAGCTTCTTGGAAAACATGAAGCCATTAGCTATATTAACATTAAAAAACATTAGCATGAAGTGTTTTTATTGGGCGATAAGCTTGATGAGCAGGTATACGGACCATACCCTCAAAGAATAATTCTCCCCATTGGATAACATCACGACAGAGGCAGGCAGTTTGGCAGGAAAAATAGGAAGAAGAAGAAGAAGCGGAAGAGGAAGGAGAAAAACGGCAAAATAATCCAAGTTTGGGGCTTTATTGTGTGGATGTGTGAAGTTGTATCTGAATGCTGTGTGGCTACATGAGGTCAGAACATACAGAAGTTAATGTTTTTAAGGGCTGAGAGTCTATGGTCATTGTGGTTACTTCTGTAGGAAACCCTGAAAAGCGCCAAACTCTCGGTGCTGTATAGGTATGGGGCATGCCCCACCAAGCCGTAACTTGGCGGATGGCATACCTGCCATCCCAATACCTTCTAGAACTTCTGGGGCTCTATCTTGGCGATCTTAGCGCTTGTTCTAAGTGCATGGCGTTAAGTGCATTTAGGGCGTGTCCAAGTCCACTTTTGCTATTTAGACGGCATGTTTTTTGAGCGCTAAGCACGGTGCAACGTGCAAATGGGCTTAACCTAGTCTCTTCATTAATTATAGGTGTGTCTTGGGCGTGACATGCAATAAACCAATCAAAATGTCATATCCCATTCCCTTTAAAAGCCTGCTTTTCCACCTTGGCGGATTGCTTATATGATGGCGAAACAGACATGCTCGTGCGTGTTCAGTGCAATCAAGGAATAGACTATATGGATCAATAGTAGCCTATGATCAATATTATTCGGACTAACCATTATGAGTTCCTGGTAATTCCCGACAGTGCTGTTATTTTACAAAATATATGCGGTTAAATTTTGTTAAAAGCACCCGCAACAGCTGACAATAAGCTACCAATGGCTTCCGTCTCACCTTAGAAAACGCCAAATTAGCCTGCTTGTTTAATGAATTTCGTTTGATTATGCAATGAAGCAATGAACTCATGTTCAAACTTTATCCAAAGTTCATTAGGCCTACCTGCATGATTAATAACATGAATAAAGCTGTCAGGTTGGCAACCCATAAGTTCACGCATATTTCCCCTTGTTTTATAATGTCCTGCTTATGGAAATGCGACCAACCTGTTTTACTGGTAGCGTAATGCTTTAAAACAATCCACTTTCCCAGGAAGACCGTGAAAAGTGCGATTTACAGCAGGGGAAACAGACCTGCTCCTGTAAAGCGCACATGCAGATAATGACATTAAAATTAATTGTGAATTAATTGTGTAACGTGCTGCAAATTTGTTTTCGTTTCTAATTAGACGCTTAGTTCTCTTTAAAATCTTTTGTTCCATTATGGAATAACAGGTGAAATCAGTGGGGTTTTAATAAGAGTATGGAAACCTTGTCACTGTAATTTAAAAAATATGAAGGAGGAAGAAGAGCTAAGGTTACAATTCAGTTAACATGGTGACATTTATCAGTCAGCAACCATACCACCATGCAATCTGCTCCTGCTTAAGCTAAGCAGGTGTGGGCTTGGTTAGTACTTGGATGGGAGACCTCCTGGGAAAACTAAGTTGCTGCTGGAAGTGGTGTTGGTGGACCAGTAGGGGGCAATCTTCCCTCTGGTCAAATAAATCCCAATGCCCCAGTGCAGAGATGGGGACACTGTGCTGTAGGAGATGCCGTCTTTCGAATGAGACGTTAAACCGAGGTCCTGACTCACTGTGGTCATTAAAAATCCCATGACACTGTAGGATATCTAATATTTCCCCCCTTCTCTCTATCTCTGTCACTCTCTCACTCTCACCCCCCAACATCAAAGATAAGCCAGTCTTTGTCATAAATGACCCCTCTCCCCTCTCCCCCCCTCCCCCATACCTTAACCCAATCAGGACAGGGATGGTCTTCCTGTGGAGGTATTTCATGAGTGTACTGCAGAAAAATAAGTTAGTCAGTTTGGAGTTTGTTGGTGAAGAAGTCATTCTTTTTGGTTCCTCGTGCATTTCTTTTTGTTCCTGTTCAGCTGGAGGGTAAATAATTTGGCAATTTTTGGCTTATCTCTCTCTTTTCTGGTATATTCAAATTAATGTCTGGTTTAATGTCTTCCATTTTGTAAATTATAAGTAGTCAGCCTACATTCCTTAGTGAATGTATGATTTCAATTCATTATTCCAATTGACTGTTTTTGCTTAATAAAATTATTTAATCTCAAGACCTGATTTAGACCTTGTTTTGGCTTGTTGGTTGATCCACCAGGTTACTGTTCGACTTACCTATTAACGAATTTGGCGATTTAATTGATGATTGTAATTTTTAATAATAATTATTAAATTAAATCACGTAAAACTTATTTTGAATGTAGGTTAAGTGAGGGGTTCTAGCACGCAATATCGCTTGTGTTCAGTATTCAGAGTGCTGAACGTTTTAACAAGGGCATTGACTGTTGGAACTGCTGCATTCAGATAATACACATTTTACCTAATCGTCACTTACCCGACAACACTTATCGCAAAGAGTAGGGGTTTTCCCGGTGTCCTGGCTAAATTCCCAACCTGTCTCTTTCAATCTGCCACCTAATCATCCCCCAGTTTAATTGGCTAATAATCATTCTCTATCTCTCCACCTCAGCTGATGTGTGGTGAGCATTCTGGCGCAAAATGGCTGCCGCTGCATCACCCAGGTGGGTGCTACACATTGGTGGTGGTAGAGGTGAGTTTCCCCCTCATCACTGTAAGCACTTTGAGTATTGAGAAAGGCGCTATATAAATGCAAGGTATTATTATTATTTATTATTATCTCTGTTTTTTAACCATAGGCTATCGAAAAAACCTTATGCACAGCGAATCCGCTGAAGCCTAGGCTATTTGAAAAAGGTTTTGAGCTTTTTTCAGTCACAACCTGTTACGTCCTCTGTTCCCTTCCAGTCCACCTTTCCTTTGTTCTCCCTGTTTTCCCTACTCCGCTCATTTCATGTCTTGTTTTTACTTTTACCCTGTCTGTCTTTCGTGTTGTGCAGGCTGGACGTGGTTTTCCTTCTCGTTTCCTCATTATCTCTCGCCCTATCACTCGCCCCCTCGGTTCGCATTCCTCACGCACATTCATCCGCTCATTCATTCTCGCATACATTCCTCACGCTGCACTCATTAGTCACTGATGTACCGCACTATTTAGTCTCCCTTCTCTCTCTGTCTCGTCGCCAGTTTGTTATGCTTAGTCAAGTTGTCAAGTCGGGTTTTCCTAGCCTTTGTCTGTGTTTTACCGTAACCCTGTCTGAGTTTTGCCTTTTCAGTTACCCGCCAGCTTGCTACCTGTACGCCCTGAAATCCTCGCCAACCCCGCTTCCAGTCCATCACCATTCGCCCTGCTGTGTTCCTGCTTCCACCTCCTCCTCTGCCCCTTTGCCACTGCCTACCCCGGATCTAGTCCCTCACCCCACTCGCCCTCTTCGTTGTTTGTGTTCTCGCTAAATAAAAGTTCTCCGTGGAGCTTTTATTGTGAATCTGTCTCCGAGTCCTGCGTTTGGGTCTATACCAGTTGAGGGAAACGTAACACAACCATTCTATTTACTTACAGGCTGTATTCTTAGATAAACAGAGCTGTATTGTAATGACATCTGAAGCGCATTTTCAGAACTCAAATGTCCGTCTATTGCAGTGCACGAGTTTTCCATTGAATGACAATTCACGCATTAGGTGTAAATGACAATTTGCACATTAGGCTTGATATAGGTGTTATCAGCTCCTTTTTAATGGATAGCCATTATCCCGTACCATCGCACATCACCTGGATGTTGATGGAGTGGGCTACATTACATTACATTAATTTACCAGACGCTTTTATCCAAAGCGACGTACAATAAGTGCATACAGAGACGTCATCAAGATCACTACAGAACAGACAAGACAAAGCACATCCTTCCCATAATGTAGCAGCTATCCCTAGTAATGTACGTTGACTGTAGTTCACAGAAAGCTGTGGGTAAATCAGCTATACTACACTTCTATTCTAAATACTATTATAAACTATAACAAACAGACAGGAAAAACACAGGGAACTAGTAAACACAGGGAACTGATATTCCTAGGTTAGAATATCAGTCAAGGTGGAGTCTGAAGAGGTGTGTCTTCAGGCCTCGACGGAATGCAGGCAGGGTTCGAGTAGAACGTAGGGGAATGGGAAGTTCATTCCACCACTGAGGAGCTAAGGTGGAAAAGCTCCGCAGTCGGGACGAGCGAGAGCCGTTGACACGGGGGGGGGGGAGTGCGAGTCGCCCTGCTGTAGAAGAGCGAAGTGGTCGAGCAGGAACATAGTTCTAGATTAAGTCCTGCAGGTAGGCGGTGCCTGTCCTATTGGCTGCAGTGTAGGCCAGGGTCAGAACTTTGAACCTGATTCTGGCTGCAACTGGCAGCCAGTGGAGTGACCTCAGCAGGGGAGTTACATGGGAAAATTTCGGGAGGTTGAACACAAGCCGGGCAGCTGCATTCTGGATCAGTTGAAGAGGCAGAATGGCATAGGCCGGTAGGCTTGCGAGCAGGGAGTTGCAGTAGTCCAGGCGTGAGGTACGGTCGTATCCTCCTGATGTTGTACAGGAGGAACCTGCAGGACCGTGCCGTCACCCTGATGTGCTCTTTGAAGTCCAGCCGGTCATCCAGGACCACCCCCAGGTTCTTTGCAGAGCGGGAGGCAGCCACCACGGTCCCTTCAACGGTGATGGAGAGGTCATGTAGTGGGGAGGTCTTGTACGGCATGAAGAGGAGCTCTGTCTTGTCAAGGTTGAGCTTTAGGTGATGGGTAGCCATCCACTCAGAGATGTCAGTCAGACAAGCAGATATCCTCTCCTTAACCTGTGGGGTAGAGGGAGGGAAAGAGAGGAAGAGTTGAGTATCATCAGCATAGCTATGGTATGAGAAGCCATGTGAAATAATTACTGAACCAAGAGACTTAGTATACATAGAGAACAGCAGAGGACCCAGTACAGATCCCTGCGGGACTCCTGTAGACGGGACAGGGAGCAGAGATGGAACCCTTCCAGGAGACTTGTTAGGTATCTATCAGTGAGATACGATACAAACAAAGAGAGGGCAGTCCCAGAAATGCCCATCTCAGCGAGCGTGGAGATCAGGAGTTTGTGGTTGACCGTGTCGAATGCCGCAGACAGGTCAAGGAGAATCAGAACAGAGGAGAGGGAGGAGGCTCTAGCAGTGGCGAGTGCCTCCGTCACGGCCAGGAGAGCAGTTTCAGTGGAATGGCCGGTTCTGAAGCCGGACTGATGCGGGTCAAGCAGGTTGTTCTGGTGGAGAAAAACAGACAGTTGGTTAAGGACAGCATGTTCAATTGTTTTGGACAGGAAGGGCAAGAGAGATACAGGACGGTAGTTCCTGACATCAGCGGGATCCAAGCTAGGTTTTTTAAGGAGTGGGGTTACACGGGCAGTTTTAAAGGCAGCAGGAACATGGCCACAGATTAGGGAGGTGTTGATAATGGAGGACAGATATGGAAGGAGCTCAGCGGATATAGACTGGAGGACTGCTGAAGGTATGGGGTCTAGTGGACAGGTGGTAGCGATGGGTTCAGTATGGGGGATGTGGGGTGTCACCGGATGCGTGAAGGAGTTACAGATCGTGGCCACCTTCCCCTCAAAGTGGGTCAGGAAGTCATCTGCAGAGAGGGAGGAGGGTGAAGGGGGTGGAGGGGGGATGAGCAGGGAGGAGAAGGAATCCATGCCCAGAAGGCCAATCCTCATTTTAAGACCAACACGCCCAGTTCACTTGCAACAGGCGCAATAATACATGGTATTTAAACGACGTGAGCGCTAGGCGTTATAATGAACCCTGTGCCAGGTGTAAGATAGCAAAGACACTTGCGTTTGGGTTAGCGCCACTTAGCGCCGGGTGTAAGATAGGGCCCCTGGAATCATTTTTACAGTGCCCACCAGAATTATTGGCAATATCAATCAGCAAAAAGTGCAGGATTAAATTTAGTTGTTTTTCTAATGGCTTCTATGCTCAGAAAACTATACTTTAATTGTGATACCAATGATTAATGATGAAAATCTTTAACGCAAAATCATTTTTATTTTTAAGATGATGTTATTTTGAATAATTGTTTCACAATTATTGGCATACCTGTATTTAGCACTTTGTGCACTCTCCTTTTGCCACATATTGAAGATTTTTAGTGCCTTAATTAAATGCAATCGCTTTAGCAACACATCGTGAAATGTAATACATATTTGCATTTGCTTTTACATAAGGATGTGCAGTTATCATGCCATAATTTAAAAAAAAGGATATTGAATTGGATTTCATTGTGTGTTTTCTAAAAACACTGAAATACAATACAGAGTTTATTCCTTTTCAATGCCAGCTGCGTGATTTTCGTGCCAAAATTGAAATGTAAACGAGCCCATTGCATTTAGGTTGTCAGCATAGCGTGGCGCACGGAACGGACACAATTCAAAGCAATCCTTGTGATTGTATTTATTGACCTGCAGCGCGGTCTGTCATTGCATTTCAACACCATCTGTGCGGTTTCCGTGCCAAAATTGAAATGTAAACTTCTTCTTCTTCTGCTGCCCAGTCCCAGTTCCAATTGGACGCCACACTCTTCTGGAACCAGCAATCCTTTCCACTGTCCGCCCTGGTACCTTCTGGGGCTGAGACTGTCCACCACAAGACCGTCCGGTTTCACATTATCACATCACCACAGTCGCCCTTAGTCCTCGGTCAATCACGGCTATGACGCCACAATCCCCAGTTGAATTGGGCCACCAAGAAGGTCCAGAGTTGGAGCCCCTACTGTCACTCCACCTGCCTGCAATCTACCCAGGCACCCTCAGAGGGTGTCACCCCTCTGTCTAAACCACAGCCCCCTAACCTATCTTCAGTTCCATCCATTTATCACGACTTATCAGAAGTGTTTAAAAAAGACCTTGCTCTCTCATTACCTCCTCACAGACCGTATGATTGTTGCATCAATCTGCTGCCAGGGGCCTCTCTCCCCTCCAGTCGCCTGTACAATCTCCCGTCCGGAGAGAACAGCAATGGAAACCTACATCACCGACTTGCTCGTGGCAGGTATAATTCGCCCATCATCCTCCCCAGTCAGGGCCGGATTTTTTTTTGTTTCCAAAAAGGACAGGACCTTACGTCCTTGTATTGATTACCGTGGCCTGCATGCTATCACTGTTAAGAACAAGTACCCTCTGCCACTGATTAAGTCTGTCTTTGAGCCTCTTTGAAGCCAGTTTTTTCCAAACTAGACCTTAGAAACGCCTACCACCTGGTCCGCATCCAGGAGAGAGACAAATGGAAGACAGCCTTCAACACGCCACTGGGAAACTTTGAGTACCTGGTGGTCCCGTTCGGACTCACTAACGTCCCAGCAGCATTCCAGGCCATGGTTAACGACGTACTCAGAGACCTACTCAACCGGTCTGTATTCATCTACATAGACGACATTTAGATTTTTTCCAGCAACCAAGAGGAACATGTTCTACATGTGAGACAGGTTCTCCAACGCCTCCTTGAAAATAAGTTATTTGCGAAAGCAGAAAAGTGTGAATTCCATGTCACTTCCATGAGCTTTCCAGGTTTCATAATGGAGAGTGGGTGAGTGAGACCTGACCCAGAGAAGATCCAGGCAGTGGCAGAGTGGCCCCGTCCAACCTTACTTAAACAGCTAACCTCCTCTTCTGTCACTTTTTCCAGGACTCCAGAAGCCGACACCGCCTTCACCAGCCTTAGAACCCAGTACACCTGTGCTCATTCACCTGAATCCGGCCCGACAATTCATCGTGGAAGTGGACGCCTGATTCCGGGGTCGGCGCCATCCTGTCCCAGCGCTCGGCGGAGGATCAAAGACTCCATTCTTGCACCTTCTTCTCCCGCCGGCTGTCCCCTGCCGAGTGCAACTATGACGTTGGGAATCGAGAACTACTGGCGGTCGAGCTCGCTCTGGAGGAGTGGAGACATTGGCTGGAGGGGACGGAGCAGCTGTTCATAGTCTGGACCGATCACAAGAACCTCGCTTACATCCAGTCTGCCAAACGCTTAAATTCCTGTCAGGCCCATTGGGCACTCTATTTCGGAAGGTTTAACTTTTCTATCACCTACAGACCCGGTTCTTGCAACATCAAGCCCGATGCCCTGTCACGCCTGCACTCTCCCGAGACCAGTCCTGCCTGTCCTGACACCATCCTGTCTCCATCCTGTGTGGTGGCTGTGGTAACCTGGGAGATCGAGGGGGTATCAAGACCACTCAGGAGACTCAACCTGACCCCAGAACTAAACCTCATTCTCGCTTGTTTGTTTCTGACTCTGTCCGCTCCAAGTTCCTGCAGTGGACACACTCCTCTCGCCTGTCCTGCCATCCGGGGGTTCAGCGCATTCTATCCCTGCTCAGGAGGAGCTTCTGGTGGCTGTCGATGGAGGCTGACGCCCGTGCTTTCGTGCTTGCATGTACCATCTGCGCCAGGAGCAAGGCTTCCCATCAGCCCTCCGCTGGTCTCCTACGCCCTCTACCTGTCCCGGGCCGTCCTTGGAATCACATAGGAGTCGACTTTGTTACCGGACTACCACTATCAGACAGTAACACTGTCATCCTTGATGTTGTCGACCGCTTCTCCAAGGCGGTTCACTTTATCCCTCCCCCTAAGCTTCCCACAGCCTCTGAGATGGAGTAGCTCCTGGTATACCACGGGATTCCCTCAGATGTGGTCTCCGATCGCTGTCCCCAGTTCTCCTCCCACATTTGGAGGGCCTTTTGCCGGTCCTTGGGGACCTCCGTCAGCCTATCCTCTGGCTACCATCCCCAAACCAACGGTCAGACCGAGAGGGCGAACCAGGACCTGGGAGCAGCACTAAGCTGCGTGACGGCTCGGAACCCCTCCTCCTGGAGCAAGCTGCTACCCTGGGTGGAGTACTCCCACAACTCACTAACGAGCTCTGCCACTGGGTTGTCCCCATTTGAGTGTTCCCTGGGGTACCAGGCTCCCGTCCCAGGAGGAGGAGGTTTCCATACCCTTGGTACAGGCTCATCTACAATGCTGCAAGAGGGTCTGGAACGACACACTCCTTCGCTCCACCACCCGCAACCGGACCGTCACCATACCACAGCCCCCCAGTACACATCAGGACAGCAGGTCTGGCTCTCCACCTCCACCATTCCCCTCCAAGGCACGTCCAAGAAGCTTCAGCCCCGGTTCATTGGCCCATACACTATCAATTCCGTTGTCAACCCCTCTGCAGTCAAGCTTAAGCTCCCTCCAGCCCTTAAAGTTCATCCCACCTTCCATGTCTCTCAGATTAAGCCTGTCACCTCCAGTCCACTCTGCCCTCCGGCTGCTCCCCCTCCACCCCCCCGGATCATCGACAATGCCCCTGCCTATACCGTCCACCGCATACTGGACATACGCCGACGTCCTGTTAACCTGTTTGTCATTTCTTTTTATTCCGCCTGTCCAGCCTGCCTCCTGCTTGCCCCAACCAGCCCCGCTTTAGTTCGCCAACCCCGTATCCAACCTTCCTCCCTTTATTTGCCTGCCTATCCCTTGCTTGCCTGTATATAAATACTTTTTATTTTTTTTATTTTACCTTTATTCATACAGGGTCGGTTGACTGAGCATACATGCTCTTTTGCAGCAACGCCCTGTTAACGCCCCCCCAATTAGCACAAACATGCATATTTTTTGTATTGTGGGAGGAAACCGGGGTACCCGGAGGAAACCCACGCGGACACAGGGAGAACATGCAAGCTCCACACAGGGGGGGGTCCCGTCTTGGATTTGAACCGGGACCTTCTTGCTGTGAGGCGACAGTGCTATCCACTGCACCACCGTGCCTCCCCAGTGGCATTTTGAATCCAGTTCTGTCTCAGAGTCTTGCATTTGGGTCCAGTCCTGTACACTGCCATAACAGACAAGCCGGTTATGAATATCTTAGCCACAGTGACCCCCTAGTGGTAGTTGTTGACATCCCAATTACATGTTTCTCTGAAATTATCAGCTTAAACCCACAAAATTCTGCCGCAACCTTCATCTTGTCACCGTCACAGACAATCAATGCACAAAACGCACCGTTTCTACATGCTAAAAAAATCATGTTCTGATGTAGGAACAATAATAGCCTCTATTATTAAAAAGTTGTAGCCTATAAATAGCCTACAATTTCAGTTTAGTAGACCGAATTAAAATTTTTACAAAATCCATGATATAAACACATGTTAAGACCCAAATATCCTGTCTGACGCTACAATTGTTTTCTTATTAGGCTAACCCTGAAGAGTTCATCTTAGGCTACAGTTTGCCAATTTCCAGCGAAGTTGACATTTCCACAGCGACCACCTATCACACTTGCGGCTGTAATACATTTCTGTTGTTGTAAAACATAGGCCTACCTTTAAACGTAACGTTAGGCCTTTTTTAGACTACGTAGCTATATACAAACATTAGGCTACATATTTTTATGGGTAGCCTATATTATGCAGCCTATATCTAGGCTAGTGTATGTGATGATTCTGATATAGCCTACATTTATTCTGTTGTAAATTTCTGAATGGTACAGCCTCTTCTTTAATTCAAACTTTAAAACATGGACGTGCAGTGAATAGTTTTTGAGATATGACAACTAGTAGAACGTAGATTGCTTCTAGCGGGCCAAATTTAATAGGGTTAACTGATTTCGTAAGTCGTTCGCTTGAATTGAACAACTGTTGCCTTGTGGATACTGCAGACTCAAACTGCAAATGAGACTAGTTAATTCAGAAATAGTAACAAAACAACAACAAAAAAATCGCCAATCCAGTGGGTTGCCAGGCTAGGTACCCTATGTGAGTAACCAGCTAGTGACCAGCCAATTCAGTTGCGAATCCACTGGCTAGCTAATAGCTATGCTAGGCATGTGAGTTGCCAGCCTAGAAATGCTAGTGACCAGCCAAGTCAGTCGCAAATCCAGTGGGTAGATGCTAAGCAAGTGAGTTACCAGCCTAGGAATGCTAGTGACCAGCTAAGTCAGTTGCAAATCCAATGGGGTGCTAAACTAAGCACAGTTACCAGCCACTGCAAATCAAGCTGGCTTCTCATTCACCACCGCCAGCCTCTCATTTACATTAGTTTTAATAGGATACATCATAAAATAAATAAATTTAAAAAACCTTATAGGCCTACAGCATGAATCACAAGGTAATCGATTCACTTGCAAGATGGCTTCGGCTACCCAAACACACACAAACCGAGGATGATGGACTTTTCCGCACTGTTTTGTCCCTACGCCCCACCCGCCCTGCCCACGGACTACGATTGGACAGTTGATTGCATTTAATTTTGTCATTGAAAAGGCGGAACACTTAGATAAATGCAATGTCAGACCACTCTGCAGGTCAAGTAAATACAATCACAAGTATTTCTTTGAATTGTGTCATGTCCCGTGCGGCACGCAGTGGCCACAGAGCAAAATGCAATTGGCCCCCGTTTACATTTCAATTTTGGCACGGAAACCACGCAGCTGGTGTTGAAATGCAATGACATAGACCATATAAAAATAGGGACAGACCACTCTGCAGGTCAATAAATACAATCACGAGGATTGCTTTGAATTGTGTCACGTTCCGTGCGCCACGCTATGCTGACAAAGCAAAATGCAATTGGCCCCCGTTTACATTTCAATTTTGGCACGGAAATCACGCAGCTGCCGTTGAAAAGTAATACACCCCGTATTGTATTTCAGTATGAGTGTTTTTAGAGAACACACAATGAAATGCAATGCAATATGCATTTTGTTTTTAATTATGGCATGATAAATGCGCATCCTTATGTAAAAGCAAACGCAGATATGTATCACATTTCACGATGTGTCGCTAAAGCGATTGCATTTAATGAAGTCATTAAAAATCATCCATAGCCACAGCACTAAGTCTTCCTCTGTAATGTCTGATGAGGTTGGAGAACACACAGCAAGGGATTTGAGACCTCTGTGCAGAATC
Source organism: Synaphobranchus kaupii (assembly GCA_029718625.1). Lineage (NCBI taxonomy): Eukaryota > Metazoa > Chordata > Actinopteri > Anguilliformes > Synaphobranchidae > Synaphobranchus > Synaphobranchus kaupii. The sequence goes on along the minus strand of CM056384.1, from coordinate 14,999,855 downwards.
TCTCCATATCTTCAGAGTCCTTGGTCCTCGCTTGGACTCTCCTCTTCAGCTCGTTTTCAGTGGGGTTCAGGTTAGGGGACTGGGATGGCAAACACTTTAGTTTACACCTTCTAATCAATCAAATCTTAGATACGAAAACGTTGATGAATGTAAAAATATGAAATAATTGCTAATTGCTAACAAATGATTTACACATATTCATAATGCTCACATTTCATGAATGAGGCCGAATGAATTAGATAAACTTGTTTTCCATGCGACAGAATCCAGATCCAGACTGAATTGTTACTCACTCTGTCCTTGTGATTGTCTTGCAATTTCCAGAACTCTAACACTGTAACACACAATAGTGCCATACTCCTACCAGGCAGAAACAAAAGCCACAGGTTCCGTCCTCCTGATTTAAATGCCTCTTCTTTGCCTTGTCATTTTCTTCACTCTGCAGTTTTAATTTGCTTTATTTAAAAAACAAAACATTTTTCTTAACATCTCAGTTTGATTAATACAACCCGGTTCACTGTGTCCTGCAAGTTTCAATGTTTGATAGATACAGAAGTGAAAATGCCAGAGTTAAGCTAAAGCTAAAGTCACAACCAAAACAAGGAATATAACATTAAATTAAGCAAAACAATCTTAAAACTCGTAAAACCAGAGTCATTATAACTTGTTTATAATACCCATCATAACTACCCATAGTAGAGGCTGTGCCTCGCTCTGTTTGTCCATGGGCTTCTGTGGCTGAAGATTCTGGCCCTCTAATCTCTCTTGATAGCTCTACTTGGAGTACAGTGCAACCCAAACATAAGGTCCTGTCATTATCTATTGTGGGGACTTTGTGACGACCGCATTCCCATCCTACTGTTTCCCCGTGTTTTCCCTCTCCCCCTGTGTCATGTTCGTCTCTCCTTGGTTCGTCTTTCCCCGTGCTGCAGGTTGGGCGTAGCTTCCTAATTGTTTCACCCTGTTACACGCCACTCCTTTCAGCCTATCCCATTTCCCCGCTTTCGCATGCATTCCACACTCTTCTATCCGCTACTCATTCCTGCATACATTCGCACGCGGCACATAATTCTTCTTCTTCGTTTGGGTGGGATCTTTTGTCCCACATCCCCAGGCTCGGGGCCGAGGGGCTATCCTTTTACCACCCCGAGCCTAGGGGGGGGTTCACCCGGACTATATTTCAGGGCACACCTCCAGTAGCCACGTCACCGTGTCATCATCCAGAACCGACAGACCATGCATCCCATTGGGTGCCCGATAAATCGGGCAGTCCAGGATGACATGGTCTGCGGTTTGTTCCTCCGCGCCACACTCGCAGGCTGCGCAAGAAGCCAAGCCCCATCTGTGCATCGATGAGCGGAAGCGCCCAACGCCGGTCCGGAGGCGGTTAAGCCTCACCCATGCCAGTCTAGGCAGGTCCACCCCAATAGGGGGAAAACCGACGTCTGGGATGAAGTCACGGAGTCTAGAGGTGTTCTCCTCCCACTCCGTGCTCCAGATGTAATCCGCCCACCGTGCCGCACTGATGTTAAGATCACTGCATTGCTGCAGGAATTCCTGTGCGGCAGGCACAAATGGGTGTCTCGACTTAAGGCGCCGGGGAGGCTCAGCAATTACAGCGAGCCTTTCGTGGAGCAGATGGTTTGGCTCCATGGCCCGGCACGCGAGACGTGCTGTGGCTCCCGCGCGGCGAAGCCCAGCGGGCTGGATGCCTGCAAGAATGGGAAGATTGTCCACGGGAGTGGGACGCAGGCATCCTGTCACGATGCGCAAGGCTTCGTTGATGGGCGTATCGATGAGGCGGGTGTGGGCACTGCGACACCATACCGGTGCGCAGTACTCACTAGTCGAGTAAACAAGGGCCAGGGCTGCCGTACGCAATGTTCTTGCGTCGGCGCCCCAGCCTGACCCGACTAGTCGCCTCATCAATGCCACACGAGATGTTAACTTCTTGCGCAGTGACTCAAGGTGTCGGCGAAACGTGAGCGACCTGTCCAATGTCACGCCGAGGTAGATTGGCTCAGCGCAGCATGGCAGGGGTGTTCCGCCAATATATATTCGGAGCTCACGTTTAGCCTCCCTGTTGTTAAGATGGAAGGCCGCCGACACCGTCTTTGCCTCGCTGAGCTTCAACCTCCATTTCCAGAGGTATGCCACTAGTGTCTGCATGTCCTGGCTCAAAGTCCCCTCCAATGACTGCCAGTCTCCAGCGGAGTACACCAACGCGAGGTCATCCGCGTAGGCATACTTCCGCGAGACTGTATCAGGCAAGTCATAAGTGTAGATATTATAGAGGAGGGGGGCCAGGACAGATCCCTGGGGGACGCCGTTCTTGAGGCGTCGTAACCTGCTTTGCTGTCCGCTACCGGTGGTAAGGTTAAAGCTGCGATTTCGGACAAGCTCCAAGATCATACTGACCATGTGCCTGTCCGGCAGCAGGCGGAGCAGCTTGCAGGTGAGGCCGCGGTGCCATATGGCACATAATTGATAGCAATTAAATGTTGTATTTAGTCACCCGGTGTTCTCTGTCCTGTGCCAGTTCGTTAACGTTGTTGTCTGTGAAACCTCTGGTCCTGTCCTGAGTCCTAGTAACCAGTCTAGATTTATTCCTGAGTCTTTGCGGTTTTTGGTGTTAAATCGCCTCCCGCTCTGTTAAAACCTGAGTTCGCTCTTGCCTTGAACAGCACAGCACGTCTGCTGTTCATTGTTCCTGTCTCGTCAAACTAACTGTCTGCTTCATTCACCTGAACTGCAGCTGTTGGTTGTCCTTGCCTGTGTTGCGGTCTACAGCCTCCCTCCTGACGTGTGTGCAGCCGTCTGGGCTTCTGCTCCTCCACACTGCAGCTGTTCCTGTGTCCGGCCGTTGCCGCTACTACTGCCACGGTTACGGTTGCGCTCACTGCTGCTGCCCTGCTGCTACGCCTGGGTCCGATCCGGATCTGGATCCACGGTCCTGCTCTCCCGCTCCCGCGCCCTCTCATCCCCTGCTCTCTCTAACCGGTTGTCTGTCTCCATTGCCTCCCCTGCTCTCTCCTAACTCTCTCATTCCCCGCAGCCTCATACCCGGACTGTTTGTACTAATTGTCGCTCCCTACTCTTCAGGAGAATGCCACTGATTGAAGTTTAATTTATTGGATGCTTCGCGCTCCCACAACTGTCTGTCCATCTGTCTACCGTGTGTCCAGTCCAGTCTAGCCCTGTCAAGTCCAGTTCCGGTCTGGAACGAGCGTTGCCCGGTTGCCAAGTCCAGTTCTGGCTTGGAACTAGCCTACCCGGTCCAAGAATCTTGTGTGTTCTGTATAACCTGTCTTGCCTTTTCTCCCCCTGCTACAGGACTGCCCTGTAAGCAATAAAACACCTGAGAATTGGCAATCTCTTGTCTGAGTCGTGCATCTGGGTTCAGTCCGCTGTCTGGGTCATAACAGACTTTTTTTCATTTAATTTTCTTTAGTCCTTGAATGGGTGTGACTATACTACCTGTTAAACACAATTATAAGAAATGACCCCATTTACTATATTTCAAAATATTTTGTTTTTACAATGAGCTGGTGCAACCCTTGGGGCTACAAAATATATGTATGATGTTTAATTTCTCATTAAGGCCAATATTCAATCAACACTTGTCCTTAATATTAACTTTTTTGCCATTTGGTGAGTGCATGTTGATATTTTCTGAAACAGCCAAACTGTGTCGGTAATGTAGATCAAATAATTTATTGAATTTATTCAGAAGTAAAATTGCAGGACAAATATTGAATGAATCCAGCCCTAAGCCTGTCCTGCAGTACTTTGAGTCTTATGAGTCATACTTGCCAATTCAAATTTAATAGTCATTTTATAGAAGCAGGAAATCTTTTTGAAAATTCACATCATGCTGTTCTGCAAATAGATAGATTAGATTTTAGCTGCAGCTCCATTGAAAGCCCATTAATAAACAGAGCTATGTTCTCATTTAGATTCTTTAGAGAACAAGAAGTATTGGAGGCCTTACTTGCCATAAATACAAAGAAATCAAAGGGGGAAGATCAATTAGACCCTATTTTTCTACGAATGGGGGCCCCATTAATTGCTAATCCACTAACAAATATTTTTAATCTGTCACTTATTACTGGTGCTATTCCTGATGTTTGGAAATCAGCACATGTTCTACCTCTATTTAAAGGGGGTGCACCCAGTGAGCTGAATAATTACAGACCTATTTCTAAACTCCCTTGTTTGGCAAAAATGTTAGAATTTTTAATAAATCTGCAACTACGCTCTTTCCTATCCAGGAATAATATTTTAAATCAGTTTCAGTCTGGTTTCAGACCTGGCCACAGTACCATATCAGCAGCCTCCCTGGTCATAAACGACATTATAAATGCATTAGATAGCAAACAAAAATGTGCAGCCCTTTTTATAGACCTGTCCAAGGCATTTGATACGGTTGACCATTCAGTACTTTTGACCAGGTTGTCCTCCATTGGCCTAGATGGAAATGCTTTAAATTGGTTTCGCAATTACCTCTCTAACAGGACCCAAGCTATTGTAATAGATGAGGTGAAGTCACCCTTTCTAAAGGTCAATAAAGGGGTCCCACAAGGATCCATCCTGGGCCCGTTATTATTTACCATTTATATAAACGAGATTGCCACTAAAGTAGAAAATTGTAATGTTCATTTCTACGCCGATGATACCGTAATTTACTCATCGGCATCCACAAGCAGACAAGCTCTCACTTATATACAAACTGCTTTTAACAGTATTCAATTAGAATTGGCCAGTTTGAAATTAGTTTTGAATGCAAATAAAACAAAGTATATGTTTTTCTCCACACACAATGTAGACCCTATGGATGCTCATTTATTTACCTTGAATAATATTGAAATCGAATGCGTCCAGAATTATAAGTATCTGGGTATCTGGTTAGATCATGATTTTTCATACAGGTCACATGTGGCTAATCTAACAAAAAAACTTAAACCTAAACTTGGCTTTCTTTTTAGAAACAAGTCTTGCCTCTCCTTGGTTAGCAGGACAAAGATTGTTCAGGCCACAATTTTACCAGTACTTGATTATGGGGATGTTTTATATATGCATGCCCCCACTTGTGTTTTAAAACCCTTGGATGCCATATACCATAGTGTATTGCCCTTTATCACAGGTGACGGCTTTAGAACTCATCACTGTGATTTGTATAAATCAGTAGGCTGGTCCTCCTTAAAGCTACGGAGGAAGCAACACGGTATTGTGTTTGTTTATAAAGCGTTGCTTGCGAAACTCCCTCATTATTTAACAAAACATTTTTTTTTTAAGGTTTCAAAATATAATACTAGAGCTCAGGACTGGATTTAGATATTATACTTTAGATATACCTCGATTTAGAACTGAACTGGGTAAAACTGCTTTCAGTGTTTCTGCACCCAAATTGTGGAATGAAACCCAGGAATCACTTCACTTAACGTCACTGGTATCTGTTGAACATTTTAAGCAACTGGTTTTTAATTTATTAGAGAAGGAAGGTACATGTACCTGCATGGCCTAATCATCCATGTGTTCTTTGCACAGGATGCATCCTATGATTGTGGGCCTGTATATGTTTGTGCTCATGTGTATACTTACATGAGTATGTATGCATTTGTGTAAGTATGTGTATGTGTATGTATATATGTATATACTACCATTTATTCTTATTCTCTTTTACTTGCAAATCATCTCTGTACATCTTTTCTCTGTATAACTTACTAGAATGTTCATTTTTCTGTTTTATCATTGTATGGTCGCAGGGCCCCCCTGAAAAAGAGATTTCGGTCTCAGTGGGGTCCCCCTGCATAAATAAAGGATTTAAAAATGCTAAAGGCTTAATTCATATCTTTTGATATCAAACACATAATACGTGTTGTAACATAATTCTCATTCCACTGTTCTATTTTTTAAGAAAGTTATCTCAATCTTTACCATGTTTCTAGCTGTGATGTGTAAAGTGTGAAAGCAGCACAGACTCATGTGCGTTTTATTTTTTTAATAGTGGCTCTGACTCACTCTGAGTTCATAAGCCCCTCAGTGTAATATTAATTTATATTGTTGCTAAATGCTACTGGGAGTTTAAAGATGCACAGGAGAGAGTATTATATTTAAATAGGGGTGAATCTGTGGCGTAGCCTGCAAGAGCACCATCCACAGGCTCATTGTGAGCCATGACGTTGGCGGTTTGAATCCAGCACTGACCTTTGTCCCATGTTCCTCCCTCTCTCTCTCACTCCCATTCTTCCTGTCTCTCTATGCTGTCCAATAAATCTCACAAGCCCTAAAAATAAAACTCTTTAAAAAGTCTAATAGAAGAAAGGCAAAATGTATTTCAATAAATTTTCTTTAAAGTTTCAAGCTTCTCTTCCCTGACAAAGGATGGCAAATCCTGTTAGGAGAAGAACTGACAGCCCGAACTTCGGCAAAATGCATATCAGCCTGCCATAATCTGAGGGACACTGAGTGACCAAAAACGTCACTGTTACTATTTCATTAACTTTCACTCGCGCCAGTGATAACAGACCATAGCAACCGGCACATGATAACAGACCATAGCAACCGCCAGTGATGAGACCATAGCAACTGGCAGTGATAACAGACCATAGCAACCGCCAGTGATAACAGACCATAGCAACCGGCTAACAGACCATAGCAACCGGCAGTGATAACAGACCATAGCGAGCGCCAGTGATAACAAACCATAGCAACCGGAAGTGATAACAGACCATAGCAACTGGCAGTGATAACAGACCATAGCAGCTGCCAGTGATAACAGACCATAGCAACCGGCAGTGATAACAGACCATAGCAGCCGCCAGTGATAACAGACCATAGCGACCGCCAGTAATAACAGACCGTAGTGAGCGCCAGTGATAACAGACCATAGTCACCGGCAGTGATAACAGACCATAGCAACCGGCAGTGATAACAGACCATAGCAACCGCCAGTGATAACAGACCACAGCGACCACCAGTGACAACAGATTATAGCAACTGCCAGTGATGACAGATCATAGCAACCGGCAGTAATAACAGATCATAGTGATCGTCTGTGAGTGATAACGCACCATATCGACTGGCAATGATAACAGTCCTATGGTTCTGTGAAAAACTAGATGTTTTCTGTAAAACTTATTTTTAGTGGGTTTGTGCTAACGTGCCCTTAGTCTAACGTGCCCTTTAGTGATGTGTGCTGAGCAAACTCAATTAAAAACCTGAAAAACCTCAAATACACAGCAAAATCCTTAGTAAACAAGCTTTACACTTTACACTGACAGGGTATTTTTCTATCCAGTGTTGACTCAAAAAATGAGTCTATTATAATGAGTCTATTACACTGGGATAATTCTAACAGAGTAAAAGGTACTAACACAGAAGATCTTACTGCATAACAACTTACTATAGTGATTTTGAAAAGAAATACTACAAATAGAAAACAAATTTGTTTGAATTAAGTTATTATTACCATTATTATTATTATTATTATTATTATTATTATTATTATTATTAATATTAATAATAATAATGTAATTAATATTATTATTAGTATTATTATTATTATTATTATTATTATTATTAAACTAGATACACTTAACATACAACAATAATAGTATGTTATTTATGTTTAACTCCACGAGGGCTCACAGCCAACTTAGTCAGACTTGGATTTAATAAACATTTGTCCTGAAAAGAGATAGTTCGGAATTTTGGACATAATGTCTCAATTACGACTTACCCATGATGTAGTTGATTGATGGAAACCATTTTCAGCTAATTCCATGCTGTCCCTTCTTTTGGACATACACACGTTGCTAATGCTAGCGCAACTCTCTGGTAACCGGTAGCATCCACTACCAAACGCACTTAAACACTCCACAGTGCACCCAAAGCAAATAAAATATGATGACAGTCTATCTGGGTTATGTTGAGTGTTTATACCATCATTTTTGAAGTCAAACTATTGTTGAATCCTTTACTTTGTGCTGACCTATATTCTCTGTGGAAGTATGGCGGCGGAGCGAACGTGGCCATTGCAACTTGTTGCTCTTCTTTGTTGTTGTAGTCGACCAGTGCCGGCACTACATTCGTAGGTAACTTAAAGTATCGCTCCGCCGCTGTATTTCCACAGAGAATATAGGTCAGCACAAAGTAAAGGATTCAATGATAGTTTGACTTAAAAAATGATGGTATAAACCAGGGGTGGGCAATTCCAGTCCTGGAGGGCCGGTGTATATGCAGTTTTTTGTTCCCACCAATTACCCCAGCTAAATGAGCTAATTGGCTGTTTACACCAACACTGGTAGATTAGATCACATTAAAATGTTTCATATAGGGACACAAGAAGTGTTCGGCTGTCATTCATGCGCTTATTAAGAATTGTAGCAAAAATGTCAGATGGCGTAAATATTAGGGCTAATTAGGTAATTAAGGCCAGAAGTTGGCATGAAAACCAGAAACGGATACGGCCCTCGTTGCCCACCTCTGGTATAAACACTCAAAATAACCCCGATAGACTGTCGTCGTATTTTTTTTGCTTTGGGTGCACTGTGGAGTGTTTAAGTGCATTTGGTAGTGGATGCTACCGGTTAACATAGAGTTGCGCTAGCATTAGCAACGTCACGTGTGTGTATGTCCAAAAGAAGGGACAGCATGAAATTATCTGAAAATGGTTTCCATCAATAAACTACATCATGGGTAAGTTGTAATTGAGACATTATGTCCAAAATTCCGAACTATCCCTTTAATGTTTACTAACAAAAAATCTTGCATTTTTAGTTTTCTTCAGAAACACAATCATTATTCTGGTGGCTACTGAACTCCGCAAATCATACTGTTAATTATATTCTGTTCTGGGGTTAGGGCTAATGTATATCAGAGATTGCAGGTTAAATCCCCAGGTGGGGCACTGTCTTTGTACTCCTGACAAAGTCACTTAACCTGTTTGCTTCAGTAAATATCCAGCATCAAAAAGGAGCTTTATGTAAAATCTGTGCAAGTTTCTCTGGATAAGATGTTTCAAAATATTTAAAAGATTCAAAGTTAAGAAAAAATTGTGATTTTCCCTATGTCTGGCTCGTCTTAACAAGCAGAGTGGTTTGACAGTTGTCAGTAATGCTAATTCACACTTGGTTTTCAGTGTTTAAATAAACTATATAGTTTTATATGAGTGCACTGTAGATAGGATGTTTATTGTAGCCTCTTTTTGGAGCCCAGGCCCTGTCCTGAGGGTGTACTATGAAGCAGAATTACTGAGTTAGCTGGACAACTGCATTGAATAAAACCCAGAACCCTCCAAATTCTGGAACACGGGCTGAAGTAAAAACAGCTGTTTCGGGTTTTACTCAATGTAGTTGCCCAGCTAAGTAAGTAATCCTGCTTTGTAGTACACCCCCCTGGCCCTGCTGGGGGGTGGCAGGAGGGGGCTGTCTGTGTATATTAATGGATAATATGTGACTTTGCCTTTGGAAAAAAAAGTCCGGGCACAACCTGAGGCAGCGGCAGCAGACTGAGTGGCTACACGTTAGCAGGCCTCTGTGAAACACTGTGACGCAATCCGACCCTTGGCAAGCCCGACTCCAGGCAAGGGAATTAAGGTCATCTCTTGGAAATCAATGTGTGCAATAAAACTAGCTTGGCATTCACATTGTGTTGCCTGGAAGATTCCATCTTACTGCTACTCGTGTTCGATGCTCGAGTGATTCATCATTTTTTATCAGTTTATTTATGCATTCGGATGCATTTTTGGTAAACAGAACATTTGACCTGGTGTTAGTTGCTTCTTATAAACAGTGTCACGCATTTAGAAAAATAAATAAATAACACTTTCCATTGAATCTACTAATAAAAGCCATGGTCCTTTGTTTGGCTCTATGAGCCCTCTAGTGGCAAAGATGAGGTAAGTCATGACAGGAATGACCAAGACTGATAGATTAGGAATTGATGGATGTGACATATATTTTAAAATAAATAAGCGTTCTTAAATGAAAATAAAGATTGGGTTACATAAAAGAAACATGGTATAAGAATGGCCAAATTAGTAAACTTTTTTTATACATACATGCACGCACAAAAGTTTGTTCCGAATATTTACATGTATGCTGTATGTGTGCACCCTCCAAACGCACACACACAAAACACAAAAAGTAGGAATCCAATCAAGGGAAAAAGAAACTTTATTTTTTTCTTTTTACAAAACATTTCAAAGGTAACCTAACCTCAATAATTTAAATCTAATATACATCTGCAAGCAGCGAATCATTCAAATTAAAATAAAACCTGAACTCTTTGCTACAGTTTCAAACAGCAGAATATACAGAAAACACAGACAGAAAGGGGGTTATGCTCCTTTTTTGCTGCTCTAGTACAGGATAAAATAAATGAGAAATGGCTGTGGTAAAGTTAATGAAATGAGATTAATTTGTAATTTGACTTTATTTTGTGTCTAGCATTACAGAGCACTGGGCGGGTTTATTATTGCACACTTTGTACTTTTCATTTGTTGGTTTGCCTTTGAAATCTGAATGGTCGGAATGATTACGTGATGTTATGAGTTTGGACAACAGATGAGAACAAGTGAGAAGTAATAAGCCGTTTTAAGAAGGTTAAAAACCAACTTTACGTTGCATCTTTGTAACTTATAGATGCTTTGAGATATAATGTAACAATGATTACTTTAGACATTCAGTGGTTCGTGAAATTACCTTGATATTCTGCCTCATAAATAATGATGCTGCATTATCAACAACACAATATTCCCGCTAACAAAAACCTATAACATACAAATGATTTTAATGGAATAAAATGCACAAAACATCAGTCAATTACAGTAGCATCTGTAGTACCAATAATAATAATAATTATAATCACACAATAAAATGCTAAACTTACATAGCCCATGAGCATTGACTTTTTTTTTTACAGTGACTTATTAATAGACTAGTGTATTAGAACATTCCATACAAGCTTAGTTACAATCTAACTAAATGATCAAAAACTGAACTAAAATAAATCGGTTAAATAATTTTTAATTAAAACCCAAAGCTGTGCAAAATATCAAATTATATAATTATTGCAGAATATGAACTGTTAAATTATATATGCATTATCCATAATCATAAGCATAGAATGAGCCACCTAAAAGCAAAAATATAAAGACATTAGGACTTACAGGTATATAAGGGTGTGACTAGGGTCTAGGGTGTGAGAGTTCCATTTTTCCTTGTGAGGTCAAGTAATATATTGATGGCTGGTTGACACACAGCAAAAATGGTGGTGTACATTTAACACCCTAGGGTGTTTATATGAGACTCATGAATGTACACCAACATTTTTTCTGTGCAGCTGCGAATAATAATCAACATACTTTGCTATGCTTATACAGAAATCTCAAAATTTGTGTGCAGGCCATGCAAGAATGTGGCACTACAAACTCACTCTTCACTTGTATCATCCTGTGAATTTGCTTTTTAACCACTTCATGAGTTTAGCTGTGCTGATGGTATAGCAACATCATATTCCTTCTGTATGCAGTGCTAATGGCCATTAGAGCGTTTCATTGTAGGTCCACGCCTATAGCATCTAGCATCTACATTTCAGCTTGCTGAGCTGACAAACAGAATTAGGTCACCTTTGGCTTGGTGTATGAAGGCTCTGATGCACCACACGAACCTACATAAAAACAAAAAAAAGAAAGTATCCTCGAGTATTAAGATATATAAGTGCAACACAATTATTTATGAGTACACTTTAAAAAGATGCCATTTCTCAAAGTCTGCATTAAAAAGACTGCATTACTTCATCTGTGTTGTTGAAAGACTTACATTCAACTTTAGTGACAGTACCAAACTGCATGACTTAAATGCAGTTGAGGGCTAGATACATAGCATAACGCGTTTCCAAACATTACGCAGTCTCTGGAAGTATATTGCAACCGCAAGGGAGAAGCACGATATTTCCAGGGGGGACCATAGCTCCACCCCAAGGGCCATGATAAACCACAATAATTACAGTGACAAATCGAAACCCAATGGAGACTAAAATAACCTAAAAGTGTAAATGGAAAGAGGCTTGTTTAGGTGATTACAAACTATTTCTTCAGACAGTCCCTGGTGTATTAGAAACAGCTTGTCAGAAAGCATTCCCATTCGGAACACTAATGATTCCAGCAGATTGGAAAAAGCACACAGGGATATCAGGAAGCTTCCAAATATGCGCACAGTTCTGACATGATAATTACAATTATATTTGAAACATCTGGGACTAGACAAAAGAAAGTTCTGGTCTGAGAATGTTAATTTGGAAAAGTTTGCATTTTGTAAAGGTAGACGATTACATTCAGACTGAGCATGTTCTGGATATTGGCACAAATATATTAAATGCTATGGATTTCATTCATTGAAAATAAAGTTTATTTTTGAAAATAAAGCGTCTAATAATTCTTAATAATAAGTTAGGGAAAATTCATAAACTGCCTTGAATGAAAGGTGTTTATCATCACATAAACTGGCCCATAGGACAAAAGCTAAGCTGCTTTGCTAATCTAAAACTTTTTTTAAATCCCGAAATAAAAGTACTTTTATCTTTTTTTATAGAAATATCATGGTTTCACTGAGTGAAGCAGACATAGTGGCATTATGAACAAAAACTGAATAAAAAGAGAAAGAAACAATCATGTTTAAGAGGAAGGCAGACTGGGTTCTGGCCAGAACCCTAGAACATTCCACAGCTCTAAAAGATTTGCTGTTCCATCCCAACACAATTCTGGTCAGGATAGTTTTCATACGGAATGGCGCTGAAATGGTCCAGAGGCCATTGAAAGCATAGGGTCAGGTTGTCTATTTACTGGGTGTACCATAGGTGAAAGTGCACTGCACCACAGGGGCATTTAAAAGTCTTTTGGAGTTTTTTGTATATGAATGCATGCAGGCAGAAAAGCCAAGCCTTCAAGAGTTCATGGAGAAAGAATACACGAAAGGTAGAAATTTCGAAAGTTTTAGGGGGGAGTGCTGTGCATGAGGGGGGGAGTGCTGTGTGTGTGTGTGTGTGTGTGTGTGTGTGTGTGTGTGTGTGTGTCGGGAGGGGTGATGTGCATGAGTGCCTAATGTAACTGCAGTGAAGCGTTTGCATGCTTGCTGCAGGCAGAGGTGACTGTCACAGTCACACATCCCATTATTAGCAAATGGGTATTCACTTTCAAAGCAATCAATTCAAGTTCCGTATTTTCATAAAACCATTCCCACAGATTTCTTCTAAAGCATCTAACTGCACACACAAAAAAATAATTTTGGTTGTATTGGGAATATTCTTTCTTCAACAATTTCAGTGTTGCATGAATACTGCATCTGTGATACTTATTTTATTACAAAATTCCATTCTAGGTACAGCCACTGTTTTCATATGACTTTTTCAGAAATGTTTTTTGTGAATACCAATGCAAGTCTGGTTATGCACCCTCATGGCAACTCAAGCTACAAGCAAATATACATGAGGGAAATGTACATCTGTTCAATGAAGCCACACATGAGATTAGCTAGCATGAGGTACCTGGGCGTAAAATGCCATGGCCCATGGTCTACCAAATCCATGTTCATTTTTCAAAAAATGTATTTTTTAATCATGCATTTTTTTCCATGCTACTGTAAAGGCTGTTTATAAATAGTCTTTCAACTGCCCACAGTGCACAAGACACAGAAATAAAATAATAATAAATGACAGTGAAGTTTATGGTTATGCAGAGCGCCTGTTTGAAACATGTATGGTACTAGAGTGTCAAAAAAATTACATTGTTCTTTTACACAATGGGGAGCAGGGCTGGAAGCATCAAGTTACCAACAGGGCACGGAAACAGGAACACTGAACTAGAATATTTAAATGAGTATACATTATAGTATATAAATAAGTTATAATCACTTAAAATGCAGGATAGGCCAAATACAGAGAGAAGAGAGAAAGAGAGAGAGAGAGAGAGAGAGAGAGAGAGAGAGAGAGAGAGAGAGAGAGAGAAAAAACAAACTAGGTGCAATGCCATTGGCTCAAGAGGGTCATGTGATGCAGTGAAGGATGATGGGTATAATTTAGAATGTGCCCATTCCAGTGACCTCAGACGTCAGCCTAGAACAGCGAGGGGGGGCTAAAGGAAAGGGTGGGAAAAATTGAGAAAAATAAAATGATTCTGTAGGCATTTGACACTTCCGTACAACAAGAAAAGCTCTGTAGTTGTTCACTGCTGTCTCTGTGTTTTGCCAGCACTTCGTATAGGTAATGAACACAGATTTGCTCATGAATTCGGGCTGAAAACTATTAAAAATACCTCCCCAACCATTCCAAACTAAAGTTCTCTTGGATTGAGAGAAGCAAAACAAGTTTCCAGACCTGAACAAAATTAAAATAAGCAAAGGTAACACTTGACCAACATTTCAGTTTTCAAAACAAGTATAATTAAATTATTAAAAATTAAACTAAAAAAAAAGCCAAAAAAAACAATCCAACTTGGTATATGTATGAACTCCTTTTTGAATAGAGACCATCTCCTCCTTGCCTTCCTGTATTAAAACTACTGCCTCGATCATTCAAGGGTTACTACAGCAATGTCCCTACATAGGTGCATCACATCCACCTGTTTCCTAGCCAACAGCATTGCCTAGTAGCTATCAGATGCAATTACATTTTTGTACGTTTTTTAGAAATTTTACATTTTTTGTACATTTTTTTTTTGTTTGTTTTATGTTATTTTCTTGGCAAAGGCCAAGGGAACTAACTGCAATACTTAATCAACAACCCTACTCAGCAATACAAGCAAACAGGAGTTAAAGAATAACACAGCTGGGTCCTAAGTGTTCGGCATGCGGAAATACTTAACTAAAGCACTACGAGAACAAAACCAAACTACATCATTTTGCCTCCATTATTAGCAGAAGCCTCGCACGAGGAGGCCAGCTGCAGGAGGTTGATTGTCAGGTGGACAGATAAGTGGGTGAGGTTAACTGGAGGCCAGGATAAAGGAGAAGGGTGTACAGTGGGTCCGAGGGTGATGGCTGCTGAAAGCTTCAGGTGATGGAGCCGGGTCAGGCCTTCAGGATGTAGACATGGATGAGGGGTCACTCCACATGGCTGCTACATCTCGGAACCTGGCAGACAAGTCACAGCAAAGCAACATCCATTAGGTTAATCTGTTAGAACACAGCTGCTCTTCTCTACAGGAGAAGGGTGTACTCCTGGTATGATACAAAAAAAAAATCTGGTATATTTAGGCTGGGCTTCTTACTTTGAGGTAGAATGAAATGCGACTTTTGGGTATATCCGTCATGAATACAGTTTGGTGAGTTTGTTTGGTAGCCAGCTGGCTATAATGTAGTTTGCCATTACACTGGCTTAACCCAGTGTGTTAAAGGCATACTGAACTTTGTTAGCTACCTGGCCCCGATATGAGTCGTAATATTCAAGCTCACCTTCATGACCTGCTCCAGTGGTCAGCAACTGGCTGAAGAAGAATTAAGTTTTTTCTCTCTCCATTGCATGGCGAAACAGATCTCAAAAGCACACTTTTAGCACATAAACGAATGCAAACAACGCGGATTATGCCGATATACAAAATCACGATATCAAGAACCAAAGGCTACGTTTGAAAAGATAAAAAGCTCCATTCATGATATTTTACATTTTTTCCAAACAAAGGTTTGGAAGAAGATTCGGTCATTACTTATTAACTTCCTGTTTAGTTCTTACGCCCGTAACAGTCCCACTCACTTCCTGAAGCGTGTGTAAGTAAACAAACTGAGCAGCAAGAAGCTAGCAACAGTTACTAGTTAAAAATAGTTATTCAAAATTGAATCAATCAAAAATTGGTTCAAAAGTTTGAAACGTATGGTTCTTGAAGTCGTGATTTTGTATATCGCCATTGTTTGCATTCGTTTACGTGCTAAAAGTGTGCTTTTGAGACCTGTTGCGCCATGCAATGTAGAGGCAGAGGTTGTATAGTAGGCACAAGGAATGTCAAGCAATGTGCATTGTTCTAGATGGATGGTAACAGTAATTGGGCAGTGTTATAACAATTAAATGAACACTTTTGAAATCGTTTTGAAGTCCTCAGCTCCCATACATCGACCCCCGTTTCATAATGTAGCTATACATTCATATACTGTAGGGCAGTGGTTCCCAAACTCGGTCCTGGGGACCCACTGTGTATGTTGGTTTTCGTTCCAACCACAATTGCGATCCGAGAATTTTAACAAGCTTCTAATTTTTCTTAATTGCACATTTCATGTTTTGATGGATTATTTACCCTCTTAAGCCAAATTATGTCATAAAATAGCTATGCATGCCATGTAGTATAAATGCCCCATGTTCACATTTTGCTAATTGTGCTATATTGCAAACAACTATGTTAAAAGTTCACAAAATGTTATAACTGATCAAATTGAAGACTGAGGTGAATCAATATGCTCCTGATTAGATCGTTGAACACATGTTTAAGTTCTTTCATAATTTTATTTCTTTAAACTTATTAACACAATGCAGGTTTGGCTCATTATCAATTTGTGTTGTCTTTGCAGGTTTGGCTCATTATCAATTTGCGTTGTCTTTGAATTTTTCATTATCAACCAAATGGTTAGTTTTCGTGGCCATGTGTCCACACTTTCACCAATTAGGAGCCTATTGATTCACGTCGGTCATTTGCTCAGTTTTGTTACCTCTTTCAATGAAATAGTTTTCAATATAGCACAATAAGCAAAATGTGTACATAGGACATTTATTAATTTATTCATGGGGCATGCGTATCTATTTTCTGACATAATTTGGCTTAAGAGGGTAAATAATCCATCAAAACATGAAAAGTGCAATCAAGAAAAATTAACAGCTTGTTAAAATTCTCGGATCGCAATTGTGGTTGGAACGAAAACCAGCATACACAGTGGGTCCCCAGGACTGAGTTTGGGAACCACTGCTGTAGGGTACATCGCTTTGGATAAAAGCGTCACTCGCGCACATCACTCCCCTCCTCACGCACATAAAAGCGTGCTAAGAAGTATCTGGCTCATTGTTAGCTACTGCTGTCTCCAACGAACGCAGTTGTAATTGGGGATTCTATGTTTGCAACGTACTGTAAATGTTGGCAGTGGTTTCAAGGATTTTAACGTGTAGCCTGGTGTTTTCCTGGTGCGCGAGTGGATGACATAAGCTGCCGTGATCATTAAAAAAACACTCCGAAGCTGTCATCATTCATGTGGGTAGAAATTACACCAGGTTGAGAAAATCAGAAGTTTTACAGAATGATTTTATTTCATTATAGGCCTATAACTGTATAAAACCCAACTACAAGCTTGTGATCTCAGGACTGCTTCCTGTTTTAAACCGTGGCAGTGATAAATTCAGCCCTGTAGTCTTGTTGCTTCACTATACCGCCACTTTTTCACCTCCGCCATAACAGCAGCTAGCTGGCAATGGCAATTGATAAAGGTCTGGGCTGCGTACCAATACAGTTTTTGCTCCACTCACGTAAACTTCACTTGCAAACTTCACTTGGGAGGATGTGAAGCACATACCAATAAAACAGGAGTATGTTGCTTTTAGAGTGGCAGGGAGCGAGGGCGGAGCGGGTTATTTGAATCAGATCAAAAACGTCTATAACGTAAAAAAAAAAAAAAGCCAAGTTACTCACGCATAGCCTACATAGCGCTGTCTATAAGTTCTTAATTCCAACTTGCAAAAACTAGGCCTGCCTTTAAAAGTCTTGATATCAAAATGTAAAAAAAAAAAAAAGTTGTTGATCGTCCTTTTTAAAAAAAAAAAAGAAAACATTCACTTAACAACACTTAAAGTGACGGACAAGGAAAATACGTAATATGCTTATAACAACGTTATTTATGGCTATTAAGGTATGTATTGAGCACCAATAAAGCGCAAGAAATAAATTCCATTGCAATCTCGATAAATGTCTATCTATATCTCTTTATTCCTGTATGCTGAAAAAAAGGGTGGAGTCAAAATGGGTCCATGGTGGACATAGACATGAAACCTCAACCAATACATACTTTGATCTCATTACATAATTCCTCCCATAGTTTGAAGCGAATAAAACTGTCCTGTCTCACTAAGAAATCCTCTTTGGGTCTGAGCCAAACACTCGTTTTGTTTGCCCTTGAGAATAGTTGTCCGCATTATCAGCATTTGGATTTGGAATAGTTTGTGAGCTAAGGTGTTTTTTTTCCTGCTCTCCTATCCCTATACCAATTTTATCTCTCTCCCAATCTCACCTTTTTATCCATCCCTCCATGGTGCTAGCTACTAGTAACATTAGCTTGCTCCTTGCACAGCTCATCATCATGGAGAAGAACTAATCACTCACGTGTGGTGCACTGCTCACTCGTCAGGTAATATATCGAAAAGTAGAATAGATAGCTAAGATTTTGTCAAAAAAACCATGCCTTGGAAATTGTTTTGTTGTATTGTTCAGTGGCTGGTTACAGTCACAAAAATAACTACAAGAACCATGATCCACCTTAGTTGCCATGCACGTAATTTTCGTTCAATTACCAACCAAAATTAATGAGTGGGCCTTTAAATAAATGTAAAAAAACTTGATAAAACCTACCATTGTGGAATGATTTGTGTGGAATGTGCATTTGGTGAAACTTCGCCTTGCAATTTTGTTTGCTGTAAATAGACGAACGTTAGATCAAACGGTTGCAATACTCTTACATTATGAACTGTTAACTTAACTTTGATTGCGAGCTTGCGTGTGATATTTATCTCTTGATAGCAGCTGCACTGTATTTTACTTTGAATTGATTGCATTAATTCCTTGCCGGGTTCAAGCCTATGGTTCAAGTTCTGTGGTTCAAATATGTAATAAGGCTGGATGATGCTCTCTGTCTCTGTCTCTGATGCTGTAATTTCTCTTGGCGCCCAAGAGGCGATGGCGCAGGGATGTATTTTGTTATCTTCCGCACGTTGAGACAGCACGGCTCTAGAAGCGTCCACTTCGACCACAAACTGTTTGTTGGGGTCAGGGAGCGATAAGACAGGTGCAGAGGAGAAGCGTTGTTTTAATTTCAGGAAGGCTGAGCTGGCCTCCATGGTCCAGCTGAAAGGCGATTTAGTGGAAGTGAGAGCCATCAGTGGAGCCGCCACAGAGCTGTAGTTGGAAATGAAGCGTCTTTAGAAGTTTGCTAATCCAAGGAAGCATTGGAGTTGCTTGCGGTTGTTGGGTTCCGGCCATTCCTGGACCGCCCTCACCTTCTCAGTATCCATCTCCAGTCTCCCCTTGGCCACGATGAATCCCAGGAACTGAACAGATGACTGATGAAACTCACACTTCTCCACCTTGATGTATAACTGACTCGAGGAGGCACTGAATCACTTGGCGCACGTGATGGACATGTTCTTTGGACATGTTCACAAGAATGTCGTCAAGTTAAACATATACAAACTGGGAGATCATGTCCCGGAGCAGGTCATTTACCATCGCCTGGAACACAGCGGGGAGTTAGTGAGCCCGAACGGCATGACCAGGTACTCATATTACCCGGATTGGGTGTTAAATGCCGTCTTCCACTCGTCCCCCTCTCTGATCCACACCAAGTGGTCGGTGTTGCGGAGATCAAGCTTGGTAAACATGCTGCAGCCTTGCAGTGGAGAAGGCAGATGAAATCAAAGGTAAGGGATAATGGTTCTTGATTGTGATGTTGTTAAGTCCACGGTAGTCAATGCATGGACGTAGTGAACCATCTTTTTTTTTCCACAAAGAAGAATCTGGCCCCAGCTGGAGACGAGGATGGGCGAATGATGCCTGAAGCCAGGGATTCAGTGATGTACTTCTCCATGGCCTCGGTCTCAGGAACAGAGAGGGAATACAGACGGCCTCTAGGGAGCGAAGTACCTGGGAGCAGGTCAATGGTGCAGTCGTAGGAGCGGTGAGGGGGCAGAGAGCAGGCTCGGGAGCAACTGAACACCTGGCGGTTGTGATATTCACTGGGCACTTTGGGAGGTCGATAACTGCCTCCTTCAGAGGTGGTTGAGCCCTCACGGAACTACTACTTTTCATTTGCCCGACTTCACACGTTACAAAATGCATGTCACACTTACAATTGCTTTTCCATATTTTTCCGTTGGTTACGGTGATCTCTCATAATGTTTTTGGCAAACTGGAAAAGGGAGGAGCGTTTTGATATTTTTGGATACGTTAAGTTATGCAAAGCTAGATAACGTTACGCCGCGTTCACAACTCAACGCATCATCGGATTGATGGACACCGGAAGCAGAGTTTGTATAGTAAAGAGATAGGCCAACCGTATGAATATCAGGTTTCACCTCCAGGTGGCGACTATGAGCACTAAAACTGGGCTAAACAGAGGAGAATGAATGGGGGTCAATGGTAGTTTTTTCAAGAAACCCAAATCTATAAGATCATTTTTTATTGTAAATTGGCGAAAATTAACAGCAGATAAGAAAATATGGTTTTCTATGCACTTTAATGAAATCTGGAACCGTTTAGGAAAAACATTTTCTCTTTTTTTCTCTGGTTATGCAAATTTAGTCATGAATATTCATGACCGCTTTGGACGTGAGACTCAAAAGCAAGATGGACAGCGCCACAGCCAGCCGGAGTCATAACAGCACAAGAATGACAGAAGCTGCTAGAGAATATCTGGTTTTACTTGGGTCTCATATACACTGGCACTAAAACCCATTTTGAAAACTGTTTCGGCTTCTTAAAACTGTCAAATCCACACTGTCAGGGTTAAATGTTTCATTTAAAACCACTCGGAGCTAGGATCGGCAACGTTTCGAAAACCTTTAACTGGTTTTAGCCGTGAGTACTGGATAGTTGCCGAAACCTACCTACAGAATAATTTTGCGTGCGTCATAAATAAATTACATACAGTTCCATTGTGGTATACTCGCAAATTCCGTGGGAATTTCAAACATCTTCACAAAGTTAATTTGACAGTTGAACATTTGTTTATATCATGATTATTATATTATTTTATCTCTATATTATGACTGCCGATCGTGGTTAAATCTTTCTTTTTATGACATTATTTCTCGAATTATTTCTTTGATAATTATAAGTAGGCTAGGCAAAGGAAAATAAAACCAATATTTTTTTAAAATATTCTAATATCCATTTTTGTGAAAGATGCTGTATTTTTCATAATCATCTATTGGCGGCGCTAGACATAGACCACCTTTTTTTCCAAACAAAGTTGCGTGGAAAACAATTATTAAGTTTAACTGTGAATATGTGTATCTTGTAGACACGCCTCCTTTTAATCAAATCTCCACCGCGCGCGCGTAATGCCACGTATGTAGTCGAGAAACGCTTAAAACAGCGGAGAAGTGAAATGTCTGAATCATTTAAAAAAAATTTAAAAAAATGTCTGAATCACAAATAGCTTAAGCTACGCAGAATTTTGGGAGTAAGTCCCATTTGCGTGTGCTTATCTCAACTCTGAATCTGGCCCCAAGTTAGGCAAAAATATTTGAAATCGACTGTGATGATAATTTCATAGCATTTAGCTCCATTCACCTCCATGCATTTTTCCAGATTCTACTCTGTTTAGCAGTGCCGCAGCACTGCCCCCTGTTGCTCAAAGAATGATATTGAACTTTTTTTCGTTCCATTGCAGTCAACAGAGGTGGCAAGCTTTCTCTAAAGGCTTTGCCGGAAGTCATTCATTCCAATGGAGGATGACTAACGGACAGTTATGGATGTGTGCCCCCTCGTTAGCCAACGGATGAGGGATCCTTCAGATTTTTTCAAACTCTGCTTTACTAAACGGACCATCGGAATTGGCAGAAGTAGAAAAAAAATGTATTGTTTCTTTATTAACAACTTGCAAACAATCTTATTTTCCAGCAAACTAATAAAATTATGTTTACAGACAATATTAAATGACACCCGTTTTCATTCTGAAAGGTTTGTTTTATAAAAATTCCACACATTTTATTACGCAAATAATTCACGTAGACCATTCTCCGTCCAAAATAAATCTTTATATCGAGGGTATTTCCCCGCGATAATGACATAATACCATAG
Source organism: Synaphobranchus kaupii (assembly GCA_029718625.1). Classification (NCBI taxonomy): domain Eukaryota; kingdom Metazoa; phylum Chordata; class Actinopteri; order Anguilliformes; family Synaphobranchidae; genus Synaphobranchus; species Synaphobranchus kaupii. The sequence continues at coordinate 14,977,813 of CM056384.1, read as the reverse complement.
CTTTGGGAAGTAGCCTAGGCTATTTCTTTCATTCAGCATGAGAGCCAAGACTCGCAAAGTTCTGCTACTAGCTCTAGAAGAAACCTCTGCAAGATAGGCTACTGGGTTCACCCACTGCTGAGATGCGGGGAGAAGCCTATCATCGACTTTTCCATGAACTCCAGCTAACTTATTCGGCGAGGAGATCAGACTGTATTTTCTCTAGTTGTTTCCGTCAGATCTGTTATGGCGCTGCGTTGCTCTAGAGGCTGGGATTGTGTTGAGGATTTATGGTTCGTAAAAACAACGGACGAGTTGTGAACACGGTGTTACTCATAGCTAGAGGTTTGATATTTACATCATGCAGGTTTGCTAGCACTATCGGACTGTAGGCCTACTAGCTACTTGAGTAGGCTAGTGCACGCTAGTGGTTCTTATCTGCTCTGATTGGCTGTCAGTGGTTACTACATTTTTTTATAGGTCAACAAGTATATTGCTTAGCCTATATCTCATAACGTGGCATGATAACGGGCCATGTAGTGTTCCGAATTATGGACATCGAAAAAATAATAATGTATATTTTTTTAATACATTTTCTTTTTGGATGGGCTGTCATAAAAGTGGGCCTGTCAGGCCCACTGCTGGCGCCGCCACTGAGCGCAACGCATAGGCTACACATTCAAACTAGAAAAATTAATTTATCCAAATATATGCTGTTAATTGAACATTTAACAAACTGCAGAATCTTTGCATGACATATTAACACATTTTATGTTGTCACCAATGTGCTAAAGGAAATATGAAAATGCTGCACAAGTTTATTTACCTATTGGTCTTGGTTATTGAACAAATCAATTGTTTGATTGTTAGGCTACCTGGCAAATTATTTTGGTGTTTATCGCCCTCCATCGGCAACGCAAAATGCCATTGATAATATAGTTAATTATTTGATGTTACATGAGACCTCTGAAATGGTTGTTATAGGTGATCTGAACCTTGATTGGTCTTGATCTCGAGCCTCTGACTGTTTGAAAAATTATTGTACTGAATTCAATTTAACTCAGCTTATCTCCACACCAACTAGACCTGATCTAAAAAATCCTGAAGATGCAACCCTCCTAGATCTGATATTGACAAATAGACCACATAAATATGTAGCAAGCGGTGTTTTCTCCTTGGACCTAACTGATCATTGTCCAATTGCCTTTTTTTTGTTGATCAAGCATTTCTGCATGACCTTTTCCACAGTGATATTGGAAGAGTATGTAGCATTCCGGAGCCTGAATTAGCTCTTCGACATTTTATTGATGTTTTTGATTTTCTTACAAATAAGCATGCTCCCTTTAAGAAGTTCAGGGTAAAAAATAAAAACAATCCATGGTTCTCAGTCGAGCTCTCTGATTTATTAAGGGAAAGAGATGTTGCATGGGCCATAGCACGCACATCAAAATCGCCAAAGGATTGGCAAGCTTTTTGTCAACTTAGGAATAAGTGCATTCAGAAAATCAGAGAGGCCAAATCATCATATTTTGTAAAACATTACATTACATTCATTTAGCCGACGCTTTTATCCAAAGCGACGTACAATACGTGCATACAGAGACGTCATCAAGATCACTACAGAACAGACAAGACAAAGCACATCCTTCCCATAACGTAGCAGCTATCCCTAGTAATGAACGTTGACTGTAGTTCACAGTAAGCTGTGGGTAAATCAGCTATACTACACTTCTATTCTAAATACTAATATAAACTATAACAAACAGACAGGAAAACACAGGGAACTAGTACCATGAGGTCCTAGGTTAGAATATCAGTCAAGGTGGAGTCTGAAGAGGTGTGTCTTCAGGCCTCGACGGAATGCAGGCAGGGTTCCAGTAGAACGTAGGGGAATGGGAAGCTCATTCCACCACTGAGGAGCTAAGGTGGAAAAGCTCCGCAGTCAGGACGAGCGAGAGCCGTTGACACGGAGGGGGGAAGTGCGTGTCGCCCTGCTGTAGAAGAGCGAAGTGGTCGAGCAGGAACATAGTTCTGGATTAAATCCTGCAGGTAGGCGGGGCCTGTCCTATTGGCTGCAGTGTAGGCCAGGGTCAGAACTTTGAACCTGATCCTGGCTACAACTGGCAGCCAGTGGAGTGACCTCAGCAGGGGGGTTACATAGGAAAATTTCGGGAGGTTGAACAGAAGCCGGGCAGCTGCATTCTGGATCAGTTGAAGAGGCAGAATGGCGTAGGCTGGTAGGCTTGCGAGCAGGGAGTTGCAGTAGTCCAGGCGTGCACAAAGCAAGTTAACAACTGACCGCTAATGCTGCAATTTACTTCAACTACACAGTGACTACACTACAAACAGTTCAATTAACTAACGCACAGCTGAAACCGAATGAAAATAATACACTTAGCCTATCCGACGGTAGATAATTGACAACGCTGGTATGATTGCTACTGGTGGTGATTCTCTTGATCCAAGATTGCTTTTGCTGGCAGCTGCCATTTTGCTTTTACTGTTGACTCACATTTTTAACCTGACTATTACTGGGGGAAGTATTCCTAAAGTTTGGAAAGTAGCTCACGTAGCTCACGTCTATTTAAAAGTGGTGAGGTTAGTGACCCAAATAACTACCGCCCAATCACCAAACTTCCTTGCTTAGCCAAAATTGTTTAAAAATTGGTGAATAACAATAAATAAGAACAAGTTTGTTCTTATTTATCTACAAATAGTATTTAAAACTCATATCAGTCTGGTTTTAGGCCTGGGCACAGTACTGTGCCTGCAGCTTGCAAGGTGGTATATGATATAATCTGTTCACTGAATAAGAGAGAGCATTGCTTTGCCCTATTTATCGATTTTATCAAAAGCTTTTTACACAGTAAATCACACTATTCTTTTAGATAAGCTTAAATAAATTGGCTTTGATGGTAATTGTAAGTGATTTGAGTGTTACCTTAATGGCAGAACTCAAGCAATAGTGGCGGATTGACATCAGTCTAGTTTTCTTGAGGTTTCCATAGGGGTGCCCCAGGGTTCCATATTAGGTCCTTTGCTTTTTACTTTATACATAAATGATCTTGGCTCACTGATTACAAATAGTTCTGTTCATTTTTATGCGGATGATACCATATTTTATACTTCAGCACCCTCGGTTGATAAAGCTTTCACAAATTTACAGGCTGCCTGTCATGCCATTCAAAATTAGATCTTAAAGGGATATTTCACCTTTGTGTGACAGAAGTAATTTTGTAGAGCCTACCCCATTATATTTGCATAGCGTGAATACTAGCAACATCAGCTGTCCCTGCTGACCGTAAACGGCATCCCCGGTAGTCCCGGTTGTCAGCCTCCCCATTCATTGGGACCTCACCAAAATTAATTGTTTTAAAAAACGAACTAACTACGTGCGATAATACATCGATAAAAAGGTATGTGTTTGTTTTGAGCTTATAAGACGTTGTCACGTTTAAATTAGCTTTAATAGTAGAACTATTTTCGGATATGCTACTGCGTAGAAATACAACAAGCTGTAGTTTGATTTTTCGTTTTTTTATGACGTAGACCTACAACTTACGGTAGCCTACTACAGTTGGTGAATTCACATCAACTTTATCGTACGCAAGGATTCTTCACTGACTTAAAATAACAAAGGTTTTTGCCGGATCTTCATTTTCTTTTAAAAGGGAATAAAACGTTGGAAATCCATTAAATATCAAAATAAACATGTACCTTTTGACCTTCGTGTTCTCTTTTATTGATGTATTATCTGCCGTAGTTAGTGTGTGTTTTAAAACAATTAATTTTGGTGAGGTCCCGAAAATGAATGGGAGTGAATGGGGAGCCTGACAACCAGGACTACCGGGGATGCCGTTAACTGTCAGCAGGGACAGCCGACGTTGCTAGTGTATTAGCTATGCAAATATAATGGGGTAGGCTCCACAAAATTACTTATGTCACAGCCCTTTAAACTTGTGCTTAACCCAACTAAGACAAACTATATGCTGTTCAGTAGATCAAAAACAAAACATTTTTTATTTGTATACTATGGATGGTCTTGAAATTCAGAGAGCCCAAGGTTATAAGTACTTAGGCAGCTGGTTAGATAAAGAATTATCTTTTAAAAAACATGGTGAAAAACTGGTGAAAAAACTCAGGTACTCTATAACCATCACTTTGCTGCCAGATATGCAGTAGATATGGATGGATCACTAGAAGGGTTGTTTCCCCTGACTTATTTTTCCATAGAGTTCAATAGAAAAATGAGTCAGGAGAAACAACACTTAAAGTATCGCTTGTAAAAGTACCTGTTAATAACATATCAAGAGTCTTTTGATATCCTTTTATACCCAGTCATGACAGCATCACCTGTTTACCTGTGGAATGTTCCAAACAGGTGTTTTTTTGAAATTCCCAGTCTTTTTTTTGCCCCTGTCCCAACTTTTTGCTGTTGCAGGCATCAAATGCGAAATTAGCGTATATTTACAAAAATCTATAAAGTTCAAAACGTAAAACATTAAATATTTTTTCTTGTACTGTTTTCAATTAAATATGTAAAAGAGAAATCTACAAATCACTGTTTTCTACTTTTATGTGCATTTTACATACTGTCCCAACTTTTTTGGAAATGGGGTTTGTATATTATTGGTGATGTTTTTTCTATGCCTTTGGTTTTCGTACTATATATGAGTAGGCCAGTCAGTGCTTGTTACTGCAATGAGTTCAGGCCCTAGGTGCCATGCGTTTGCTCATTTGCGTCACGATAAAGCAAATGGTATCGTTTAATTTTTTTATGTTTTGGCTACTGGGTAAGTTATCTCAGTGGATTTGTTTGTGCTAACTATGCTGATTCTTATCTCTCATCGTGGATAATGTTGACATAACTGTCCGTTTATGTAGAAGTCAATTGTTGGATGTGACATGGTGTTTACAAAGCCTGTATTTTGATGACCTTTTTTGCAAGAAGATCATCATGATCACATAGCCAATTATCTTTGGTTGAATGCGGAAAAAACTAAATGGCAGTGCTGCAAAACCAATATTACTTTTGCAGTGTTTAGTCAATTATTTTGATCACTGGTGAGTTTATTCCTGATGTGATGCACTGTAAATTGTAATCACTATTAGATTGTTTATGTTATGCTTTTTGTCAGCCCGTAGCATAGATGATAGAAAGTCCATAGTCTAGTCAGCTCATTTTGACAACTTGGTAAGCAGTATAACTTTAGCTAACTGTAATGCCTAGTATATTTTTCCGTCTAAACTCTTGCTACTTCTGAGAAAGTGTGAACGTCTGCATAAACAAATAAATGCTCACATCGAGGACATAAAGACCTTGCGATGATGAAGTACTGGGCAAGGATAATGGTGTTTGCGGTGGATTCGGGTGGCTTGCGTTGATGAGGTACTGGGCGAGGTAACTGTGTACGCTGTGGTTTCGGGTGGCTTGGGTTAATGAGGTACTGGGCAAGGATAATAGTGTTTGCGGTGGTTTTGGGTACCTTGCGTGGATGAGGTACTGGGCAAGGATAATAGTGTTTGCGGTGGTTTCGGGTGGCTTGCGTTGATGAGGTACTGGGCGAGGTAACTGTGTACGCTGTGGTTTTGGGTACCTTAGGCTGATGAGGTACTGGGCAAAGACAATAGTATTTGCGGTGGTTTTGGGTACCTTGCGTTGATGAGGTACTGGGCAAGGATGATAGTGTTTGAGGTGGTTTTGGGTACCTTGGGCTGATGAGGTACTGGGCAAGGACAATAGTGTTTGAGGTGGTTTTGGGTACCTTGCATTGATGAGGTACTGGGCAAGGATGATAGTGCTTGCGGTGGTTTCGGGTGGCTTGCGTGGATGAGATTCTGGGCAAGGATGATAGTGTTTGCGGTGGTTTCAGGTGACTTGTGTTGATGAGGTACTGGGCAAGGCTAATGGTGTTTGTGGCAGTTTTTGGTACCTTGCGTTGATGAGGTACTGGGCGAGGTAACTGTGTACACTGTGGTTTTGGGTACCTTGGGTTGATGAGGTACTGGGCAAGGATAATAGTGTTTGCGGTGGTTTTGGGTACCTTGCGTGGATGAGGTACTGGGCAAGGATAATAGTGTTTTCGGTGGTTTCGGGTGGCTTGCGTGGATGAGGTACTGGGCAAGGATAATAGTGTTTGCGGTGGTTTCGGGTGGCTTGCATTGATGAGGTACTGGGCGAGGTAACTGTGTACGCTGTGGTTTTGGGTACCTTGGGCTGATGAGGTACTGGGCAAGGACAATAGTGTTTGAGGTGGTTTTGGGTACCTTGGGTTGATGAGGTACATGGCAAGGACAATAGTGTTTGCGGTGGTTTTGGGTACCTTGCGTTGATGAGGTACTGGGCAAGGATAATAGTGTTTGCGGTGGTTTCGGGTGTCTTGCGTTGATGAGGTACTGGGCAAGGCTAATGGTGTTTGTGGCAGTTTTTGGTACCTTGCGTTGATGAGGTACTGGGCGAGGCTGATGTTGGCGGGGGTTCCTGTGATGGTGATCTGGCGCTCTGATGACCCTTCCATGGCGTTAGCGATTTTGATCTGCGCTCCAGACATCTGTCGGATCTCGTTGATTTTGGTTCCCTGACGCCCGATTATACAGCCTATTAGCTGGGAAAAAATTGCAGAGGTTCTTAAAAGAAAAACCACACCCCAAAAAAAAAGGTTTCATGACGCTGGGCTCATTCTTGCTCTTCTTGCATGCAAATGCATGCCAATGTACACGAGATCTGCTGCCAATATACACGAGATCTGCTGCCAATTTACATGAGATCTGCTGTTTTTTCATAGATACTGAATGTCCTCTGACAGGAAAAAGGGATCACACTGAAAAATCTTCATAATATTGAAAACACTTCACAATATGTGCAAACATGCATGAATTACTGCATGAATAATTAATATAGTGTATAATGTTAAATAATTTTTTTAATGCACTGCATTGAAAATTTGTTTTTTAAAGTACACATATTTACTATATATTGCAGTGCATCGGCAGTAATCCAAGGGTATCAATGAAAATTGTTTGAGTAAACCAACAGATCTAAGACCTAAATTTCATCACACCAGACATTAATCAGCCAGGCGTGAACAGGTAATCTACCTGCTGTGTAATTAGTATGCTCAAGAAAACTTTCAATTCAATGTTTTACCAGTGCTGTCTTCTTTTTTTATAGAGAGTTTTCATAATTACATATTCAGATTTTCAGCATTCTGAGCATAGCCGGTGCTATTTTTGTGAACTGAACATAGGCGTAATGTTGGCGTGACGTTGGCGTGATGTGTGAGGTTTCCAGGGACAGCACATACTCACATCATTGGGAATGGTGAGTTCATGAGTACTGGCCTGGGGGCTGGCATCCAAACCTGGGTCAGGAGCAGGGAAAGAGGGGTGGCATAAATAGCATTTAAAATATACTCGGGTTCTTTCTGTGGCAATGGAGATTCCACGGGACCCAGTCTCCCATTGTCACAACGACGGACCTGGGCCCCTGCCCTTAAATCTCTGCATGGGTGCTGCTGTTGGGGGGGAACAAGAAGTTATAGGTCGGATCCTTGGAATGAATTGCCATGAAGATGGAATAAAATTCACATAGTTCATAAGACCTTATTCCGAGGGACCGTCATTTATTGCCATTGTTTGGAGTTGAGGTGATTTTTAGTAGGAGTATACAGATATATGCAATATATTCACAATTAAATATATTTTTCCAATCATACTTTTATATTCATACTCTAGCTTTTATGTGCATACAGATATAATACTGAAAGGTCCACTATAATACTATTTTCTGCAGTCTCATAGTCATGAGAATTTATGTTCTGTTCAGGAAAAGTAAGGCTTGAGTCCCCGTTGATGACTCCAGAGCAAAAGTGTAGAATCAAGCATTATTTTTTCATGAGATTGTAGATTTATCTGTTGCCCTGTCTGGCGTTCATCACTCAGGGTGAATCTTGCATCATTTTCTGTCTTCTTGAGTCATTTGGTAGTTTTTTTAACTGAAGGGAGGGGAGCAAAATAGGATGGAACCTCAAACATTTTTGCTGCAGAAAGTTTCCCTTTATTTACCATGTTGCTTTGAGAGATGTCCTCTCCAACCATAGATGGAACCCTCCCTAATCATAGACGGAACCCTTTCCAACCATAGATGGAACCCTCCCTAATCATAGACGGAACCCTTTCCAACCATAGATGGAGCCCTTTCTAATCAGAGAGAAGCCTCTCCAACCATAGACAGAACCCACCCCAACCTTCATATGTCGGGAAAAACCTCGGGGACCCTATAATAGAGTTAAGCGTGACACGAAATTACAAAAAAATAAAAAATAAATAAATAGGCCCATGTGAGACGTGGACAGCAACCACCAGGAGCACGTTGAGAAGCGCAACACGGAGGGAGAGAGAGAGAGAGAGAGATAAAGTGAATGAAAAAGGAGAAAGAGAGCTACTACAGGTAAAAGAGAAGGACATTTGTATAGGGCTGTTGGGTACGTACCAGGGAAAGCAGGGGTGGTCTGTCCAAGGGGAGTAAAGGGATTTTGCTGCATAGCCAACTGGTGGAGCTTGGTCAACTGCTGACGGGGGGGAGGGACAGGAGAACTAAGAGGTTATTTTTATAACACAAGTCACACCAAGAAATCAAGAACTAAACTAGAATAAACAAACAATGAGGAGAGGCTGTGAAACATCATGGTGGAAAAGAGAGAGAGAGAGAAAGAAAGAGAGAAAAAAACCAGTGTAGGACTTGGCCTGAGATTGACTGCATGCAGCGTGCTGTGGGCTTTCCCGTTGGTGACCTCATAGTAGTGATGGGTTCAAACCATGTTCGTTTGGCGTATGCTATATGATGCTCTGTGCATACTGCATGTGCAGGTAAAGGGTGAGGTTGCCTTTTTGATCAGCAGCCGCAACGTAGCATTCAGCTAATACTTACGTTGGGTTTCTCTGCTGGGTTGCTGGGGAGTGCATCAACCCGTAAAACCTCAGATTCATCATTCTGGAACACACCTGGCCCCTCCCACCCCACGAGGCATATTTACAGACCGGGGGGGGGGGGCACAACCTCGATCAGACACTAACGCATCACTCTCACACACCTCCCCCCGCCTTTACGCACTCTGCGTAAGATCTTCGAAGGTAACAGCTTTCCTTTACAGCACTGAATTGCCACAGGAAGCAGACAGATCACATGCTGAGGAATGTGTTCACCCTTTAGCAAAAGTTTTAATGAGGTGAAGGGGACATCAGGGCCTACTTGACTGATGGTAATGTCAACCAATGTCTCCTTGGGCATCAATCACCGCCGTTCCAGAATTAAAGTATTTACCACACGGTCTCTCTCTGGATGTTCTTTACAACAGTGACTGATGATGTCAAATTACTGATGGAGACAACATGGTCCTCTGAGACCCAGGAAGTGTCACCGGCCCACATCCCCAGAATGTGCGGGTTTAACGCACTCATCATCCGTAGGGGGGGGGGTCAAGTGCGACACAATCTGTTTTACCCTTTTATATCTCCTGAAAAACGACAACCCCGCTGGGTCCACTTTTTCACCTGCACAGGCCAAGTCTTCGTTTGCTTCACACTTTTTCACCTGCACAGGCTAAGTCCTCGTTTGTTTCACACTTTTTCACCTGCACAGGCCAAGTCTTCGTTTGCTTCACTCTTTTTCACCTGCACAGGCTAAGTCCTCGTTTGGTTCACACTTTTTCACCTGCACAGGCTAAATCCTTGTTTGGTTCACACTTTTTCACCTGCACAGGCCAAGTCCTCGTTTGGTTCACACTTCGGAAGCCACAGGCTGTGAGCAATTTCGGATTGTAATATCACACAAATTACAGATCGGAAATGTCGTATTAATATTAGTAGTTAATATTAATAGAAGTCAGCTGAAAGAAGAGAAACATGCAGAGTGATGGCGTAAGTGCGAGGCAGAACTGAGATAAGGAACTCACATCTGGGTGAGGGATGGCATACTGTCCTTGAATGGTGTAGGCCTACGAGAGAGAGAGAGAAAGAGTGAGAGAGAGACAGAAAAGCATTTTACAATCTTCCCCTTTAATTCTGTTAAACTTAAAAATGACTGCTTGTTGTGTCCAGGGGATGTTTCTTTTTATTTTATGGGTAACCCTTAGATGTAAATGCTGTTAAACCACTTAAAATTAACTTCATGTAAAATAGCTAGAGTGGAAAAAGCATTTCCTTTCACTTAAATAATTTGATATATCCTCACTGAGGTCCACAGAACATGAAATAATCTGTGACGATGAATTCTGGGATAGCTAGCAGCTGTTGAAAGCTCACAGGTAATGCATGGGCCTCCTGGGTTTATAATTAGAGACTTGGTATTGTCATGTGACTAGCACAAAAGAGGATGAGGGGCCAGATTTGGCTCCTCCCTCACTCATTTTATCATCGCTTACAGAAATTAACTGGAATGACACTGAAAAACGTGCTGATACCATATCCCTTTAATAATGCGGAAAGCCCAGTGTAGCAATCAGCTACATGCTAATAGCAAACCTTTACATACTGATCAGTGATACAGCTTCAATCACAGGATGACATAGCAAATATTACAAACAGTGGCTCTTAAATGAGCCAGGCAAACCGTATGTATAATGAATATTAAAAGGATATGGTATTTTTCCCAAAGGGAGGGGTGGAGGACCTCATTAAGAGAGCTTGCACATGTCTTAAACAAAAACAGTGCAATAACACACCATCGCTGGTTTTCACTGTGTATGGACCATAAGCTATTAAAGCTTGAGGTCCACAGATATGTCTACTGTACTCAGTCATTTCTGTACCAGTTCTGTACCTGTATCAGTTGGCATGCATTGCATTCCATCCTAGGATACGATGGAGGTAATCCCTTTACATAGGAGTACAGCACTTTGCACACTGCTGTTTCTCCATTTACACATGGTTTGTCTGCAGCAAACCCCAAGCATATCCAGCATCATTTGCAATTCTGCTATCCAAATGTTTTAAGTTCTAAAGATGTGTTTGTAGATGTAGATGTGTCATTTTTTTAAAATTTCAGGTGGTGGAAAGTCATGGAAGAGAAAATATAAAATTGTGGTTTGGACCTATTTTCAGTATTATAAGCAATAATAAGAAAAAATATAGCTGCAAGCAGCGACTATACGGGGTCCAAGCAAAAGGTTGTAATTTTGTTGCAATCATGTTACATTGGTTTCCTTTTACAATCGAGTCTCGGAAGGTATACGTGAGACACATATGTGAGCTGCATGACGTGAGTGTCTAAACATGAATATGTATAAAAGGTCAAACTTTTCAGACCACCACCTTCAGTTAATTCTGGGTAAACTGAATAATTTGAGAAGACATTCATGAACGAGACCTTCAATCTGAGGCAATGCCTAGATATTAACTCAAAAAATGTCTTTTAGTGTTTCCTACCCCATTAATGTGAAAATAAGATTTGTAGATGTGAAAAGCATAAGAAAGCGCATGTCGTGTTGTCGAAAATAAACGCAACCTTTGGTACCCGGTGGGATTTGAACCCGGGTCTCCCACATCGAAGACAATCGCTCTAACCACAAAGCCATCGCAGATGTTGTATGGTATAGGGAGAATTATTGGAGGGTATGGAGCATTTTTGATGAAGAATTTGCCAGGAAAAAGAATAACTTTATTAAAACTTTATTTGTTTCACTCATTTAAGTACTAGTGAAACAGTGAATAGTTAATATAGTAAAATATCTTCGCCTTTGCAATAATGTGAAAAGAACATTATTAAGTGTGAAAAGCATAACAAACTGTGCATTGTTTTCATCGAAAAGAAAAGTAACCTATGGTGGGCCTTGAACCCGGGTCTCCCACATACCACTGCTCTTACCGCTAAGCCATAACAGATAACCTGTGGCTGCCCAGTGATTGATCACGACACATAATTTTCAATGTTTAAAACACACCAGTGATTTTTCATGAAGGGAAATGGTAATAGCATTTCCAAAATGGCGGCCAATCCAAGATGGCAGCGACATATATGGGACATACATATGTTCCAGATGAGGAAATTGATCACTACAGCAAGTTTTAAATGTGATTTTTTATGAATTTAAAAAAATATATTATGCTCTATAGCGCCACCATTTGATTCTATTGAGCCAATACTTTAGTTTGGCTCATAAGGTCAGTGCAAGTATAAAAACCAAATTGTAGTTATTTGCCACGAACTAAGGAATTTAAGGCAAAAAGAATTTTGAAGATAGGCTAAATGGTTCAAAAGTTATAGTCCAAAAAGATTATAGAAATTCACTTTGTCTCTATAGCGCCACCATCACGTCAATTGGGTTGGAATTTGCTGTACATGTGTCCTGTGGCAGTGTCTACATGTGTGCTAAGTTTCATAGTTGTCCATTTTGTGGTTAGGCCAATACCGGGGACAGAGTGAAATGGTAATAGCATTTCCAAAATAGCGGCCAATCCAAGATGGCAGCGACATATATGGGACATACTTATGTTCCAGATGAGGAAATTGATCACTACTGCAAGTTTTAAATATCTAAGAAATAATGGTGATTTTTTATGAATTTAAAAAAATATATTATGCTCTATAGCACCACCATTTGATTCTATTGAGCCAATACTTTAGATTTTGGCTCAGAAGGTCAGTCCAAGTATAGATACCAAATTTTATTAATATCCATTGAAGAATTGAAGAGTTATTTGCGTTTTTGTGACTAGCCACGCCCACAACAGTTTTTATTGGCTTACTGCGATCAGAATATTTAGAAAATCAGGAAAATCGCTTCGGGATTCTTTAGAGAATCGTCCCCTGAACAAAAGGGTGTAAATTGCATGTTGATATGTCAAATGGTCTCGGAGGAGTTCGATTTTATAGGTTTTTCACAAAATGCAAATTTGCAAAAGATCCATTATGGCGGACTTCATTAGTCCTAATGGCAAAGTTATTTGCCACGAACCAAGGAATTTGAGGCAAGACGAATTTTGAAGATAGGCTAAACGGTTCAAAAGTTATAGCCCAAAAGATTATAGAATTTCACTTTGTCTCTATAGCGGCACCATCAGGTCAATTGGGTTGGAATTTTCTGTACATGTGTCGCTTCGCAGTGTCTACATGTGTGCAAAGTTTCAGCAAAAGTTATTATGTGGTTTTGCTGCAATTGTAACAAATGTGGGAATAATAATAATAATAAAACCAGCGAAAACAATAGGGTTCCAGCACTACATGCTTGGACCCCTAATAATAAAACCAGCAATAACAATAGGGTTCCAGCACTACGTGCTTGGACCCCTAATAAACATTGCTACAACATTGTTCACCACAGCCATACTGCAATGTAATAGACTGTTGCAATAGTTCTGTTCTATCCGGTATGCTATTTAACCATTTAGGTTGTTTTGTGAAACTGATATTCTAACCTATAGATACTCAAATCCTACAGTATCCATCTAGGAGTCTGACTCCCTCCCTTGAGACCAGTAGTACTGCTACTGTTATCGTCTATATGATAGTCAGTTGATTAATGTGACTGATTCCAATCACCTTGTGTCCCACGTCTAATTCAGTGCCTGATTAGAGGGGCAGAATTTAACCCAGCAATACTACAGATCAGATTTGAGTATCGCACCTCTGGCCCTGATGCTGATGATCCAAAGCATCCTTCCCAAAATGAAGACCCATTGCAAGCTCTCTTCCACCCCCCTCCCCTCCCCTCCCTCCCCCAAGCTTTTGTGGGTAGAAGCATGCAAGTGAGAAGATGAGTAAAACCTGAGAGCACTAACAGGCAGTGGCTGGTGCTGCAGTAAAAGGCTGAGGTTTGCTGCGGACGCCGCCAGAGGATCTGCTCTTACCTGGCCACCTGAAAAAATGACGGGGGTGGAGGCGGGCTTTGGGCGGTAGGGAATGGTCGCACCTTTCGGTGGGGACTAGGAGAGGGGAGAAGGGAGAGGCAGAGACAGAGTTAGAGCAGGAGAGAGACCGTTAAGAGCAGGAGGGCGCCCTGGGCAAACACCGTCCGTCAAGCCCCGAGGCTCCGCCCCTTACCTTACCTGTGGGCGGGATCTCTCCAGGTGAAAAATTGAAATCATCTAAAAACAAGTAGAAAGAAAATCCTTGTTTCGCGCTTGTCTGAGAGGGAAGACGGCAAGGTCTGTAACGTAAAAGATGCGCTGTACCTGTGGATTTGAATTATGCGGAGCATTGGTCTTGGGAGAGTGTGTGTGAGTGGCACGGTATTGCTGATGGAGGAGGAAACAGCACAGCTGTTTGTGTGAGAGTTCTGTGTGAAACACACTGACCTTTCCATCCCAACACATACAGCAGCCAGCGGGATTTTCCCTCCTTAGTATGTCCTATCAGCTTAGCTGTGGGGCTGGAGTAACATGTGCACCAATAACTGTCAATCACGGAGGTTCAACAAACCAGCGTTTCAAACGACTTCAAGCTCAGGAACAAAACTCAGCCGTTGGAGAATAGAGTGTGTGCTTGTATGGAGACTAGCGTGTTAGAGGTGGTGACTAGCATGTCTGAGGTGGAGACTAGAGTGTCAGAGGTGGAGACTAGCGTGTCAGAGGTGGAGACTACGTGCTTTCGCCTCTTTGCACATGCAGTTTGATGGCAGGCCATCTCTGGTCATACTCTACCTCTAGCATAACCACACATATCTGTTTGACACACTGGATGATGGCCTCTGGGGTCCCGGAGATGGTCACAGCACGCTCTGTAGAGTTGGGCAGCATGTCCCCCGCCACCTGCACCTGGGCCCCTGTGGACTGGAGAGGACAGCAGCTAGCACCACACAACAGGTTAACGGGCATGCAGGCTAATGCTAGCCACAGAACGCAGCAGCGAGTACCACACAACAGGCTAACGGGCCTGCAGGCTAATGCTAGCCACAGAACGCATCAGCTAGCACCACACAACAGGCTAACGGGCCTGCAGGCTAATGCTAGCCACAGAATGTAGCAGCTAGCACCACACAACAGGCTAGCGGGCCTGCAGGCTAACGCTAGCCACAGAACGTAGCAGCGAGCACCATACAACAGGCTAACGGGCCTGCAGGCTAATGCTAGCCGCAGAACGCAGCAGCTAGCACCACACAACAGGCTAATGGGCCTGCAGGCTAATGCTAGCCACAGAATGTAGCAGCTAGCACCACACAACAGGCTAGCGGGCCTGCAGGCTAATGCTAGCCTGTATAAATGGATACTATGTAAAATGCAAAAGTTGTGTAAGTTGCTCTGGATAAGTCTGCTAAATGCTTGTACTGTAATGTAATTTAACTCCTGTACTGGTTGTGGGACAGGAGTTGCAGAAGGGAAAATGAAAAAAATGGGGTGTCTGTTCTCCTTACCTCCCTCATCTCCTTGATCTTGGAGCCTCCCTTTCCTATGAGGGAGCCGCACTGGCTGGCCGGTACCACCAGACGCAGGGTCACAGGGGGCTTGCTGGTGGCTGGACTGTTGCTCATCGAATTGATTATATCCTGGAAGGTTGTTAGACACGATTCATGTTTTCCTCATAAGGTATCTATTTTAAATGGAAAAGCTGAGAGCTGAGAAGGAAAACTAGGCTATGCTTAGACAGTCATGAATATCTGATATAGACATAAACTAAATGGGTTATGAAACAAAGCCTTAGTATTTTATTAGCGTCAAAGTTCTCCGGGTGTGGCCGGCGTGTGGAAGAGCAGATCGGATTTCTTTACATTCAAATGCTTTTCCCTACACTACGTCTCTGTCCAAGCACACAGGGGCACATACAAGTCATGTATAGTATGTATGTCCGTCTGTATGTATGTATATATGTTCAGTGTGGATATACTGTATGTGGAAAGTCAGACTAAAACAGATTTGAAAAAAAAAGAATTGGACCAAATATGTGAGTTTAAACCGAAGGGCCAAAACTGTTCTTCGCTGTTGAAGTTCACTTCCTGGTCTTGTTGAGAGCGTTGCTCTCTGACGCCAGTGCGATTGGCTCCAGTATAGGTCTTTCAGGCCCGTTTTTCAATGCAAGTCAATGTTACCAAATGTGGTCAAAATACAAAGTCAATAAATCTTTTCCACGAGAATATATAGTCACAATAGGTGATTTGTCTTTGTCTAATGTCTAATTGTTAAGTTATTGTGTTGTATGGACAATATTTAGATATTTTGTTGACCAATTTTTGGTTTGCGGCACTTCCTAGTCACTGCGCGTCACTAGCATCTCGGACACTCAGTGGACAATCCGGACCCGGCCCAGACGTAATGACCATAAGGGTCCCCCTGCTGCCTACTGTGCAGTATCTGGCTCCAATTTTTGTACAACATGGCAGCACTTCAACTTCAGAACGCTTTTCACAAGCCTATGGAAAATCATTGGGTAATGTGACAGTCACTTTGTCCATATTTTTTCTACGGTCTATGGTTTGAACAGGTATGGTCAGGAAGATGATCATTACCTCCTCAAACTTGTAGGCGATCATAGCGAAAGCCTTGAATATGGCGTCCGTCGGACCCGTGATGGTGACAATCCTCTCTGGACAGTTCCCCTCCGAAATGTTGATGCGTGCACCGCTCTGTATGACAAGTGGGACAAAATGATTAATCTGCAAAATCATACAATGTGATCTACGGCAGGGGACCACAACCATGGCCTAGAAAGCCAAATAGAGCTCTGGTTTTCACTGCTAATCAGAACTTAATCAACCAATAAAAATGTTCCGCATTAGTTGCTGACTGGTTGTTTCTAACATCTAACAAGATGAAAACGATCTCCAGGACCAGCGTTGGGGACCCCTGGCCTCTGGTCTATGAATCCTCCAAATACAGAAGCTGGAATGAAAACGTACCTCTTCACGCATTTTCTTTACGGTTTCCCCCTTCTGAAAAGGAAGAGTTAAAAACCAAAGGTGACATTTTTCAATGGAAAAGATCTAATTATTTACATAAAATATAATTTCATAATTCTCAAATATCATATATTTGTTTCCCAATACATATGAAATCAATAGATGTACCCATTTTGTAGACGGTGCCATACATACCTTGCCAATAATGCTTCCAACTTCCTGTAATGACAAAAATGGAAAATATTTGTCATACCATTTCAAGATTTTCTTTCAGAAATTGTTGCTTTTTCTCATGAATTTTCAATACTGATATTCTTTACTTTTTGACATACTCAGAGGAGAGTGTAGACGACTCAGTTGCCCGACAGACTGAAAAATATTAATTCTGTTGCACTGAACACGTCGAATGCTTTTAAATGGCTGGAGGAGTCCAGACCTCCAATCAGAATTAGACCAGAAGGATGCAAGCCTGACCACAAAGGGCTTAAAGTCACTTACTTTATCTTAGTAACTATTTCTTTAATTATTTAAGGAGTTCACTTTCTGGGTTTTTTTTTTTTTTGCACTTTCTGTGTTTTAATGTATGTTTTTGATTGGCCCGGACGGTTTTTACCGTGAAATGAAGAATATTTTAGATACGTGCAGACGTTTCTGAGGACCACCTGGCTTTACAGACATTCAGACATCATGGTTTAAAGCATGAAAACATGTTTCAATTCCAAAAGCAGATAGTAGGGTGACATTATGATTCCAGAGGTTTTACAAAGGGACAGATTAATTTCACAGTGTTTATGCATAAGCATAAGTATCAGTTTGTATATAGTGTCAGTACTTCTCTCATTCTCAGTTCTCAGGCAGCGTAAGCTCTTCACTCCCAAAGACCCCTGTAGTAGTGTTGATATAGGAAGCTTTAAGATCAGCTGCCTCAGGCTATAGGAAATAGTCCCAAATTAATATGAATGAATAATGGGTAATATACTGTATACAAGTACTGCCAATGGAGGCATAACATAATGTAAAAGGCTTTTTGGAGTTACCTAAATTCTAGACCATAAACCCCAAATGACCCCATGTCAGCCATTTTAGAAGCCATCAGGTGGTCAGAATCTTTGCACACAGAGAATGTCTGGGCTAATCAAATAATACAAATTATTTTCCGGCTTTTTAAAATGTATTATTTTCCGCCCATCCCGGGTCTGTATATATCCAATTCCCAGTACCAATTCTGGGACATCCATGGTTCTCTGAAACAGCTGCTTCTTTTCATATCACAGACCACAGCTAAGCTCGCACAGAGCGATGTTGGAGGAAGACCTTCCCTATGTGGCTTTGACAGGCATGCAGTCTTACAAGTGTCCTTATTGACCTGCGGGGGTCGCCCAAGAGCGATGAAACGAGGATCCCTGTCCGACTGAACCCTCCAATACCCTGGGCGATACAGGCGCCAATTGTGTGTTTCTCTGTGGAGCAACCGACCACAGTCGCCACTGGCACGGTCTACATTCGATTCAAAGCCGTGAGGCTCATACATGCAGCCCAAATAATAATATTAAAAATAGTAATATTAAAATAACTCAGAAAGTGAGCTATCCCTTTAAAGGATATGTAACATTGACACCGAGCATTTAAAATGGGTACTGCAGTCCAAATTCACAATATTGGAGAGAGTTGTCTCCGCCCACCCCCTCCTCCCCAGACTCGAAGCTCACGCGGGTTGCCAGGTTGAGGACAGTGAACGAACGAGCGCAACATTATATTTTGAGACGAGCTTATTCTGTTTTGACAATGACAAGCGACGACGAGTCCTACACTGTAAGTTGATCAGCTAATGTATACGTTTGCAATTTATTTATTGTTTGCAAATTATAAACCAGCTCATGTGGATTTTTTTATAACTCTGTCAATGTTAGCTAGATGCAAGGCTGGCTATGTTTACGGTCACACAGATATAAGCTAACGTTAGTGGTATGTTTAGCTAGTAACTATATACATATATATATCTAAATCTTTAGCTAGCTAGCTAAATGAAAACAATGTTGAACTTAGCTTAAGCATTCGTAAATTGGCTGTCGGAGTGCCGGAGTAGGCTACATCTGGTTGTTCGTAATGGGCGGTGGGCGGAGTCAACTCTGAGAATAGCGAATCACACAGGCCAAAACAAATACAGACATTCCGACCCGGAATGGAAATTTCAAAGGAGAACATACTGGCTGTAGTATTGTTGTCGGAGAAGCCAGTATTTTGACTTAGCATATTTCCTTAATCTCTGATGACATATCATGGTCATTTTATGATTTAGTAGGCCTACAGTAAATGTGTTACATATAGCTCCTTTAAAGAGCTTTCTGTGGCCCAGGCACATCCCTGTCCTCCACACCCTCCCCTCTCCTCCTGTACTCACAATGCACTGCACCCTGTACCCACAATGCACTGAGCCCCCTTACCTTGCCGTGCATCAGCAGCCAGATGGTGAGGATGACGTTTAGTACCCACAATGCACTGTGCCCCCTTACCTTGCGTGCATCAGCAGTGGAATGGTGAGGGTGACGTTCAGTACCCACAATGCACTGCTCCCCCTTACCTTGCCATGCATCAGCAGTCGGATGGTGAGGGTGACGTTTAGTACCCACAATGCACTGCGCCCCCTTAACTTGCCGTGCATCAGCAGCCGAATGGTGAGGGTGACGTTCAGTACCCACAATGCACTGCTCCCCCTTACCTTGCCGTGCATCAGCAGCCGAATGGTGAGGGTGACGTTCAGGCCACCTTCTGATTGGACTTTGGTGGGTTCCATGCTGGGAGTGGAGGTGAGACAGGAGTGTGGTCACGTGACAGGAGTCCCCCGGGGGCAGGAAGAGTGTGATGGTACAGCAGCCAACCAATCACCTGCGGGAGGGGGGCAGAGACACGCCCACATTAGGTTATGCTTGGTGATTTCAGATGGTCAGTCTAACAGCACCTCTTCTCTCCTCGCACATTTACATTTAAAAGATTGCATCTGCATCTAATTACAACATGAAATAATCTTATGATTAACTATTTAAAAAATGATCAATTGTTTGGTTCTAAATTGTTACTAAATTAATCACCACGATTGTATGCTTCATACTAACACAAGAGGGAGCACTTTTCATAAAACTAATTCATGGGTTCTGGAGAATAAACTGAATAAATTAACATTTATCATTAATAATATGTTGACAGGCAAAAAAAAAAAGAAAGATCTGTCAACGCTTTAAGTCCCATTTTTACAGAAAGGACATACATATCCCTACGATTAAATCACTGTAATGAAAATTGTAAAAAAATTAATAAAATCAGTCCCCATGTCACCTTCATTTACACAGATTTCATTTTTGTAAGCTTTGCTTTGCCGTTTAGCCAACATTTTGCAAAGTCAACCACATGAATCACTTTCAAAGGGTTTCCTAGCAGCAGGGGGACATTTTTTCACCTGATGCAGGAAAGTAATGTAAATCTGCCATAAATAAATGAGATCAGCAGCTTTAGACTACCATGATAATATTTCACACAAAACTCTACTGGAGCTCAAATTGGTTTGTGACAGCGCATGCATTCATAGCGTAGCGCTCTCCATAATTCTGGTTTCTAACATTGAACCACCATAGAAGCATACTTCTGGAATGCATGAAGTGGAGTCCGCTTGTGACCCAGGCCAGCAGCACATTTCTCTCTCCCCAAGAATGAAAACATGCGCTAAATATGTAGCTCCACTGTGTTTGTGGGACTTGGGAGATAAAAGGTCACAGTTTTTTCATTTTTATAAATCCCAGAATCAGCAGTATTAGCTACAGCATTCATGAAACAAAAAATATTGCACTGATTCAATTTCACCAAGAGCGTGTGTACACACACACACACACACACGCGCGCGCGCGCATATGCACACGCACAAACTGAGAATATGAAAATATAATAAATATATCTGGATACTGGAGTCGTGTGATATAAATACATTTTCAGTAATTTCTATTTACTCAAAATTAACTGCATGTTCTAGGAAACTCATATTGCCATATCCCCATACAGTTTAACCAGGACTGTGGACCTCTATGTGGTGATTCAGGACACGCTTTAGGGCCAGGATTGTGAACCTCTCTGTCGTGATCCAGGACACAACGTGTGCTTTAGGGCCAGGACTGTGGACCTCTCTGTGCTGATCCAGGACACAACGTGTGCTTTATGGTCAGGACTGTGGATCTCTCTGTGGTGATCCAGAACACAACGTGTGCTTTAGGGTCAGGACTGTGGATCTCTCTGTGGTGATCCAGAACACAACGTGTGCTTTAGGGCCAGGACTGTGGATCTCTCTGTGGTGATCCAGAACACAACGTGTGCTTTAGGGCCAGGACTGTGGATCTCTCTGTGGTGATCCAGGACACAACGTGTGCTTTAGGGCCAGGACTGTGGATCTCTTTGTGGTGATCCAGGACACAACATGTGCTTTAAGGTCAGGACTGTGGATCTCTCTGTGGTGATCCAGAACACAATGTGTGCTTTAGGGTCAGGACTGTGGATCTCTCTGTGGTGATCCAGGACACAACGTGTGCTTTAGGGTATGGTGAATCACATGGGGCATCCATCTCCAGAGAAACAGACAAACCCAGGGCTTAGACATGCATTAGAGACTCCCAGGAGAAGAGGAAAGGAGGATAGTAATGGTGAGAGAGAGTGAGTGAGACAGAGAGAGATTGTATGTGTGCGTGTGCGTGTGTGTATTTGTGCCTGTGATGGAAAAAATTATATAATAGGGAGGAGAGAGAAGATAGGGAGTATTATGAGAGAGAGGATGGGGAAAAAGAAACAGACAGAAAGGGGGAATTGAGGGAGGGAGAGAGAGAAAGGCAAAGGGATGAGATGCAGTGCCAGCTGTTCTCCAATCTCCCATCAGAGCTCAGATTACATAAAATTTTTAATCCCAGGTTAACGCCAGGGGCGCTGGTCCCTCCCACCAGAGCTCAGGAAAAACCCAAGGACCGACGCTCATGAATTTAGGTGCCATTCCACCCTCAGGATTGGCACATCTGGTGAGATTTGACCTGGTGAAGAGAGCGCTCCCTCCCTCTCTGCTAAAAGGGTTAAACAGCCTGAAGGTAAAATGCAGGTATAGGTATAGCCCTACACAATGAAACTGCAAAGCTCGCCTTTGTGCCTTAGCGGTTGGGAACAGTCACAGACATCGGTATTTCAAGGACCACCCTTTTGCAGTAGTCTGCATTCATCCATGCACCTACTGATAATCCACAGTTGAGTCATAGCAGTGATGAGTGAGCCCAAATCTCTGCAAATGAAATGAAAGGCTAAATTACTGTCCCTTGAGTATTCAGTGTATTCAGTATTCAGTGAGGAAATATCTGATCCTTACAACTGCAGCTCTGGGACAAAGTCTCTGTCTGGTCATCTAGTTCATGTATAGAGAACATCTGAAAACTCTTCTGACATCTATTCCAAACTTAAACAGATAATTTGTTATAAAGACAAACCTCAGGCCTGCAGTCAGAGAACAACGCAACAATAAAATTAAATAAAAACAAATAAAATTCCTCACAGTGTGGGCTCCCCTGGTTAACAGTTCTCTGTTTTTAAAGACCAAAACCCTCTTTCCTTTCATTCACCATTAACATTAAAAACACAAACACTCACACAAAACCTAACAGCTTTTTAATCAAACAGCCTCAAAAATAGATACATAAAATGTGCCTAGTGCATGTTAATGCAATCTTGAGCTTGCTTTTCCAAGCCATCTGTTCAAAAAAAATGGCAGCCCATTCAAACAAACGTGACCTCAAAAGGCATGTCCACTCTTAATTATCGGAATTCTGCTTTACCCCACCCTTTGAAACAAAGGACACGCTGAGGACCGTAGCCGGAAAACGAATACAGGACTGCACTCACAGTGAATTTATTCAAACAATTCTTATTTTTATTTAGTTATGCACATGCAAATGTCATGTTAATTTCACTGCAAACTGCCCAGTCGTTATTAAGAGCTGTATTTCTCATGACATCTGATAGAGAAAGTGGGTCAAGCCTTCCTATAAAGAGCTTCTGGCCCCATCCTCTGTGGTAGCTATTGAATTAATCACGCTTTACGCATGGTTAAGCAGCGCTCCAAAAACGCTCTTTTTTGCCCTCTCCTCTTGCTTTCTGTTTCATACAGAAAAGAGTGGAATCACATCAACAGAGAAGCTGCACTTTTGTGTAGCCTACTTCCTGTATTCAATTTTGTCCCTCTTAATGCATTTTCTGTGGAAGTCTACTGAACTGTAAAGGAATGAATATAACTACATTGATATGGAAAAGAAGGGTTATAAATAACATCACTGGATTTGGAGAATTAAAAAAACATTCTAATAAAATTGTTAAAATGGGTGAATCTGACACAGCCCATCTTGATGCGGGCCACTCGAAAGTCAGTACCCACAATGAAAGCAATACTGTTTGATTTTACCGTAAGAGGCTAAAATTATATTTGCGGTGGGCATGGCCATAATTCACTGTGTCAGGAAGTCCAGTGAATAAAATTCAGTCTAGCTTTATTTGCTATTTTTAAATCCTTAACACAAACCGTCACTCTGTGCCCGTGTGGAATATGCAAAGCGATGTGTGGGGGTGGGGCATGGTCAGGCGTGCATTTTGATCATGGAATCAGAGGAAATGAGGAAATGTGGCCAACGAGCCACCCAGGCGGTACGTGAACACATGTGCCATTTTCTACACGCCAGTGTTCTCCCGTCGTCACATGATCCACAGCAAAGCAAATGTCTGCCCGTCATCACCATGTAACCCTGAGCTCTCACAGATCGACTGTCTTACCACTGAGTGCTACCTCGCTTCCTTCCCATTCCTCCATCAGGACTGTCTTCCATCTCCCTCAGTGCAGTGCTGGCAGAGGCAGAAAGCAACATGCTTCAGATGCTTAAATACAGGCTGCAGAGCGGATTGAGAAGAGGCTCTAGCACAGGCTGCGTAACAGAGAGGGAGCTAACCCATCAGTTTTTCAGTCAGACAAAGACACATCTCTACTTGTATCCTCAACAAAACAGCCTCAACTTCACTGGGGGGAGTGGCCATCCTAGAAAACGTGCTCTTTCTCACTCAAGACATATTTTAAATACCAAGATCTTTTCTCTCAAGACTTAGCCATAGCTTACTGTGTGAACTAGACTCGATGTTCATGACCATGGATAGCTGCTACTTTATGATAGAACTGTACTTTATCTGACCTGTTTGCAGTTGTTTCAATGACCTTCGGTTTGCACTCATTGTACATCACTTTGGATAAAGCATCCAAAAATGTGTGACTGCCCTGAAAAAGAGAAGATGTACCTCTGAGCATCACTCTGTTCTGAGTACCTAAAGATCCCTCATTTGGGTCATCATATGGGGCATACAGTGTGCATACAGGTGTGCAGAGGGCATAGGTGGGCTGTGATGTCATAAACAGGTGTGCACACCAATACTTTATGCCCATCTCTGGAATAAGTAAAACACCACTAAAGCTTGAAAAGTGTAGCTATACAGCACTACAGACCATGAATCATGTTTGTAATCCTGCCCTCAGGAAGAATACGGAGGTCCCTAATCCTTTAAAATAAGGACAGCACTCAATAGCTTTGTGCCAATCTCTAAATGCATTTTCCTCTAAAAAGGAATCTCTAAATGCATTTTCTGTCATTTTCTTTCTTAATGTAATTTATGTAAATTGTTTATTTAATTTCTTGCATGCCGGCTACTTCACCTGAAGTTTGAAAAGTGCTAAAGAGTTTTGACCCCCAGTACAAACAATAATACGCAGTAAAATAATCTGTGGTGATATGTGTAAGAATTGATACTTAATTTTCACTGAAAGACAAAAAAGTAAATAGCTTGATGCAATTCTTCTTTGAGGATGAAAATATTTTTGACACATTTCTGACGGGAACCTTTAAAACTAAGGGTAGATCTTAACACACTGCCAGATTAATAAGATTACAGGGGCTGCCATTAGTGCCACTTTACCTAAACAGCGCGGATAGTTTAAGAAACCTCTGCTCCATTCAGACTACCACGACCAATAGACAAAGAAAATATGATGAGGGTGCAGCAGTCACTCAAAACTGATACAAAAGGTTCAGAACAGGAACAGGACCATGTGGAACCTCAGGTGTGATACCTCCTCTTTCCGACTTTTTATATCACACCTTCTCTTGCACAGGTAGAGTATGATCTAAACTATACTGAACGACAAAACAAGTAATGTCCAACTTAGTTTTCATTCAATCTCAGTCGAATTTCATGGATAACTATGAGGCAAAAGCTGCACTGCCATTTAAAATCAGAGGAATTATGAAACTATTAGGACAGTTTTAGCAGTGATGTCAAGTACGTTAGCATCATTATTACAGTTATAATAGTGATTTCAGGTATGTTAACATCATTAGGGCAGTTTTAGCAGTGATGTCAAGGACGTTAACATAATTTTTCCAGTTATAATAGTGATTTCAGGTATGTTAACACAGTCAGACTGCAAAATCGCATAGGGGGTACACAGTTCAGTACAGGTAGCTGGATATACTGAAATAGGCTGAAACAGATTACGATGCATAATGGGCTTATATCATTTTTTTATAGGTCGAACACTAAAAGAATGCCCTACACTGAAAATGGACGTGTTTTCCCACACGCATAATGAACACATTGTTCATCTATCAGGTTTTGTCAAACTTAAACTCCCCACTGAGTTGGGACTCGATTACTCCAACGTCAACAAAGGTAAAGTCACGCCTCCAAGGTGGCCCTGGATGTATCTGAAAGAAAACAAAGATGAACTCATTTGTGTTTGCCCAACCAGTCAGTCCGAGGCTGGGACAGATTGAATCTCTTAATTAACGTTCTCTGTATAATGCCAGGGGCCCATGATGAAAGTGCGGGTCTCTCTCCTCCAGCTGAATTAAAGCTAATAACTCATTACATTAAAGGAATTGAGCAGATACTCTTATCCAGAGCAATTTACACAGCGTTATATATTTTTACACAGCATCCATTTATAAAGCTGAATATGTACTGAAGAAATTCAGGTTAATTACCTTGCTCGAGGGCACAACCTGAGAACTTAATCCCCAGTTTTCTACCTGTTACACTACACTGCCTCACAACTGGAAAAGGAGAGGAGCATCCAAAGGTACTTGGACTGATGATGTAGCCTCTGCTTTATGGAGAGGCCTTTGCTGTTCCAGTGCAATACCAAAGAAAATGTTTTTATAACAAATGAACAGTTCTAACGTAGAGCAAACAGGCCATTCAAAGCATGCTCGGAACACAGTTGCTTGATTATTCTTCTGTTTTTAAAATACTGCATTTAATCTGATTCATGCACTGATATATGATCAGGAGGAGGGTACAATGCAGTGGCGGGTGGTGGGTTGCAAAACTGCGGAGGCAGGTTGAGGTTTAACTAGGGGGGTCCGGGGGCATGCTCGACTGGAAGAAACTTTTTGGAGTAATCACTCTAAAATGGTTAGTTTTGGGGACTTTTGGGGGAGGATACAACTTAATTCCACCATTAGTTTGGCAATAAATGAAATATAATACAAGCCAAGTCCTTAAAATTCAAATAAAATATAATTTAAAAAGTAATGGAGTTACATTGCAACTGCAACAACCATTGTTTTTACAGAGCTTCATGCTACATATGTATCTGTTTGTACTGTATTTGTTAGAGCTTTCATACAACAGTAATCATTTGAAATGTATTGCTAAAAATCTCCAATTACTGCTTGGTAACAGGTACAGCCAGAGATTTTGGAAGTGTTAATGCAAACCTATATAACCTCTTTTACGACAACCAATAGTAGTCAGGCATGTACTGTAAATGTTTTGATAAAGGCCTTTGACCAAACATGAACCAATAAAAGCATGAGCAGCGGTGAATTGTGTGTGCGTAAATTATTTCCCTACTTTTGTACTACAACAAGTATGGGGACTGCACCACACATGAGCCAAGCTGCTGTTCTTTTTTGACACAAATACAAACCCAAATTCCAAAAAAGTTGGGACAGTATGTAAAATGCACATAAAAGCAGAAAACAGTGATTTGTAAATTCTCTTTTACATATATTTAATTGAAAACAGTACAAAGAATTTTTCTTTTATATTTTACCTTATCAACTTGATAGATTTTTGTAAATATTTGCTAATTCCGAATTTGATGCCTGTAACATGTTCCAAAAAAGTTGGGACAGGGGCAAAAAGACTGGGAAGTTCAAAAAACACCAGTTTGGAACATTACACAGGTAAACAGGTGATGCTATCATGACTGGGTATAAAAGGATATCAAAGGACCGTTGATATCTTATTATCAGGTACTTTTACAAGCGATACTATAACCTCTCTGCATTTGAATGGATCTCTATGGGAATTGGTGGGTGGGACTAGATTAAGCTGTAAATTACACAAGAATAGTATGGAACCCATGGTTGGCTAAATGGCTGTAAGTCATCAAGGGTGTGTGGTATCACACAAGCCTCAAATCATCACTCTGCTGCCAGATATGCAGTAGATATGGATGGATCATTTGAAGGGTTGTTTCTCCTGACTTTTCCATAGATTTCAATAGGAAAATGAGTCAGAAGAAACAACCCTTAAAGTGATCCATCCATATCTACTGCATATCTGGCAGCAGAGTGATGGTTTGAGGCTCGTTTGATACCTCAGAGCCTTGATGACTTACAGCCATTTAGCCAACCATGGATTCCATACTATTCCTGTGTAATTTACAGCTTAATCTAGTCTTAGTACACGCAGAATAGGTAAGTATTAGTCAAGCATTAAGTTAATTCTAAAGCACTGCCTCCCCTCACGTGACTTTGATACAGTATAGTAAGTATAACAGACGATGCTCTAGGTATGTCCATGTGACAGCTGTAAAATCCAAAGTGCGGAGGACCCCTCTGTGTTCTACAAGATTCCTGTTCATGGCCCTGGAAATGAAGTGCCCCTGCATCTCCCATGTACACCCCCCTGACCGTACACCCCCCCCCCCCCCCCCCACATCACACCCACTCCCCAAAAAGATGTGACCGCCACACCCATAGGAAACCGAGGCCATCTTAAGAGAAGAAGAGTTGTCTTGGGTTTGAGCTCTAAGAGACGTGGCAGAGTGGGCTGGCTGGACAGGCCGCTATGATTTATCGTATTAAATAGATCACTAGTGCTGTCAGTTGATCAAGAGCCCGTGGATAACGGGAAGCGACAGTGTTTATTAAGGACTGTGCGACTAGCACACGATTGCAGGGCAAATTACAGCCCGAGGCAGGGCTGCCTTTCCCCTTTCCCACCACAGTCTACAATTCACCCGCTACCAGCGACCTACAAGGCTGCAGGAGAGGGATGGAAGGCAGGGGGATATGGGGGGTTTGCGGTTTCCAGCATGTGAGTGGCAGCGGCGGCGGTTGATGAATACAGATAAAGAGTAATGTGTGGGGTGAATGTGAAGCCCCAGTGTGTCTCCAGATCACCGGCCCCATTAGTACAGAACCTAAGGCGGCCACTCCTTCATGACCCTCCATGCAAACGGCTCCATCTGCACAGTGCGGCTACGTGCTTATCATGATACATGCGTGTTTATTCCACCCCAGCTGCACAGCGTGGCTACGTTAGCCGTGATACATGCGTGTTTATTCCCCCCCCAGCTGGCGCTGTGGAAAGCTATGGTACAGCGTGCTAATCTCTGCAGCGGAATGACAAGGCTATGCTAAGTATGCAGGATTATCGTTTGGCGTTCTGTAACAAACACCTTTGTGTCAATTCAACAGTAGCCAAAGAGATGTGTTAAGGCGTTTCCCTGCAAAACCTATAGGCTTCAGATTACGATAAAAAACATTTTGAAAGGGCAAAGGCTGATATACACTCAGCTATAACACAATAAACTTGTCTGAGGACCCATTGCGTGGAAAGTCATGGTTAGCGAAGGTCAGCCCAGTGGAAACAGAGACTGAGGCTGAGGGTCTGGGATAAGCGTTAGAATTCCTGGCACGCTACAATGCCAATGCATGCTCATTCCACGGCACGCTCCTGGTGACTGGCTGACCTTGCTCTCCCTCTCCGTGGTTTTTCACGGTACCTGACAAGGCCAGCGGCTGCCCAGGAGCTGGGGAACGTCGACCTAGCCTCCTCTAGCAAACAGACCCCCCCACCCCCCCCCCCCATTTCAGCTCTAGGTACTGGGGTACGGTGATGTTTGTAAGGTCCACCACTTCATAGGAGAGGGAAACGGCTAACTTCAGACCCCCCTCGTCAACAACCATTAAAAACATAAACCTTATTATTATACTGTACATCTAACTATAGACTGCTATCTTTTACAGTTAGAAAAACTGTGAGCTGTAAAAATAGGGGGATGGGGAGAGGCGCAAGTTATTATAGTTTTAAGTTTTTATTTAGTTTTTATTTATTTATTTTATTCTCCTGAGAGAAAAATAGATATTGGTTTTGAAAGATTCAAATTACACTATATGCAATCCAGATTATCCTAACGAAAAAGGTTCTGTCCTATCAACAGTCAGGAGGAGGGTCAGAAACTAAAACTAAAAAGAATTCATAGTCATTTTTATTTTATTTCTGTCATGGGTATTTGCAGCCTATGCTGTTTCTGCGGTCGTCTTTCTATTTGGCGTCGTCGGGACGCTCTATCAGATTTTTTCCGCCTCCGTTCCGGTATTCGTATCTTGCCCGACAATTATTCCCTACACCTGTTTTGCGTTTCCTGCCGGCTATAAATACCTCAGGACTTCCGCATTTCCACACTTCGATATTGTCTTTCCTATGTTGACAACAAAGTCGGTAGGATTTGGTATAGGATACAAAGGTATCGGATTTGGTCGCTGCATATCTGGTTCGTACGAATAGGAAACGCAGCAAGTCCGGTTTAGAGTTAGGAGAAAGATTTATTTTAGTCTTTTTCTTTCCTTTCTCTCTTTATCCTTTGTACTCTTCTGCCAGTTACCTTTTTGTTCAGCTCGTTTTCACCTAGAGTTGTAGGTAACAGGTTCTAGTTTCATTTTAATTCTCTCGCCCGTTTATGCAGGGTGTTTGTTTTGTTTCACTACCTCTTGTTACGCCTAATTATTTAGTCCGTGAGGTTCTTTTGTTAGTTATTCTCGCTGTTTATCGAGATCGCCTCAGTTTTTGGAGGTTGCTTTGTTTTGCCTTGTGCTAGGGAAATTTTGCTCCTGATCCTGTGTTATCTCAGTCCTGGTGCGGCTACTTCCGCGTTTTGTGGCGTATCTTTCTTGATACGCTTTTAGAAATCCATATTGGTCGCGTTTGGTTCTCCGAACCTTACACTCCCCCTTACAGTTAGTTTTGCAACACTACATTATAGTTTTAGTTTTGTTTTAGTTTTGTAAGTAATTATTTTTTTAATTTTTATTTCAGTTAACTAAAATGTTTTTCTGACTACTTTCAGTTTTAGTTTCAATTTCAGTTCAACTATAATACTATAATATACCATAATAACCTTGGAGGGGAGGGGAGGGGATGCAATATAATCTGAGTCGATCCCCCATAATCTGTTCCCTCCTAATCCTCCCAGGCAGACTGATTACTATATTTTAATATGAACCATCCACAAGCATGGGCGATGAGCTAGGAAACTGTGGTGCTGTAGCATTTAACACACTGAAGAACCATAGTGCTAAAACGATGACTCTGTAGCCTTTAACATACTGAAGAACCGTGGTGCTAAGACAATGGTTCTGTAGCCTTTAACATACTGAAGAACCGTGGTCCTAAGACAATGGTTCTGTAGCCTTTAACATACTGAAGAACCGTGGTGCTAAGACAATGGTTCTGTAGCCTTTAACATACTGAAGAACCGTGGTGCTAAGACAATGGTTCTGTAGCCTTTAACATACTGAAGAACCGTGGTCCTAAGACAATGGTTCTGTAGCCTTTAACATACTGAAGAACCGTGGTGCTAAGACAATGGTTCTGTACATTTATGCACCACACACGGAAAGAATGATAGACAGACACCCACATGCACACACACACACATACATACACAAAGCTAGATGAAAACCCTCATGAGTTCACTTCAAAGGGACCAATTTATAGAGCTTTATGTCTAATTTCTCCTAATCCCTTGTGGATAATGCAGAAAGACATTTGCTACACATTAGTACACACAAGCATTATTGCTTCTACCAGGAAATCAGTATATCCTGCAAGGACAACACCACTAAACTGAGATGTGTTTATTGGCAGAACTCAGAGAACCTCACTGACTTGTAAAATTAGATTCATCCCTGTTAAAAACCTACTTAATATATTTTGTAAAGCACTAAAGGTTTGACTAATTTTACCAAGAAGCAAGGAGTATTGCACATTAAACTTATTGTAGTCACAGTAAATTATTATTATGGGATTTAAATATATTCTGCATATATCTAAGCCTATTATAAGGTTGAGGTTGTCATTTTGTGCTGTTTGATGACATCACACTGACCTCTGACCTAGTCTGTACATCAGCATTACTGCATGACGACATGCATGTCTTCTCAAATGCTGTCACTGACATTAAAAATAAAACAAAATGTCATTTTAGTACTACAAAATAAATTACATGGATGGGTGGTGAATCATTTTGGGAAAATTTTAGGTCATGGAGCCATCATAGAAAACTCATAGAAAAA
This sequence comes from Synaphobranchus kaupii, assembly GCA_029718625.1. Lineage (NCBI taxonomy): Eukaryota > Metazoa > Chordata > Actinopteri > Anguilliformes > Synaphobranchidae > Synaphobranchus > Synaphobranchus kaupii. The sequence goes on along the minus strand of CM056384.1, from coordinate 14,946,312 downwards.
AAAAAAATGAACAATTACCTAAGATTTGTTGCTGCACATTAAGCTTTCTGATTTGTTCATTTGTTGTGAGTCACATACCTTTGGGGTCGTGCAGAGATTGGCTAGCATTCATTTCAGAGGAAAACCACAGAATTGACCACAAAACACAGGTTCTCTCAAAGATGGTTCACCCGTAAAGCTAAGACCCAATTACCAACCATGTATGTAGATTTGGTCAATTTGGACCTATATTGTTAATTGCGCATAGTGTCATGACAACACGATAAAACATGGATGTGGAAAGACAGATTTGATCTGACATCATTGTTTGATTATGTAGCCTATTGACAATGCGTAGTTGTATATATTTACTTATTTGTGTATTTTCGATTATTTATATATTTTATAACGTATTTTAAGGGTTTACCCAAATGTCAGCGTAAGAAGGAAAGTACAGCATAACACATAATCCAGAAATACCGCTGAATTTGATTTGAGTAATGTTTGTGTTAAAAAAAACCTCCTACTTTGAAAAATGCAGAAACATGCAGGTTGATGTTACAGAGGCTTTTCTGATTGGTTTATAGAATGTCAAACTAGGTACTGTAATCTGTATCAGGAGTAAACTCAAGGGTGACTTCAACAGCTTTAGAAAACTTTTGAAAACAATTTGGACAGAAAAGGAAAGCGTCAGACACTTAGATGCCTAACTACACCCCAGGGAGTCTTGGAGATTAATAGCCAGGATGGAAGAGCTGCTAAGAGAAATAGGTGATGTCACCGGGTGTCGTCATTAGAATGACTATGTGTGACTTTGTTATGTTTAATTAGCTCTGCGCTATTGTGTTTTGCTCAGTCCTTGATTGAATGGCTGTGCACTAAATTAGATGGCAAAGATAAAATTTAGCATTTTAGGCACTTAGGCATATCCAGAGCAACTTACACAGCATGTATTCTTTTACATCCATTACAATCCATTAATACAGCTGGATATTTACTGAAGCAATTCAGGTTAAGTGCCTTGCTTGAGGGCACAACCACACAGTTCCAACCGAGAATCAAACCCACAACCTTTGAGTTGTGAGCCCAGTTTGCGAACATTATGCTACAGTGCCACCACAGATAACTAGCAGGTAGTATAAATATCTGTAGAGCTACACGGAACTCAAGTCTTCCTCCCATTTCATTATAAAAGATACCCATGATGCATCTCTCATGTCCGTCATCCACTAGTTTACTGTTGAGCCATTAAAGCATAACACAATGATCATTTTACCTCAGCGTGATACCCAACAGTGTACAGGGTTCCCAGATGGTTCTGTCCCATCCATTCAATAAACAGAACTCAATAAACAGCTCAGAGTGGTAAAGTCAGCCATGCTCAAATGCGGCAGAAGGACCCATTCAATCAGTATCCTAAGCCAACGGTCTATAGATATATAGCTACAGCTATGTCATGTATTTCAAGGAAGGCCGGTGTGGGGGGGGGGGGGTTCACGGAGGGGAGCGTGGCATCCGGGGAGGCGCGGGCGTGACGCTGTGAGCCGCTCCCGAGGACCCTTTCGTAAGCGCGCGCGTGCGTGTCTGCGGAGCACCCTCCCTACATGGCCTGACAGCAGGTTCTAAAACTGTCAGCCCTAATCAGTCGCCCTTGCCCAGATCTCAGCCCAAATTACAGTCAAAGCGCAAGCAGGCGCTCCGCGCGTGTTCCGGGAGGGGGGCGGGCCAGTCTCATCCCAGAGTGGGGGAACGCGGGACCGCGGCCGGGCCGATGGTATGGCACGGTGCGGTGCGACGGGCACGTTTGTCTGCAAACACAGAGGGCGCCTCCACGGCGGCTGGGGAGAGAACAATGGCACCATCGCTGACGCAAAACATGTCAAACATCAGATCACGCCTAGCTGCAGCCTTCACAACAGCGGTCCGTCCGTCCATCCATACCCGCATCCGCACCATCGGACGCATCATACGTCCGTTCACCACATTAGGGACGAGTCGAAAGCCGTGGATTGAATTCGTACTCAGAGAATTTGACGCCATCACCACATGAGCGTCTGTCTCTTCAAAGACTGAGGTAGCAGCTTGGATTCAGATACGACACAGAAGGTCAATCACAAAGCTTGTGGTAAGCTTGAACACAAACATCAAACAGGGCTCCAATACCACAGAATATATCATAATATTATCATAAATTTTAGAACAGTCTCCTTTTGTTTGTAACCAAGGGAAGTCCAATAAACTATATTTTAAACCATACTATGTGCCCACATAAATCATTCTCACACATATGGTTTAATGAAAATTATTTTCTTTTAATGTTGCTCATTTGCATTTATTATCTTAGTACAGCTTTATGTAACGCATATTGTATCTTTAAAAAAACGAAACAAAAAAAAAAATGACGTCGCAATTTGCAGTGGGTATGTGTGCTCATATGCACTAACACTGAGAGCTCCATTTAATAGACAAGCCACATCACTAGTTTTCTTTTTACTGGATACTGAAGGATTCAACATGGCAGACAGTGAATGGATGACATTAATTGGAATAAAAATGTAGACAATGACTGCGTAATACCTTAGGGATAATTATGGGAGCAATATAGAGCTCATGATGGTTCAGATATCAAGGTCAGTAATGAGACTGAAACAGACATCTGATTAAAAAAGGGACATCGTACTGTCCATCGTGATATTACTAAATATGGAAATCTGTTATTTACTATCGCATAATGACTGCAAATTGCAGTAAAATCACACATTCCCATGCAGGTGCATGAAGCGAAGATTACCACCAAGCGACACCTGCATTCTCCAAGGAGCAAAAATGCACTCCGACAATACCTATGGTTTGGTATTTATAGAAAGATATATTGGACCAAACTTTTTGCTATTCCTGTTTTGAATTTATCTTTACAACTCCAACAGATAGCAAAAACAAATCTTTAAAAGAATTACGAGCAATAGCCTATAGTCATATAGTCATCATCGATCCTCACACACAAACACTGGGAAGACATTTATATCATATTTAGACTAAACGTTGAGAATCTATCGTAAAGTACATGTGGTCATCGGTCATATAAACTCACTCAACCAAACTCGGCCAATGTGAGGTCAGTTTTCGCCATGAGACAAGGGTCCCCGTTGCGCTACCATCAGAAGTCGTCACCTCTCACAGCTCCTGGACCAAAACTGATGAAAGTAGCAATAAAAAATACTCTCACTGGAGCCCTTCAGTGTTTGATACTTAGAGAAGTAGTACCTGTATCTGAACACAACCACAAACAATGCAGCAGAAAGGCAGATCAGATTTAAATAAAGGATTTACCTTTGTGCAGCTTCAACCAGATGGCCACCACTTTCGACGTTCGCTAACGATGAAAAAAACGCAGAAGGAAAATGATTTTTTCCCCTTCTCCTTTCACTCAGCCCAGACAGAATGCTGACAGCTGATTGGCTGCGAGACTCGGTCATGTGGACACGGCATAAGAACACGTGACCTCTCGCGGAATGGGGGGGTAAAAAAAACTGAAATCCCTTAAATCTGAATTTGGTTGCGGTGCTCTGCGTTGACGTGGGTGTTTTTGTCAGGTTTTTGGAAAGTGGGTCGTATTATCGTGGGGCGACAGTGTCCCAGCTTGCGGACGGAACGGCCCCCGGGGGCGAAGAGGCAGACCACCCCGAATCGCTGCCGTCGCCGTATTTCCAACGGGGCGAAACATCAGCAAAGCTACCCCCTCCCCCCATAGCTGAGGGGACCGGTCCATCCCATAGGTCCACATCGCTCCCCTCTCTCCAACCTTTCATTGTTTCACCTGATGTGACAGAGCCACATCTGCTACCCTGCTACTCTGCCCCCCCTTTGGCCAGACTACAGGACCTAAGGCTCAGACGGGACAGTGAGGGGGGGGGGGTTTGGGGGGTTGGTAGGTATTTGGGGTGGTGGGTAGAGGGGGGATGGGGATGGGGATGGGGGGTGGATTGGATGTTCCTGGGGGTTGAAAGAGAAGTGGGGGTGGGGTAGAGCAGGGTGAGGGGGGCATGACTTTTACCCATCAACATCAACATGGTCCTGCCAACCTTTTAATCCGTCAGTGTGGGGGAATTAACGGGAGCCGCCCTCACATCCTACGAGGATTATCTGCCCTGCCTGGGAGCAAATCCACTAGGATGTCAGATGGAGATCAGAAATGGGGATTAATCGAGAGCATTTGCAGACCAACAACTGCAGAACAACGGTGTGCGAAGGAGGGGTGGGTGGGGGCTTTTCAACAATGCAGCTTCACCGATAGATTTTAATCAAAAAGATGCTCTGGACTTACCATACCATAGACAAGTGACGCCTTCACAAATAGGTCCAGAAGGACCTTTGCATTATCGGTCGGTTATTTTACCTTCACTAAATCGAAAACTTATTAGGTACTGAATCTTCCTGATTCTTTGACGTTCATTTAAGTCTTTATCTTTCAAATTAACAGTTTCTCCCCAAAACCAGAATGGCAAAACTCAGGACTCCCAACAAATCAAACTCCCTTTGGGAACATCAGAGAAATAGAGCATTAAATATGACCAACTGACACTGCAAGAACAATGACAGCAGTGGCCCAAAGTACACAGCAAATGGAACAAACAGTCAGGACTGATTTATTTCAAATGCAAAAGCGTTTTGGACCACCTTCAGATCCACAATACTTGGTGCCAAAGAAGAGCAAACTTGAACTTTGAAAATGCAAAACACAAGGCTATTCCATTATGATGTGTTTTCTCACTCTCTCTCTCTCATTATTTAGCACGCGCACACACATACGCAAACGCACAGCGTGCATATTGCCTCTGCAAATCGGAATCACAGAACGCACACACATTCGCCATTCCAAAGGAGAAACCAATCCACAAAAGCAAAACAAGAACCTTCTCCAGGCCGAGAAGAGGTCGAGCTCTCTCCAAACAAAAACTTCACACTGTCTGTCCTTTTCAGAGAGGAGGACGGGAATTCCCAGGAAAAGTGAAGTGAACGAGCACCGGAGCCTTCGGAAGTGCGGAAGTGAGCCTTACCCGGTTGGAGGGGATGTTCCTGAGGTTCAGGTGGGACCAAAGAAAGATGGAAAGATGGAAGACTAGGGGGGAACTGAGAGACAGAGCGGAGGCCCGGTCCTATAAGTAACCGACTCATCGCCCCCAGCAAGGTGACCACGCTCCCGAACATGGCTGGGTCAGGGGGAGATGGGGGTTCAGGCAAGGCTACATCACCCTCTCATCATCCCCACAACCTAATTGGTCCAGAAGGGCGTGAAGGAGAGTGAGTGTAATAGAAGAGGAGTGGAACACAGTGATGTGTGAACCTGAAACAGGTTGTTTATTTGGGGCGGGAACGACAGGGGCGGAGGAGGTGATTGGACAGGAGGAGGGGCCTTTCAGCCGCTATGACTGGCAATGTTCACAAAAATAAAGCACTTCCTGAATCAATGGCTTTAACTTTATATGTCACCCTCAGCCTCAAATTGAGCATAAGGGGCTATTGGAAACAAGGCTAATTAGATATCTCTTTATTGATCGCTTGGCTGGGATTTTACAAGGGGGTTGCTTTGTAGGTTTAAAAAAGAGGTAGCTTGATTTATGTTTTTAAAAAATATAATAACATTGACTTAAATTATTACGGTTTTAGTGAGACACGAGCCCAGATCAGGTAAAAGAACATCTTACGAGAGGTTTCACTGCTGACGTTCCAGCAAAATGTGCTGAACTAGTCAGCAGGATGAGCGAGCTCACCCTATTATTTCACACATGGCCTCTGCTTTTCAGATACACATTCAATCCAGCGAAGAGTGCCTTATATCATCTGCGCAATATGAGGCCGTGTTCTGTCCCAAGGGCAAAGAGAACAAAAGCTATGACAAAACCACCAATAGAACAGCTTCCCTGCTTTTTTTCGGTGCAAGTCTACGCTCGACCCCTTCGGTGGGTGTGTGTGAAAGAGAGGTACAACACGAGTGAGCATCATGGCTTTAAGGCAAAGCACTTTGTTTTGGGAAGAAAGGACCTCTGCTCTTTGGAAGCTTCCGGATTGTAACGGCGGCCCTGCTGTCTCTCTAATGGAAAATTTTGCCCGACCCGCTTTTGGCCGCAGTCAATGCTCCCCATAATGGGCTCCCTTGCAGCTAAAACCAATAAATAATGATGCAGGTCTGAAAGCAAATTTTTAATGCGGCCCTGCAAGCTCCCCCCATACACATGCTCTGCCTTTGCTTCAGTGCATCGGGGAAAAAAGGCCACTGCATTTGTCCAAGGGCTCATATACTACGATTGCCCTTCACATGCAAACATTTATGCAGGAAAATATACAAAATTACAGTACAGATATCAATCTGCCATCAATGTTCTTTACTTTTCAGTTGCTATGAAGCGATAGATGACTGAGAAACGTTTATGAAGGTAAGTGAATTTACTAAGCAACACAGCAAGAACCTCACATGAAAACCACTACATTTGAATGTAAATGTTATCTAAATGATGGTAAAGGAAGGGGAAAAATGAAATCTCTCACAACCATTATGCTCTTAATATTCAGTACATATTCACACAAGCACAATGATCAGATTGTTATAGAATGCAATGGGGCAGTGGGCCTGGTTGAAATAGAAAATAAATATTTTTAGCTACATGTTCTTATGTTCCTCCTAATATTAAAGGAGTTTGTACATCAGCGCTGTACATATACCACATAGATTAAACAAAAGAATGGGTAACCATGTACAAGTAAGATTTTTATGACCAAGACGGGGACTGAGCTCTCTCAGAGATCCCCTTATCCAATGATAACACTGCATTCTTTCATGGAGGAAGGAGGGATGGAAGGAGGGATGTAGAGGGGGCTTCTTTAACCATTCTACATGCAGTCTGTTCACTATGAGACCACAAATCTTCCCAAAGTTCGTCTAAACCATCTTTTTTCCCCCAAATTATTTTTTCTAAATACATTTTCATTAATAGAAAAAACATGACTGAACATTCCAAACTGGGGAGAACAATTTACTCATGCCACATTCGTGGAAATAACTAAACCTACTTTAATCTTCTGCATGAGTTCCATTGATGGTTAAATCTAAAAATGTACAGTGCCTTGCGAAAGTATTCACCCCCCTTGGCATTTTTCCTATTTTGTTGCATTACAACCTGTAATTTAAATTGATTTTTATTTGGATTTTATGTAATGGCCTTACACAAAATAGTCCAAATAGGTGAAGTGAAATGAAAAAAAAAACTTGCTTTAAAAAATAAAAAATAAATAAAAAACTGAAAAGTGGTAAGTGCATATGTATTCACCCCCTTTGCTTTAATGTATTTTTAAAGTATCATATTTAATATTTGGTCGCATATCCTTTGCATGCTGTTACTTCCTGAAGTCTGTGACCCATCAACATCAAAAGACTCTCGATATCTTATTTTCAGGTACTGTTACAAGCGATACTATAACCTCTCTGCATTTGAATGGATCTCTATGGGAATTGGGGGGTGAGACTAGATTCAGATGTAAATTACGCTGGTACAGTATGGAACACATGACTGGCTAAATGGCAGTAAGTCATCAAGGGTCTAAGGTATCAAACGAGCCCCAAACCATCACTCTGCGGCCACATATGGAGTAGATGTGGATGGATCACTTTAAGGGTTTCTTCTCCTGACTTTTTCCCCCAGAGTTTTATAGGAAAATGGGTCAGGAGAAATAACCCTTGCAGTGAGCCATCCACATCTACTCCATATGTGGCCGCAGAGTGATGGTTTGGGGCTCGTTTGATACCTTAGACCCTTGATGACTTACTGCCATTTAGCCAGTCATGTGTTCCATACTGTACCAGCGTAATTTACATCTGAATCTAGTCTCACCCCCCAATTCCCATAGAGATCCATTCAAATGCAGAGAGGTTATAGTATCGCTTGTAACAGTACCTGAAAATAAGATATCGAGAGTCTTTTGATGTTGATGGGTCACAGACTTACATTACATTACATTACATTTATTTAGCAGACGCTTTTATCCAAAGCGACGTACAGTAAGTGCGTACAGAGACATCATCATCATTACAGAACAGACGAGGCAAAGCACATCCTTTGCATAATGTAGCAGCTATCCCTAGCAATGAACGTTGACTGTAGTTCACAGTAAGCTGTGGGCAAATCAGCAACACCACACTTCCATTCCAAATACTATCATAAACTATACTATTATAAACCATTCCAAATACTATTATAAACTATGCTATCATAAACCATTCCAAATACTATTATAAACTATACTATGATAAAACATTCCAAATACTATTATAAACTATAATAAACAGACAGGAAAACACAGGGAACAGGGAACTGATATTCCTAGGTGAGGATATCAGTCAAGGTGGAGTCTGAAGAGGTGTGTCTTCAGGCCTCGACGGAATGCAGGCAGGGTTGGAGTAGAACGTAGGGGAATGGGAAGTTCATTCCACCACTGAGGTGCTAATGTGGAAAAACTCCGCAGTCGGGACAAGCGAGAGCCTTTGACACGGAGGGGGGGAAGTGCCAGTCGCCCTGCTGTAGAAGAGCGAAGTGGTCGAGCAGGAACATAGTTCTGGATTAAGTCCTGCAGGTAGGCGGGGCCTGTCCTATTGGCTGCAGTGTAGGCCAGGGTCAGAACTTTGAACCTGATCCTGGCTGCAACTGGCAGCCAGTGGAGAGACTTCAGGAAGTAACAGCATGCAAAGGATATGTGACCAAATATTAAATATGATACTTTAAAAATACATTAAAGCAAAGGGGGTGAATACATATGCACGTACCACTTTTCAGTTTTTTTTATTTTTTTTATTTTTTAAAGCAAGTTTTTTTTTTCATTTCACTTCACCTATTTGGACTATTTTGTGTTGGTCCATTACATAAAATCCAAATAAAAATCTATTTAAATTACAGGTTGTACTGCAACAAAATAGGAAAAAATGCCTAGGGGGGTGAATACTTTCGCAAGTCACTGTATTTGGGCAAATGAAGCATACGAGCGATACACAACCAAACTGCGACAGCAGGAGTATTTTAAAAGTATGCGTATCTGTCTGCATGTAAGCACTGGCCTTATCAAAAGCTTTTCTATCGCTGCCATTTTTCTTTAGATATTGTTCTGGGCCAACTGGTTTCGTGTCTGCTTTGCTTATTCGTTGTTTTTCCCTCTCCTTTGGCCACACGGTAATACTGTGTGTTGTGTTATCTTATGACCTTGTTTCATTGTGTTCCACACCCTGAGGCATCTTTCAGTTCCATCTCAAACTCAAAGCACAGATTTCCCTTCAAGCAGGAGAGAATTTATTCCTTTCTTTTTTAGATTTTGTATTGAATAACCAACTTAAGGACTATAGTGAACTGTAGAGCATATATATTTGATACTTTGAAAATACACTGTGTAAGTAAATATACTGTATATTACATGGGATATAGCACGAGAGAGAGAGAGAGAGAGAGAGACAGAGACAGAGAGCATATTAGCTTTGAGAGGGACTTGCCAATCAATTTATTGATTATATATAAAATGGGTTTTTATATGGAGTTTAATGGCATCATGGTACCAGGCATGCAAGAAACTTCTGAGAGATGGAACTAATATTCTGTTAAAAATTCATTTGTACTGTACACACGCACATGCACGCACGCGCACACACACACACACACACACACACACACACACACACACACACACACACACACACACACACACACACACACACACACACACACACACACACACACACACACACACACACACACACACACACACACACACACACACACAGAGGAGCTGTTGTGGGATCTGATCTGTAATTTCAGCTTGTCTGGCATCCCAAGAAAAAAGTCTTCCTGGCCACTTCTCCTTGAGAGTTTCTGGGGATCATGGTTTGAAAAGGGCCAGAGAGATTATCAGACAACACTGCCCTGTATTAGTAGCACGCCTTTAAAGTGCTGCCTGTCTCAGGAATGATGTATGTCATATTACCATTACCACTTCCATTTCCCCTGGACAGCATGAGGAGGCATTAGTGTGCCTCGGAGCTGTCTGACCATCAATGTTGCCAGTGTCTTACGTGCAGGCCGATCACTGGGGTTAGAATAGGGCTGAAATCCAGAGCCGATCACTGGGGTTAGAATAGGGCTGAAATCCAGAGCCACAGGTTAATGTTTACTGATTTTTTTTAACAAAAATTTTAAAGAACTTATCCCCGCCCACTCACTCCCCCTTTTTTTCACATTTTGGAGGCCCAATCCTTCTCAGGATGCGCTGCTCACTGTAACTTCCCCTGTGAGTTTGGGAGAGCGCAGACAAGCATGTGATGTCACTCACAGCCTCTTCTTGTCACACCGTGGTGCACAGATGAGTCAGAGGAAGTGCTGAATTAACCCGTGTGTACACACACAGACCGCCGTTACAATCCGGAAGCTTCCACACACTAAATCAGTGAGTTAGCAGATACCAGGGCCAATCCATGTACTAGAACAGTGCCTTAGCAGATAACAGACCATAGAGCCCATCCATGCACTAGAACAGCGTCTGAACATATACTAGACCATAGAGCCCATCCATGGACTAGAACAGTGCCTGAACATATACCAGACCATAGAGCCCATCCATGCACTAGAACAATGCCTTAAGAGATACCAGACTGTGGGGCCCATCCATGCACTAGAACAGAGCCTTAACAGATACCAGACTGTGGGGCCCATCCATGCACTAGAACAGAGCCTTAACGGATAGCAGACCATGGGGCCCATCCATGCACTAGAACAGAGCCTTAACAGATACCAGACCGTGGGGCCCATCCATGCACTAGAACAGAGCCTTAACGGATACCAGACCGTGGGGCCCATCCATGCACTAGAACAGAGCCTTAACAGATACCAGACTGTGGGTCCCATCCATGCACTAGAACAGTGCCTTAACAGATACCACACTGTGGGGCCCATCCATGCACTAGAACAGAGCCTTAACAGATACCAGACCGTGGGGCCCATCCATGCACTAGAACAGAGCCTTAACAGATACCACACTGTGGGGCCCATCCATGCACTAGAACAGAGCCTTAACAGATACCAGACCGTGGGGCCCATCCATGCACTAGAACAGAGCCTTAACAGATACCAGACCGTGGGGCCCATCCATGCACTAGAACAGAGCCTTAACAGATACCACACTGTGGGGCCCATCCATGCACTAGAACAGAGCCTTAACAGATACCAGACCGTGGGGCCCATCCATGCACTAGAACAGAGCCTTAACAGATACCAGACCATAGAGCCCCTTCATGCACTCGAACAGTGCCTTAAAGACATACTGAACTTTGTTAGAACATCATATTGTATAGCTACCTGGCGTCGATATGAGTCGTAATATTCACGCTCATCTTCATGACTTGTTCCAGTGGTCAGCAACTGGCCAACAGAGAATAAGGTTTTTTTCTCTCCATTTACTCTCATTGTATGGCGAAACAGGTCTCAAAAGCACACTTTTAGCACATAAACGAATGCAAACAATGCAGATTATGCATTGCGATATATAAAATCACAACATCCACGACCAGATACAATGCCCTGTTCCTCTTACACATCTGCTAGATTGCACAGGCTCAGCAGACAGACAAAAAGCGTTATGATTTCCCAGGGCATATGCAGAACTGTTGTTTTCAGTCACAGGGGAAATTAATGGAGGTCGAACGCAATGCATACACAATGTACTTGCAAACCGCTGTGAAAAACGCCATATTCCGTAGGCACACTTGTGTGATGTTCACTGCGTCCATAAGTCGTGTCTCTGAATCAGCTTCTCCTCCACCGTCTGTGGGTGACATAGATTCCCCCTGACCAAGACTGAAGGACATTCTAACCAGAACACTGACTCACGCAGAGCTCTCGGGCCTGCAAAGCCATCTCATCTGCGGGTTCCTTCATCTTCACAGATTTATTCTTTTTAACCCCTCCATCTTCCTCCCTGAACCACACTGTAACCAATCCAATCATCTGTTATATCTACAAATGTAGCTAAGGATCATAATTTGTGGCAAATTTATGGCTAGTGACAATGGCCGTCCATTTTCTACTAACTCTCAGGCAACTGCGGCTATTTAGCTGCACTGTCCAAAGGCAACCCCATTTTGTGGCCTAGAAAATGACAGAAATACAAATTTTTTTCTGAAAAACAAAGAGTTTCTGAAGTGACGAATGGTGTGAATTACACTTGTTTCAAAACAATGGACTCTCTATGAAAAACCAGTTCTGATTGGACTATATGATTTACTTACTATCAGCTGCGTTTTTGTCTGTTTTAACCATTTTTGTTTTACATCTGAGCGGGGTTAAACCTTTTGTATTCCATTTTGCCAGAGTTATGGATTTATTTACGGCAGGCGCTATTTACTGACCTATACAGTATTTATTTACTTCACCATATGACAGATGGCACAGTGAGATTGTCTAACAAAAATACCATTAATTTAGTACCATCTCAAGTCTGGAAATCACTAAATGTGTATCTTTAGCTAGATAGTGATCTTTGCACATTTTATTTAGACTCACTGCTAGTTGATGTACTGTAGCAGTATCTAATCCTTATTTAGCCAGATTGGGTAACCCATTAGTTAAATAATTGAACTGCAAACAGCCTAAAATATCAGGTTCATGGCTGCTATAAAAGCCTTTTTTTAAATTCTTCACCAGCTTAGCACCTGTATCGATGTTATATAGCCTACAGTATTTATTTAAGATTTTATTAATTTATTACTCTTTCTAATCAGGGTCATTTATTTATTGCACTTAGGAAACCGTTCTATTTCCCCAGAAAGGTTTCTTAAAACATTTACATACTAAATTGTTCATTGTGTAACCATGGCTCAGTATGTTTCTTCACAAGTAATAATAATAATAATAATAATAATAGCCAGTATTATGGTTAGGGAGCTGGGAGCTTGCAACTCTGAGGTTGCAGGTTCGATTCCCAGGCGGGGCAGAGTGTTGTGGCCTTGAGCAAGGTACTTACCCTGAACTACTTTAGTACATATTCAGCTGTATAAATGCTGACTTTATGAAGCAGTGTAGGCGGTCAGTTTATTGCTTATTCTTTCCATGCAATCAGTGGTGAAATCACCTGGCACGGACGTTACCATGGCTACTGGGTACGACCACAGAACACAACTCTAATTGGCTGCTTCCTGTTCTGACTGACTGACACGGAACTCCACATCCCTGAGATCAGCTCAAGTGAACTCTTCCTGCAGCTAACAGAAAGCACTAAGGGAGGACCCAGCATTAGCTGAGATTTAGCTGCCCTTGCTATGCCTGTTTGTAAATAGCTGACAGCTGGCTGAAGGCCCCACAGAAACCGTAGAAACAGGGAAGGAAAGGGGTCTTGGTCGGGGACTTCTCTGAAGAGAATCCAGCTGTAATTAGCATCTGGGTCACCTCCTCTCAGGCTATCCTATCTCATCCTGTTCTCCCTGCTCTGGTACTGCATCTGTGTGGAACTTACATGAAAAAACACACACACACACACACACACACACACACACTAACACACACACACGCACGCGCGCACACAGGCAGCACAGGCATTACTGCCACACAAACCACCACCACAGCAGCACAGGCCTTTCATTTTTACACAAAACAACACAAATAAAACTATCACGTTATAATGAGAGAAAGAGAAAGAGAGAATGGGAGAGAATGGGAGAGAGAGCGAGAAAGAGAGAAAAAGAGAGCATGTGTATGCTTGTTTTATAAAGACAGAGGCATAGTGTTTAATGCCCTTCCTAAGAGAGAGTCAGACTAAATAAGCTTCAAAGTGGATCATTAGCAGTGGACTGTAACACGTAGCATGGCCAGCCAAACCCCACCCCCTTTTCCATTCTTTTTAACAGTCAGTGCTGTTGTGAATGTCCTGCTTTTTACTGCAAGCCTAATATCACTTCTGTTACGTCCCTATGCTGGCTCTTGAGTGTGGCCCTTTAAATCTTATGCGTGCTAACGAATTTCACTCTGTTCACCTGAGGCTTGATTGGAAATTGCAGACACCTGTGCTGGATTTTTCCAAGAGATATGTATTGGTGGTGTTCTCTAGCTCGAGGTTGGGTTTTTGACTTTTCCTTTGTTGGTTTGGTTTCCCTTTTGTTTTAGTTGTCCACATTTTATAACTTCATGCAAGTTTTATTTTGAATATTGCTGTGGTGTTTTGTCTTGGTGTGATTCCCCGTTTTAAAGGCCGGTTTTAATTCGCTTTGTACAAGTATATTTATTTTGTGTTTGAAATGGTTTGTGTTGCGGCCCCTTCGAGCCGGGGTCGTAACATAATAAAGATTCCCCGTTTTCAAGGCCGGTTTTAATTCGCTTTGTACAAGTATATTTATTTTGTGTTTGAAATGGTTTGTGTTGCGGCCCCTTCGAGCCGGGGTCGTAACATAATAAAGATTCCCCGTTTTAAAGGCCGGTTTTAATTCGCTTTGTACAAGTATATTTATTTTGTGTTTGAAATGGTTTGTGTTGCGGCCCCTTCGAGCCGGGGTCGTAACATAATAAAGATTCCCCGTTTTAAAGGCCGGTTTTAATTCGCTTTGTACAAGTATATTTATTTTGTGTTTGAAATGGTTTGTGTTGCGGCCCCTTCGAGCCGGGGTCGTAACATAATAAAGATTCCCCGTTTTCAAGGCCGGTTTTAATTCGCTTTGTACAAGTATATTTATTTTGTGTTTGAAATGGTTTGTGTTGCGGCCCCTTCGAGCCGGGGTCGTAACATAATAAAGATTCCCCGTTTTAAAGGCCGGTTTTAATTCGCTTTGTACAAGTATATTTATTTTGTGTTTGAAATGGTTTGTGTTGCGGCCCCTTCGAGCCGGGGTCGTAACATAATAAAGATTCCCCGTTTTAAAGGCCGGTTTTAATTCGCTTTGTCCAAGTATATTTATTTTGTGTTTGAAATGGTTTGTGTTGCAGCCCCTTCGAGCCGGGGTCGTAACATAATAAAGATTCCCCGTTTTAAAGGCCGGTTTTAATTCGCTTTGTACAAGTATATTTATTTTGTGTTTGAAATGGTTTGTGTTGCAGCCCCTTCGAGCCGGGGTCGTAACATAATAAAGATTCCCCGTTTTAAAGGCCGGTTTTAATTCGCTTTGTACAAGTATATTTATTTTGTGTTTGAAATGGTTTGTGTTGCGGCCTCTTCGAGCCGGGGTCGTAACATAATAAAGATTCCCCGTTTTAAAGGCCGGTTTTAATTCGCTTTGTACAAGTATATTTATTTTGTGTTTGAAATGGTTTGTGTTGCAGCCCCTTCGAGCCGGGGTCGTAACACTTCATTCATATATACATAGCCATGTTTTAGCTTGCATCAGTGTTAGAAAAAAAAACAAAAAACAAGGGACATCTAAACTGTATAATCATTAGCGCAGCCTAATGGTGTTAGCTTTGCTCTGCAGTTCTGTTACGAATGCATGCAAGTCTTCTATGATGTTTGCCCTTAATATGAACTTAATTATCAGACTTTTGGAAGCCTTTCATTTTCACTCCACATACATCAGTTCAAATTATCATTGATGTATGTGGAGTGAAAAATCTAATGGAATTATTAGAATTTTTCAATAATCAGGTTAAATTCAAGGTTTATTTCAAGGTTTGCAGGTTTAATTCAAATAGCAATCACTGGAATGACATGCATGCCCCGTTCCTAAGATATGGAAATGAAAATTAAAATATGATACTCCCTAGATTTTATTCAGCTGAAACTACATAGTTTAGTGTGGAATGCCAAGTAGTGTGATATTTATTAATTGCATGTTAATTATTAGCATACAATTAGGTGATAATCACAATTGATTTAAATATATTGCAAGTCAATAAAAAAAATACATTGAAACTTTACTCACATAAAGAAAAACCTTAAAATCTAAAATCTACAAATAACTGATAAATGCTCTCCTCTCTGAGTGTTGAAAGGTGTGTGTGTTTGCGTGTGTGTGTGTGTGTGTGTGTGTGTGTGTGTGTGTGTGTGTGTGTTTGCGTGTGCCGTGCACGTGTGTGTGCGTGCGTGCATGTTGGGTGTGTGCATGTGTGCCTGCGTGCGTATGTGCTTGAACCAACCATTTTTAGGGTTTAAAACATTTAAGGTTTGAAATTTCTTATTTCACAAGCATTCCACTTTAGGCCTATATGAGGTAATGACAGTCTGCAAAGGACAGAGTTATCTCGATGAGCCACCTTCGCTCTTCGTCTTGACATGGATGGGCTTGGATTCGGTGCGTTTCCCTGACAACAGCATTACTCAACCCAAAGTGCTAAAACAGCAGAAATCAGAGTCTCACAGCAGCCGTGACAAAGCGGTCCCTCTCGTATGCTAACTCCTGCAGATGTGATAAATCTCCCTACATGTTCAGTGTTTTCACATTACCCCGGGCAGTGACAGCCTTTATTAAGGCTTACCACACCGAACTAATGGCATTGTGGGAAACAGGCATATGAAAACAATGCAGTCATATGGGCTGATAAAGCAATGTCATTCAACAACAACCACAGAAAAGCCTGTTGTGAAATATAATGCGGTGGACACTGAGCAGAAAAAAACCTAATATACTGCAACTTCGAATAAACCAGAAGAGGCCTGTCTTACAGACATGTATACACAATAAATGACTCAAGATCAGAAAAGGTATGAAAAGGTATGACAATGTGTCAAAATATACACCTTACTGAAACTTACAAATATTGAAATATAAAAAAATATATGCTGCTGCGAATGTATTTTCTTATACTATACTATATACTTCAAAAAGTCCATGTGCAGAATGGGGGGGGGGGGGGGGGGGTGGACTTCATGCGCGGAGGCATCCCTGTCGCCACGGACACTCTCCATTCTTAACGGCCTAAAGTCCGGCTCAAGCACTTTGGGCTCAGAGAGAGTTATTTTTAATCCCGGCTCTGCGGCTCCTGTGCTGGCTGCCTGCCTTTGAGCAAAAGCTGCCAATGTAGCAAAACTGCTTCTGATGACTAAGGACAAAATTGCCCTCGGGAAGGGAATGGGCCTCAAGGAGTCTGGGGGTTAGTCCTCCGGGGTGAGAACGCAACTGAAGACACCACAGAAAAAATAACGCACATTCAAAACATCTAACTGGACTACGGAAACCCATGCCCCTAATACAGATGAAAGAGTATCGCTGCCCTTATCATGGTCTAGCCTCAGGTTTCACATCAAGGCTACTAGGCCGTCAGAAATGCAACAGTGCTGACATCACACCTAAGAGTAAGGTGGAGCTACCGTCGGTAGTACTAGAGACAGCTCTGTGTTAGTGTCCCACATGCACAGAAGGAGGGCATTCTGGGTAAGCTCTCGTGGCCAGCGCCCAATATCAATTCACGTTCCATTACAAGGATGCGTAGGGCCAGAGCAAGTTTTCACTTTACAGAAGGAATGATGGTAAACGTTGAAGCCGGTCTCCCGCACACGTTTCTTAACCGCCAGCGTATGCAGTAAGCAGGGCTGGAATGTGTGCACCACATCAAAATGCACAGCTTTAAGATGAGGACGTTCCAAATATTTAAGCCAAACCGGACAAAGGCCGAAGTCCAGAAGTGCCCCATTTCATGGGCCCACCGCTGAGGGAGGTACAAGACCCGTTGGCATCGGGACGGCCGAAGCTAGCGGCGTAGGAGGAGGAGAAAGCGCAGGCTACTCACCGGAGTTGTGCCGAGTTGCAGGGCTCAGGACATAAATGTAGGGGACAGGCAGGGAGAGAGGGACCGTGAGATCAGCAGCGGCTCCGTGCCGATCAGTTCATCAGCCTTTGCTCGTCCTTCCAGGCTGATTAGCGGCCCATTCTACGGCGAGAGGAAAAACACCGCGTGAGGACAACACCGTGGCAGCGAACCTCGCTTTCAGCCAACCACGTCCGCCCGCCCGGCGCATCGGCGTACCTAGTTCACGTCAGGGCTTCCTCAGAGTCAAACAGGACTCACCCCCAGAGGAGGGGCAAAAAAACACGCCATACAAGCACTAATTCCCCTCCCATACGCTGTACCGATTTCCACCAGGAGGAAATACTATTAGGGGGAAGTGGGATGTTTTGATTGTTGTTATATTTTTTAAGGATGAGACTGAGCTCTTTAATTCACACGGGTCACGATTTCTGCCACGTGAGTTTTCTCCTTCACAGTGCTACCATCCAATGATAATCAGCAGGGCCTTGAAGCTAACCAATGAGGGATCCTAGAAGTCTCTCGGGTTTTCTCTTCCAGGTCATGTGACCTTGTGCTGTCACACCTCCAGAAGACTGGGAGGACGTCCGTCTATCCAGTGCGGGTCCACCTGGAACAAGAGCGACAGAGTTCACACCTGCAACAAAGCGACTGGCCCCCATATTGTTCATGCCGTTGACAGCACCAAAAAATTATTCTGGGAAATAAACATGCTGAAAGAAATTACCTGAATAGTTTTACCTCTCTTTTCAGGGGTGCAGATGTATGAATATTCTTTGGCTTGGTTCATGCAGTCTTTAATCTTCTACTTTTCTTTACTGAAGCAAAGAATCTATCAAGGAAGAAGTGATGAGGTATTTTTGTAAATAATTAAATAATAAACCAAATACGGGATTAAATGAAACAACACAAAACAAACCGAATAAATAAACCAGCATTAAATTGGCTTTATCTTCCATATTTCACAGTATACAAAGCAGTGAGGATGACATAAATGAACACACACAACACAAGTCACATGCAGCCTTTCCTCAATTAGTAGATTGTGATTCAGGTCCCAGGGGCAGTTCATATGAAAAGAGGCGGTCTGAAACTCTTGAACAAAATATCTAATACTTGTTATTTCAATTACTAATAATTTAAATAATAATTATTAGATACATTTTTTCAGTCCACCCCTTTTTATACTTTAACTATTTCAGTAAAAAATATATTACATGCAGTACAGTGTTAGTGTTCGTCTCTCTCTGATGAATGAGATACAATGTACATCATAGCAACACTCAGGGCTTACATTGAGTCAAAATCGGCCAGTGGCTGTTGTCTCATGTGCAAGATCCAATTTCAATCACAGATATTTTCCTTTAAAAAAAGAAAAAGAAGATATTAATAAGTTAATCTCAGTTCAGTTTTATGAGGAAATGAAGCGGAGTAATAGCCTACCAAACATTGCTTATTGCTGCCCTGAATATGGCATCATTTTGCTGCCTTCATCAGTATGATCACAGTGCCCTCTGTTGGTGAATAAGCAAGGCCTTAGAACACAACTCGTTGCAGTCACTCAAAAGATCCATTTTCCCCTTTGAGAAAACAAAGGCGTGGAATGGCCTATTACTGCACTGCAACAACTGGGGGTATTTACACTCATAGAAATAGGGTTTGTTATCATTTTTAAGCTTAAGTTTATTTATTTATTTGTTTGTTTGGATTATTTACAATTCAGGAATTGCATTGGCCAATAATTTAAAAAAAAGTAACATTTTGAAAAATAATGTTAGGGATACACCATATCATTATTTATTTTAGGCATAAATCATACACTTTAGTCATCCATGGATGATGTGGCCATATGAACAGATCTGAGGAGTTAATCACATACAGTATATGGTTCATTTCTAGAGGAGGTGATCTCTTATTCAACAAAACCTCCTTCTGAAGTCTCCCAGAGGTGAAATTCTATTACAACACAGCATTAAATTCTGCGAAGACTTGAGAGATGAATCAGACTATATTAATGTTTAATGATTTCTAAAAGCTAATATGCTCCTCTCTCTCTCTCCCTCTCTCTCTGTCTGCCTGTCTCTCTTTCTGTCTCTCTCTCTCTCTCTCTCTCATCCCTTTCCTGGCTATCCTCGACTTTGCAGATTATTGTCTGACCCCTGGCCAAGGACTAACCGACTAAAAAAGACAGGAGCTACATGTGTGTGTCAGATGAAGTAGAGATGTTGGGCTGAGGAGGATATATAAGGCATTGGGAAAGATGTATGGAGCACTTTTCTCCCTCAGGAACAGGGAGCTGCAGTGCCTTTCTCCACATCCTGATTTAATCATCAGAACTACACATTAGCCCAGTCTGTGGGAGAAAGCGTTCTTGGCGTGACAGCCAGGGTTCAAACTGAGATCCTGCAGCCTTTCAGCAGAATAGAATAGGCCAGACCCCTCCTAGGATTCATCACAGTAGATTAATTTAGCAGTATATTGCAAAATTGTTTCAGAGCAAAGCACAGATAAAATCACGTACAGCAAAGTTCACAAATAAAACATGAAATCATAAATCCAAACTAACACTAATGCATTTTTCCCCCAGCAGAAAGTGGCCAATCCTTTTCTCAAGAACCTGCTGTCATTATGTGGTTTGGTACACCACAGTTACCATTTTTTTGCAAATTGTATGGTTTGCCATACATTTCATGAAATATGTATAAGACCTAAGCTATTTATATTGTGAGTATCAATAATGGATTATGGGCCTTTTAACTGCTCACTTCAAAACAGGAGTCAAAGCAGAGGAGGAAAGTAGATATTTCCATTTTGCCAAAGGGTATAAATGAAGTGGCTTCATGCTTCACTAAATGATGAAAAACTGTTTTTTATTTATCAAACACCAATTTAGGGGATGTATGGGAACAAAAGGAAAAAGACAAAAAGAGAGATTTTTTATGGAAATGTCCCTGAGTAAATTGTTAGTGTCTCTTTCAAATGAGACGATTCAGGGCCATTTTACATGGTTGAAATGTTTTGTGCTTTCAGACTGTTCTTTTCCATTTTACTGAAATGGCTGCACTTTAACTCAAAAGATTTGAGTGGATAAATGCTTCAGAGCTGCTGTAATTAGGAATACAAAGTAAATACAAAGTAAAACTACAGAAACCAAGAGCATTGTAGAGTGCAGAGTGCATTAAAATAAAATACTTCCTGTTAGAGAGTGTTCATCAGTGAAGGGAAGCTCGAGTCGAGACAAAAATAAGGATAAAAATAGCTTTGTGTTGAGAAGAAGAAAATTACAGAAACATTTAAAGCTTAATTACCTAGTTTATCCTTTAGAAAGGATGCATCACTCAACCCTAGAGCTAGGCTACTATACCATAACCTTTCCATCAGCGTGTACCAGCAGTATGATCTCTTCTGGGTATAAACGGCACAACCGTATAGCCTACTCACAGGTGCTTGAATAGATAACTGATCAGACTTTAGGTGTGAAAAAGATTCAAGTGCCAAAAATAGTGACTAATTATTAGCTTTTGCTATTAGAAAAGAGAAAAATGTTTTCATCCAGGTTTTTGTCTTAGACATAAATGATATGTGCCATTCTGTTTAGTTAGATAGTGATAATGTTTATGTAAAGTACTGTGACCCAAGGATAATAGAAACCTTATTTTCCTTGCATGCGAAAGTAGATTTTAGACAAATATTACATGTATTTTCATTTTCATCTCTCTTTTGGAACATGAAAAACAGAAACATAAACATTAACAATTATGTTTGAAGTGATTAAAGGGATAGTTTGGAATTTTGGACATAATGGGCCCTATCTTACACCCGGCGCAAAGCGGCGCTAACCCAAACGCAAGTGTCTTTGCTATCTTACACCCGGCGCTAGGTTTATGATAACGCCTAGCGCTCATGTCCTTTAACTAGCATGTATTATTGCGCCCATTACAAGTGAACTGGGCGTGTTGGTCTTAAGATGAGGAGTGGCCAGGATTCTTTTTGGCGTATTGCTATCTTGAGCCAGCAGAAAGCGCTTGCGCTAGAACCACCACAAACCTGGTCTAAAGTCATGTCGCAGTTGTTTACATGTTATTTTAACGGCGCATATAAGTGCGTCTACATAGGCGTGTGCACAACGCGCGTACCCTCCTGTCTGTTACACACAGGGGCGCGCACAAGCATGACTAAAATATCTAGATCACAATGTGAAATATTATTATTGTGTAGGCTATATCAAAAATGCATAATAATAAAAGGTTCCATAGGCCACATACCTTTCCCTCAGCGAAGGGAAAGGATGCCACATTACATTGTTCTCAGCCCAGTCCATCCACATCCAGGCGATGTGCGATGGTATGGCTATCCATTAAAAATGAGCTGATAACACCTATATCAAGCCTAATGCGCGAATTGTCATTTACACCTAATGCGTGAATTGTCATTCAATGGAAAACTCGCGCACTGCAATAGACGGACTTTTGAGTTCTGAAAATGCGCTTCAGACATCATTACAATACAGCTCTGTTTATCTAGGAATACAGCCTGTAAGTAAATAGAATGGTTTGTGACTGAAAAAAGTTCAAAACCTTGTCCAGTGAATATTGCATTTATTGTTTTTGAAATAGCCTATAGGCTACAGTGGATTCGCTGTGCATAAGGTTTTTTTCGATAGCCTATGGTTAAAAAACGGAGATAAATGTCACCATGTTAACTAAATTGTAACCTTAGCTATTCTTCGTCCTTCATATTTTTTTAATTACAGTGACCAGGTTTCCATACTCTCAGCTTATTAAAACCCAGCTGATTTCACCTGTTATTCCATAACTGAACAAAACGATTTTAAAGAGAACTAAGCACGTCGTTTGCAGCACGTTACACAATTAATTCACAATTAATTTTAATGCCATTCTCTGCATGTGCGCTGCATGTTCTCTGTTTCCCCTGCTGTAAGTCGCACGGTTCACGGTCTTCCTGGGAAAGTGGATTGTTTTAAAGAATTATGCTACGAGTAAAACAGGCTGGTCACATTTCCATAAACAGGACATTATTAAACAAGGGGAAATATGCGTGAACATATGGGTTGCCAACCGGACAGCTTTATTGTATTTAGTGTCATCATTAAGGCAAAATAACGGTATTTATGTTATTAATCAATATTACTATGCAGGTAGAACTTCGGATGAAGCTTGAACTTCGAGAACTCCATGAGAACAGCCTCATGGAATTGATGTTTGACACTTTCATTGCATAATCAAACGAAATTCGCTGAACAAGCAGGATAATTTGGCGTTTTCTAAGGTGAGACTTAAGCCATTGATAGCTTATTCTCAGCTGTTGCAGGTCCTTTTAACGAAATTTAACCGTATATATTTTGTAAAATAACAGCGCTGTCGGGAATTACCGGGAACTCATAGGCTAATGGTTAGCCGAATAATATTGCTCCTACTCCATTTAGCCTATTCCTTGATCGCACTAAACATGCACAAGCATGTATGTTTCACCATCATATAAGCAATCCGCCAAGGTGGAAAAGCAGGCTTTTAAAGGGAATGGGATATGACATTTTGATTGGTTTATTGCATGTCACGCCCAAGACACACCTATAATTAATGAAGAGACTAGGTTCAGCCCACTTGCACGCTGCGCCGTGCTTAGCGCCCAAAAAAATACGCCATTAAAATAGCAAAAGTGGACTTGGACACGCCCTAAATGGACTTTACGCCATGCGCTTAGACCAAGCGCCAAGATCGCCAAGATAGAGCCCAATGTCTCAATTATGACTTACCCATGATGTAGTTGATTGATGGAAACCATTTTCAGCTAATTCCATGCTGTCCCTTCTTTTGGACATACACACGTTGCTAATGCTAGCGCAACTCTAAGGTAACCGGTAGCATCCACTACCAAACACACTTAAACACTCCACAGTGCACCCAAAGATAATAAAATACGAGGACAGTCTATCAGGGTTATTTTGAGTGTTTATACCATCATTTTTGAAGTCAAACTATCGTTGAATCCTTTACTTTGTGCTGACCTATATTCTCTGTGGAAGTACGGCGGCGGAGCAAACGTGGCCATTGCAACTTGTTGCTCTTCTTTGTTGTTTTAGTCGACCAGTGCCGGCACTACATTCATAGGTAACGTAAAGTATCGCTCTGCCGCCGTACTTACACAGAGAATATAGGTCAGCACAAAGTAAAGGATTCAACGATAGTTTGACTTAAAAACTGATGGCATAAACACTCAAAATAACCCCGATAGACTGTCGTCATATTTTATTTGCTTTGGGTGCACTGTGGAGTGTTTAAGTGTGTTTGGTAGTGGATGCTACCGGTTACCTTAGAATTGCGCTAGCATTATCAACGTGTGTATGTCCAAAAGAAGGGACAGCATGGAATTAGCTGAAAATGGTTTCTATCAATCAACTACATCATGGGTAAGTCGTAATTGAGACATTATGTCCAAAATTCCGAACTATCCCTTTAATGATGATAAAAAAAGAAATCATTAACTTTCAGAGAAGAATCATGTAGGCTACTCAAAGTTTTTTTTTTCACCTGCAATGAATGTCAGGAGACAATGGATAAAGTCCAGTCTTAAAGTTTGCTGTAAAGACATCTGTCTGCTTTCCACAGACTACATTAAAAAGGGTCAAGGGGAGTTTTGATTCATTTGAGAAGGTGATTAGGTGCGTAGAAATGCCAACATTTTGAAGCAAACCAGACCAAGGAATAATTACTGGAAGAAGGACCCCAAACAACAGTCTAAAAGGTAGAAAAGGACAGGTTTCTTGAACAATTTGTCTGGCTGCTTGGAAGAGAATAAACTGTGACCAGAGGTGCTGCAGTGAGTTTATTCATTAACGCAAACCATTAATTCACGTATTGATTATCTTATTGGCTGACATATTTATCTTAAGTAGCAAATAAAGCACTTGCCATTTAATGCCAGCAACAATTAAAGGGAGTGTGCAAATTGACAGGGGTGGGGTTACCCTGACACTGCTGACATGGTCCCCTCCTCTGCTTAACCAATTTTCATCCCAGGCTGGGATGCTATTATTTCCTTGCAAACATTTGTTTTTTGTTAAATTCCTTTGAGGGCCGCAGTGTCTGCGGGTTTAACTCCAGTCCTGAAGGGCCGCAGTGTCTGCAGGTTTAACTCCAGTCCTGGAGGGCCGCAGTGTCTGCAGGTTTAACTCCAGTCCTGGAGGGCCGCAGTGTCTGCAGGTTTAACTCCAGTCCTGAAGGGCCGCAGTGTCTGCAGGTTTAACTTCAGTCCTGGAGGGCCGCAGTGTCTGCAGGTTTAACTCCAGTCCTGGAGGGCCGCAGTGTCTGCAGGTTTAACTCCAGTCCTGGAGGGCCGCAGTGTCTGCAGGTTTAACTCCAGTCCTGGAGGGCCGCAGTGTCTGCAGTTTAACTCCAGTCCTGGAGGGTCGCAGTGTCTGCAGGTTTAACTTCAGTCCTGGAGGGGCCACAGTGTCTGCAGGTTTAACTCCAGTCTTGGAGGGCCGCAGTGTCTGCTGGTTTAACTCCAATCCTGGAGGACCACAGTGTCTGCAGGTTTAACTCCAGTCCTAGAGGGCCGCAGTGTCTGCTGGTTTAACTCCAATCCTGGAGGGCCACAGTGTCTGCAGGTTTAACTCCAGTCCTGGAGGGCCGCAGTGTCTGCAGGTTTAACTCCAATCCTGGAGGGCCGCAGTGTCTGCAGGTTTAACTCCAGTCCTGGAGGGCCGCAGTGTCTGCAGGTTTAACTCCAGTCCTGGAGGGCCGCAATGTCTGCAGGTTTAACTCCAGTCCTGGAGGGCCACAGTGTCTGCAGGTTTAACTCCAGTCCTGGAGGGCCGCAGTGTCTGCAGGTTTAACTCCAGTCTGGAGGGCCGCAGTGTCTGCAGGTTTAACTCCAGTCCTGGAGGGCCGCAGTGTCTGCAGGTTTAACTTCAGTCCTGGAGGGCCGCAGTGTCTGCAGGTTTAACTCCAGTCCTGGAGGGCCACAGTGTCTGCAGGTTTAACTCCAGTCTTGGAGGGCCGCAGTGTCTGCTGGTTTAACTCCAATCCTGGAGGACCACAGTGTCTGCAGGTTTAACTCCAGTCCTGGAGGGCTGCAGTGTCTGCTGGTTTAACTCCAATCTGGAGGGCCACAGTGTCTGCAGGTTTAACTCCAGTCCTGGAGGGCCGCAGTGTCTGCAGGTTTAACTCCAATCCTGGAGGGCCGCAGTGTCTGCAGGTTTAACTCCAGTCCTGGAGGGCCGCAGTGTCTGCAGGTTTAACTCCAGTCCTGGAGGGCCGCAATGTCTGCAGGTTTAACTCCAGTCCTGGAGGGCCACAGTGTCTGCAGGTTTAACTCCAGTCCTGGAGGGCTGCAGTGTTGCTGGTTTTTTTTGGGTGTTATTGGCACATGGGTACATGTAAATCTCTGATTGGCTAAATAATCCATGCACTTAATTGGCAGCTGATTGAAAGGAAACCCCAAAAACCTGCAGACACTGCAGTCTCCTGGGAATTTAATTTGACACCACTACTCAAAAAGTTGCCTGAATTCAAATGTCCAGGAGCACATTTACACAGTTTTTATATTTTCTGTCTCTTTAGCTTGAAATCATCACACGATCACCCAGCTAAATAATTTTTTGCCAAATAGAAAGAGTATTTCAAGGCCGTAATAATCTGCAATGAATCATCAGACTGATCAAGTCAGCACAAACTACAGTATATTATTCCCAAAAAGCCTTGTAATGGGTTGTAATGACAGATAAAACAAGAATTATAGAAATTATGTCATGGGAATTTTAAACAGCCATGCAACATTCCCATCAGCAGATTTTCATTGGTGATGAAAGAGCCTGGTAATCCAAGGCCAGAACAGGTAAGATGTGCACAGATGTACAGAAGTTTTACAGCACAGAACAGGTGTACAGAACAGTCACACACACACACACACACACACACACACACACACACACACACACACACACACACACACACACACACACACACACACACACACACACACGCACACACACACAGAAGTTCTGTCGCAGCACTTAGTGGAGTGCAGGTAAACTGGTTCAGAGGTAAAAGTAAGATGGAATGGGGGTAAGTACTGGAATGACAAAAGAGGTTCGGGCAGGAAAGTGCAAAGCTGATGGAGTGGTTATTGGATCCATCTGGCATGTGTCCAGTCCAGTTCTTCTGGGATGCACTGAACTAGTGTCCACAGAGACAGGCAGCACAATCACATGCATTTGCTGAGTAACGTGTCGCTGTCATCACTTAGTGGAATAGCATTTCATGCAGAGAGATACACACATCATTATCAATACAAAAGATCAAAAGATCAGAAAACCCAGCTAACCATTTTCCCCAGTTTTTTTTTCCTGTTAGATTGGATCAGTTTGTTCTCCTTCCAGACAAAAAGAAATATGAGTAGGTGTGGTCATATGACGATGATGCCACGTAGTCATATTATGAAAATTCATACGGTCAAGTAGTGAAAATGTGTGTCTTGTTGAACTGACTCAGCCCCCTTCCTGCTCTCTCCGCTCTACTAAACAAACAACAAAATGGCGAGCAACAAGAGTGACAGCAGTACTGCAGGGAGTTTTGAGGTGGAGGAGTTTGAAGTGGAGGAAGAGGATTCCTTTGTGGTGGAAGACTCTCCTCGCGAAGATGTTGCTCGGGCAATACAGCCGTATTCATACGGGAAAAAAAAAACATGGGTCTCTGCTTTTATACCACGACCACCCTAGGACCACCTCAACTCCACCCATTTTAAAGTGATACTGCAGTCAAAAACCGACTTTTCCCATTGAAAACCGATGTTTTGGGTTAGATTATGATCATACACAACTATTTATGTCCGAAAATCTCATGTTTAGTCAAAATAGTTTTATCTGTGTTTTTGTGTAGGTTTACCAATACGCTAATTTCCGGGGATTCGTGACGTCACGAGATCCTTAACATAAAAATGGGTGGAGTTGAGGTGATCCTAGGGGTGGTCTCGGCTGGGCACGTGGTATAAAAGCAGAGACCAACGGGGTTTTTTTTCCTCTTTGAGACTGAGACCCTTACTGATAACTAGTTCGTTCAAGTTCAAATGTGAATTGCTTTGTATTACTGCTAACGTTAATATTACGACTTATATCGACACACCCTTTCACTCTTTGACCGTATGAATATTCATAATATGACTACGTGGCACCATCGTCATATGACCACACCCACTCACGGGTTCCAGTTCAAATTGAAGCGGTTAAAAAAGGCCTTAGAAAAGCCTCTGCAATATCTCTTTAATGTTAAGGATCTTGTGATGTCACGAACCCCCGGAAACCAGTGTATTGGTAAGCCTACACAGAAACTCGGTTTTCAATGGAAAAAGTCGGTCGTTGACTGCAGTATCTCTTTAATTTTGAGTTCTCTTGGCCACCCCTTTTCCGTCGTTAGCTTTCGCTATCGTTCATATCAGAATAGTGGCAGCAGGCCCACAGCCACACTGGATACATTATCCAGGCACTGAGAATCAGTGGGACAGAATGGGAGACATTTCCTATCCGACAGGACAGGAGAGACTCAAATTCAACCCAATTAACAAACACTAACCAATAACTGTGTTCAAACATTTTAGCTTGAATAATTAACAATGTGACATGTTGCAGCTTGCCACCTATACACAGGCAATATAGCAAAGCCTGTCCAATTCAAATAGCCCTTGCTATTTGACACTACCTTTCTGTCTAGCTATGATATAAAGACTGCCATTTGGAATGATGTTTGGCTTTGTCATTCTCAGGTGTGACCTATAGCTGCACATTGCATTCATGGCATAGACTTGTTCATTGATACATCCATTGATGAAATTAACTGTAACTAGAGAGGGAGGGAGGGAGAGAGGGAGGGAGGGGGGTATTAGCTTTATCGACCTTCTAGAATGCGATTCCAGGTGCCATTCCCTCAAAAAGCAGGAAAGGAAGGGATCCAGGCCTCACAAAGACCACCTAAGACAGCGGAGCTGACCAACAAACCTGGATGTGAGAGGGACTTCCTATTCCCACTGAGCCAATCAGCACATCAGGTAGATCTTACTTTCTGGGGGTGGCAGTTAATTGTGTTGTATGAGTTAGTTCTGAGCTCTGAAACTCTGCCTCTGTTTGTGATCAGAACAGACCAGGCCCTGGACATATCTGATGAACCATACATGAAACGTAGGGACTAAGGGACTCTTAGTGGATTTCAACGAACCGACAACTCCCACCAAGGTAAATGATGCCAATGTAATGTTGAAACCAATAACGTTAACGTTAAGCAGCAGACAACTTTAAATTGAACTTAATACTAGGAGTTATTATTATTATCACGTTAGCAAATTAGCTCTAATGTTACTAACTTGTGTGCTGTTTCTTCCATTGCTATGTTTATTTGTAGCGCAGCAAACGTTTACATTCGTGAGACGTCATGAATCATAATGGACGTGTAACGTAACTAGCTAACAAAAGCTAAAGCTAAGTAGTAGCTAGCTTTCTAGCCATTAGTGTTTGTCTAATGGCGGCTAAGTAACGACATACTTTATATACAATACGATATATTGTTTGTTTTACAAACATTAGCACTTCAATTAACGTCAGTTTTATGTGTGTTGCTAATGAAACGTTAACGTTATGTATGTAACGTGAGCCCCCTACTGTAGCTTACTAGCTACCAATGTTTTTTGTGGAAGAGGGCGTGATAAATGGATCCTTTTAGGTAGGTAGGTAGGTAGGTACTTTATTAATCCCCAAGGGGAAATTTCCTCATCACAGCAGCAGAACAGTAATACAGACCAACACAATAGGAATTAACATTAGAAACAATAATAAAAACAGTAATAATAAAACTATAAAAGAGCTATTTAAGAGCTGGGTGTGCAAACAGCAAAATGTCCATGTGCAAAGAGAGCAAATGTGTGTATCTGTGCTCGTGTATGTGTGTGTGTGGTGTGTGTGTGTGTGTGTGTGGGGGGGGGGGGGGGGGGGGGTGATAGTTAGTCCAGGGATGAGTTATAAAGTCTGATGGCAGTGGGCAAGAATGACCTCCTGTGTCTCTCTGTGGTACATCGTGGCAGGATAAGTCTGTTACTGAATAACAATACTTTAAATACTTTTATACTTTAAACTCTGAATAACAATGTGATATTAGATTACTGCTCTCATTTAAACTCAGAATAACACAGTGTGATATTAGATTAGTTCTAACGTTACTTAGAACACAATGTGATCGAATAGAAGAGAATGTACTGTATTCATCCCCAAAGGCGGAAAAAATACATTTTTTATTTGTACTTGTATAGCACCTTTTTTTAAAACAATGGTGAGTCAATAGTCTGGTCAGTCAATAGTCACCCAAGCAATGGCAACCTTGGATCCCCAACGCTATCTATAAAGAATATAAACGTGACTGGGAGTGAGCCAGTTCATGCTTTTATAGTCACAATCAGAATCAATTCATGAAATTTCAAATATAATTACAGATAGTCAACATGCAATGCCATTATTGGCAATGATTACTTGTACGAAGTTATTGTCCTGTATTAAATATGAAATATGATGATATGGCAATCTGTGTGAATCATGACAAAGCCTTTAAAAATGTTATTGTACTTACACTGTTATGATTTTTTTTTTTAACAGATGCATCGTTCCATTCTGCAGGGAAATTCAACTTTGCAACTTGACAGATGCACAACCTGCTGCAAATTGTATCACTGTCCACTTTAATAAAAAACAAAAGAATAGCTGATCCCTTCTCTGGTCTGGCTTCCCTGTAATGATGTACACATGTATTATCTTGTGTCATATTATCCAATGTCTTATGTGTTTACTGTGTATTACTGGAGTTTAATAACGATTGAAGAAGAAATTTCCCATTGTGGGATCAATAAAGTACTACTACTACATTCCCAGTGCTTTCAACACGATTCAACCACACCTACTAGCTAGAAAACTACAAGTCCATGCACTTACACCCATCCAGAATATTGTGGATTCTAGACTCTTACAAATAGGCCTCAATGGCTAAGACTGCCTAGTCATGTTTGATAAGATACCATCTTAACACAATCAGGTGCTCCCCAAGGCATAGTCTTGTCACTTTTTCTTTTTACATTATACACAGCTAAGCTGACTGCAGGAGCAGTATTGCCTCCTGTCATCTACAAAGGTTTCAGATGATTCTGCCATTGTAGGATATACAGGGGGTGGTCAAAATATCAAAAACACCAGTTTTCCAGAAAACATACCTGCCACATGTTTGCTATGCAAAACCTCAACCTCTGTTCCTAACCTGGTTATGCTGTTTTGTGAATGCCATGTGTACATTTTATAATTGCCTGTTAGTCATATTTTTTATGAAATGATAATAAATCATAAATTACATGTCAGTTACTGTTACATCAGTAATAAGTTAGTGCACTTCAACAAATGTATAAGAAATCAGAAAACATTTTGGTCCCCAACAAAATTGAACCCCTCTATGTAGTACAGTGTACTGTACCTCTACTGTAGTATAGATCTATTTAATTCAGCTGTTCACTTTGAACAGAGGTGTTCACTCCCCACAGCTGTGCAGTGGTGCACATCTCTGGTTGTCATGGACCAAAATGCTTTCAGTTTTTGTCCTATATTAGCTCTAAAGTGTTCCCACACAAAAGCAGCATTTAATTGACAAATTAGTATTATTTGATAATATGACCTTTTATCCCCGTACACATGCCTGTGATCCTCGGGAAAGAAACTTCTGGTCACTCCGAAATCTAAGTTAAAATCAAAGGGTGACCGGGCCTTTGCTATTAGGGCCCCTCAACTTTGAAATGCCTTTCCCAAGGAGCTCAGGCTTGCTACATCAGTAATTTCTTTTAAATCCCTACTTAAAACAAATTTTTTTTAGACAAGCTTTTAAGTGAATTTTAATTAACCATGGTATTTAGGCATTTTATTGTACTGTATTTTACCTTCATTCGTTTTATTTCACTTTTTTTGTTGTTGATATTTTGCCTATTCTCCTTTTATTTAATGTGTTTTTATTTGACTGTGAAGCACTTTGTAAACTTGTTTTAAGGAAAGTGCTATACAAGTACAAATAAAAAAAAAATTTTTTCCACCTTTGGGGATGAATACAGTACATTCTCTTCTATTCGATCACATTGTATTCAGTGTTTCCGTTCCACCTGAAATGAGAGCGGAGTTCCCGTTCCACCTTAAAAGTTTATCGCGAATTGTCGGCAATGTCAACTAATCGCTTTTTTTTTGACAAGTAACGTTAGAACTAATCTAATATCACACTGTGTTATTCAGAGTTTAAATGAGAGCAGTAATCTAATATCACATTGTTATTCGGAGTTTAAATGAGAGTGGAGTTGTTAAACCTTAAATGCAATAGCCTAAGCAACACCGTATCATTTGGAGTTTCCGTTCCTCTACGTCAATGTTACGCAACTTCCAGATCAACGCTCAGGCCCCAAGGGGCCTGGCGGTTGATCTGGGGCTGCGTCCCAATCCAGTTTTTGCTCCACCAAACTTCACTTGGGGGAATCCCTTTTGAGACCAGGATGTACCCTCGGTCTCCATTTTAAGTGTGAGTCCAATCGGTTAGAAAGCTAAGTGAAGTTTGTGACATAGCCCCTCCACCCTCAACTTTTCTCAAGGGAACGAGTCTGCAAAAGAGTAGACTCTGCAAGCTCATATTACCCACAATTCACATCGAACGTCCTGTTCAGTGATAATCACGTTAATGTTTATCGCGGTATTATACATTAAAAGCGCATACAGAATGGAAAAGACGCATAGGCTAATAAATAGGCTACAGGTTAATCAAGTAGTAGTTTGCTATTTTGTATTTCATGGTTTAGCAAATTGCTTTATGCAGCAACAGTGTAGCGTACTGTGTGATGTAGGCTACCAGGTTCTCCATCTTAATCTTGCTTTTAAACGGATTATTAGGCTACTCGGGTCTAAATATTTTTCCGTAGCCTATAATTTCCCAGATAGCCAAACAATTTAATTTCGCAATAACCAAGACGAATAGGTAAATAAACTTGTACAGCATTTTACTAGGCTTTATCCACATTTGTGCTGACGCAAAATGCGTTAATTGACTATGTCATGCGAAATGATCAATGAACAGCACATATTTAGGTAAATTCGTTTTTCTAGCTTGAAAGCATGCATTGCGCTAAACGCTGGTTCCAGCAATTTAAGAGGTTTTTCTTTCTTAAGAGGTATGCTTTCTAATGTATAAATCGTTTTGATCAAGTCGAAAGTCTTAAATTACATTCTTTAACGTGATGAGGAAAAACGCAATGCTAACGTGCAACTCACAGAAAACGCTGGGATTTTTTGCCAGTTAATTATTCAGAATTATTGCCACCCTTATTAAACAATCTCACGTTAGTAATCTCTTTGTCATTGTCATTTGTTAATCATTAGCCTATATATAATTGATTCAGGGACTTTGTTTGATTGACATAATCAAGCAAAATGAACGGAAACAGGTTGAGAATATGTTCGGTTTAAATGCTTTATTCCAGCGGACAGACTGTCCTACATATTTAAATGCTAAACGATTTTATGACAAAGAAATATGCTTGCCCACAAAACTTGCTGTATTTATTGATATTTGTTATTCAGTAAATCAATTGCTTGACTGATAATTAATGTAAACAGGTTGAGAGTTTCATCCGTTTAAATGTAGTCTACGGTGACAGGCGTTTTACATGATCCGAGATCCCACGATACGCCACTGTGCAGCAGCACGGTTACTTCCGAGTATAGATGGGGTGAAGTGCGTCTCAATCTCAGAACTATATACTAACTAGAAAGGAAACGTAGTCACGTGGTTCCATTCAGCCCTATTCAATTTGGGTTCTTCCGTAATGGCATCGCCGCAAGATGGCTGCCATGGCCCGGAAATAGTATTATTATGAGCTCTGCCATGTATTTCCAATGGAGCGTTGTGAAAGTCAACATAGTGGCCCCAGCGCAATCTAGGTATCAAAAGTTCACAATATTGTAGTCAATAGAAGCACGCAATCACATTTTACATTTTTCCTGGGGTAAATTTTTTTTTAGCCTACACAGAAAAAAGAAAGGCATGATTTAAAAATACTCATCGGTGAGTGTGTAGTAAGCGCACTGAACTGTGATTGGTTAAGAACATGGTCACGTGGTAATTTTAGTTACGTCACAGGGCAATCACGTGAGGAGGCCTATTGGCATTTTCGCCTCAAATCCATTCTCTCAACCTCCATTGAACTCTATGGTTAGCTGACTTGCTATGAGCATTCAGCTAACT
This sequence comes from Synaphobranchus kaupii, assembly GCA_029718625.1. Classification (NCBI taxonomy): domain Eukaryota; kingdom Metazoa; phylum Chordata; class Actinopteri; order Anguilliformes; family Synaphobranchidae; genus Synaphobranchus; species Synaphobranchus kaupii. Next base: position 14,912,273 of record CM056384.1, on the reverse strand, counting down.
GCCCATTGCTGTAGCTACAGTTAGGTTATCTAGCAGTTATGAAGTTCGCTTACCAGCTATCTTGTGGATAATAATGAAATGGTTTTCAAATGCTTTCGCGTGTGTAATATTTCTAAGGTCATACTTCATATCTCAAGATGGGTGTTGTTAGATTACAGTAATTACTAACACACCCAGTGAATATGTTAGTGTTGAAGTCTGAAAAGCCGCCCGGATAGCAAGACGCTAACGGTAGCGGGTCAACATCGGGTTGGCTACAGAAATGTTGTCCGGCTCCCGGCGTATTATGCTTGTTAATAACGCTAGTTAACAAGACAGTTATTAAAGATTTTTAGTAACTATTCGTGGCTCGTTTATCTGGATTTGCAGTTTTGCTCACGTTAGGCTGAGGTATTTCAACAAGATATCCGTGGCCTATAGCCTAGCCATTAATCTGTCTAACGTTACGATAACACTACAAGATCACCATAGTTCATTCTAACAGTCTAACAATAACATAGACATTCCTGAGAGGCTATACCTGGAAAAATAGGCGACAAGTTTCACTGTGGCCATTTCCATCGCGATTTCTAATTATTTAGGCTACAGTTAACGTTACATGGCTACACCACACTATTAGCTAGCCGCGCAAGGCTGGTTCACGGAAATCTTGAGTCAGGGACCGGTCCGGATGTAATGTAATGTTACCGCTGGAGCTAGGCTATAGCCATACCACAGACTAACGTTACAGATTAAACAAAATAAACAAGCAGATGCAATAATCGTTATTTAATTATGTGAACGTAATCGTATCATAGACCTATTTAAGATTGTATCTATGTATTTATTGTTTTGCTTTTCACATAAATAATATCGAATGTTCTCACGACGTCCACTCTACGGTTAGAGTGGATCTGGGGTAGGCGCTGGACCCAGGAAAGCGTGCTGGAAAACTTTGTTTTAATATAAGGGAATGGTTGGTAGATCCAACATGTCATTAGCTGGTTATATTTTTCGAAATAGCCTATTTTGTCTAACCGCGTGACACAGTAGGCTATGCGATAAATGTTTGCGAAGAACAGCGAGTGCTCCTCGTTGTCTATAGGTATAGCCCAGCTAGGCTATAGGACATTGTAGCTTTACATAACATTACATTAAGTTATTGTGGCTGCGTTTACAATTATGTTGCTCTTGTTTAATTATGTAAACATAATCATATAATAGACATATTTAATGTTTTATCTATGTATTTATTGTTTTGGTTTTCACATAACATCGAATGTTCTCACGACATCCACTCTGCGGTGAGTGGATCTTGGTAGGCGCTGGACTCAGGAAAGCGTGCTGTAAAGAACTTTGTTTTAATATAAGGGAAAGGTTAGTGGATCCAACATGTCATTAGCTGGTTATATTTTTCGAAATAGTCTATTTTGTCTAACCGCGTGAACCAGATACGGTAATGCACTTTTAACAGCGCATAAACGAGTAAGTGTCTTTGCTTACAGACACCCCTGGATGAGTTTTGCTAGTAAGCTACCACTTAGATCCCACGTAAACCTGTACATTTTTCCTTAATGTGACCTTGTCATTTTAATGTGTCTTGTCAGGGTTTGTCTTGTGGATGTGCGTCTTATCCTGTGTTCTCACGTTTAGCCTGCACCTAGATGTGGTGAGTGGGCTTTAAACTGAGACAGGCTGCTGAACTTTGCTGTGTCCTATAACAAACTCCTATCGTCTCTACGTTTTTTTCCCCTTATCCAGGACAACGTTGGAGACGGTGATTAAACTTGCTGTGAATGAAACAAAGCATATCGAAGAATAAAAATGTTTCCCTTATTCATGATTTATAATTTTGAATGGTGTATATTTGATTATTTAGTCTTTACAAATGAAAAAAATAGCAATTTCTCCTTATACCGCTGTATGACTTATGCAAACAATGAACCCTTCAATAAAAAAACAAGTTTTATAATTAATTGAAACTTTTTATTACTGTTTCCCCAAAATGTACATACTAGACAGCTACATCCAGCGTGGGGGGTGGGGGGTGTTTGTAGGGAAGATAAGGGACAGGGGTGAGGAAGAGCAGAGGGCGTTGGGTGAACAATGTCATGGCTACAAATTTAATTTAAAAATAATCACAAATTTTGAAAACCTGACTTAGTTCATTAAAAAAACCCTGTTCCGTTAAAAGCCAAATCCAGGATTGGAGAAACTGCCAGAATTGGGCAGGGAAAACCCGTAAAGGCAGAAAATTACAGTAGGCTACATTGTCAATGACAATATGTAGCCTGACAAAGATGACTATTCATGAGTATACACTTATTATTATTGTACTATAGTACTGTACCCTTTTGAGTTGCCTGTCACTGGTCTCGTTGGTTTATAGGGCTGGGCAATAACATTGGTGATTATCACTGCCATCCAATTGCTATGATATTGTCATAGTGTGACATCATGACAATGAATTGCTACTAAATTTAAGAATGACATAACTCGTATATGGTAGGCCTATTCACTTATAAGAATGATAGCTATATTTCGTACTGTATCTTGACACGTGGGTTAATCCCCAAAAGCAAGGAAACATTGAATCAACACTGAATTAATATCAGATGAAGCACTGATTCAGTGTTGACCTCTGATGTTGATTCTGCGTCCAGGTGCTCATCGAGTTTACGTTGAATCAACATCTTGAAATAACGTTCAGTTCAACAAGTTACTATGACAAGGGTGATGCAGGAAAATAAACAGACCTAACGTTGTCAAAAAAATTCTTCTTACCGTGAAAATATTAAATTTTTTCCCCCAGGGTTTCTGCGCTGTTATGGTTTTGAAAGCTCCGCGCTATGATTCAGGTTTGGCAAAACTGGTATGCAGTAACAATGCTATCACATATTTTATAACTCTAGAGATGTATACCTTGCCAAAAATCACAAGAGCATTATTCCCCTCAGATGGTACCGACCAACCCTACTGGCTCACGGACTACTAGGTGTACGAATATTATAATTTTGACGTAAAAAATTATACCTAACACATAAAAGAGAAAACCTCTGTATCTCTCTGTATGCCTGGTGCACAGCAGCCAGCAGATGGCACGCAATGTGCCCACACACACGCACGCACGCATTAATTAGGTATAGGGCCGACTAAATGTGTGCTCCAACGGGTATCAGAACTAGTCCATCTGATTATCAACTCATCACCCATGGTAAGGATAAGCCACAAATCAGCTGTGGAGACTGCCACCTACAAGTTCATAACAGTGTCATCTTCAGAGATATATGTAGGAAACTTCATCCGTAAACAGAGGGATATTGAAGCTACAACATTATATAATCCTGACCATGTAGGACTATTCAGGAGGTTTTGGGGAGGGGCTAAAGCGCTTCAAAAACAGCATGTTATCTAACCCTAATCATATGACAACAATCCAGATGTATTTGGTAGGTAAAATAAGGTCTACACTAGTGCAAATCCAAACATATGACTGTGATTAGGAAAAACATCAGTACCTTGAAGGATTTTTTCCACCAAATAAGCAAAAAATCAAAAGACTTGATTTTATCCAGGCTGGATCCAGAAGAATTTTTTTGACAACGTTAGGTTAGCCTGCTTGTCTTCTTCGTCGTCCTGCTTCAGCTAAATTAGCATTAACCACAAATATGCTTTGCTGTTAGGTCTGTTTATTTTCCTGCATCACCCTTGTCATAGTAACTTGTTGAACTGAACCAACCAGGAAAAAATGTATTCACTCACCACAACGTAGGCTACACATACAGCGTAGCTATATATAGGATGTCTATGAACATAGACACAGGCTATATAATATACATTTTATATATATATATATATATATATATTGTTATCTTAACGCATAGCGGACACTTGTGCCCGTTTATGCGGTCTTAAAGTGCAGTAATCTATAACGTTGATATTGGAAGGTTATCGTAATAACGTTATGTCCATTGCAGTTTCGAGGGGGTTACGTTAAGATTAGCCAAATGTGTTCTAAAGTATAACTAACGTTATGCTATACCTGGCTTATTTTCTTTTAAATGTGCATCGAGCTACTTTTGGTGTATTATCGACAGGCTTTTGTGATAGCATGTCCTTTCTAGGCCTCTGGCTGCTACTGCGAGCTAACTTAGCTAACGGTAGCTAACAAAGTTACCTTTCATTTTGCTTTTTTATTCGGTAGCATAACTTTGCAGTCGTCGCTATACATGTATATGGTCGCTAACTAGAGTTACAACGGCAGCCATTACTCTGTGAAAAGGGAGAAAATGACCACCTTCACGTGACAGGTCACGTTGGCCAATCAGAGAAAAAACTTTGGGCTGTGGAAACGGTGCCGTTTTGAGAAGGCTTCTGCCTTTCTAGTTAGTATATAGTTCTATGGTCTCAATTCAAATAACCCGCTCCGCCCTCGCTCCCTCCCACTCGCTAAACGCAAGTGTATACTCCTGTTTTATTGGTATGTGCGTCACATCCTCCCAAGTGAAGTTTGCAAGTGAAGTTTACGAGGGTGGAGCAAAAACTGGATTGGGACGCAGCCTGGGGCTTCACGGTGGATGTCTGCAGGAAGACTCTATTGGAGAGTACAGCTACCGCTAGAAAGTTCAATCAATGTGCCTTGAGAACACCCCAATAGACCAGAATGAGTCCAAATAACATTAAATATCATAACATAATAACATAACATTACAAATTTCATAACAGATTGAATCATGACAAACAACAACAGATATATTGTAGTTAAATTTTTATTTTATTTTGTACATTTTTCAAATTTGATAACTAATCTGTCCAAAATTCTACTTAGCTATAATGAAGGTTTTGTTTGAAACATTTTGCACTTGCGTGTGTATGAACCAATGAACTACGTAATAATGTTTATTTACAGGCTAATTGAACAAATACATTGAAAATGAACAAACCACTTATAGATGGCTGGCTAGAATAGAGCGTATATCGACACAGTTCAGTGCTAGGTGGCTACAGTCAAGAAACAGACCCGTAAAAAATTATACTCTGGGAAGAATTGTAGCCTATGTTACAACGGGACTAAAATAACGGAGATCCTCCGGTAATAATTAGGCGACATTAACGTTACCCCACCTCCCCCCGTAAGATAAAAACTTATCTCGTCCCAATAGGTCTGACACATAATGTTACAATTCTTAATCTGTAAATGTCAGGCTCTTCCAGTTTTAAGTTTCTTTTTTACCCAACGTAAGCTGGTTAGCGCCACATGGCAATGCAGTTAATTGAAATTCCACTATTGTGGAGCTCACAAAAACGTCCTATAAATTCACTCATTTGTCAGAAAAATCTAAAAGGTTTTCAAGCAGTGTCCAAGCAGAATGGTACATGGCCAGGGCCTGAAACTAACTTTTTGGTCAAAAGTTCAAAGTTACCAGCCACCAATTATTTTCACTAGCCAAAATAAATCGAGGCAGTGAGAGAGACAAGTTCACAGTTCGTCTGAGCTACGATAGTTCTTCTTAGCCTCAACAACGTTAACATTACCGGTTTCGCTGCCAGCTGTCTCTCTCCTCTCTGTCTCACTGGGTCTTTTAACCCCTGTGATGTGTCGCCACATACTGCTAACGTTAGCTAGATATAATAATGTTAAATCTAGCTAGGTGTTTCGTAGATATTTTGGCTGCCCCTCTCGTAGCTAAAGCTGGCGTTAAAAATAGCACTTCACTCACTGACTGAGGTAGATAACGTTAGCTAATGTTCGCGAGACGCTCGACAGGGGGGCTCTCAACCGGCTCGGCCAATCAGAGCACTGCTGAGAGCAGTCCCAGGTAATTATGGGAGTCAAAGTATTATTTATTTATTAGGGGACCGTGCAGCGAAGCTGCAGGTACCCTATTGTTTTTGTTCAGATTCTTTTATTATTTTTTTTCTCCCCTTTCACCTAAAATTCCTGTGAGCTGGTTTGTCCTAGAATCACCACACTTGGCAAGCTTGTTGGGATTCCCAAACTCTTGGATCCTCTATATTATGACGCAGATTGAACACCTGGTGGCGCTGTAGTGCACGTGACAAAATTTTGACATTGACACGCCCACTGCCGACGCCCCGTTTCACCTAGAGTCACAAAATTTGGTATGCATATCCATTTGCTCATTCTGAACAAATTTGCCTCAAGGACCCATAGAGTCCGCCATATTGGATTTTTTGCTAATTAGCATTTTTTGTAAAACGCTTAAAATGCTACTTCTCCTACAAAATTTGACAAATTGAGATTAAACTTGGTATACACACTCCTTAGACCATGTCTCATAAAAGTTATATTCAGAATTTTGATGGCCGAATGACGAGCCAATGAAATTTCACTGGGCGTGGCTTATCACAAAAATGTTAATAATTCCAAAACGATTTGACAGAAAGCTATGAAACTTGGTAGGTCTGTTAAGAGTACCATTAGGACTAGACAAGTACAGTCTTATCCCAATCGATCCATGTGGTGGCGCTATAGAGTTCCAAATATAAAGAAATGTAAAAAAAATCACAGTTCCTTTGCAGAGATGTATAACTTGCTACAGTGACAAAGAGCCGGATTTGGATCATAGAACTTTACTAATTTGGTGGGCGCCATCTTGAATTTGCCGACATTTTGGCTTAAATGTACTCATTTATTACTTTGAGTTTTTCCTTAACCGCTTGGCTGATTATCATGAAACTTGGCAAATAGTTAGAAGTTTCCATCCTACAACTCCACACCGAATTTCGTGGCGATAGGCCAGTTGGTGGCGCTGTAGTGCACGTGTAAATATTGTGACATTGACACGCCCACTGCTGACGCCCCGTTTGACCTAGAGTCACAAAATGTGGGATAGAGGTCCATCTGCTCATACTGAACAAATTTGCCTCAAGGAACCATCAAGTTAGCCCTATTGGATTTTCTGCTAATTAGCATTACTTGTAAAACACTTAAAATACTACTCCTCCTATAAACTTTGACCAATTTACATGAAACCTGGTAAACACACTCCATACACCATGCATCATAAAACATATATACAGAAGTTTGATATTTTAAAAGATGGCCGAATGACGAACCAATAAATATCCAGTGGGCGTGGCTTATCACAAAAATGCTAATAATTCCAAAACCATTTCACAGAAAGTTATAAAACTTGGAAGGTCTTTTAAGAGTAAAATCTGGATCTGACCTGTCCAGTTTCAACCCAATCGACCGACGTGGTGGCGCTATAGAGATCCAAATATAAGAAAATATTAAAAAATTCACTAAAAATCATTGACACGCCCACTGCCGATGCCCCGTTTGATCTACAGTCACAAAATTTGGTGGATACATCCCGCTACTCCTGCCCAACAAATTTGCCTCAAGAAACCATGAAGTCTGCCATCTTCAATTTTCCGCTAATTAGCATTTTTTGTAAAACACTTAAAATGCTACTCCTCCAACAGAATTTGACCAATTTGCACCAAACCTGTTCAAGGGACTCAACCCGCTTCCCTACATACAAAGTTCCAGTAGCTTAGTGGTTAAGGCATTTGACTGCCGTGTAGTGGGTTAGTGGTTCGATACCCTCCTGTTCCCAAGTCTTTTTTGAGGCACACAATGTGCACGTTATTGTAAAAATGTTCTTTTTATTGCAAAGGCTAGGAAATTTCACAATATTACCTGTTATCTGTTTGAATTATGAAGTCAGTAAGCCAAAACAATCTGATACCGCAACACACAAGTCTTATTTGGCCTCCTCATTTCCGTTAACCTGCTTTGGCCTAGTGGATACAGTATTGGCTTTCCATGTATGTGGTCAGCGGTTCAATTCCGGCTTGGTACCAATGGCTAGGTTAATGTTTGGCAAAACTATTGTGCAAATGCTATGCTTCTTTTAATGTTGTTTTCACATTAAGAAACACCTTTTTATTGCAAAAGTTAAGAAATTTAACAGTATTAACTGTTCACTGTTTCACTTGTACTTAAAAGACTTAATACGCAAGCCCTTACTGGATCGCGATAAGATACCATCAGCAATGGCAAAAGCCCTGATTAGAAACAAATATTTGTATTTTGGGTCAACCCTGTCTAGAGTTGTCTACCATTTTGCAGTTTCTGCATTTGACAAATGCCGCTAATGCCGCTAATGCCGCACGGTCCCCGGAAATCGCTGCTTGCAGCTATATTTATTTTTATTTATTATTTTTTATACTTATTTTTCCATAGAGTTCAACAGGAAAATGTGTCAGGAGAAACAACTCTTAAAGTGATCCATCCATATCTACTGCATATCTGGCAGCAGAGTGATGGTTTGAGGCTTGTTTGATACCTCAGACCCTTGATGACTTAGAGCCATTTTACCAACCATGTATGCCATACTGTTCCAGTGTAATTTACAGCTAAATCTAGTCCCACCCCCCAATTCCCATAGAGATCCATTCAAATGCAGAGATGTTATAGTATCGCTTGTAAGAGTACCAGAAAATAAGATATCAAGAGTCTTTTGATGTTGTTGGGTCACAGACATCAGAAAGTCATGGCATGCAAGATATGCGACCAAATATTAAAAAAATTATTACTTTATTCAATATATAAATGCAGGGGTACCAATAATTGTGGACAATGTGGTTTTGTTAAAAATAATTATTTCTTGATGAGGGATTTTTTTCACCATAATAAATGAACGTCAATTAAAGGTTGGATTTTTTATAACCCTTTTTACTCATCTTTACCAGGGGTACCATCAAATTTGACCACGTCTGTATGACACAAAAGCAGGGAGTAAAAATGGCGAAGGGCTTAAATAGCCTGCCAGTACCTGCAACTTATAATCCTAATGATCCTGGAACGCGAAAGAAAATGACAGGAGTGCCCTCTTGCGGCCCCGAGCGGCAACACCCGCAGAAAGGCAGAGCAGGCAGTAAAACCATGACAGAATGGGGCATTCTCTTTTTTCTTACTTATAACCTTACATACAGTGCCCAGTTCTCCTGATACAGTTAGCATTTTTGGCATTTTGATGTGTGCAATTTCCAAATATTGTAAACATTTAAGTACAGTTTGGTAACTTTTTAAATGTATAAAATAATAGCAATGTGTGTGTATGATGGATTTGTATTGCAGAAATATTTTTAAAAGGAGTAATTTTGACCGTTAAAAAAAAAAAAAACAGAAGACTTTTAAAAAGTTCTACATTTGGCACCACTCTGATCTCTCTGGGTAAGCTATTCCATAGTGTGGGGCATAGAAATGAAGAGAGCAGATAGGGTAGCAGGTAGATATTACATTACATTACATTACAGGCATTTAGCAGACGCTCTTATCCAGAGCGACTTACACAACTTTTTAGAATTTTTTACATATTATCCATTTATACAGCTGGATATATACTGAAGCGATGCAGGTTAAGTGCCTTGCTCAAGGGTACAACAGCAGTGTCCTCCCTGGGAATTGAACCTGCAACCTTTCGGTTACAAGGCCAATTCCTTAACCATTATACTACACTGCCGCCCGATAAGGGACCACAACTGAGGAAGTGCCAATGGTGAACTTTCTTGAAGGAATCAATCGCAAAGGCCGGCTGGCTCAAGAGTCCACTCCACTACGGACTACAGCACATCGCTAGCCTCTCAGGAGTAATGGCGAATACAGCACCTGACACACTCAACGTGTTTAGCCTTAGTCTGATGCATGAAGTCGCAGCACATTCATTCATCATTCAGTCCTCAGATGAAAAGAAAAGAATAACTTACTTTGAAACCTTTGAAATCTTGTGTGTGTGTGTGTGTGTGTGTGTATGAGAGAGAGGGAAATATATATATATATATATATATATATATATAGAGAGAGAGAGAGAGAGAGAGAGAGAGATCAGTCATACATTTTGTAGAATTAAAAGGTTCCTCAAAGAAAGATTTATTATATCTACTTATTATCTTGGCACCAGAAGGATTTTCAAAGAAATTATGGATATGTAATAATACCACAATGCACCCCGAGGCTGTCAGAAGAACCCCTAGTGAACTTCGATATCTTAAAAGGCTGGTGTCCCAGACAGAGATAAAGCCTAGTCCAAGACTAGGGTCGATTTACTAAGATCCCAAATAAGGGGTGTTATTTTGTGGGCGCAGCCAAAGTTTTTGCACATGATAACATTTCACATTTTGCAGGTGATCAACTACTCCAGCCGCAAACAGCCATATTTAAATGAGAGATTTTCCGTGTTTGGAATGGTTATACTGTAAGAAAACGGTGAAAAGATGTTGACGTTGAAAAGATGTTGACGTTGTTGGTATTTTTTACTGCAGGGTATAGGCTACTGTTACACTGAATGAGCTGGCGGTTTATTATGAACTGTTTCACTGGATGTCTCTTAGGGCCGGATTCAGAGATGGCCAATTTAAGTCATGCGCATAAGTGCCTCTCCTGTACAGATTTAACGCGAGCTGATTTACGCCGTATTCTAACTTGTGTTGCGCAGGTGCTTATCTCAAAATGTGGGTGGTATAGGGCATGATATTCTAATTACCTGTTTCTTGTACCTGCCCCCGGGCTGCCAGGTATGTACAAAAAACTTTTTGTGGGGTTATGCGTCTTTAACATGTCAGTGACAGTGCCTTTAATAACTGCATTTGCCTTTTGGAAAATCCTGCATTTGCGCATTGTAGTTGCTCTTGCGTGATGGGGTTTGGCATGCAGTGAACGTATTAATACATCGCATTGATAAAATTATTATAGCTTCTATTGATGACTGGGATATACCCATCACACAATAAAAATAAAAAATCACTGGACAATGGTTGCACGCAATATTACTAACAGATAAATCGTTGGATTTACTTTAAAAAAAAATGTAATATTTCTTTTTTTACGATTTAGCCTACCTAATAAAGTAATGGTTGGTAAAATGGCTATACTGACTAGTCTACTGAAAAGTACTGATATCCAATATTAGAAAAGTAACCGTGAAAAATATGAATGCATTTGCTCACACGCATGCACACACACACATTTTCACTTTGTTGTTATTTATATGGGATGCACAGTTCAGCGATTTTGATGTCATGTGACTGTCATGACTGTCTGTTTGTTCCTACAGAACGTGTCAACAACCGTTTTTTCTTCTTCTTTCTAATGTGTAGGTTAAAGCTGAAAAATATTGTTAAAATTTGCCTTTTACATGAACGTGAGAAATCTCTCTCTCTCTCTCTCTTTCTCTCTCTCTCTCTCTCTCTCTCATTAAAACGCTTTGAAGATTTTAAATCCTTAATGTGGGATTAGGCCTTTCTGAATTTGAACACGACCCTCATTCCCGCTGAGGGAGAATAGACAGCGTCTCTTTAGCATTACCTTTCCCGCTCAGGCTTCCGCACAATGCAGGCGGCGTCACGATCCCGCAGCTACCGCTTCTCGCTCAGAAAACCATAAAACGAAATTAGTCCAAGGATCAAACTCGGAAAATATGCAAGAAAATCTATCATAGTAACCTGACTTCTAAGATTTTCTGGGGGAGTGTGGGGGGGGGGGGGGGGGGGGGGCAGATGACATCTTCACATTTAAATTTCAGCTATTCTGTTCAAATGCCAAAGTTATATATCGTGGGGAAGCATGAAATTGCTAGCAGTCGAGTGGTCAAATGCACATTGTTGCACAAATGCTTGGCCTCGCCATTCTTCCGCAGCCCCTGATCTTGCAACGCAAGTGTTTAGAGCCTTTTCAGCATAGCCCTTCTCTACATCTGCTTACCACCGCCACACACTTACTGCTGACTGGGCTGTGCTGACGCTTTGCAAAGCAGAACACAAAACAGCACCGGAAAGTGTGTCAGGCCAGCATATTTGCTAAAGAAAGGGCACATCCTAGAGTCTTTTAAAATGGAAAGATGGCTGCCGAAGAAAAAGCGGTCACAGATACCTGAAAAACAAGTGCAAATTCCAAACTGCAAGTCACAGAAACAAACTGAAGAGCCCTTTTCTTTTTAAGACGTTTCCTGGTGGTCAAATGGCTGACGACGAGACACAGAGCAGTCCTGTTCCACGTTCTTGCTTATCAAGAGCTACCCCAGATCATGAGCCTAAGCCGAAGGCAATATAAAGTACGATAATTCCACACTAACAGCAAAGAAAATACCCAGAGTTCTTTATCAGAACAGAGGAGACTGTGTTGTCACATTCACGGTGTGTTCCGGTGGTGTTCTGTGATTGGAGCAGAGCTACGTGATGTCACAAGGGAGACAAACTGCACCCCTGACTCCCCCGTGCCCCCGCGAGGTTGGCGTGTTTCCACTTGCCAAACCATGTGACCTGATGACAGACCATCTGAAGGTGGGAAGCAGAAGCCGGCTCAATGGGACGGCCCGACCGGAGCATATGCAGTTATGACACGGTGTGGATTATATCTAAAAAAAGCCTCTACACTGTGTGAATCACCCTCAGGCTCATCTAAGAACCAGGGATCCAACAGGTCTCTACTACCTCACCCTCCCTGTACCGTTTCTTATTGAATGGAGAGAGAGAGAGAGAGAAGCAGGGGGAGAGAGAGAGAGTGTCTGGGTTTCATCACTCATATGATTGAGCTTACCGTAAGAGGCTTGAATAATCAGTAGTTAAGCTGACAGGCCTGCTCCAGAACCGACTGTGCGAAACAAACCCTTGTACGCTTTTAATCAACTAAAAGCACTAAGACCCGAAGAGTGCCAAGTGGTGCCTGAGAGGGGGGCGGGGTTTGAGAACTCGAGCCCATCACACACACACACGCACACATGCACACGCACACGCACACACACAGACACACACACACACAAGACCCACCGCAGCGTGCGTCTTTGCCGCGCAATGCGAAAGACACACTCCTGCCAAACACACAGACTGATTGGACAGGATTGTCAGCAGCTTTAACACCTGGGTAAATCTTCTAATTAAGAAACTAATAGCGTTAATTAGGCATTCCTGTGTCGGTCTAATCATGGACAACATTTACCGTCCAGCAGCGAAAAGACTTTAGAAGGACTGATGTCAGTGTAAGCAGGAGCTTCCAGGCACAATACAGCCTATGGGAGTGAACAGTATGCTGAAGTATATAGTTATACAGCATAATAATATAAATTATATTATACTTCAGGTATCTTTCACATGGGAGAACACAAATAGGAACACAAAAACATACAAATATTTGATAATGAGAACAGGCCATTCAATCTAGACTCACCATTTACCTGCAGCCTATAGCAGGCCTGCTCCAGGCCAAAATATTAACCATCCCACTCGCTCGTTTCATTTTTGTAATCCCCGCCCCTTTCGCGGACCACACCAAATGTGATAGTTTGGGACCTCCTCTGGTCCAGGGAGCATAGACGCCTGTGTGACACCAAGAGTTAACCCCTGAGAATCCCTGCCCACTATGTGACCTGAAGAGATGTTCCACACTTCCACAACTCTGTGTGATAGATAAGAATCGCTACCTCGTATCATACTACACAGAACCGTCCACAATGTGTTGAGCATGGTTGAGCCTCCGAAGAACTGTACATTTTCCATAGGATTTTGAAAAGATTATGATCACCAGCACAATGTTACAGGAGGATCCTGAGGGCAACGTCCATGAACACGCGTGAAAAACAACTCAGTGACAAAAACTCTGAAACCTCACAAAAGAGAGAGGACAGCGGATCCGTCCCACCCTCTATAGTGCTATTGTGACCCACCCCCCCACACACACCCCCTCTCTGGGGGCTTAAATTACAATGCTGACGAGAGGATCAGGATCAGCAAGGCCCTAGATTTCACGGGTCGTATATCTCTCCAGACCCCAGGTTTGAAAATGGCAGCGTTCAGTTTTAGCCCCTTTTTTCTTTGCACTCTCGTATGAATTACGACATGGGGGCGGGGTGGGGGTGGGGGTTGTGCTTTCCAATCAAGCCAGGGAGGGGGAATCAATAACCGGTGCTACAATGTATCAGATATAAAAAGAGAGAAGACGTTGAAGGGAAAGTGTTCTCAGGTGGGGGGGCGATGCAGATGGGTTTGTGGGAGTAGGGGACCCCCCTCTCTGATAGACGCGGGCGCCCTTTCACGCCGAAACAAAACTGAGCAGGAAATTGGAGAGCCAGGCCAGCATGAGATCCAGGAAACGCAAGAAGCCAAGGCACAAAAAAGCAGCTGCGTAGAGCGTAAGGTCGTCAGCAGGAAGAAGCCGGCAAATGGCTCCTCACAGCCCATATAATTGAACTCATCCGACATTAATGGCTTTTCCTCAACATGTTATGCATCCATTTAGGTCTGATGAAAATATGCAGAGGGATTAAAAACATGGCAGTATTCCTCTGGAGGGGGGTCCACACATTTAGCTCTCTCAAGCATTTCCAATTTAGTAACTCCATTTTTAGCAGGCAAATTTGAGATCCGGCCCATAATTTCAAGCACACCCAATTACAATGATAATCTACATTAGTTGCTTTTCTACATTTTTGACTGTAATGGTGATTAACTGACATAACTTGAATTTCTTACAGATAAAATACATTAAATTCAAATATGTAAGTGTGTGTGTGTGTGTGTGTGTGTGTGCACATAGTTGCCTATTATATCCTTTTATATACAACATTATGTACATTGGAAGCACATGTTAAGTATTTTAATAATTTTTTTTATACTTGAAACGAATCCCCACTACGCATGTGGCTGTCCAATTAAATCGACTTCAAATCCAAAGATTTCCTATATTATTAAATGCATTATCACATGTGTGGAGTCCTTAATTTTTTTAGATGCTCATAAATTACATGTAAGAGTGATGTAGGTTTTCAACGTAATCCTCGTGGGCATGAGATTATGGTAAATATATCCACACATCCACGCCGTACGGTAATGAGTGGATCTGTGCAACTCCAGACAACGGCTGCAAGACTGTACACAGCACCAATTAACACCTTCTCCGTGAGAAATTAACAGCCCAAATGGTGTACCTGCCAGAGAGGGACTGCTCTCAGTTTATCCCAATTTCCAAACTCGAGCATGATTAAATGAAAACCTGCTTTTATGATTGAACCACTCATTTTTTGCGCTGTCTTTAAATAGAAAAATGCAGGGGGTGCTGAATAAGGCACCTTATGCACACCTGAAATCAAAGTCAAATAAAATCAACAAAGCATCTCTCCATCTTAAACTGTAGAACCTCCCGACGGCACGTGTAACCACAGCAAATGTGCTTTAAAGACAAAGGCCTATCAGCCACGCTGCGATCTGCACCAACAACAATAACAGACAAACTGGCGCTCCATGCTGCTAGAGTCGCTCCACAGTCAACAGGATGTGTCGCGTTAAGATTCTAATCAAGATTGAAAAAAAATAATAACAAGATTATCCTGATATTATAGGCCAGGATTGCGAAGGTCTGTGGTTTCAAGCCACGCCACACAGACCAAATTGAGCCCAGACGATGATGTTTAAAAAGACGTCAGAAAAGATAAAGTTTTGAAATGTAATCATTTGAAGCCTCCGACAGCAGTCATCCCAAGTGAACTGCAGGATGTCCGGATTGTGAGATAAGCAGTTTCTTCTATTTTATTTCCGTCCTGCAGACCATAATACTTTATGGGCCATTCTAATGTTTGAATTACACAGCAAAAGCCTCACTTGATTCTATCAGGCCAGAAGTTACGATGCAAAGTAATTATCTCTTTGTGCAACGTCATGCTGTTTGCTTTTTTCCCCCTGCTTTTGCAAACTCAACATTTAGAACTAGCACATGCTGATGATAACATATCTATAAATAATTTTGCAACAAGAGAAAGAAGTAATCAATCAGAAAAGCAAAAAAATAGAGACCTATGCTTGCTGTCACAGATTTTTTTTTTTAAACAGACAATTTGTAATCTTAGTAGTTATTTCTTTCCATCACTATACATTTCCAACACCATCCATCTTTACATTTCTATTAAACTTTTCTCAGTAACCCACCCAGACTGTAAAAGAGGGAGAACATCCAGATGCAGTTATCATGGGGCAGAAGTGCAGGAGCCAGAGAGAGCTCTCCCCGTCAACTGAGTTCTGGGAAAGAAAAGCATGCCCCCCCCCCCACCCCCCCCCCCCCCCCCCCATTCTAATCCCTCTCTTCCCCAACACCCCCCTCAAGAGAGAAGCTACCGGAGGAACGACTTCAAAAGAAAGGGAGCGAGCATTTTCACACAGGAAAGAGAGAGAGAAAAGGAACAAGGAGAGAAACAGAGAGAGAGAAAGAACGCTCATAAACACTTTTTGCTTTCTTACAGACACGCAGCCTTGCTGTTTTTATTTTTCAGAAAAAAGAGTCTTACCTGCTTCAGAGGGCAAGGTGGGACGGAGAAGTGAGGAGAGTCAAAAGGGCCGTGGGAGGAGGGTCCGGGGGGGGGGGGGGGGGGGGGGGGTCCGGGGGCCGGTCTGAACGGGGAGGGATAAAAGGAGGGAGCAGCAAGGAGAAGGGAGAAAGGGAAGCCGGAGGGGAGGAGATGAGACACCACTCGCCTCTCTCTTTCTCTTTCACTCTCTCCCTTTCTCTCTCTCACACACACACACACACACACACTCGCATGCAGACACCAACACCTGCAGTCACTCAAATAACGGGGAGAGGAAAAAGCATTCGCATCAACACACGCTCCAATACAGGGAGGAAAGGGATAACTCCCCGCCCACTCCCTCCTGGGAGCCAATCACTGGCCACCAAACTGTATCACTGGCAGCAAATCAGAGGCTGGGCATCCGGTGCCATGCCTCAGCCAATAAGTGCAATTGCTCATATCCAATCGGAATAATTACCCAGGGAGCAGCATGGAGCTTCCCTTTGAAGGACAGACAAACCGGTGCACTTAGCCAATAAATGTGATTTAAGACCGCAACAGACATTAGAGTAATTAGATTTCAAAGCACTTAACCCAGCAAAATAACAGTGCATGCTTCACTGCAGAACTGCCAATGCCTAGCTGCAGAGAGGGAACAGTCACTTGAACACATAAACATCACGAAATGCAATATTAATATATGTGCATGTGTCTGTGCGTGTGTGCGTGCGTGTGTGCATGTATATGTGCATGTGTGTGGAAAGAGCTATATCTATCATTTAATAATGTTTACCATGTAAAATGATATCTCCAGTGATGTGAGAATGATGTATTTTCATAATGGAATGACCTGCAGCTTCGGAAGACGTCTGTTCCCCAGCTTGATAACTCTGCTGATGTCTCAGTTTGATGAATGATCAATAGAAGCTGTCAAAAGGAGAAATGAAAAGCACGTCATGCAGTCTTTTCCTCCTCTGCATGAACGAATGATCAGTAACTGAAACAATAAATGCATTAAGGCCGTGTGTAAATGGCTAATCGCAGCGTGTTATTCATTGACGTTACTGATGCATGATGAAAAGTAAGATTTCTCGCAGACTTCAGCTGACTGACTGGGCCTCAAAGAAAGTGGGAAACTACAACCCCAGTATTGTTTACTGCCCCCCAAAAGTGGAAAGTGCACTAAGAGTCCCCTACCAGGTGTCAATTACTGCAAAGTGTACATACACGGGCCACAAGACCAAAGAACGTATCTCCGATTTTATATCCTGCAAAGAGAAACGTGACGTGAGCGCAAGCCACAGATCTTTGCAATAATCAACACCAATTAAAAATAATTTGCTCCACCGTGCTGTTGATGTTTTTTTCTTCTTTTTCTGGTGACCTGGATAGAAAAAGTCTATTAAAAATGTATGGGACATGGGAAGATACAGCATGTCACACTGCATATGGATCCGCCCATGGTTATGAGTTACGATTCCGCTAGGAACCATACAATTGACAGGAAATCAGAGGGGATACCCTCACTGGCCAACCTGCAGAAGACAAGGGGCAAAATGGTGCTAAAATACCTGCTTGAGAAACATGTTGTGGATTACAGCATTTCACACTGATCCTATGATAGACATGGCACTGGTCATATGACAGATATGCCACTAATCCTATGATAAACATGCCACTGATCATATGATAGACATGCCACTGATCCTATGATAGACATGTCACTGATCCTATGATAGACATGTCACTGATCCTATGATAGACACGCAACTGATCCGATGATAGGCATGCCACTGATCATATGATAGACATGCCACTGATCCTATGATAGACATGCCACTGATCATATGAGACATGCAACTGATCCGATGATAGGCATGCCACTGATCATATGATAGACATGCCACTGATCCTATGATAGACATGCCACTGATCCTATGATAGACATGCCACTCATCCTATGATAAACATGTCACTGATCATATGATAGACATGCCACTCATCCTATGATAGACATGTCACTGATCCTATGATAGACACGCCACTGATTATATAGACATGCCACTGATCCTATGATAAACATGTCACTGATCCTATGATAGACAAACCACTGTTCCTATAGACATGCCACTGATCCTATGATAAACATGCCACTGATCCTATGATAGACACACCACTGTTCCTATAGACATGCCACTGATCCTATGATAGACACACCACTGTTCCTATAGACATGCCACTGATCCTATGATAAACATGCCACTGATCCTATGATAGACACACCACTGTTCCTATAGACATGCCACTGATCCTATGATAGACACACCACTGTTCCTATAGACATGCCACTGATCCTATGATAGACACGCCACTGATCCTATAGACATGCCAGTGATCCTATGATAGACATGCCACTGATCCTATGATAGACACGCCACTGATCCTATAGACATGCCACTGATCCTATGATAGACATGCCAGTGATCCTATGATAGACATTCCACTGATCCTATGAAAGACACGGCACTGATCCCATAGACATGCCACTGATCCTATGATAGACATGTCACTGATCCTATGATAGACATGACACTGGTCATATGATAGATATGCCACTGATCCTATGATAGACATGCCACTGATCATATGATAGACATGTCACTGATCCTATGATAGACACGCAACTGATCCTATGACAGACACGCCACAGATCATATGATAGACATGCCACAGATCATATGATAGACATGCCACTGATCCTATGATAGACACGCCACTGATGATATAGACATGCCACTGATCCTATGATAGACACGCCACTGATACTATAGACATTCCACTGATCCTATGATAGACATTCCACTGATCCTATGATAGACATGTCACTGATCCTATGATAGACATGCCACTGGTCATGTGATACATATGCGACTCATCCTATGATAGACATGCCACTGATCATATGATAGACATGCCACTGATCCTATGATAGACACGCAACTGATCCTATGATAGACACGCCACAGATCATATGATAGACATGCCACAGATCATATGATAGACATGCCACTGATCCTATGATAGACACGCCACTGATGATATAGACATGCCACTGATCCTATGATAGAAATGCCACTGATCCTATGATAGACACGCCACTGATCGTACAGACATGTCACTGATCCTATGATAGACATGCCACTGTTCCTATAGACATGCCACTGATGCTATAGACATTACACTGATTCTATGATAGACACACCACTGTTCCTATAGACATGCCACTGATCCTACGATAGACATGCCACTGATCCTATGATAGACACGCCACTGATCCTACAGACATGTCACTGATCCTATGATAGACATGCCACTGTTCATATAGACATGCCACTGATCCTATGATAGACACACCACTGTTCCTATAGACATGCCACTGATCCTATGATAGACACGCCCCTGATCCTATAGACATGCCACTGATCCTATGATACACATGCCACTGATCCTATGATAGACACGCCACTGATCCTATAGACATGCCACTGATCCTATGATAGACATTCCACTGATCCTATGATAGACACGGCACTGATCCTATGATAGACATGCCAGTGATCCTATGATAGACATGCCACTGATCCTATGATAAACACGCCACTGATCCTATGATAGATATGTCACTGATCCTATGATAAACATGCCACTGATCATATGATAGACACGCCACTCATCCTATAATAGACATGGCACTGATCCTATAATAGACATGCCACTCATCCTATGATAGACATGTCACTGATCCTATGATAGACTCGCCACTGATCCTATGACAGACATGCCACAGATCCTATAGACATGCCACTGATCCTATAGACATGCCACTGATCCTGTGATAGACACGTCACTGATCCTATAGACATTCCACTGATCCTATGATAGACACACCACTGTTCCTATAGACATGCCACTGATCCTATGATAGACATGCCATTGATCCTATAGACACTCCACTGTTCCTATATACATGCCACTGATCCTATGATAGACACGCCACTGATCCTATAGAGATTCCACTGATGTTATAGACATGCGACTGATCCTATGATCGACATGTCACTGATCCTATAGACATTCCACTGATCCTATGATAGACATGCCACTGATCGTATAGATATGCCACCGATCCTTTAGACATGCCATTGAACCTATAATAAACATGCCACAGAACATTCAGTCATGTAGACATGCCACTGAACCTATAATAAACATGCCACAGAACATTCAGTCATGTACACATGGAAATATAGCTGAAGCTACAAAGAAGCCTGAGAAGACATGTGGACAATTTTAGCACAAAGATGAAACTGTGGGGCTATTGGCAGTGGGCAGCGTAACCTGCTAGGAAGGGTGTCAGAATCACACAACTACTGTAGCTTTTTCAACAGCCTTATTTTTGTGTAAAAAAAACAAGTGCGACATGTGCAAGTCGTGATGGAGCTTGTTAACAAACGGACGGCATAAGCAGATCCTACACTGTCTGTTTAAATTCTGTCTCCACTGATAGCAGGTACAATCGCTGCAGTAAAAATAACTTCTGTCTCCACTGATAGCAGGTACAATCACTGCAGTAGACCACATTACACATTTGTTACTGGGAATAATGAGGAACGTGCACTTGAAAATAAAAAGATGAATAGCAAGCAAGTAAATAAATCATTATTATGTTTTAATTTTTTGTTTTTGACCATTTTGATATATGCATTTATGAATATGTAGGATTCAGTATTTGTTTCAAAATGTTTTGTTTTCACTCTGCTTTTGGAAATATGGATTTGGTTTTAAAGGATATAGGCAGCCAATCTCAGCATCAATGCACATAAACAGGTTAAATGAGCGTGCCTCTGATATGATGTGGAGGCAGAGGGCTTGCTGTGACATACCAGCGAGAGCTACTGAAAACGATCTTCTCCTCATCAAATATTTAAACCTAAGAGGTTGGACTTAAATGTCAAAGGCTTGCAGAGGGGCCAGGAGAAAGAAGTGGGGGAGATTGTTTTTCACCAAATAACTGGATAACATATAAATATAAAAACACATTGTTATTTCATATCACAGGCCGTGCTGTTTTATTGGAAATCCTATGGGTGTGTGGCATTATAATAATTTTGCAAAAATAAGGTAAGCACAGCCAAAATATGAGATCAGACTATCTGAGAGGGCAATCAGATTTAATTGTTAATTATTTAGTGTAAAGTTAATATTATCATAATTGGCTAAATAATGACCATGAAATTCATAATTTTCAGTAAATTCCAGTAATTTCTCAGAGTACTCATTTTTACATAGGAATATGCATTCTAGCTAAGTAAGTATAAAAATATTTTCCAAAAATTTAGCAAAATATAGAATGCTATAAAATAACATAAAAAGCTTTTGTTTCTTCAACCCCCCCCCCCCCCACCCCTGTAAATTTGCTGTAGATTTCCCTCAATTTTGCAAAAGACATTCTTTTCAGGAATTCTGCCAGATAGTTTAACCCTTACAGGGCCCTATCTTTATCCTACACCCGGCGCTAAGCGGCGCTAACCCAAACGCAAGTGTCTTTTCTATCTTACACCCAGCGCTCGTCGTTACCAGGTGATCTTGCACCCATAGCAAGTGAACTGGGCGGGTTGGCTTTAATTTGAGGGTATTTTCATTTATATCGTTTAGAAATTATGGCCCCCCACATTTTCAAAAAATATTGGACAGTTTAACATAATGTAGAATAAAGTAATCATTTTTAATATTTGGTCGCATATCCTCTGCATGCCATGACTTCCTGATGTCTGTGAACCAACAGCATCAAAATACTCTTGAAACCTTTTTTTCTGGTACTCTTATTTTATTAAAATCTTATTTTAATAATACCATTATGTTGCCTTCATGATGACACTAAATACAATAAAGCTGTCAGGTTGGCAACCCAGAGGTCCACGCATATTTTCCATTGCTTTATAATGTCCTTATAAAACAATATATTAAAATGTGACCAACATGTTTTACTAGCAGCTAATGCTTTAAAAACAAGTCCACTTTCCCGGGAAGACCGTGAAAAGTGCAATTAAAAGCAGGTTAAACAGACCTGCTCCTGCATGAAGTTAAAGCGCACATGCAGAGAATGGCATTAAAATTAATTGTGAATTAATTGTTCTCTTTAAAATAGTTTTGTTTAGTTATGGTATAACAGGTGAAATCAGCGGGGTTTTAATAAGCTGAGAGTATGGAAGCCTGGTCACTGTAATTTAAAAAATATGAAGGACGAAGACTAAGGCTAAAATTCAGTTAACATGGTGAAATTTATCTCCGTTTTTTAACCGTGGGCTATCGAAAAAACCTTATTCCCCTTCACTAAGGGAGAGGTATGTGGTCTTTGACCTATGGACCCTTTTATTGTTATACATTTTTTCATATAGCCTACACAATAATATTTCACATTGTAATCTTGATATTTTTAGTCATGCTTGTGCGCGCCCCTGAGTGTAACAGACAGGAGGGTGTACGCACGTTGTCCACACGCCTATGTAGATGCACTTATATGCGCCGTTAAAATAACATATAAACAACTGCGACATGACTATAGACATGCCACTAATCCTATGATAGACATGCCACTGATCCTATGATAGACATGCCCCCCCCCACCCCAATCAAATCAAAACTTTATAAAAAATAAAACCCATGAGCAAATGGAAACGTGATTTTATATGACACTTACGGCGCAAGTATGCTTAGTGCTAGTAAGCATAGGAGGATAATTTCAGTCCTGACAAACATCTGTAACTCCTGGCAGAAACGAAGAGAGATCCAGTGAAACAGTTTGTAATAAACTGCCAGCTCATTCAGTGTAACAGTAGCCTATACCCCGTTACGTTCCCGCAGGGGACTGGACCCAAGTGCAAGATTCAGACGGCTCAGGGGAAAACTCCGCCAGGGAGTACATTTAATGGAAGACAGGCAGGGGCAAGACAGGAAATGGGCCATGAAGACAGAGGAGACGGGCCGGGAACGACTGGGCAGGAACTGGACATGACAGGAACTAGGCGTAATGGACGGCAGGGCCAGGCAAGACAGGAACGGGAACGAAAAACAGGTGCTGGGCGCCGGGGGTCAGGAACAAACGCAGGGGCCGTGGTGGAACTCGAGACCGGGCGCCGCAGACAGTAACAAGCGGGAGTGGGGCCCACGGTCAGGAACAGGAGCGGGCGCAGGGGCCCGCTGTCAGGAACAGGAGCGGGCGCAGGGGCCCGTGGTCAGGGGCAGGCACTGAAGCCTGGGGGCAGGCGCTGAAGCCTGGAGGAACAGGGGAGCCAGGGTAGGAACAGGAGGGGTAGGGAGGTACGGGAGGCTGGAACAAGGAGCCTGAGCTGGAGCCACCAGCGGGGCGGACGAAACAAACACAAAACAAAGCAGACAGGAGCAAAAATAAACTTACAAAAAACCGCAGGACATGACATGACGAGATCACAAAACGGTCTGGCCCCGAACAAAGAAACGGGGCAGACTATATACAACAACTAACAAGGACACAATGAGGTGGGGCGAAACTGATGAGAACACACGAGGAAACACAATACAGGTGAGGGGAATAGGAGAAACACAACAAGGGAGAGAGGGAAAACACGGGGTGGACTGCCAGACAAACGGAAAACCAGAAACGGAACACGAGACATGACATACCCTACACTAAAAAAATACCCTAAAAACGACAACATTGCAGCCAGTATTTTCACCATTTTCTTACAGTATAACCATTCCAAACATGCAAAATCTCTCATTTAAATATGGCTGTTTGAGGCTGGAGTAATTTCCATAATAACTCTTAGTTGATCACCCGCAAAGTGTGAAATGATAATGCGTGCAAATACTTTGGCTGCATGCGCTCGAGATATACAGTGAGCAACATAATTCATTGGACAGTGACACATTTTTTGTTATATTGGTTCTGTACTCTAGCACTTTGAGTTTGAAAGGTATACAATGTCCATAAGGTTAAAGTGCAGACTTTCAGCTTTAATTTGAGGGTATATTCATCCATGTCAGATGAACCGTTTAGAAATTATAGAACCTTTTGTACACAGTCCCCCCATTTTCGGGCATTAAAAAATATTGGACAGTTTAACATAATGTAGAATAATGTAATAATTTTTAATATTTGGTCGCATATGCTTTGCATGCCATGACTTCCTGATGTCTGTGACCCAACAATATCAAAAGACTCTTGGTATCTTATTTTCTGGTACTCTTACAAGCAATACTATAATCTCTGCATTTGAATGGGTCTCTATGGGAATTGGGGGGTGGGACTAGATTTAGCTGTAAATTACACTGGAACAGTACGCTGTAAATTACACTGGAACAATTATAAAGTGTCTGACATATCAAACAAGCCTTAAACCATCACTCTGCTGCCAGATAAGCAGTAGATATGGATGGATAACTTGAAGGGCTTCTTCTCCTGATTTATTTTTACACAGTTCAATCTGAAAATTTGTCGGGAGAAACAACCCTTAAAGTGATCCATCCATAACTACTGCATATCTGGCAGCAGAGTGATGGTTTGAGGCTCGTTTGACACCTCAGACCCTTGATGACTTACTGTCAGAGTTATGTTTGAACGGCGAACCAAATGCGAGAAAAGGGGAGGGTACAGAACAAGTCGCCCACAAAGGTGAGGACCACTAAAGGAGCCTTGGTAGCCGTACAAAGGCAGAAAACAAAAAGGGAATCAAAACTCCCGGCAGTAGCCAAATAAAATTCAACCCAATGAAACGGGCGAGGCTCGTGGACACGAGTAGTGAGGAGAACGATAGAATCTCCAAAACACAAATACCTGAGCATAAGCTCGAAAGGAGCTCACCTTCGGAACGTAGACTATAACGCCCAATAAAGAGGTGAAAATAAATTAAATGAAAAATAAACTTCTCATTCTCGGTAGGAAGAGAGTAATAAGAGAAAAAAGGAGGAACAGAAATTAGCGAGAAAGGAAAACAAATTCCTAAGGAGCTTCTTAAGAGCTAAAGCTAGTCTTTCTCAGAGAAAAATAAAGTAAGGTCTTTCTTTTTCTGAATATAAGAGAGGAAGATAGTTCCTAGCAAACCCTGACTACGTGAAGGCACGATAAGACAAAGAAGCACCAGGAAGCGGAAGTAAGAGACTTAAATACCTAGCAGGTAATAGGACAGGTGAAACCAATGATTACCGGGAAGAAGCAAAACCCAGAGACGGAACGCCGGAAAAAATCTGATAGATTGCTAACCGGAGAAAGAAGGCGAAAACCGTAGCAAAAGAGGGAAGAGAGCCACAGACCATGACACTTACAGCTATTTCGCCAACTATGTATTCCAGCCCGGGGCCGTGTCCGAATTAGAGCCCTATCTACTGTGTCCTGTTTACTGTGTACTAGCCTACTGTAGCTTATACTGTATACTGCAGGGGTAGACAACCATGGTGCTGGAGTGCCGGAGATGGTCCTGGTTTTTGCTCCAAACATATAGCTACATAATCACGTGGAGCTGTAATGGCGACATGTAGTTCAGCTGTCTCTCATTTTAAAAGTTGTTAATTTGAATGTGTTTTGTTGTATCAAGTTTTTGTCTTTTGTTTTTTCATGGGGTGGTATGCCTGTTATAGGACAAGGAATCAAGCTGAAAATTTTTTAGGGCACTCCTGCTGCTCTTTTTCATAATTATTACCAAATTGTCCAGTCGGGCTGATTTGTTTATGGTCATCACCGTGGAGCTGCATTCATAACATGTACTCCGGAATGTCCGTTGGATCTGCGGCAACAGGGTTGCCATTGCTCTTCACCGGAGTTTGAATGGCTTGGTATTGGGACTGATCGAGTACTGCGAGCAATCCTCGAAAGGCCATCCGGGAAAAGAGGCAGAGGAGGACGAGGAAGGAATGAGGCGACGACTGGGGAGACTGAGTGGATTCCGTGCTCTGTTTCGACTGGGGAGGCTGAGTGGATTCCGTGCTGTTTCGACTGGACAGAGACTGTGCGTGTATGGAGGAAAGTCGCGGAGGTTGTGATGTCGGCAGGGCTTGGAGTGGAGCACCTTTGATCCGGGAGGCGCATTGCTCTGGTCAACTCGGGGTGGCTATGTCCCTGCGGCTGTTGGACTGCTTGGTGGCGCTGGGCGTCTCGGGACGACAGAGGCAGATGAGCTGTTGTTGCTTTTGATGCTCGCACTTAATTAGTTCGATTGATTCAATGATCCTATTTAATGTCTTTGAAATGTTTGTTTTGTGTTGTGGGTCTGCCCCACTGTCCTATGTATTTTTTTTGTTTGTTGTTGCTGGTGGCTACAACTGAACCCTCACAGGAAAATAAAAGTTATTCTATTCTATAACTGGATTAATTTGAATTAATCAAGGGTAATGAATGCAGGTGATCATGTGCTGGAGGCACTCGGTGTTTCGCCATTCAGAAAATTCAGGCTCAGACTTTTAATCATCCATCAAACTCGTCATCAAGCTCAGATTACACAAAAACCAGAAACGGCACCGGCAGTCCAGGACCAGGTTTGCCTACAGCTGGCTTAAAATATTATAACTTCTTCTGTGGGGCTCAGAAAAAAAATCGGTCCCTGTAGAGTAATTAGTTCGGTGTGAAGAAATGTTTAAAAAAATTGTCCAAAGTAGTATAATTTGGCCTGGGTAATTTCGTAGTTTTTAATGGACTTCAATGGGGAAATTTGCTTTTTAGCACCAGAGGCTGCAATACCTCCGGTGACCACTGGAGTTTGCGAGCTTCAAGGATCATTTCAATCCCTGGTCCCCGGAGCAGGGTTGCCAGACCGGGGAATTTAAAAATTCATAGGGGAATTTTTAAAGACAAAATGTATGGTCATTGACAGATGGGGGATTTTAAAATGAGGTATGTGGGGGAAATTGTGAGAAAATTGTATGGGGGAAATTGTGAGAAAATTGTATTGTGACTCAAAATTTAAGATGGGAGATTTTCAGAATTTTTTTGGAGGGGAATTCATTCAGGCATCTGGCAACACTGCCCCTGAGCCGGAGGTAGGGAGGTCGAACGTTGTGCCCGCAATGTAATCACAATGGGCATTCCACACACAAACAAAAAACAAAATTGACGTCTGGGCTCATTTCAACATGTAATTTAACAAGGAAATCTACTAAACGAGAGTAGATGAAGTCATTAATTTGTTTCAGAAGTGTACTTACACTTCAACAATGTTATTCTTTTACTTTAGAAGCCAGAAATTATTATGCTAATTTGACTCTGTTTACGAGCATTTGTGCCTATACTTAACGCTGTACCGAAATCAATGGGGTCATTATAAAACATCCAACCACATTGAAGTCGTTAATACGCATTTTATTACAAGAAAAACTCACTGTGAAATGTTTTAGGTGTTAATCGATCGGTATGTATCGATACTTTCGTCTATTTAGGTGTCCTGAAATCGTTACATGTGCTGCGTGTCCTGCGGGACTTAGAATTCTACAGCCACTTCAGAAGCAAAATGGCACCAAAGAAATAAGGCGCTCGCCACCTTATTCGAAATAACCCCAGAAGGGTTTTTGTAATAGTGAAATGAAATGTTATTCAAATTGTGGCCAACCCCTGTCTTGACATCATGCCGATTGTTCAAATCCGATTGGTCCAAGATATGCTGGCAAAGAGGCGCTCTGAAATGTTTTCTGAAGTGGCTCGGTCATTAAACTCCAGATGAACAAGGAGATTTTTACATGTAGATCTTCATCAAAATCTCGTCTACAGTATGGTATAAAGCATTTTAATATTGCGAATGCGTGTTTTTTTAAATTAACGTGAAAAGGGAACATGCAGCTTATAGATTCCGAGTCCAAAAACGGAGAATTCTGATAACCAGTGCCAGCTAAAGGTGCTGGCTGCCATGTTTTCCTCTGGGCGATATCACCGGTAAACTCCAGATGAACAACGAGATTTTTACATGTAGATCTTCATCAAAATCTCGTCTACAGTATGGTATAAAGCATTTTTAATATTGCGAATGGGTGTTTTTTTTAATTAACATGAAAAAGGAACATGCACCTTATAGATTCTGAGTCCAAAAACGGAGAATTCTGATAACCAGTGCCAGCTAAAGTTGCTGGCTGCCATGTTTTCCTCTGGGCGATATCACCGGTAAACTCCAGATGAACAACTAAATTTTTACATGTAGATCTTCATCAAAATCTCGTCTACAGTATGGTCTAAAGCATTTTAATATTGCGAATGGGTGTTTTTTTTTAAATTAACGTGAAAAGGGAACATGCATCTTACTGATTCCGAGTCAAACGACTGCTAGAATGGCAGGTGGCATTGCTTGCGTTTGTGCTTGGTGTACACTGGTGTAACTTCAATCTGCGAAATGGCATAATTTTTCATGTTAGATGACTACCTAGCTAACATTTTGAATATTAAGTTAGAATCTTAACTTTATTTATTTATTTTTACCTTTTCACCATAGTTAGGTGCAAGCTTAAGCTTGCTAAGCTGGTCTTTGTGTCATGAGGGGCCAAAACAAGGGATTTTGGGTCACTACAGTAACGTATAATAATAATGCCTGACATTTATATAGTGCCTTTCTCACACTCAAAGCGCTTTACAATGATGAGGAGGAACCTCGCCTCAACCACCACCAATATAGGCTAGCGGCTACAGCCATGGTAAAAATTGAGACCACCCAATATTTTTGAAGAAATATCGGGGTTACTCGCACAATATTTATCGCTGAACCCTTCCTGAGCAAAGACATTGTTATTTTCATTATTTATGTATGGGTATAAACTTGTTTAGTTTGCATTATTCAGTGTATAGCAACACTGTGTATTGTGCTTTGACCAGTTGTCATTGTCTGAAAAGATGTTCAGAATTAAGTAATTGTTTGGAATTAAAAACAAATGTCACTAGTTTATGAAAGAATATCAAAGGTTAGATTTCATAAAGACACATACCCATGAACTGTGAAACTGAAAAATGTATGTGGTCTCTTCATTTTTGCCATGCTGTATATGTTCTCACACTCAATAGCCTGTTGAATGTGGCTTTTCTGTAAAGAGTTTTATGTGCTTGGCATTTGCCTGTGACTAATAAGTTGTATAGGACACAGGAATATTTTCCCATGGTTGGCCAAACTGTTCAAATCAAAGGCACCAGCCACATTAGCTGCTGTATAATTGGTGCTATAAAATATACAACAGGCTAGATAAAGAAAAGAAAGTCATGAATAGAAAACTATTAAGCTTATGTTAAGTTTACGGGCCTACAGTATACGTTAGCTAAGTGTACTGATAGGCCCTTTCAGCATCACCACAATAATTTACAAAAAAAGCTGAAGTGCAGGGGGGATAAGTTAGATAAAGTACAACAAGCGACTGAGGATCTTAGACTTAGGAACAGGAGACTATATCAGGCAATAGTGCAGGCAGAGAGCAGGGTTCAGAACCTCTGAGAATTTAGAAAAGATAAACTTAGAGAAGGGACTCCCTCTGTAGTAATTACTACCAAAGGAAGGCAGGCTAGGTTTTAAACCAGCAAGTTCAATTGTGGAGTGGGGAACATTTAGCAGTGAAGGGGGAATTCGATAGGCTTGTACAGGGGCATGCTGGAATATCTACCTTTCAACATGGCAAATATTCTGATGATGTTGTTAGGAAGGTGTACATGGATTTGGTGACAACTAGGGGGGTAAGTGCAAATAAAGCCACAGAGGTGGCCACAGTCATTTTAGAGAAGCTTTTTGGCACGCAGCTAGAGAGGTTGCCAAATGCCACTTTTTGTAATTGCATTGTGTCTTGGAGGCACAACAGGTGGCACTGCAGCATGTGCATGATGCTTTTCTGACAGAAAACGACATCACCCTCTATACTGATGCTTCTTGTAAGTATAGATAAATATGGCACTGCATGTGTATATTTAAAAGATGGCACTAGGCTACATTTAGGTTTGAGAGGGCAGCCGTCCAGCTCAGCCCTTTTAACACAGACAAATGATTCAGGATATAGTTAGCAGCGGTAGCGGAGGGTTGAATGCCGAGTTCTGTGAGAAAAACATTCTAGTTTCAGCCAGGGCAGAAAAGTTTAATGAAATACAGAATGCAGAGCCAACCTTTTGCCGGATATAGTAGAGGGGTTTACTGAGTGTAGTGATATAGGATGCAAGCTTTCATGTTGTAAATTAGTTATTTTGTGACTTTCATCTTAGTCTGTTACACCAAGCCAATAACAGTAGGTAAATGGGAAAATTAGGTGTTTGGCGTTGACAGGTAGCAAGCGTGGTATCCAGACAACAAATAGTGAGGGTGGAGATAGTGTATTTTAATGAGTAAACGTCAGCAAGGATACAGAAATAACGTAACGTTATTTTCCTACCTAGTACAATGCTTAATAAAAGACATGAACAGTTACATGGAGAATATAGGCCTACAGAATAACTACCATATTCTAACTGAAATACACAATTAGCTAAAACGATTAACTTACTTTGGTAAAAAAATTAATTAAATTCACGGACATTTTATATGTTAACGTTATGTTGGCTCCACAAATAATTGGTTAACAATCTACATAAGTACCATCACTAAATGGGAGCTAGCAACACATCTCAACATCACAAGCAAACGTCAAAATAGATGAGCAATACGCTACAAGAATGTTGTGAATACAATGGAATTCTGAAGCCGCCGGACCCGTTTGAAATTGAGACGTTTGGCACGTATGGCGTTTTGGGAGTACACATTTCATTAAATATCGCATCCCATGACAATATATACGAGTAAATGTGTAAAGTATATTCGTTTTCCTGTAGCAATACCACAAAATATCGGTTCTTCTTGTTGAATAAATAAGGATAACCGTATCCTAAAAGCAGCACAGATGATGATGTATTTCCGACCAACGAGAGTGATTACAGACACGGAAGTGCATGGGCTAATTTTAAAAATCATTTTAAAGCGAACAAACGTCCTTTTTCTGGCAAGCTAGCGGTTTGTATATTGTTATTTGATCATATTGTAGCATTTAGGACAATATACATGAAAAATAAGCTGGCTAAATATGTTTTCTGAAAAATCCCAAAAACGGGTTTAACCTCCCTGTCACTGCCCGATCCCTACCGGAGGCGTCTCAGAAATTTTAAACAAATGACACACATGGTGGGCAGACTCAAGAGTTCTTTCAGCGAGTACAAACCTAAAATTAAAAGTCCTAATCCGGCGGTTGTCATAAACATCTTGCATGTGAGACAGGTGGCGTCAAGGGAACATATAACATCTAAAAGTGCTGTCCCACTCCTCGTATTTGTACCATTTCGAGCCCTCTCATGCACTCACTCATTTATGCTGGGCACGCATGTGACGTCAAGCAAAGTCTGTGGGGGCTGAAGAGTTGTCCCGAAGAGTTGCCAGACTGGAGGATTTTACCCTAAATGTAGGGGTTTAAAAAAATTCATAAGAGAAGTTTTAGAGTAATAGTGTATGGGAGTCTATGACAGGTGGGGGGTTTTAAAAGGAGGTATGGGGGTAAATTGTGAGAAAATTGTATGGGAGTCAATTGAGGGATGGGGGGATTTTCAGTTTTTTGGGGAGGATTTATTCAGGCATCTGGCAACATTGTTGGGCCATACGCAAACACACAGGCGCATTCATATGTGCATTGTGCATGCATGGACTGACTGTACACGCAGCGTCAAGGTAACTCAAGACTTCGCAAAAGTAATTTTCTTTTAATCTGCCACATGCGCTACATGTGAAATAGGCCTATTGAGACCAGCTAAATTAAATGCATAACATGGTGTGCTCAAATTGTAAATGAATGAAACAAGTATGGGGTAATAAACATCAGTAAACTAACCAGTGTAGCTTAGCTGGCTAACGTCTGCTAACAAACTGATCGGAGCTTCGCTGCCTTCAGCTGTAGTTTACATTGGCTATATTAGCAATGCGTTGAGCTAACGTTAGTTAGCTAGCTATACGACCACTGTGATAAGTAAATCAGAACGTTTAGCTCGAGATAAAATTGAATTAACTTGGGTTTTTCTTTCCATCTTGATAACTGGACTAGGACGTGCAGTTTATTTCTGTTAGACAACACGTCTCGGAAACGGTTAAGAAATCACAGCTTAAACGTTACCTCGATTACCTTGCTAATGGTAAATTGTTCCGTAGATTGTTTTAATGATTAGTTTAAATTGCAGTCTCAGAGGACTAATGGACACAGTTTGGTCGTAGCTAACGTTGCATCATATTTTGAACGAAAGGCTTAAAAGCTTAAACGCCAACTTTAGCTTCGAGACGCCTCAGATGTGCAACTAACGCTAGCCAAGTCTGTTATAAACTAAAATTAAATACGTCACGTACGTAGGCAGCTAAGTTAGCGCAATATAGTTGGTTACGCAGCATCTAAGTTAAGTCACTGCCTTGTCAGGCTTTAACGTTACTTTTCTAAGTTACTGTAGCAGGTGATGTGTTAACTAATCTTCATGTTGTCTACAGCTAAATGAATGGCCAGTTCATCTTACGTTACAGCTTTGCAATAACGTAAGTTACAACCGCCACTGAAATGAACATCGGTCGCGTCGCTGCCACATGGAGGTGGATTTGTGAAAACAACGTGGCTTACCTTTTCTGGCTAACTTAATTTATGCCGCAGTGGAATCCCATAGGAACATCTGATTGATAGATAACCTGGGGACTGTAGGATATCTAATATTTAAATATATATAAGTCAAGTACCCCCCCCCCCCCCCTTCTCTCTATCTCTGTTGCTCTGTCTCTTACACATTAACCCCCACCAACATCAAAGATAAGCCAGTCTTTGTCATAAATGACCCCTCTACCCCCCCTCCCCCACACCTTAACCCAATCAGGGCTTGGATCCCCTCCCTGTCAAGGTATTTTATAGTAGCACCGCAGAAAAAGAATTTAGTCAATTGTGGAGTTTGTTTGGAGAAGTCATCCTTTTTGGTTCCTTGTGCGTTTCCTTTTGTTCCTGTTCAGCTGGAGGGTAAATAATATTGGCAATTTTTGGCTTATCGCTCTTTTACTGGTATATCCAAATTAATGTCTGGTTTAATGTCTTCCATTTTGTAAATTATAAGTAGTCAGCCTACATTCCTTAGTGAATGTATGATTTCAATTCATTATTCCAATTGACTGTTTTCGCTTAATAAAATTCTTTAATCTCAAGACCTGATTTAGACCTTGTTTTGACTGGTTGGTTGATCCACCAGGTTACTGTTCGACTTACCTATCAAAGAATTCGGCGATTTAATTGATGATTGTCATTTTTAATAATAATAATTAAATTAAAATAACGTAAAACTTATTTTGAATGTAGGTTAAGTGAGGGGTTCTAGCACGCAATATCGCTTGTGTTCAGTATTCAGAGTGACGAACGTTTTAACAAGGGCATTGACTGTTGGAACCGCTGGATTCAGATAATACACATTTTACCTAGTCCTCACTTACCCGACAGGACCTAGCTAAAATGTCAAACCTGCGACAGGTTTTGGCCAAAGATGTAAAAACGTAGATTCCGCATTGGCCGCTGTTTTAATATTGCAGCGATACGTCTGCACGGCAGCCATATTGGTGGGAGCAAGATCCGCGTCTAAACCACGGACATGTATTGACAGATGCAGACTTCCCTGATAAAATTGGGGTGGCTGGCAGGTATGCCATCCGCAAAGTTGGCGGGGCATGCCCCATACCTATACAGCACCGATAGTTTGGTACTTTTCAGGGTTTCCTACAGAAATAACCACAATGATCACATACTCTCAGCCCTTAAAAACATTAACTTCTGTACGTTCTGACCTCATGCAACCACACAGAATTCAGATACAACCGGACACATCCACACAATAAAGCCCCAAACTTGGTTTATTTTGCCCTTTTTCCTCCTCTTCTTTGACCCATACCCTGAAACAATAATTCTGCCCATTTGATGATGACATCTGATCCGCCAATGACAACACCTTGTCAGAGTACCTGGCGAGGGATCGAACTCGCATGGAAATACTCGACACTGACTACTACACCAAAGTAGCTTCGTGGAAATGGGTACACGATATAGGACTTTTGTCTGTGTATCCTGCGATACTCTGACCAGTCAGAGTAGTATGATGAGGCGTTGTCATTGGCGGATGAGATGTTATCAATGGGAAGAATGATCGTTTATAGATCAGTTTTTATGACAAATTTGGCAGGAAAAAGAAGAAGAAGAAAAAACTGCTAAATAACCCAAGTTTGGGGCTTTATTGTGTGGCTGTGTCCGGTTGTATCTGAATTCTGTGTGGTTACATGAGGTCAGAAAGTACAGAAGTTAATGTTTTTAAGGGCTGAGAGACTGTGGTCATTGCGGTAACTGTTTAAAACAATAATTGAAATGATGTGTTCTTACACGAGGCATTCTAAACTTTCAGTGATTCTCTTAAGATGGTAAGATGAAAAAAACACAGGGCCAAGTTACATGAAATAATTTAGGAAAGATTGGGTAGCATTGCTTTAGAATAGAGCTAGTTTAAGTAGTGTGAGTTACAATAGGAAATGTTGTTTGTTGTAACTTGGCCTCATTTTGATATCAATACTTTTAACAGCAGGCAGAGTTTTTGCAAGTTTTAATTAATGACTTACAGACTATGCACTTGTAGGCTATGCATTTTTTGTATACGTTGAAATAGTTTTTTGTTCAGATCTACTATAACTTGCTTAATTCTCAAATAAAATATTGTGAAATTTGGCTTGTTATAAACGTGAGAAATTACACATTGCACATGTTACTTGATTTTGTACATTTCTCAGAACAGCCATTTGTAAAATGCCGTTTTGGCTATTATATACAATGAGCACCATAATTCATTTGACAGTGACACATTTGTTGTTATTTTGGTTCTGTACTCTAGCACTTTGACTTTGGAAGGATACAATGATAATGAGGTTGAAGTACAGACTGTCAGCTTTAATTTGAGGGTATTTTCATCCATATCGGATGAACCGTTGAGAAATTATAGAACCTTTTGTACATAGTCCCCCCATTTTCAGGCATCAAAAAATGTTGGACAGTTTAACATAATGTAGAATAAAGTAATCATTTTTAATATTTGGTCACATATCTGTTACGAACCCAATACGAGACGAACCCAAGTGCAACGACCAGGAGACAGATTTCACAGAGAAGGGGTTTTATTACTAAACTAAGTGTTGGGGTAGTCCCAAAACTGTACAGGAAAGGCAAACACGTTATCACACAGGGTAATGTCAGGAAGCCCGGAACGGACTGCTCCAAGCCGGAGCTGGAACGGAAGATCAGGAACGGAATGTTCCAAGCCGGAACTGGACTGGACTCCAGGCGTATGCAATGCCTGAACTGGACTGGAACTGGACCGGGAGGTCCACTCAGGAAACGCGGTCAGGAACGGATGGTTCCAAGCCGGAACTGGACTGGATCGGTAGGTGCACAACTCACACCTGGACTGGACTGGAACTGGACCGGGAGGTCCACTCAGGAAACGCGGTCAGGAACGGATTGTTCCAAGCCGGAACTGGACTGGATCGGTAGGTGCACAACTCACACCTGGACTGGACTGGAACTGGACCGGGAGGTCCACTCTGGACAATGGGTTCAGGAACAGGTTTTGTTCCAAGCCGGAACTGGGCTGAATCGGAAGATGCGTGACTCACGCCTGGACTGGACAGGTAGGTGGGCGACTCACTACGGCAGGACTGGAACTGGACCGGGATGACTACACCGGTACTGGTCAAAACAAAACAGAGGGGGATTAGTTGGAAGTAGGCACGGGAAGGACCGGGAGGTTCTCACTGGATGGCAGTGCTGGGTAGTGCGGCGTAGCTTAGGTAGGTCCGGTAGGATCTGGCCGGTCTCCAGTGCTCCCGGAACCGTAACTGAAGACGTTGTGGGCGGCTTCGGCCGGACAGGAACAGCTGGAGGGTAGCCAGGATCGGAGTGCCACACGGAATCCTACGTGAGCTGAAGGTGGAGGTACCGCAACACACAAAACAAACAAAGGGAGAACGAACACTGCCACGGTAGACTGGGTAACTGGAGGTTTAGAGGGAAAACAGGTTAGCTGCATGAAACACAGGAATTTCACGGAGGGTAACTACCAAAACGTAGTTTCAGACGAACTACAAGCTGTAAGGGGATTGAATTCCCACAACCAAGCGAGCAGGACCGTAGAAGACCACGAACGACAAAACCAAACACAGAGTGAGGATAGTTAACGAACTGGCGCCGATTGGCAGCCAGCCGTGGGTATAAATAGTGACGTTAATGCAAACCTAAATAAGGGGCAGGTGTGGAAATTAAACGGGAGTGATTACTAAACACCAGGTGAGGAATGCATGCAACGAGAGGGAGAGGAGTGAAAGGCGGAAGTAAAAACAGAAAACCAGACGAACAAGTCAGGGAAGGAAACGCCTAGTCCGTAGCAGCGGGGAAAACACGGACAAAGGGATCCAACATGACACGGAGGGAAAACAGGAAAACACGGAAAACGAACAGGAATGGGGCGGAACATTACAATATCCTTTGCATTCCATGACTTCCTGATGTCTGTGACCCAACAATATCAAAAGACTCTTGATATCTTATTTTCTAGTACTCCTACAAGCGATACTACACTGCCTGGCCAAAAAAAAGTCGCCGTTGCACCCGTCATGCATAGTGCCCACTGTACAAGCCTCTGGAGGCAGTGTTATGATCAGGTTGCTTCAATTGGTCAGGTCTAGGCTCAGCAACATTATGCAGCAATAAAATTAAGTCAGCTGAGTACCTGAATGTACTGAATGACCACGTTATCCCATCAATGGGCATATTCCAGGACGACAATGCCAAGATTCATCGGGCTCAAATTGTGAAAGAGTGGTTCAGGGAGCATGAGGAGTCATTTTCACACATGAATTGGCCACCAGAGTCCTGGCCTTAACCCCATTGAAAGTCTTTGGGATGTGCTGGAGAAGACTTTACGGAGTGGTTCGACTCACCCATTGTCAATACAAGATCTCAGCCAAAAATGAATGCAACTCTGGACGGAAATAAATGTTGTGACGTTGCATAAGGTTGTCGAAACAATGCCACGAAGAATGCACGCCGTAATCAAAGTTAAAGGCGGTCCAACGAAGTAGTCTAACGAGTGTGCAACTTCTTTTTTGGCCAAGCAATGTATAACCTCTGCATTTGAATGGATCTCTATGGGAATTGGGGGGTCAGACTGATCGAGTATCACCAAGAGCGAGAATCACTTAGTTTCACTTCCATAATAAGACAAAGTGATAGTGAAAATGAGCAGAGCGGCCGGTAGCTACTGCGTTAGGTAGCAAAAGCGGAAGCCGGTGATGTATGAACGGGGATTCTGGGTAGTGTAGTTATGTTTTGTCAAACTGTTAATTATACAATTCAAATTAGATTTAAACGCGGTGGTGAGTATATAATGGACTTTGTATCACATATATGTCAAAGTTTGGTCCATACAATGCCATCATATCATCATAAGGGAGACTGAAATATCCCAAAGTGGGGCAGGTAATGGCTTCCAGCAGTCTTCCGGGACCAGCCAGGGAAAGGAGGGGGTGGGACTACAGAACTCTATTGGAGAAGCTACTCTGAAAATGTAGTTAACTAAGCTACCAATTATTCGACACTGGAAGTAGTTAGTCTACAGCACAGCTACCAGTAAGAGAAAACTACAGCCTACTAAACTAAAGCTAGTTTAGCTTTATTTTAGTTGACTGCGTTGAAGCTACTTTTCATGAAAAAACAAATTAGGTCACCAAATGTTGGCTAAAACTACTGTTTTTATACTCAGACCCTCTTTAAATAACACAAATTAATTAATAAATTAACAGTTAATTTTTTCAAGTTGATTTCAGGGGAGAAATGTTCAAGATGTGTTCTCATTAGGCTACATTACATTGTTCAGTTTTAAAAAGGAATGACCCAATGCTAGGTAACCACACGCATTTCTGACCAAGCTAATTTGAACGGCGATAACCTAAAATAGACGATTCCTTTGACAAAACTGCACTGCACAGCACTTCTCGTATTTTTGCACCGTACATGTGTCCAACGGCTTTTAGTTATGTTATAGCTGAACATCCTGGCTTATTTAGCTGCTGATTTAATCAGTATTCATAACTCAGAAAGTTATCCTTTTACACTCCATATTTGATGGCCTATAAGGGTTCAACTTTCAAAGTTTTTTTTTTCCATAAATGCCCGGTCAGGCAAGATAATTACTTGCCCAAACTAAATTTAGCCTATAGCCTACTTACCAGGACATAGCAAAATGTAACTGTGACATAAGGTACATAAGAAACACACATACACAAAGCTTCTAATGACATTTAACCCATCTTTTATCATCATATATAGAAAAATGTTAACTTATCATATGAGCCGTGAGTTTAATATTAATCTTGGATTAAGTTTTACATTTCAGAATTGAATCTACAACACGCACTTATGGTGCCTAAGTTACTGATCACTGGAACCACACAAACCACAAATGTCAAGATGGCTACTCGCCTGTCTCATAACCATTTTTTCTTGATCTGCCGGCCCGAGACCAAGATAGAACTTTTTGGCCTAAAAGGGATAGTTCAGAATTGTGGACATAATGTCTCAATTACGACTTACCCATGATGTAGTTGATTGATGGAAACCATTTTCAGCTAATTCCATGCTGTCCCTTCTTTTGGACATACACACATTGCTAATGCTAGCGCAACTCTAAGGTAACCGGTAGCATCCACTACCAAACGCACTTAAACACTCCACAGTGCACCCAAAGCAAATAAAATACGACGACAGTCTATCTGGGGAGCGATACTTTACGTTACATACGAATGTATTGCCGGCACTGGTCGACTACAACAACAAAGAAGAGCAACAAGTTGCAATGGCCACGTTCGCTCCGCTGCCGTACTTCCACAGAGAATATAGGTCAGCACAAAGTAAAGGATTCAACGATAGTTTGGCTTCAAAAATGATGGTATAAACACTCAAAATAACCCAGATAGACTGTTGTCGTATTTTATTTGCTTTGGGTGCACTGTGGAGTGTTTAAGTGCGTTTGGTAGTGGATGCTACCGGTTACCTTAGAGTTGCGCTAGCATTAGCAATGTGTGTATGCCCAAAAGAAGGGACAGCATGGAATTAGCTGAAAATGGTTTCCATCAATCAACTACATCATGAGTAAGTCGTAATTGAGACTTTATGTCCAAAATTCCGAACTATCCCTTTCATTTCAACCGATATGTTTGGCGGAAAGCGAACACAGCACGTCGCCCTAAGAACACAGCCCCTCCTGACAAGCATCATGCTGTGGGGCCTGTTTCTGTTCTGCAGGTCCAGGGGCTCTGAGGAGGATAGAGGGGAAAATATATAGTGCAAAACAGCAACAGATTCTTGAGAAAAACCTGCTGCCCTCTGAAAAAAAAAAAAAAAAGCTTGAGTTAGGGAATAATTTCACCTTTCAGCATGACAACGACCCAAAACACAGCTAAATCCACAGTGGAATGGCTGAAAAAACAGAAGGTCAATGTCCCAGAATGGCCTAGTCAGAGCCCTGACCTCAACTCCACTGAAGATCTTTGGACAGATCTAAAGAGAGCTGTTCACAGGCCGTCCCCTCGCTATTTGAGTGAACTCTACTGCAAAGAACAATGCAAGAAAATCTCAAAACCTAGGCCTGCTAAGTTTGTAGAGTTGTAGAGTTATTTTCTGTGAAATTTACAATATTGGTCAAAGTTGTATGAAAACAAAGTTCACTTGGCCTACAAAGCATGTTGCACATTATTATAAGTATTTGTTTAATCACAGGGGGCTTAAGTAAAACTCCCTGCTATTCTCAGAATGAACACTTTGCAGAATATTTATTAATACTGCCCATGAAATCAGCAGGGTATGGCCTCTTGGAAAAGTAGTAAGCTCAAGGTTAGCCCTTTCTTATGGTCACTCCTGTTTTCTAAAGGGATACTGTCATTTTCTTGCGTTTCTGCCCCAGACACTTTTGTGTACTGTGATAAAGAAATCAGTCTGGATCACATAGATTTTCCGTTTTGCAGTCAGTTTTTGTTTGAATAAATCAGCCTTTTTTATTTGCATGAAAGAGTGCATGCCTCCTCTATGTTTCTTGGAAGTGTTTTGTGACACTAGAATTGTGCTTTAGCCTTATAGTGATAACCTGAATATTCACAGATTATTTTTCTTCTTTTAGGTGCAACACGATGAGTGGCGGTCAGCAGCGAGGGTCCTTGTTCAATCATTAGCAGGTGATGAGGATGAGCAAAGGTTAACGTGTTTGAGATGCGCGTGAAAAATGGTAGCACGGAGCAGTTTAACTCGCCGGCCAAGCCTTTTTACAGAGGTTTTCACTGATGTGGAACGCCACCAAAAAGCTGGTAAACGGTAAAAAGCAGCATCACGTTACGTCTCACATTGAGAATCTTCAGATTGTGTGCTTGTCCCAAATGATTTTTTATTTTTGAATGACTTTGTAAGGAAATTCCTCAAGGAGAAAAAAAAAAGGAAAAGCTGTCACCTGCACTGTTGCGTGCTCCACAAGCTATTGGACGCTTTGTGGTAAAACGAGCAGATCACGTCAGACGCAGCCAAAGGCGAGGCTTCCCAGGACTCTACGGTGAGACATGGTGGACACGACGGTGGACGGTGATGATGTCACACAGGCCAGCGATGATGTGAAAGCCGCGGTGGGGCGGAGCCCTGAGGATGCGGAGAAGACCACATCACAGGCTCCGCCCAAAGACCCCCGCACCTGGGGCTGGTCCGTCATCTTCCTCTGCTTCTACGGCTTCATGGTCCAGCTGAAACCGGGGGAACCCTTTGTAACCCCCTTTCTGCTGAGTACGGAGAAGAACTTCACCAGAGAACAGGTCAGTCAGCTCGCTGTGTACCCCAAAACCTTCTGCAGGTCAGCTCGCTGTGTACCCCAAAACCTTCTGCAGGTCAGCTCGCTGTTTACCCCAAAGCTTTCTGCAGGTCAGGTTGCTGTGTACACCAAAACCTTCTACAGGTCAGCTCACTGTGTACCCCAAAACCTTCTGCAGGTCAGCTCGCTGTGTACCCCAAAACCGTCTGCAGGTCAGCTCGCTGTTTACCCCAAAACCTTCTGCAGGTCAGCTCGCTGTTTACCCCAAAGCTTTCTGCAGGTCAGGTTGCTGTGTACCCCAAAACCTTCTGCAGGTCAGGTCGCTGTGTACCCCAAGTCATCAAGGGTCTGAGGTATCAAACAAGCCTCAAACCATCACTCTGCTGATATGGATAGATCACTTTAAGGGTTGTTTCTCCTGAATTTTCTTATTGAACTCTATGGAAAAATAAGTCAGGAGAAGAAACCCTTCAAGTTATCCGTCCATATCTACAGTATTTCTGGCAGCAGAGTGATGATTTTAGGCTTGTTTGATACGTCAGACCCTTGATGACTTACAGCCATTTAGCCAACCATGTGTTCCATACTGTTCCAGTGTAATTTACAGCTAAATCTAGTCCCACCCCCCAATTCCCATAGAGATCCATTCAAATGCAGAGACATTATAGTATCGCTTGTAAGAGTACTAAAAAATAAGATATCAAGAGTCTTTTGATGTTGTTGGGTCACAGACATCAGGAAGCCATGGCATGCAAAGCCAAAGGATATGCGACCAAATATTAAAAATTTAAAGGCACAGTCAACTTAGTATATGTAAACTTCTGACCCACTGGAATTGTGATATAGTGAATTAAAAGTGAAATAATCTGTCTGTAAACAATTGTTGGAAAAATTACTTGTGTCATGCACAAAGTAGATGTCCTAATTGACTTGCCAACACTATAGTTTGCTAACATTAAATCTGTGGAGTGGTTAAAAATGAGTTTTAATGACTTCAACCTAAGTGTATGTAAACATCTGACTTCAACTGTATATACAATATAATCAAGTTATTTTCAACTTGCAGTAAATAGCAATATCAATATTTATACTGTATATATGTATACACAATCTTACGAAATATATTTAAAATATTTTCAAATAGACGGCACAGTGGTGCAGTTCATGGAATAAATGCATTGTTTAATATGACTGCTTTGAATATCAGTGGTGTGTGTCATAGTCAGTTGTGTAGGATATCCGTTTCTCCTCATGACCTCATCTCCTCCCATGACCCACAATTTGGGAACTGACATCGAGGAATGAGGAGACACTTCAGTTTCAGCTGAAGTTTTTTTTTCAGTTTTTTTTCTTCTTCATTGCAAATGGACACAAACACTTTTGTGTAATTTAGTAATGTGTAAACATTGATCATGACTGGAAGGCTAACAGGCTATTTTTTATAACCTTATCGAGGGGACCCTGTGTGGCTTAACCATCTTATTATGTCATCCAATTGTGCAGCTGGCATGTTCTGGATGTTAAAGAGTAAGTACACTCTCTGTCTCAGCTCGTCTCCGCCTACGACATAATTTTGAAAAATACTTTGCGGGTTGAGTGAAGGGAGGAGGTGTGTCCATCGTCATTTGCATAAATGAATGTACAATGTAAATCTTTTCAGAAACATATTTTAGTGGACTGTTTGGGTGGAATAAGAGAGTATATGAACAGGCCGCCACGTTGTTCCAGTTTAAAAACATGGAGCCAAAACCAAAGGACCGTAGTGCGTCTATCCAATAAGGTGCAACAATTATCCATATCACGATTGGGGCGGCCCAGAGTGGGGAGCAAAAAGAAAATTTCAACCGTTAGAGGGCAGCACTAATTGTTGAAATAAAGGAATGGATGAATACATTTCAGTAAGGTAGGCATACAAACACATTGACAGCAAAAAAAACAAAAAAAAACATGATCTAGAGTGTAGTTACCCGTTAAGTAAATTGCTTAAGATTACAGCGGCAATGTCTCGCTTGGGAATCAAACTCGCAGCCATATGGTTACGGGCCTGTGATAGTGCACTGCCATTGTGCGTCTGCTCTACACAAACTACACAGAACTCCAGAGGATCTTACATGGCTGTCAGCCATAGCACCTTACACACCCACAACACTCCTCTCTCCTCATTATAAGTGTCACATGTTAATTTGGTCTTTTCAAGGTTTCATGTGTAAATCCCTCATAGAGGGCAATAATCACGTCACTGTTTTCAGTGATATGGAACAATAAGTGTGGTTGTGGCAGAGCAGTCTATTCAAAATGGACAAAATGCACGAGACGGGAACGTGCAAAAGCCATCACCTGATCCACTGTCCCCTACTTTAAAGAACTGCTGACAGTCCCGCTACATGAAACTGCATCAGTAGGTTTATTGTAAAACTATCGTGCGGCATTATAACTTCTCACTGTGACGAAACAGCTAGGAAGCGTACTTTAATCTTGATGGTTCAGAAAGCGTCTTTGAGATAAGCGTTTAGCATTTTACACAAGGCAACACGTCTACGGCGTGGGACTTCACAGTGGCTTTCAAACGCCAGGTCAAGTGGCGAGAAGAGTTCCTGTTGCCAGGCATATTTCCTGAAACTCTTTAGTCCACCACCCCCCCCCCCCCCCACCCCACCCCTGCTTAATGAGAATGGAAATCCACCTAAACATTCCAGTCTTAGAACAGCCAAATCAATGTGTATTGTTCTAGCCTTCCCAATCTGCACCTGATTAGTAAGTAGCGGACTGCTGTAACAGCATGGGGGGAGGAGTTTCCGCCTGTTGAATAAGGTCAAAGTAGACATTCTTCCTAAGTGGGTCAGTGTTTGTTAGTGGAGACATGCCTGCACCCTTAGACTTCTCTGGGGTAAAACCCTTTTGTGGATAAATTAGAAATCGGAGGGGGAAAGTTGTATTTAATATGTCGTATTTAAAGTAATACATTTCCTTTTCTCATTTTCAACTGAACAACTCAAACTGCTTAAACACTCGGGCTGTTAAATTAATTGTTCTTAAACATACAGGCTGTTTAATTGTTTGTAAACACACAGGTTGTTAAATTAATTGTTCTTAAAAACGCAGGCTGTTAAATTAATTGTTCTTAAACACACGGGCTGTTAAATTAATTGTTCTTAAACACACGGGCTGTTAAATTAATTGTTCTTAAACACACAGGCTGTTAAATTAATTGTTCTTAAACACATGGGCTGTTAAATTAACTGTTTTTAAAAACACAGGCTGTTAAATTAATTGTTCTTAAACACACAGGCTGTTGAATTAATTGTTCTTAAACACACGGGCTGTTAAATTAATTGTTCTCAAACACAGGGGTTGTTAAATTAATTGTTCTCAAACACAGGGGTTGTTAAATTAATTGTTCTTAAACACACGGGTTTAATTAATTAACTTTTCAATTAATGTCTGATGTACTATTAATGTGCGTACTTGGTGACTATTTTATATTATATTACTATAATATATTATATTATTATTAGCTGTAAGCGTGGGCGCGGAGCTGTAAGAATGTGCAAGGAGCACGGCTACCTGTCTCAGGCTCTCCCCACGCTGCTTTACAGATTACGAACGAGGTGAACCCCGTGCTGTCCTACTCACACATGGTGGTGC
Organism: Synaphobranchus kaupii; assembly: GCA_029718625.1. Classification (NCBI taxonomy): domain Eukaryota; kingdom Metazoa; phylum Chordata; class Actinopteri; order Anguilliformes; family Synaphobranchidae; genus Synaphobranchus; species Synaphobranchus kaupii. Next base: position 14,867,399 of record CM056384.1, on the reverse strand, counting down.
TGGTACCGGTCTTCCTCCTGACGGACCTCCTGCGCTACAAGCCGGTCCTGATTCTCCAGAGCCTGAGCAACGTGTCCATCTGGCTGCTCCTGCTCCTGGGCTCCAGTCTGCTGGAGATGCAGTTCATGGAGTTCTTCTACGGCATCAGCATGGCGGCGCGCGTGGCCTACTCCTCCTACATCTTCTCCCTGGTGACGCCGGAGCTGTACCAGCGCGTGGCCAGCTACTCGCGCTCGTCCGTGCTGCTGGGCGTGTTTACCAGCTCAGTGCTGGGTCAGCTACTGCTTTCCCTGGGCGGGGTGTCCTATTCGGGCCTCAGTGTGGTGTCCCTGGGCTTGGTCAGCTTCGGCCTGCTTCTGTCCTTCTGCCTGCCCTGGCCCAAACGCAGCCTGTTCTTCAACCGCCAACTCCGCCAGGCGGCCGCCAGCGAGGCCGAACTCAGCAGGATGAAGGCGGACGGGCCGGCGCCCGGCTCCTCCTCTTCCCCTTCCTCGCCGTTCCTGCAGATGTTGAAGGAGCTGCGGAGTGTGGTGCAGGTGCCCAGCCTTCGCCTCTGGAGCCTGTGGTGGGTCTTCAACTCCACGGGGTACTACCTGGTGCTCTTCTACGTGCACATCTTGTGGGACAAAGTCTTCCCCGTCTCAGAGAACCAGCGCGCCTACAACGGGGCGGTGGAGGCAGCCTCTACTCTCCTGGGTTAGTACATATGTGTGCCTCTACTCTCCTGGGTTAGTACATATGTGTGCCTCTACTCTCCTGGGTTAGTACATATGTGTGCCTCTACTCTCCTGGGTTAGTACATATGTGTGCCTCTACTCTCCTGGGTTAGTACATCTGTGTGCCTCTACTCTCCTGGGTTAGTACATATGTGTGCCTCTACTCTCCTGGGTTAGTACATATGTGTGCCTCTACTCTCCTGGGTTAGTACATATGCGTGCCTCTACGCTCCTGGGTTAGTACATATGTGTGCCTCTACTCTCCTGGGTTAGTACATATGTGTGCCTCTACTCTCCTGGGTTAGTACATCTGTGTGCCTCTACTCTCCTGGGTTAGTTACATCTGTGTGCCTCTGCCCCCCTGGTTTAGTACATATGTGTGCCTCTACTCTCCTGGGTTAGTACATATGTGTGCCTCTACTCTCCTGGGTTAGTACATATGTGTGCCTCTGCCCCCCTGGTTTAGTACATATGTGTGCCTCTACTCTCCTGGGTTAGTACTAGTGTTGTCACGATACCAAAATTTTGACTTCGATACCGATACCAGGTTTAGTATCATGATACTCGATACTGAAACGGTACTTGAAACTGAAACGATACTGATTCGATACTCGGTACCTCTACTGAAATGACCTTAACCCTATTTACTTTGGCTCTTCAGAGGCAATTTCCTCCTCGTTTCTACTAGTTTTATTTAAATGTCAATATCTAAAAAAATATTCCCTGCACATCCATGGTTTTAAATTCGAACTGAAGAAGAAGCTGTATCATTCAGAAATTTGCTACAGAATACATTTATTTCAGAATAGTCACATACAGTACAGTGTTTCCCCTAGATAACCCCCCTGGGTTAGTACATCTGTGTGACTCTACTCTCCTGGGTTAGTACATCTGTGTGCCTCTGCCCCCCTGGGTTAGTACATCTGTGTGACTCTACTCTCCTGGGTTAGTACATCTGTGTGCCTCTACTCTCCTGGGTTAGTACATCTGTGTGCCTCTACTCTCCTGGGTTAGTACATCGGTGTGCCTCTATGCTCCTGGGTTAGTACATCTGTGTGCCTCTACTCTCCTGGGTTAGTACATCTGTGTGCCTCTATGCTCCTGGGTTAGTACATCTGTGTACCTCTATGCTCCTGAGTACATCTGTGTGACTCTACTCTCCTGGGTTAGTACATCTGTGTACCTCTATGCTCCTGAGTTAGTGCATCTGTGTGACTCTACTCTCCTGGGTTAGTACATCTGTGTGCCTCTATGCTCCTGGGTTAGTACATATGTGTACCTCTATGCTCCTGAGTACATCTGTGTGACTCTATGCTCCTGAGTACATCTGTGTGACTCTACTCTCCTGGGTTAGTACATCTGTGTACCTCTATGCTCCTGGGTTAGTACATCTGTGTACCTCTATGCTCCTGGGTTAGTACATCTGTGTACCTCTATGCTCCTGAGTACATCTGTGTGACTCTATGCTCCTGGGTTAGTGCATCTGTGTGACTCTACTCTCCTGGGTTAGTACATCTGTGTGCCTCTATGCTCCTGGGTTAGTACATATGTGTACCTCTATGCTCCTGAGTACATCTGTGTGACTCTATGCTCCTGGGTTAGTACATCTGTGTGCCTCTATGCTCCTGAGTTAGTGCATCTGTGTGACTCTACTCTCCTGCGTGCGCCAGGCGCTAGACTTAACGGTCTCATGTTAATTTACAAAATTATAACTCTAATTATTCTACCATGTTAAGTCTATATGGAGAATTCATCGTCAATATTTCAAATTATGAGGTCTCATTCAAATTTAATAAAGTCTACAGCCATGGAAGTATAAAAAGCATGCAAGTCTCTAAATAAAAACAGAATTAGGGGTCTTCTGTCGGGATCCGTTGGATTTATTTAGAATTATATTTGTGTAAAAAAAGTCTTAATTTTTTTAATTCAAATCTTTAGGGGGTATCCACAACATAGTAATGGCATAACATAGCTATATGAGAATCAGTATTTGGCGAGCCCATGGCGATTGTAGTCCACCTGTGAAATGGCAATGAGATTGGTTTTAAAAGGGCGGAGATATCGAGGCTCGCTGTTTTACATTGGAGAGCTGACCAAAGCAAGCATACACAATGGGTAGTAATTTCTTGAATAGTGGAGCAGATTAATCTAAATTCCTGGAAGATGATGGTAATCTAACAAATCTTTTCTGAAGTAGGAACATTTTGAGAAGGTGAGGTGTAAGCACTGGCCCAGACAATATTGCAATAGGTTAAATATGGGTAAATCAAACTGTAGTACGTTTAAAAAGATGAATGAGATACAAGTTTACATAATTTGCTAGATTTCATAGTTTTTTGCAGACCAACTCAATATGTTCCTTCCAAGACAGTTTTTCATCAATCACAACTCCCAAGAAATTTAGATGTTGAAGTCATTGTCGTTATTGAGGTTTGGCATTGTCCATATTAAAACTTTGTTTTACCCTTAAAAGTAATAAAATTGGATTTCTTTACATTGAGATAATTTGTTCATTTGGAAACAGTGGGACTAGTATTGGCTTCTCTAATAAGTGTTTCAAAGTGAACATAAGAGATAAGGAAATTGGAGTCATCAGCAAACTTAATCTACGCACTCTCCAATTGACCCGAGATTAAAAACACATTATTTGTTTTTTGTTCAAGCAGTGACTTGGGCGCAGTGTGAGACTTCAGTTAGATTATTTTAATTTATTACTTTCTATAGAACAAATAGAAACCTGTGGGTCCAAAGGGAGTTTCCCCCGATGACAGTTACAGACAGGAAAGGGAGTTCGAAAAATACGTAAATCAAAGCATTTTTTCCTGTGAATTAATCAGGTGGAAATGTTTTGAATTTCCTGAATCAGGTTGAAATGTTTGAGAAGACGGGCTAATGCGCCAGAGCGCTCAGAGCATGTCGTCTGCTTTTGAACACACACTCAAGCGCTTTGAGCTCAAAGCCCGTTTACGTCACCGAAAGTGAGGAGGCGTGGCCCGGCCGTCCGACGGGCTTCAGGCAGCTCTCCCGCTGCCTTACCGTTGTAAAAATGTCAAGGTCCTGTGTGAGGCGAAGGCACCATTTACCCTGTATGCAGTGTGTATGTAGGCTATTTCTTTGTTGCACGCTGCTTTCTTGAACCTGCAGTAACAACATGCTCATGTAGTTAATTCATCTCCATATTTTGCAATTTGTTTAGCATGCTATTTTGCCCTAGTGGATTTTCTACGCAAGTATAAATAATTTTATTACACAGGACTTGTGGTGTTGTGGTTTTGCTTTGGCTCCATAGGATTTAGAGGTTTTCTGGTTGCGTTTAGGCGCCATGACGTCCTTCGCCGCCGGGTTTGTGACGATCAGGTGGAACCTGTGGTCGGAGCTGGTGATCGGGCTGGACACCGCTCTGCAGGCCGGCCTTCTGCTGCTCATGGGGACCACCAACAACATCTGGGTGTGCTACGTGGCATACTCGTTCTTCAGGGGCTTCTACCAGTTCCTGGTGCCCATTGCCACGTGAGTGCCACGCCCTTTCTGAGCACCGGCAGCTCAGAAACCATGCTCCCGCTACACCTTACCGCCGCCTCCTAAAACTGCTTCTTCACGGGCTCTGGAGTTCTCTGAAAATTCATACATCTTAGACGTACAAGTTACAAACGGTGCATGAATTGGATGTGCACACTCAAAATAGATGCCTTTTTAAAATATGCTGAGCAGTTATTCATTATAATAGAGGGTGGTATGCTGACACTATGCAGATGCAGTGCTGGGCATGATCACATTTATTGATACATCTCAATTTTTTCACATCTGGCCCCCTGGGCTACCAAGAGCCCTGCCTTAACTGTTTATTTCCAAATTATTTCATACTGAATGCATTTAGATGTCTGCATCTGCCAGCTACGGTTGTCAGTTATCCCAACAGAGAAAAGGAGGGTAAATTCGCCACACTCTCTCTCCACTGCAGTGCTGATCTTGCTGCCTGACCACCTCATATTCCAATGATTCCACACACAGCATCAGCGGTGACATTTAGCCCAGTATGGTTTAGCCAGTTAAGGCCTGTCTGTTCCACCCTCTCCATAGTTTACAAATTATAGCTTCAAGATAAGATTGAGAAATTGCTAGTGTTTCTGGACTCGGAAACCCTCAGGAAAATACCTCTCAAAAGTTCAGACAACAAGCATCCCTGTTAATAGTTCACAGGCGTGGAATGCCTGTGCAGAGGACACTGATTACAGGCAAAACTGCCCATGTAATGCAGTGATGGTTTGTGTGTAAGCAGTGCGTGTTTCCTAATTTGTGTAAACGTGCATCGCCAGAAACTGAAAGCAGATAATTGGCCACAGTGAAGCAAAAGGGCTTATTTTTGAACATTGTGAAGTTAAATGTTTATTGCCTCAGCAGTGGATTAATTTCAGTGCTGTCAGGTTGAGACTCAGATAATAAATATAGATTTCTTTAGCTGCGGTTAATCTAACGGGACGTGTGTCCTGCGATTTGCAGGTTCCAGATAGCCTCGTCTCTCTCTAAAGAAATGTGTGCCTTGGTCTTCGGGGTTAACACCTTCCTTGGAACCATCCTGAAGACCATCATCACGCTCATTATAGCGGACAAGAGGGGGCTGGGACTTCCTGTTCACTCACAGGTAGACCTGATCCTGCTTCTTCGCCAAGCCAATGCAAAACAAACATGAGCTGGTGTTGGCTTTTAATTGGCACCCTAGGGCCACTGGGCAGAGCAATTTGCCATCAATTATCAATTGGAAGGTAAAGTTCCCCTTTAACTGATCACTTGAGTGACTCCACTACACAAAGCCCAACATCTGTGAGGTGTTGTAATTATGCCAGCTCCAACCTATGCTTCTGGTTTACGGTATACTGTATGCATTTTATTGGTTTTATTACTGGGAAACTAAACCAAAAAATGACTAAAGCACTCCAAACCAGCACTGACTAAACTGAATTCTTTAGCGTGGAAGAGTTTAGCGTCTTTAGTTTTTCCTTTTAATTTTTATACTTTTTTCTTGACTTGGCACTGAAGTAAAGGATTACATTGTTCATGTTCAAGTGAATGTTATCTGTGTGCAGACAATTTATTCCGTTGTTAAGTGTCTTTTTAAAAGTTATTTCTTTTTGCAGTTCCTGGTTTATTTTTTCTACTTCGGTCTGCTGACGGTATTGTACCTGGCTGCTGCGGCCTACGTCATCGTTAGGCATTACCGCAGCCAGAGAGGGGGCGGGGTTGCTGAGGAGGCCACACCCACAGAGCTCAGCCCCATGGAAATGGGCCCCTGCGAGACAGACAGTCTGGCCAATGGGGCGGGTACCAAGGCCTGAGCGCTGCTACGGTGGGTTTGCTTTTCATGAAAACCCAGGAGCAATCAGTCAACTTTTTTTTTTTTTAATAGCCATAGATAGATCTTCATAAAGATCCATTTTTTTAATTTTCTTATTTTTCCCTCTTTAAAGACAACAGAGTTAATATACTGGCCACTGCATTGGGATTTAAAATTTCTCTTTTGAGACCATGTTGCATATACAGTATAAGCAACATGATGATTTAGTTTAGCCAATCAGCAGTGCGTGTTTAGGGCGCTGCCAATCAGAAGTGAACTAGAGTAAATGCGCATTACAGTCAGGCCTCCAGCCCTTGCGTTTAGAAATGGCACACTTTTCCATCAAAAGGAAATTTGATCATTTTCCTGTTTATAAAGTAAACAAACATGTTGATTAGTGAAAAATTTCAATGCAGGAAAAGATACCTTGCTTACATTGCACATAATCCTTGGCTAAGAACTGGGTTTTCCCCTGCAGAAACAAGTGGCAGCCCATGAGGTACGGTGGACGTCACAAATGCTGCTGGGAAGTCCGGGTCCTCCTCTCTTGGAGTGTTTCCGGGTAGACGCCATTTTGTGGAAGAGTGGGGAAAGACAGGGGAAAGGCTAGGAACATCGTGAAGACAAAAAGGCCAAACTCTGGATTCCGCATTTAATTCTGAGAGCACATTCACACTCATGTCAGTATATCAAAAGCTGCTTTGATCTGAAATGTGAACTGTAGTATATACCATAGACTTTGTGTTTATGCAGTGATTTGTATGATTGAATAATTTGAACCCAAAATAATCATAGAAATGATAATGTAATATAATTTGAAAATGTGATAAGCTACTTAATTATTCTTCATTTAAAATCTTCAAATTTTATACATCTTTTCCCCCTCACAATACTCTAGGCATGTGTGGTAAAAATGCAGGAACCTGCTTCACAGCAGAGAAATCTCCCATTTCCTCCACAATCTAAAGCTGATGGTGACATTCCCCCAATACCTTAGCGATGAGCAAGAACTCTTACCTCCCAGAATACACTGTGAAAATGAGTCCACTTGAAAAGCCTGTAACTATGAGGATAGCACTCTTGCTACTCATGGTTTCAATTTTGGTTTACAATACTGAGCTTACTATTCATAACTTTAAACATGCATATACTATAATATGCTGTTAAAAAAATTTTTCTCATTGGTAAACCAATTAGAGTTTTAGACAACCATGGGGACTAATATGAATGAGCGGTCCTTCTGTTACAATTCCTTAAATATTAAACATTATTTAAATTGGTAATATTGCGTGCCAACTGCCAAGGTTCTGCAGTATGTATCGATTATTGATTCATTTTAAAAGACTTGATATAACTTTTCTGGTGGGGATTCTGAATGCTGTGTGGTAGAATGGCATCGCGTAAAAAACACATACAATCTAATCAGACACATTAGATTTTCTTTTCCTGTAATATTACAATGCTATTTCCAATTGGATTGAATAGCTCAGGTTGGTTTTTGAATGAAAGACAATTGAAAACAAAAGAAATCTGAATTTATTAATTTTCTTTCTGGGTTTTTATTTTATTTTTAAGAACATATGGTTGCCTTTGGACCAGATGTGCATGGATATCCTGAAAAGTCTTTTTTTTATATTTTATTTTTATTTTTTTAAATTGCTCATTCAAGTTTTTTGTACTAGGAGCCTTGCAGGAAAGATTGGTCTGGAAACTTTGTACCAGCATATTTTGTAATGCTGCACATTAATTATTTTTATACCCAAAGTATTATACTGAATATCAAGGATTTTAGAAAACATTTTTATAGTGTAAGGATGCATTTTCTATTGGTTGTACAGTATTTGGCATGAAATTATGCTCAATATATGAAAATATAGAAATTGAGGCTGGTTGAGGAAGTAGACAAATTATATTCATTCTTTGCTGCAGTGTAAGAATGCCTGGCCTGGCAGTATCTAGAGCAATCCACAATTCAGTTACATTCACAATGGATGAGTCGGTTGTTTTCCCCCCACCTTTTGTTAAATGTCCAGATTGTAGGGATATACAGTGCCCTCCACTATTATTGGCACCCCTGGTAAAGATGAGTAAAAAGGGTTCTATTTTGTTCCTTAGACGATTGGGGTCATCAATATGGATGGCCTTCTGGGGCCAGATGCATCGAGACTTTTATACCAGAATTTGTCATGGTACATGACCCCCGCGTAGTGATGTAATTCCTCCCATAAATCCTCTTCAATTTTCTCGCCAATGCATTTTTTTGAGGCTTGAGAATGTTTGTATCTTGGATTTTTCACATTTTTTCAGTGTGAGATTAAGCTAATTCACCAAACGGTGAATTTTTTATAACCCTTTTTACTCATCTTTACCAGGGGTGCCAATAATAGTGGAGAGCATTGTAATTTGTAGACATATCAGTATAATGACACTACTGTTATTCACCACTGGGTGGCGATGTTAGACCATTGACAGTTGACTTGTGTTATTAGTCCCTCCAGGATTTCGCGATCGCAACTATAAACGCAAAATCAACGAAACTCCGGAAAGTTGCATTTTTTTTTCTAATCACCGCAACTTTAATTTGACCAATCGTACTTACAAAATGTTTTTATTAAAGTATCTCCTCCGTTGTAAGTGAATCTCATAAAGCAAGGGCAGTTTCCCCATCATTACTGATCGTAAAAATGATTTCATAATAAAAGCGCGTTTGGGTTCTGCTGTCGCGAGTCTCCGTGTTTACATATAGGCTACTTCCGGGCATCACACAAGCACAAACAGAATTACTCCACGAATTACTCCACGTTAACCGTGATTTTCAGGTCCAAAAAAATAAGTTTAACATTTCAATTTACGAATAAAACAAACATCTTGTGTTCGGAGTATGGTTACTCAGAACACAAGCTCCACAATATTTCCAGTTGTGTTATACAGTAGCCTATGATTAATTCTCACTGAACCTAAATTAAATTACATATATATTTTTGAAATCGCAATTTTTATTTGTAACTTTGAAAAAACTGCGAGTTCCTGGGACTGTAGCCTATTATAGAGCTGAAACGTCTGGTTCCGAAAGTAAAAATACCATTTGTTTTCTCCGTAGGGAATTAGATTATTAGGCTAGTCATAATATATCAACCGTAAAACGTAGACTTACCATGAGCTGCGAGATTGTGAAACGGTATATGTAGACGCCATAAGTCAGTCTGATTTCAACTTTTGAAAGTTTTTAAGAAATCGTGTTTTTCCCCCCCAGATAGCTGGTTAAGTAGTACACTACCGACAATCCTAAATCGAGTTCCACCAATCAGAGACGTCGCCGTTACCATGGAGATGTCTACCACCCCGAAGTTGCGCGGTTAGTTGATTCACAAAACCAATAGCGAAGGTTAAATATGCTGCAACACATCTAGCTAAGCATTTTGTGGTTAGGGGTGCAGTATTTAAGTTTGGATATATTAACGTAGCGTAGCTAGTTATGTAGATTAGAGTGAATGACAGCCGACTGGCTGCTATAGATCCGGGTTCCAGAAGTACATTTCCAAACAACTATAAGTATATACAATAAAGAGAAAATTAAATTAACCTAAAATGATTGGAAAAATAAGGTTGAAATTGAGGGGTTAGGGATTGCATTACATCCCGCGCAATGCTTTATGGGATGAGTAGTTCATTCCCTCTTAAAAAAACATCAAGTACACAGTCTTGTATCGTTGACGTTTTTTTCCCGTTTTCAAAAGTTTTTTTTGGTCTGAATCAGTTTTTATAATGTCATGATTTATCACGTAGCTGGATGGTTTGGTTGAAGGCTTAAAACTCTTTATCTAGGGACTTTCTGAAATGTCTGGAGAAAATGAATGGGAAATGTACTTCCGGAACCAGGGCGGTCACGTTTCAGCGCTATTGCCGATCACTTCCCAATTCCAGTACCTTTGATGTGTAACACAACACACATATCTCTCATGCTGTAAATGTTTCAGAAGCCACACTCATCACAAGCTTAAAAATCACCTGAGCACAAGCAGGTTTGCATTGCTGTGATTCACAGTAGTTTATTTCACATTTACAGGGTAGGAAATTAACCTTTTTCACCCACTGGCCAGAGTGGATTCAAAAAATCACCAGCCATTTTCAACATTTTAGCAGCCACATTACCTTTTACAGTATACCACAACCTGGTTGGTTACCTGCCAAAGTGGCTGCTAGAGTAAAAAATCTCACCAGCCACAATAAAAATATATACCTGCTGGTGGTGGGTGTTAATTTCACACCCTGTATTTATTCATTAATCTTTTGTCAGTGATTGGAACAACTGCAGTCCAAGTGAATTAGATGGTACAATTGAATTAGTGAATAATTAGTGAATTATTATTAGCGACTGTTGCTTCTGAAACAATGCAGACACCGTTAGTAATGTGAAATCATAGCTAAATAAAGCTTGAAGAACTTGAGCAGCGAATGGCAGTGACCACCGTTCTGTTTTCAGAAGGAGGATCGGTGGTATTTTGAAAAGAGCACGCATTTTCACTGTTTTGTACTTTTATGAATTTCATTTGAATTAGATTTATTTTTAAGAGGCTCCATTTTATCACAGGTGAGGGGCAGTAGATTTTGGTACTTACATTAATATTTCATCTCCACAGCGTTACCTTAATCTGTGAAGAAATGTTGACTAAACATTTGTTACTGCTGTAAAATAACAAATTTTTGATTTGTATTGATTTACAGATAAATGATTCCAAAAAGGATTGTTAGACTGTTTAAGTGCTTCATTAAGCTCTATTGGTACTGTATTTAACCAATGCCCTAAACACAGTCACTCAACTTAATTTTTAAAATGCCCATGTTGATTTCCTCAGCTGAGAAGACATTATCTGCCAGGAAAAAGCACAAAAAGTGTTGTGAAAGACAAAATTCATTTATTCAGTGCTTTGGAGAAATGGTACAGCACATACTGATTACAAAAAGAAATGAGATCCACAGGTTCATTCTGTTTCTGCCGGACACATCAGCAGCATTGCCTGAGTCAGTCTTGCTTAGGGGAATTCTATAAGGAACTAAAGCAAGGAGTCTTCATCACTTACAGATCCGTTTAACCATTCATCACGCCAGTGGCTTTGACAGAAAGTAGCAATGGTTGGAACGGGTTTGAACCGCTTCTAAAATGAATGGCAGACAAACTTTGCGGCGCAAAACCTTGTTTGATTACTAGCTCGGCTTCCAAATGCTACTCTGCTTCTGAAGTTCAGATACATACGCACGTGACATGGGAAAATATATCTGTTATTTTTATTCGGGAGTATGTATCAGCTATGCCCTTTGTTGCATTATGACATTTTAAGGAGTTTGGATTATGCAAATGGGCCATATTTCCATATGAAATGTGAAATGAAATGAATCTCGAAATGTGTCACTCCCATACGTATAAGTATAGCAGTATTTTTGTTTGGGGGGGGGGGGGGGGGGGTGGTAATTTATGGTGTTTGTAATATCTGAAGTAGACCACAATTTCTCATCAGTGTGGTTGCTTATGGATGCATTGACTTGCATGCACATTCACATTTTAATTTCTCAACAAACGACTTTCCTGTTTGCCTCAGTAATTGACTGGAGCAAATTTAAAGTTCCTCACTAAAGATGACTTTTTCCAAATTGTACTTCCTGTTGTCTCAATTGAAAAATAAATATCTTTTTTATTAGCTTTTTTTTTTTTAGTTAAAATATTCTTGGAAGGTTGCGCTGCCCTTCAATATTCCACAGTCCTTGGATGGAGAATAAAAATGGAAAAAAAAATAATAATCTGAAATGTTATACAAAATTATAGCTACAACTGGTTAAATATACCAATTAAAAGACATCGTAAAAAGTAACAACAACAAAAATAAAACACAAACAACAACCATTTCATATACAAAATTTTAACCGGATACAATTTTAAAACACCGCCAAGGTTGGCTACTCTTCTGTCATTCATTAAGAAATATGTGCCAGTGCCCCATGACAGAGCAAACACTTTTTTGTTAGACCCATCTCTTTGGCATTACAGAGGGCAAGAGAAGACAAAAAGCAACTTCTCTGGCAGACAGGAGTCGCAGACCCAGTTCAAAGGGTGTGTGTGTGTTTGTGACGGGCGGGGAGGCGGAGTTAAGGTGGAAAGGCCCTGCTTGGTCAGCTGTAATAGGTTAAGAAGGTTGAGAAAGGCGGGGTTTATTTTTTGGACTGTGTGATGTAGCTGTTCTCGATGCACAGGACGATGTATTGGCTGGAACAGCTCCTGGGCGTCTGCTGGAGCAGCCCTCCATCCTGTAGGGAGGACGCCATGCCCGTCATCACCTGGTCCTCCATGCGCCACGTCTCGCAGTAGTTATCTGACTGTCGGTGCCCCCTGCTGCTGGAGCCATGCCATACCATCTTCTGAGGCCTATTCAAGCAAAACGGAAAACGCCAACCAAGAGGTCGAAGGTCACCAAGTTCCCCAGTGAATTATACTTCCTGAGGAGTCAAGGCACTCAAATACGCACCCAGCATCAAAATTAGATGAATAGGATTTTCCAACATGCACAAAGGCTTATTGTGGAATAACATTATGGAGGACATTACGTCTCACATAAATTAGATGTCAACAGACAATGTTAAGTAAGCGCTTCAATGTCTAAATCTCGAAAATGACCATACATACGAGCCACTTGTGACTGCATCTGTCCTGCAGTTATTTCAGAGTCCTGGTTGAATTCTCAAGTCAACTCGCATCGACCTGACATTGGCTGCGTCCAAAACCTCAAAAGCTGCACCTTTCTTTTACCGAATTTACAGAGCACGGATAGGTGAAGACAATACGGCTGGAACCTCACCAAGCCAATCGGCAGCGATTTCAGATCAGTAACATGAAGGACGGAAGTGAGGAAACGAGTGTTTGGACTGGGCGGGGGACTCACCAAGCGCTGTCTCTGAGGATGTCTCTTCCGTCGAAAGAGTAGATGGAGGTGCCGTCCTTCATCTTCCCTCCCAAATCACTGAACAGCGACTCCCAGCTGTTGAACAGCACTTGGTCCTACAGGGAAGGAAACGATTACATTGAGCAGGCAGGCAGGATACTCTTGACATTGAGCAGGTCATGGCAGGTCCTCATGAACAAGTTTGCACAAGGCATCAGTCATGGGGCCACGATGGTGGGAGATTGAGCATCACCAGCTGTGTGCAGTTCAGCTCAGTTTTATTTGTATAGCACTTTCCACAAAGGGCCAGCGTCTCTAAGCACTTTACAGAGATTCTGGGCCTCAGGTCCCCTTAAGGAAGCTAAGGGGGACAGTGAAAGGACAAAGTTCCTGGAGGAAACAGGAAGAAGTCTTGGATCCCTGCTCAGAGGGGAAGCAGACACTGGGCAGGCTAGTTAAAGTGGTGACAGGGTATGTAGGGACTGGAGTTTGGCTCACTTTGAGGTTGACGATCGGAAGGTTATCCCGGTCTGACTTTCGCACAATGCTGTAGAGGTCCTGGAGCTTGGACGATAAGAAGGCGCGGAAGGTGCCCTTGAGCCCGATGACGCGGGCCTGCTGGAAGCAGAGGTAATCTGCGCCGCGGATCCCGCGCATGTTACCCACTTGGGGGGTGTTGAGAGCAATCAGGTGCAGCTGCGGATAGAACCAAGCATTAAAACAGAAAACGAAGCAGTACTCGATGCAGGTTCCACTTCAGCAAACAAATGAACATACATGTATATGAGGAGTCTACACTAAGGAAACCTCACACTAAAGTGCAACACATATGAGTAAGCTAGCTACAACTCAGTCAAATAAACAGCCCTGTATAATAAGAACCAGTGTTGATGACCACCAGGAAAACATGCTAATTATCAACAAATTTGACGGGAAGAAAGGTTGTTGCTCTTAAAAATCTTACACTTAAATCACATTCTTAGTTCTGATAATTCTATTGTACAAGCAAGTCACATTAATAGAAAAGATTACCAAAAATCATTGATAATGTATTTGTATTACTTTCAGCAGATAACTTCCAGAGCATGACACGTGTACTGATCTGTGATGAGATTGAGCTCCTGATATAAAGTCTAATAGTCTCATACAAATGTACACTGTCCATCTATGATGTCAAGTTTGAGCCCTGTTTTTAGTATCAGTAAAATTAGATATATTTGGTCAGATTACCATCACACTAAACGTAAATGATAACCAATGGATGAATTTGATGTGTGAGTATGTGTGTGCATGTATGTGTGTGTGTGGGTGTGCGTGTATGTGCATGTATGTGCATGCGTGTGTGTGCGTGTGTGTGTGTGTGCGTGTATGTGTGCGTGTGTGTCTGTATGTGTGCGCGTATGTGTGCATGTGTGCGTGTGTGTGTGTGTGTGCGTGAGGGCAGGTACTCACTCCTGGACCTGACGTGTGCTCGTGGCCGGCGGGCTGTGGTTCTGGAGGATTAGGCCGGCGCTGAGGATGGTGGGGATTGGGCCGGGGTTCTGGCTGCACTACGGTCCTGTCATCCGGCCGTACAGGGTGGTACCTTGGATCCGGATGGGGGGGGTACCTGGGATCTGGTTGAGAGGGGTACTGTGGATCAGGCTGGGGCTGGTATCTTGGATCGGGTTGGGAGGGGTATCTGGGGTCAGGTTGGGAAGGGTATCTAGGATCATGCTGGGCGGGGTAACTAGGATCTGGATTAGAGGGGTGTCTAGGATCGTGCTGGGTGGGGTATCTAGGATCTGGATTAGAGGGTTGGTTGGGATCGTGCTGGGTGGGGTATCTAGGATCTGGATTAGGGGGGTATCTAGGATCGTGCTGGTTAGGGTATCTAGGATCTGGATTAGGGAGGTGGCTGGGATGAGGCTGGTAGGGGTTACTGGGGTAGGGGTTATAGTTCTCTGGCTGAGTGGGCTCACTCTTGGGGACCTCAGGATGGTGTGGTGGGGGTTGGAGAGGCTGGTTTTCAGAGCCCCCGTTTGCTATATGCTCTGCGCCGTTGTTGGCACTTTGGTCTGGTTCGTAGTGCACCACCGGTGGAGGGTGTACTTCGCCCACTTCGTTCTCCTGTATAGGGACATTCTTTTAGTGTGAAGTCCCATTTTACCCATGCACCACATATACACCTCTTCAATCTCTTAGTACAGTGGTCCCCAACCCTGTTCCTGGAGTAGGTTTTTACTCCAACCCTAACAAAGTACACCTCATTCAACAGCTAGAGGTCCCGATGAGCTGCTAGTAGAATCAGGTGTGCCAATTTAGGATTGAAGTGAAAACCTGTAGGACAGTAGATCTCCAGGAACAGGGTTGGGTACCACTGTCTTAGTACAGCCTTTACAGCGCTGAATGTCAAGGGGCGCTGCTGTGTGATGGAAACGCACCTGGCCTCTGGAGAACGTCCTGTAATCCCCAAGCTAGAATAAAATGTGAGAAAAAAAAAACAGTTCAGTGAGTCACCCTTCATCTCTCCTCAAAACGTAAGAAGGTAAACTGTAGTTCACATGACCGGGAGCTGGGTTTCTGGGGACCGGACGTTACCATGACTTGTCTGACTCCGTCCCTGACTCTGATGTAGAGGTCGGCCCGGTCCTCGATGAATATCAGCGTTCCCTCGTGCTGTCTCCGCGCAGTGGAGAGCATGGTATCATACGACCTCAACACCGTCACCTGTGAGATATATATATATATATTGTATGAAAATGACACAGACAAACCTTTTATCATCTACTGCAAAGACCATAATCAAGAACCACTCAACCGATCTTTATTTTATGCATATCGCCATTGACAGGTTGTCACACAGCATTTCACAATAGACATTTTTTTCCGAAGGGAATCACAAAAAACCCTCTACCCTTAAAAAGCGATCAAACTTAACTCCTGGAAAATTGTGTGATGCAAAAGAAAATGTTGCTTATGAAGGAGCAGTCTAACTGTCTGGTTTTGTAGGCTCACAGACTCAAATTATGAGACACTTACACTGAGGACAAAAACAATCCCAGCAACTAGATCATATACATAAATGCAGATCCCTTCTCTAAATTAGTGTCCATGTCTCATTCAGTAATTGATATCACTATACTTCTCCCACAATTCCTTGATATCACTGTACTTCTCCCACAATTCCTTGCTTTGAGTACTCACCCCTGAGGAATGTCCAGGATTCCCTTGGGGTCCAGGAGGGCCAGGGGGTCCAGGAATACTGATAGCTGAAACAGAGATATCAAACATAACAAATTTATTCAATTTTTAAACTTGGGAGTTTCCCAAGTTTACATCCTTCTCAAAGAAAACGTATTCTGTGTTTTCTGCATTTTTTCTGAGGACTGATATCCATGGAAAAAAAACAACCCCATTATTTCTCCAGCCCCTAGGTATTACAGTGGATGTACAGTACTTACGGTGTGTATGCATGTAGGCCCCTGGCCTAGCTATTATAGTGGATGTACATTACTGTTACGGTGTGTAAGCATGTAGGCCCCTGGCCTAGCTATTACAGTGGATGTATAGTACTTACAGTGTGTAGGTCTGTAGGCCCCTGGCCTAGCTATTACAGTGGATGTACAGTATTACGGTGTGTAGGTCTGTAGGCCCCTGGCCTAGCTATTACAATGGATGTACAGTACTTACGGTGTGTAGGTCTGTAGGCCCCTGGCCTAGCTATTACATTGGATGTACAGTACTTACGGTGTGTAGGTCTGTAGACCCCTGGCCTAGCTATTACAGTGGATGTACAGTACTTACGGTGTGTAGGTCTGTAGGCCCCTGGCAGTGAGGGGGACCCTGGTTGCCCTGGAGGTCCCGGTGGGCCTGGGGGCCCTTGGCGGCCATCATAACCAACTCCTGGGTTTCCTGGGGGGCCCTGTGGCCCCGGGGGGCCGGGGCTCGTGTCTCCCTTTGGACCCTGCGGAAAAGCAGGAGAACAGCATGCGGTGTCAGAGTTCGTCTTCAAAACGATCTACCGTCTTCTATTGCAGCGGCGGTTTCCTGAGGGAATCGCGCCTCTTTCCCGCGGGGTTCTTACCGGCAGTCCTGGGTTTCCGGGCGCTCCGGGTGGGCCCTGAACGGCACCGTATCGGGGGTCGTAGTAACCTCCGGCCGCTTCTCCTTTTTCTCCCTTCAGCCCAGAATCTCCCTGCTCCCCTTTCAGTTCATTCTGCACAGAAACACATTTAATTTCACTGCTCTGTCATTACATTACAATGTTCTTACATTACATTACGTTACATTAGTCAGAGCGGCTTACAGAAAAAAAAGAGCTTCCACCTGAGTTATGTCGGCAGTAGTGCCTAACAACACTACCAGATCAGTGTAAGTGCAACAACACCAAGCACTAAATTTAAGTTAACGTAAGCCAACCTGGAACCACAATAGATTCATACAGCTAGTATCTATATAAAACCATAGCATGCTATTACAATCCTAAAGTAATTACGTAAGACAATAGAGCGGGCTTGGGCATTCACAGCAGTTGAGCTCACCTTCAGTGTATAAATGTCGAAGTCAGAACCCAGCCCTATTGGGGGAATAATAATTTTGTCACTGGATTTTAATCATGATTTAAAAGAGTTAACAAAACACTCCTGACTGAAACGTTGCCACTTCTTACAGGGGAAGTTAACCCAAATATCTGACTTTGATGGCACGTTTATCAGGCCACTTATAATATGAAAAAAATACATTTTATCAATCTAGATATCCATCAATGAATTGCTGGGTCTTAGGAGTTATATCACAATGGCATCATTGCTTCAAAAATTATTTCGCACATAACAGAAATATGTTTTTGACACATGAAAGTTGGGTCGTAATAATTATCATGAGGGCAAGACAGAACATACCAAATGAGTTTCCGATGGCCTTCCTTTAAAAGTCCTTTCCTGATTTGCACTAAATTACCTGTATCATACAGGTGAGGCATCTTACCTGGTGTTCCTGGAATGCCCTGTTCTCCACTGTCACCTTTATCCCCCTTTGTGGCTGAGAGAATTAAAAGCATTTGAAAAAATATTCTTTCATCCATAAATTCAAAATTGCATGTCAGCTGTTGACTCCAAGGTCAAAGATTAAAGTAGTATTATCTATGACACAATTTTAAGGAGCCATTTTATTCACGCATTTCAAAATATATAAATACACCTGTCCTTTACGAGTGAAGGCTGAACCTTGACCCTGGTAACTATCAGCTAAAATAAAGGATGCACATCTTCAATTCTCAGACCACGGTGTTTGGGTCTGCATTGTCTCTCTCGATTGGCTGGATTATATAAATATGAATAGAACTGGATCAGCAGGACCTTAAAAAACTGGGCTTACCTGGATAAAACCGTGCGTCGTCATAGCGCTGCAACAGAAAGACAAATAAACAAATGCAAAGTTGTATGAATTTTTACACACAGTATGTTGTTTAATACATTTTAACTACACACAGTTTGAATATGTATATCATAAATAACACTATTTCATAAGACGATCACTATTTGGCCTTTCAGGTGACATAACCATCTACAGCACAACTCCTTGAGGCAGTAACTCATGGCTAGGGTCATGTGACCAACATATATACGTACATCTATGTAGACAATTAAACTGACACCTAGCATTTCCCTCCCTTTAAGCCTAACACCTTTATATGTGTACACAGTCAGCCATAAAGGGGAACGGCGGGTTATTTCTTAAACTTCTATGTCGATTTTATATGTTTAATGTGAGTCTTACCGCACTAGAACTGTGCCTCCCGGTTCCCTTGTTTCCAGCTTGTTTCCAGACGCGCTGCGTCGCGCTGATCTATGTCAGTGGTGCAAGTCTATACTATACATACTGGAAGGTTCGAAATTGATCAGATTTGCTGATAGATAAAAGTCTGATTTGACTAAAGAGATGCCATCCTCATTATCTTCAGGTTCTTCCGAGTTCGACAATGTATAATTTAGCTATGAAAATCAAAAACATTGTATATAATATTGCAGTCAAAAGTTTCCAAAATTGACTGAAAATGCTTCGGAAACTTTTGACTGCAATATTAGGATATACAGTCAAGCCGGAAAGTCTGCACACCCCTTTCACCTTCTCCACGTTTTATTATGTTACAGACTTATACTACAATAGATTGAGTTCATTTTTTGCCTACACACTACACACAATAGCAAATAATGACGAAGTGAAAACAGGTTTTTAGAAAATATGCAATTTTATTTTACTGACAAAAATAGGTTATTTAGGGGTTACATATCTGTACACACCCTTAGCCTAATACTTGGTTGCTGCACCTTTGGCAGCGATTACAGCTTCAAGGTGTCTTGGGAAAGAAGCTATGAGCTTGGCACACTTGTTTCTGGACATTTTTGCCCATTCCTCTTGGCATATCCTTGCAAGCTCCGTCAGGTTGGATGGGGAGCGTCGGTACACAGCCATTTTCAGCTCTTTCCACAGATGTTCAATTGGATTCAGGTCTGGGCTCTGGCTGGGCCACTCAAGGACATGCACAGACTTTCTCCGAAGCCACTCCTTTGTTCTCTTGGCTGTGTGCTTCGGGTCGTTGTCATGTTGGAAGGTAAACCTTCGCCTCAGTCTGAGGTCCAGAGCGCTCTGGAGCAGGATCTCGGTGTACTTAGCTGCATTCATCTTTCCCTCTATCAGGACTAGTCGCCCCGTTCCCGCTGCTGAAAAACATCCCCACATCATGATGCTGCCACCGCCATGCTTCACTGTAGGGATGGTATTAGACAGGTGATGAGCGGTGCCTGGTTTCCTCCAGACGTGACGCTTGGTATTCAGGCCAAAAAGTTCAATTTTGGTTTCATCAGACCAGAGAATCTTGATTCTCATGGTTTGAGAGTCCTCTAGGTGCCTTTTGGCAAACTCCAAGCGGGCTGTGATGTGCCTTTTACTAAGTAGGGGCTTCCGTCTGGCCACTCTACCATAAAGGCCTGATTGGTGGAGTGCTGCCTGGATGGTTGATCTTCTGAAAGGTTCTCCCATCTCCACAAGGATACGCTGGAGCTCTGTCAGAGTGACCCTCGGGTTCCTGCTCACCTCCCTGGCCAAGGCCCGTCTTCCCCGATTGCTCAGTTTGGCCGGGCGGCCAGGTCTAGGAAGATTCTTGGTGGTTCCAAACTTCTTCCATTTACGAATGATGGTGGCCACTGTGCTCTTTGGGACCTGTAAAGCTGCAGAGATTTTTCCGTACCCATCTCCAGATCTATGCCTTGACACAATCCTGTTTCTGAGGTCTGCAGATAATTCCTTTGACCCCATGGCTTGGAGTTTGCTCTGACATGCACTGTCAACTGTGGGACCTTATATAGGCAGGTGTTGGCAATCCCCGATCATGTCCAATCAATTGATTTTATCACGGGTGGACTCCAATTAAGTTGTAGAAACATCTCAAGCAGTATCAGTGGAAACAAAATGCACCTCAGCTCACTTTTGGGTGTCATATCAAAAGGTGTGCACACTTGTGTACATATGATATTTTACATTTAGATTTTTAATAAATTAGCACAAATGTCTAAAAACCTGTTTTCACTTTGTCATTATGGGCTATTTTGTGTAGAACTTTGAGACAAAAAATCAACTCAATCTATTGTAGAATATGTCTGTAACGTAATAAAACGTGGAGAAGGTGAAAGGGGTGTGCAGACTTTCCGGCTTGACTGTATACAATGTTTTCGATTTTCATAGCAAAAATAATAAATACTGACGTAGATCAGCGTGACACAGCACGTCTGGAAACAAGCTGGAAACAAGGGAACCGGGAGGCACAGTTCTAGTGCGGTAAGCTTCAAGACTCACATTAAACACATAAAATCGATATAGAAGTTTAAGAAATAACCCGGCGTTCCCCTTTAACACAAGCATAGATATTTAACCTTCAGATAGATCAAGTAATAAAATTGCTGGCCATGGTCAACATACTGTAATCTATCTGACAAAACCAGGTCACTTAATTATGGGTCTACCTGGACTACCTGTCAGGATTAATGAAATTACATGAAATTAACAAAACCACCTACTAAAAAAAATCTTATTTTAATTCTATAATCCTTTCTTATTCTCCATAGCTAGCCAGCAATGTAAACGACCCTTCTGCCCCTTCTGCATTTTCTTATGAGATGTAGTACATGAACCTACAGCTTCCATGACGAATAAAAAAATAATTTATGTAAAGTAAAAAAAGAAAATACCAACAGAAGTGTTTGTGGTATCCAGGATAGGTTTAGAGCAACATTCCCACAGAGCACATTTACAAATTTGGGTGTTGTTTTACTTCTCATGGCGCAGTCAACACCTCATACTACATATGTAAACAAGTGCAGCAGGTGGTTAAAACTCACATTGAACCTGTCCACAGGTATGGACGGCCCAGGGGGCCCTGGTGGCCCGGGGGTGCCTGCAGGACCCTGAAATACAGAAACAAAATGTTCTCAGGTCATTACAATTTAAGGTAAATTCAGAATTATTTCACAAACTTTCAACCAGGTTTTAATACCATACTCACAGGAAACGAATAACCTGCTTCTCCTTTTTCACCTTTGTACCCGTTCACACCTGGACGGCCCTGCAATCAACGATTAGTTTAAAGCATGTGGGTGAATATTAAACTTCTGTGGTAAACGAAAGCACTCAGCCAAGGGCTAATTCATTTGTCCTTAACTTTGACTAACATTTAAAGGAAATAATAGTTTTCTTTGCCAAACTGAGTCTGTAAAGAAGTAACACCTATGTTTAGTCAAATTTAAGGATTAATTTTGAATGAATACAAGCCAAAATGTTAACATTTAAAAACAATATCCATCATCTCATCATGAATACCATTAAGCCCCAGGACTAAGCCCCACACTGAGATACTCACTTGTCCTGCCAGGACTAAACCCCACACAGATACTTGCCCTGCGAGGCTAAGCCCCACACAGATATTCACTTGCCCTGCCAGGACTAAGCCCCACACTGATATACTCACTTGCCCTGCCAGGACTAAGCACCACACTGAGATATTCACTTGCCCTGCCAGGACTAAGCCCCACACTGAGATACTCACTTGTCCTGACAGGACCAAACCCCACACTGAGATACTCACGTGTCCTGCCAGGACTAAAGCCCCACACTGAGATACTCACTTGCCCTGCTAGGACTAAACCCCACAATGAGATACTCACTTGTCCCGTCTGAGATACTCACTTGCTCTGCCAAGACTAATCCCCCCACACTGAGATACTCACTTGTCCTGCCAGGACTAAACCCCACACTGAGATACTCACTTGCCCTGTCAGGACTAAGCCCCACACTGAGATACTCACTTGTCCTGCCAGGACTAAACCCCACACTGAGATACTTACTTGGCTGCCGAAATTAAATCCAAAATGAAACCCATTCACTGAGATACTGATCTTCCAGGACTAAACCTCACACTAAGATACTCACTTGGCTGCCAAAATTAAACCCCCAGACTGAGATACTCACTGGTCTACCAGGAAGCCCAATTTCACCCTTTAAGCCATTAGGGCCAAACGGTCCCTGTAGAAATGTAAAAATGAATCATATTAATTATGTATTAAAAAGATAATCATGTTACTGACAATGTCTTTACTGTACAAAAAAACTTCCAATTTAACGCAGGATTACAGGCACATGTAATGAGTTACAGTCATCTTTACAGTCTGCAAAAAAAAAATGCATCACATGATTCTGTTGATTTTAAAGGTCTTTGAAAAGAATTGGATATTGGAACTCTGTCGTGATTCTAAATGCAAGTGTTGAATTATAGCAGGGACGTATAGTATTTTAGCATTCTGAGAACCAGAGGACACTAAAGAATATTCTGGAAAATCCACTGTGGACCATGAGACATCAGAACATTGCGCAGACAGTTGACACTATGAGCACAATTATGATTTGAATATAAATGAGAGAAATAGCAAGCATACAAAGAATGAAGCTTTTAAAAGAAATAAATATAAGATCTCCATATCTGTATAATCCATTAAACTGGACCAGCAAGCAGATTTTCTACTTTAAGTTTTCAATGTTTCTAGGTGTAAACCAACTACTGTCAGTCTAAGATCTGCTCTAAATATAGCAGGGCATAGTCCCTATGCATTTCAGAACTCAAAGCTAACATATCCAGCTAGGAAACCAACTCTACAAGCCAGGACACACACACATGGATAATAACATTAACATGTAATCCCAGGATTCCACATTGAACTGTATAGCTCAGTGACATTTTACTGTTTGCTCTTACTGCTATTTTTGTTTCCAGTTGAGTATATTTTAAAAAAATATTTTCGGGCTTTTCAGCTTTATAGGACAGCACAGTGTAGAGAGACAGTGCGAATGGGAGCGAGAGAGGGAGAGACATGCCACAATGGTCGCGCGGCCGGATTCGAACCGCCAACATCGCGGCTCGCAATGAGCATGTGGACGACAGCGCTCTTACAGGCTACACCACGAGACACCCAGTATATTTTAGTACGATAGCTGACAATATAATATGAATTATGTGCTGCTGAACATTCTGACAAATAAAGGAGTTTGTCTCTGCTTTCCATGTCTACCAATTGTTACATTTTTTATTTCATTTCAGGCATTTACCAGACACACTTACAATTATACATTTGTACAGCTGAATACACTGAAGCAATTCAGTTTATGTACTGTACCTTTCTGAAGGGTAGAACAGCAGTGCCCTAACAGTGAATCGAACCTGCGACCCTGGAGTTGCATTATGCTACGCTGTAGCCCAAGTTACACTGTAGTTACATTTCATCACTTACTACGGTCACTTATGGTGCTGATGTGACATGGGTTGTGAGAGATCCTGCCACCTCCTAATGATTGACTGATTATATCTATGGTGTTATCTGTATTGCTACATTGATCATTTGTGTCTGTAACTCCTTCATTCACATAGACCCTGTCCACCTCCTAATGATTGACTGATTATATCTATGGTGTTATCTGTATTGCTACATTGATTATTTGTGTTTGTAACTCATTCATTCACATAGACCCTGTCCACCTCCTAATGATTGACTGATTATATCTATGGTGTTATCTGTATTACTTCATTGATCATTTGTGTCTGTAACTCCTTCATTCACATAGACCCTGCCCACATCCTAATGATTGACTGATTATATCTATGGTGTTATCTGTATTGCTTCATTGATCATTAGTGTCTGTAACTCCTTCATTCACATAGTCCCTGCCCACATCCTAATGATTGACTGATTATATCTACTGTATGGTGTTATCTGATTGCTACACTGATTGTTCACTTCTTATTGCTTTTTTCCCCCAGTTTAAGACTTAAATATTTTCTTATTTGAAATATACTCACGGGTGGTCCGACTGGTCCGGCAGGTCCTCTTTCACCCTATAGAAACAGAGGTCAGAGGTCATAATGAGCACGGTGTGTGAATGCCCAACTATGACCCACAAAGACAAAGTTGCCCCCGACACTGACCTTGTGTCCAATGGCTCCACCAAAGTGGAGGGCATTCCCGTCTGCTCCGATGACCAAGCCTGGTTCCCCCTTTTCACCCTTTAACAAAGTAAAGAGAATGCAAAAGAAAACGGAACATTTACCTTCTCAAAAAAAACGTGTCTCTTTTCAAAAATGTACTTTTAAATTAAATGAAGGCAAACCTTGACTCCATAGCCTTGGGAGCCCGGATCACCTCGGTCTCCCTTTGGTCCAATAGGGCCCTGTGAGGACACATTACATTTCAGACCCTGGAGTACAGGCTCAATTCTGCTTTCTTACATAGTCTCCCTACCTCCGCGGACCCATGAAGCCCTTCACTTCAATTTCATTGAAATTTCCTAGTTCATTGAGAAAATGTTGAATGTGTCGGTACTTACAGGGAATCCTGCTTGGCCAGGAATGCCCTAAAAATGAATGAAATGGTAAAGAGTGAAATGATGTTCATGTGCTTTTCTTAAGAATTTACAACACTGTGTTCCGTATCAGTTAAGCATAAGAACAGACATGCTATCGCCCTTTACATTTGTGAGACAGAAGAGAAAGCATTTGTGATGTTATACAGTGTGATCAAATCCTTTAACACATACCTGTGTGCCCGGGCCTCCAAAGGTTCCATCATTCTGTAGAGTGGGAGAAAGATTAAACAGTTACCTAATGCCAACTATGGGGCAGGAGAGAGTAAATGCAGAGTAGTACAGAGAGATGGTGTGCGTGCGTGCGTGCGTGCGTGCGTGCGTGCGTGCGAGTAAACGCAGTTTAACACAGGGAGACGGCGAGGGTGGGTGGACGTACTTCGTTCTGGTAGATGATCTGTCCGGGAGGGCCGGGCGGACCGGGGGGTCCAGAGATTGATGTCCCATCTCGACCAGAATCCCCCTAAAAATGAGCCCCACAGTGAATTAGTGCTCCCTATTAGCCTGGCTTTGATAAGCTGCAGTCTGACAGTGAGAAGGAGCTAATGTTACTATGGAAACACTCACTCTTTCTCCACGTTCTCCTCTGTCCCCTTTCAACCCCTGCGCCGTGAGAAGAATGGGACACAAACAGTTAATAATTTAATCCACACGCATTCGCAAATAAAATCGGAGGCAGGCATTTCAAATACAGCATGTTAACCGTTATTTAACCGAGGAGGGTCACTTCAGAGCAGGTCTTCTTTAAAAATGACTTGACAAACCAAACTGTGATAAAATAGGAAAGTACTAAAACAATATCTAACAATGAGAAATGATAAAGACATGACACAGTGCAGGGTTACATAGGCTAATCAGTGAATTTAATATAATGTACATGTTTTTATATAAAAGATACCCATCCGAAGTACTGGTGTAGGGAAACTCAGAGAATCCTGCATTAATCGGGACAAATCTGATACAGGAGGAGGATGATGTCAAACTAACAGAACCAGTGCCCTTACATTAGTGCTCTTACAGTTGTGCCCTTACAGTACTTCCCTTACAGAAGTTCCCTTAAACTAGTGCCCTTGCAGTACTTCCCTTACATTAGTGCCCTTACAGTAGTGGCCTTATAATAGTGCTCTCACAGTAGTGCCCTTATAATAGTGCTCTCACAGTAGTGCCCTGACAGTAGTGCCCTTATAATAGTGCTCTCACAGTAGTGCCCTTATAATAGTGCTCTCACAGTAGTGCCCTGACAGTAGTGCCCTTATAATAGTGCTCTCACAGTAGTGTCTGTTTGGATGGTTAAACCACACATAACGGTGTAAAAGCCTTGATGACAGACGTGGAAGGTCTCACCTGTGGTCCTGGGAAACCATCTAAGCCTGGTCTACCATCCCTTCCCTGTGGTCCTTCGCTGCCCTTCTCACCTGGTATCCCAGGGAAACCAGGTTTTCCCTGCGTGTCACAGGTGTCCCAGAATTAGATAATAAAATCAGTCTTGTACAAACCAAAATGTTACACGTGTAGTACATTTCATCATCTGTATATGCTAGCTTCTAACGTAGATAAAAAAGGTTCTCACAGGAAGGCCTTGGCTGCCAGCAGGTCCCTGGAAGTGAATGGGAAGCGACAGACACCGTTAGCCCACGTTTGGCGGGAAAGAACAGGCACCTCTGTCAGCGGGCGGAGAAAAGACAGAGGGCACTCACCTGCCTCCCTTCAGGGCCTCTCACCCCATTGAACAGTCCCACACCCGAGCCCTCCATGTCATCCTTCATAGAAACAGCAGCGTCAGAAACACCGAAAAGCACCGCCCCATTCAATCGCCAGCCGTCTCGGCAACGGAGAGCTGTCGC
Organism: Synaphobranchus kaupii; assembly: GCA_029718625.1. Taxonomy (NCBI): domain Eukaryota; kingdom Metazoa; phylum Chordata; class Actinopteri; order Anguilliformes; family Synaphobranchidae; genus Synaphobranchus; species Synaphobranchus kaupii. The sequence goes on along the minus strand of CM056384.1, from coordinate 14,840,632 downwards.
TACCAAGCGCGGACGGCCCGTAAGCACCGAGCTTAGCAAGATTTTCAGCACGGAAACATATTATTTATGTATGCGCACATTGCTCGCACATACATAGCTGAAGAGTGCTGAAATGGCAAGTAGCTAACAGGCATGTAAGGTAACAGCTACCTTTTTGTCTTTTTACAAGACAAAAATGAGGCGAGGTGAAAGACCAAATCAAGGCATTTTAGGAACCTCAGCCAAAAGATTTGCTTAGAATCATTATAACGCCTTGATAAACGTGCCTTCTCACATGCAGTCAGAGTCAAAGGCAGTACTACGGCTCATGCTTGGCGATACTTACGAAGCCTGCATTGAACCCTGACCCACCCCCCGGGGGACCTGGTGGCCCTGGAGGGCCAACGGGCCCCATCGGTCCAGGAAGCCCAGCCAGTCCACCTTCTCCTGGGCGGCCCAGGGCCCCGGGAGGGCCGTGTTCACCCTATGGGAAGGAAGGAAGAACTGACCAATGAGACGCGAGGAGACGACAATTTAGCCTGCTGTCTCTCAACTGCTGAAGACAAGCCCAGCTTATCCAACCCATTACCGCTATCTAGGAAACAGCCGAAATCCTAAAAATAAAATCAGGGGTAAACAGACACACACATGCACGCACACACACACATACACTGTAGAGGGAGAAATACTCCATGTCACATGATTACACCATCCCTTATGTTATTACCTCACTGACATAGCATGCCAGTCAGGACAGATTGAGTACAAAAAATAAAATAACCATTCACCATAAAACAATCATTATGTCAAGACAAAAAAAAACCTTTAGACAGTTATACATTAACTTTGGGATTTTGTTAATTTATTCCGCCATGTCGCTTCACATCAGGTTTTAATCATAGATATGCGAAGATTAGTTATCTCAGATCCCTCCCACTTTAGATTTAGTGATTGCGTGGGCAGCGCCATTTCACACAGAAGTAGTCAACTTTTCTTCTTCTTTGAGGTGGCAGAGTATTACCAATCCAACATAACTGATCTACCGCCATCTGCAGGGCAAAATTGTCAATGCATGTGTTACTGGAAGTGAGATACAAATGCACCACCATTCACTTGTTTAAATTTGAGATAACAATTATTAAAAAAACCTTCTAATTTTGTGTTTCTTGCATTTTTGCACCGTTGATTTGCACTGATGGCTCAGTGGGTAACGGATGTGGAGTTGACTCATGGTTCTTCCACCTGCATTACTGTTCTCTCCCTTTTGCACAGGGTGGCAGGATTCAAAACAATGGCAAGCAGGTCACAAGCCCCATCCAGATTAGAAGGCCATTCTCAGAACATCCAGGTCAGAGGTCATTCTCTGATCATTGGTTGACAGATTGGAAGACACACCCACATCTCAAAGCTGTAGTTATCAGAGCATACTCAGTAGCACCCTCTAGGGAACTCTATGGTTCATCCGGCGTGTGGGATTTATGACCATTTTCAAACACGCAAAGCACCTTGTTTGCAGCATTGGCTCAGAGACGGTGTGGACGAGTGGCAGAAGAGTGTGTGTGTGTGTGTGTGTGTGTGTGCTAAACCCTCACCTTCATCCCCACAGGTCCTGGAAGTCCGAGGTCTCCAGAGTCACCCTAAAGGAGGGAGGGAGGGACAGAGACTGAGGAGAACAGCTTCTGTCCAGTACTGCGCTCATAAAGGCAAAGGCCTGGTGCACAATTATGACACGGCTGTATTTATACAGCAAAAACCTGCCCACAGTATTAACACTGATCAATATAACGATGGGAAAATTACTGTCGGCTACCTTTGCTCCTTTGAAGCCGGGTGACCCCGTACGTCCGTCAGCACCACGCGGACCAGGTGAACCCTAAAATCAAAGAACAACGATGTAACTTAGAGGAAAGTAAGTCAAAAACACACACTCACATGCGTACGCAATCAACCAACTCAATCCTCAAAAGGTGACTCACAACTACATGCTTTTGTCACATGCACACTGTTACATCTCTCCCTCCCTCCCTCCCTCCCTCCCTCCCTCAGGTGAGCCGGTGTCTATAATGTGGGTGGAGTCTACCGTTTAAATAATGGCGGCAGAGTGTGATCAGTTTGTTGTTTTAGTTGATTTTGTTTTTCTTTATCCTTGTTTTATTTTGTCATTATCTGTAGTGGTGTTTTCGTTACATTGCGGATTGGGACCTGTTGTTTTCCCGTCAGATTTCTCCATTGACTTCCATAGTGAATCCAGACATGAAAAAGTTACTGAACTTGCACCTTCAACATTTTTGGATATAGTGATAGAGGTAATGACTTATATTTTCTTTGAACCCCAGGGACTGGTCTCAAATGCCATCCATGAATGAACAATATCACATACTTTTCCAACACACTATGTAAAAATGTTAACATTTTGGCCCTGCCAATAACCTAGTTTTAAGAAAATAACAGAATTCAGATGTAAATATAAACAAAAACAACATTTCAAAAAACAACGTGCAGCTTATTGAAGTAAATGCAAATGTTTTGACGGGGGGAAATGCTCCGTTGTTTCTGGGAATTTTATCTCCTTACAAACCCCAATTCCAAAAAAGTTGCGACAGTATGTAAAATGCACATAAAAGCAGAAAGCAGTGATTTGTAAATTCTTTTTTACATAATATATTTAATTGAAAACAGTACAAAGAAAAGATATTTAATGTTTTACCTTATCAACTTTATTGATTTTTGTAAATATACACTAATTCCGAATTTGATGCCTCCAACACGTTCCAAAAAATTGGGACAGGGGCAAACAAAAGACTGGGAAGTTCAAAAAACACCTGTTTGGAACATTCCACAGGTAAACAGGTGATGCTATCATGACTGGGTATAAAAGGATATCAAAAAACTCTCAATATCTTATTTTCAGGTACTCTTACAAGCGATACTATAACCTCTCAGCATTTGAATGGATCTCTATGGGAATTGGGGGGTGGGACTAGATGAAGCTGTAAATTATACGGGAGTAGCATGGAACCCATGGTTGGCTAAATGGCTGTAAGTCATCAAGGGTCTGAGGTATCAAACGAGCCTCAAACCATCACTCTGCTGCCAGATATGCAGTAGATATGAATGGATCACTTTAAGGGTTGTTTCTCCATACTCAATTTCTTATTGAACTCTGGATTAACGCACGCACGCACGCTGTGTCAGTACCCCTCCATACCCACCGGTGCTCCAGGCTGCCCAGATGTTCCGGGGCCTCCAACAGACCCATGTGAGCCCGAGCCGTGTGGCCCTACTGGGGCAGGGGGGCCAGGGGGCCCAGGGGGGCCGGGACGACCGGGTAAACCCTGGGGACCCTACAGGCAAAAAGACCACAGACACACAGTAACAAATCTGTCAAAGAAGGGCTGCAGGGCATCGGAGGGATATATATTTATATTTATTCATGGAACTGACCACAGAAAAACCTACCCGTAAGTTCTCCAAATCTGGGAATCCGGACCCTTCCATATCCACAAAGGTCTTGAAACACAGAATCAAACATTAGATGGTGGAGAGATTTGTCATACAGAAAAAGTTATGTTTGAACCAGCATTGTGGATACATCACACAAAGTGTAGTTAATCAGTAAGGTCTACAGCTACACGGTTAGTGAATTTATCCACTCAGAGAAGCAGTTTCACAAGCAGAGAGGATTGTGGGGACTGAATATTCGTACACTCACAGGTTTATCTGATCGAGAGGGCCCAGGCAGTCCAGGGGGCCCTGGAGGGCCACGGGGTCCTGGCTGACCATCACCATGATCACCCTGTGAGAAAGAGAGAGAGAGAGAGAGAGAAACGGTGAGAGAGAGAGACAAAAAACACACATCAGATGCTACACACCACACGCCCGACCCTGCAACAGTACACAATCAACTCAAATTTCCATAACAAAACCGTCGATATAAACCAGAACCTGAACACATAGATACAACAGAACAGCCAATCCTGCAGTTGAATTTCAAAGTTAAGGTCTCCTTACCTTATCTCCTTTAAATCCACGATCTCCCGGAATTCCTGGGAATCCTGGCGGCCCAACAGCACCCTGAGAAGGAGGGCCAGAGAATCGGGTCAATGCCTGATGCCACATACAGAGTATGACCCCAGCCCAATAATAAAAGCACTAAACTGGCCCACGCGTGAGACATTACAGTGCATAGCAATGGCAATGTTATTAAAACCTTATATTTTCACAAATCACATAGTGTATTCTTCCTACAGACAAAGTCACAATAAACTTACCGCGATACCGTCTTCACCAGGATCTCCCTACAAAAACAGAAAACATTTGTTCATAAATCTGCACGCATAAAGGCAAGGAGCCTCTACGGTCAGAAAAAGCCATTGAAACAACAGTGGTACCATTTACATTAATAGTTCAACAAAGCTTAAAAGTAATACAGCTTCATAACATTTTAAACACAATCTTTAATGCCATTATCTCATTGAGATGCACAGCATAAATATGTCAATAATAATACCTGCTTACATACAATGTAGACAGCAAAAACTACAATGAACTACAGGAAATTATTTAGCAGATGCCCTTATCCAGACTCAGAGTGACTTACACGGTGCCCTTTCTTTTTCTATTTAACTAGCTGGCTATTGGTTTTACTGAAGCAGCGTAGCTTAGGTACCTTGCTGAAGGGTACAATGGCAGTGTCCTAATCGGGAATCAAACCTGTAAACCTATGTTACAATCCCAGTTCCCTCAACCATTATCCGGCATGGCTAAAACCTTAACATATACGTTTGACATTTTCCTTGAGATGCCCACACTAAGAGCTGAACTGGTTTTACAGGGAGTGCCCCAGGAAAGCACGCAGTGCTATACTCACTGGCTCTCCGTCGATTCCTGGGGCTCCAGATGGGCCTGGGGCCCCTGGTGGCCCTCTGGCCCCCACTACCTGCTGGACCACCGAGCCATCTCCCCGCTTCAGTACCTCGGCAGCGGGCCCCGGGGGGCCAGGAGGGCCGGCGGGCCCCGGAGGGCCAGAGTCTCCTTTAGACCCGGGGTATCCAAAACCAGCGCTTCCCTTCGGAGACGAGACATTACTGGAAACGGCTTTATTTCGCACTTTACACTCCCATTGCATCCTCGCACTTTTATCATGATAAAACAATGCTGAAGTCTGACAGAATATGCTAAATACGGTATATCTAGCCTGCATGAAAAGATAGTGTGCAAATGCTTACAAAAAAACATGACCCTCAAGAGTTATGACAACTGCAAGGTTTCAGTAACTTTTCAGAAATACCTTAATTCCTTTCTCCCCAGCGATACCCTGAAAAACATATCAGAGACACATTACCATCTCAGCCATGGTCATATGCACTGCATACATATGAATACAGCAATAAAACCACCTCTGTTTCCATATAGAGACATCAGCAGCAAGGATTATAAAATATTTGAATGACAATGCAATATCATGCAGCAGAATTTACACTCTAACAGCATAAAGTTGACGTGATGAATGTTAAAAGATTTATTATGAAAAGCAAACAGGAAGCACAATCTTAAACTTAAATACAAGAGCTGGACGTGTGCTTGTCTTATCTTAGGAAGGCTACAGCAAAATGTAGCCAAAAACATAAGTTTAAAAATGTTTTCAAATTTATTGAATGAAGAATTTCTTCTTCTAAAGTGCTGGACCCCCCTTATGACCCATCAACACAGATCCCAAGCAATCAAGCATCGATCCATCCATCATCTAATCCACTTATTCCAGGTCAGGGTCGCGGGGGATGCAGGAGCCTATCCCAGCATGCATTGGGCGAGAGGCAGGAATACACCCTGGACAGGCCGCCAATCCATCACAGGGCACACACACCATTCACTCACACACTCATACCTATGGGCAATTTAGAGTATCCAATTAGCCTAACCTGCATGTCTTTGGACTGTGGGAGGAAACCGGAGTACCCGGAGGAAACCCACGCGGACACGGGGAGAACATACAAACTCCACACAGAAAGGCCCTCGGCCGGGATTCAAACTTGGTACCTTCTTGCTGTGAGGCGACAGTGCTAACCACTGCACCACCGTGCCACCCAGCAATCAAGTACATTGTCTTAATTACATCAACATCTTAATTGATCTTAATTATATCAAAATGATTGAGTAATGAATAAATGAATGATGCGGAAGTACAGGTGTATCAGAACCTTTTGTTAAGCATGAACTTCAGTGATTTCTATAGGCCAGATATACATGTTTGGTCATATTCCGATCGATTGCCCAATAACAAGCGAAATCGCAGTACCTTGTCGCCACGGGCTACGCCCCCTTGCGAACTGGACCCAGACCCAAAGGAGGTCCCAGAGTCTCCTTTTGGGCCGGAGGGACCTCGATCGCCAAGGCTGCCTTTCTCTCCTCGGTCACCCTTATCCCCCTTCCAACCTGGAACACAGAGGAACTCTTAGACTACAAGACCGTAAGACTACACCCACCTTCTTCAACACTCCTCCTCCTTCCCACAATGTATCTCTCCATCATGAGTGCCAAAGATCCCAGCGCTTCTTCAACTCTCCTCCTAGCGTGAGATGTCTGACTGGGTAGTGTGAGATGTCTGACTGGGTAGTGTGAGATGTCTGGCTGGGTAGTGTGAGATGTCTAGCTGGGTAGTGAAAGATGTCTGGCTGGGTAGCGCAAGATTTCTGGCTGGGTAGTGTCAAATATCTGGCAGGGTAGTGCGAGATGTCTGGCTGGGTAGTGTCAAATGTCTGGCTGCTGGGTAGTGTGAGATGTCTGGCTGTGTAGTGTGAGATGTCTGGCTGCTGGGTAGTGTGAGATGTCTGGCTGGGTAGTGAGAGATGTCTGGCTGGGTAGTGTGAGATGTCTGGCTGGGTAGTGTGAGATGTCTGCCTGGGTAGCACGAGATGTTAAATTGGGTAGCTCTGCGCTATCCGGCTGGATATCTCGCTAGAATTACTGGTTGGTTGGTGTCTCATTTGGCTATGTTTATGAATTGCAACAAAGACGGGGGAATAATGAAAGAAATTAGTCTCATCTATAAAACAAGTCTTCAACTACAATTTACGTGACAACATTAAATAATAGAGACTATTACAATTAGTGCTTATGCACATAGTGCTGTGTGTGCACCACAGATGCACACACAGTGCTCCACCATCTAAGTGTTATTGTGTGTATAAAGTGTGTGAGTGTGTTTTGTTGACAGTAGTGTAGCTAGCTAACCACAGAAGGGCTAGCTAGGTTGTACAATATGTTTCTGATAACACAGTTTGCAGTATAAGCACCTCGTCCAGTATAAAAGTGCCTGCAGTCTGTGATTTTGGGCCAGTCTAATCATCTGTGTACTGAGAACTTTGGCTTGCAATAAAAGCATTGAGTGTTTCTCAATATCCGCCTGGTCTGCGCTCACTACAATATTGTATTATTAATGTTAAATGTATCCATTTCAGGCTTGGACAACATAGGCTAGAGAAGACAATGGTCCCTTGCAGAAGGGCAACGTGGAAGCTTCACAGCAAATATATGAAAGAACAGGGATTATTCTATTAAATAAATTGCATATTTCAGTTTTTTGCTGTTGTATTCCTATTCAAATATTTTCCCAATTTGTTTAAAAATACCAGAAAACAGGGCTTTGAACTGAACTACTTAATTTTATGAATGTGATTAATTACACACTTATTTTATTTAAAACAATAGTGTTCACTCCTTCATGTCTGCATTCAGACCAGTCTTTGCTCATGTTCAACGACTGTTTCCCATCTTCCTAAACGAAATATCGGTTAAGTTCTTCCAAACATTGTATTATGTCTTTGGAATTACAGTGGGAAAATTAAGCAACAAAACAAAAAGCGGTTGCGAACAAAAGCGGTTCCGAAGTTCCAGTGACCCACCTTGCTGTCCTGGTAGCACAGGGTTGGACTCCACCATGACCCGGCGAGAATCAATAGAGTCGACTGAAACCAACAAGAGGTAACGGGGAAGACAAAACTTTAACTTTCAGATCGGGGTAAGACTGTCTGATTTACCACAACATCTCCGCGCACATTTGCCCAGCAAAACCTTTAATTAGAGTATCTACAGTGGTTTGTATCAGACTACGTACACTGTCCTTGTTGAGTATCAAGTTCTATAAGGCTGGGAAGATTTAATGCAGAGCAAGACTGCTACATATTCAAATCAAAGGTGATTGGGTGCAGGCGACCTCATGTTCACTTAAGCTGAAACCTCATAAGGTATTAGTGAATGCAGTGTCCCATAACATGCATTATCCAGCAGTTTATAAAGTTTGCGTGTGCATTCATTTTGTCATTCTTTCAAAGTGGACAAAAAAAACAAACAAAATAATTTGGGCACTTGCAAAATCAATTCTGTCCAGAAGAGGGAGCCCATCACTTCCATATAAACTCAACCACTGCTGACTTACAGAAGAGGTAGCGTGTGATTATCGTGTTTTTATTAAAACTGATTTATTTCTCCAAGTATTCTTTTCTAAATGTCAAGCCCAGACATGGTTAGCAGGAACCTCAGATGAACTGAGTGCAATTACAGTATATGATAACACAAAAAATGTAAAAATAATAAAAAGATTATTATGTTTATACTGACAATTTGTATAAAACATGAATTCATTTAATTAATAGCAAATGGCAATCTAGCGCTATTAAATTAAAAGTTTAAATCAGTAGCAAGTCAATGCAATGACAAAAGAGCAAGCTGTTGCAGATCTGTGAATGTGAAAGAAATCACTTTTAAGATTATTCATAAATTTTATCCTACCAGTCATTTTTTGCAGACGTTTATAAAAAACATAAATTGTGATTGTGTATCCTGTGAGGAACACACTGAAACTGTAACAAATTTATTTTGGCATTGTTCTTTTACCAAGAATTTATGGAAAGACTTGTCTCATTTTGTGAGTTGTCACATTTACAATGATTTTTCTCTCCTGTTGGAAAATGTGCTGTTCAGTTTTTTTGACCACTGCATGAAAGATGAAAAGCAGTTTTATCTGATTAACTTGATTATAATTATGGCTAAGTTCCATATACAGTGCCCTTCACAATTATTGGCACCCCTGGTAAAGATGAGTAAAAAGGGTTTTAGTTTCCTGGCAGAGGCAGCCAGATTCGGATTTAAAATTTCATGGTATTTCATGGAGATCATGATGCCATGTACCGTAACAAGGTTCCCAGGGCCTTTGGAGGAAAAACAGCCCCACAACATCACGGAATCTCCGCCATACTTAACAGTGGGGATCCGGTTATTTTTGGTATAGCCATCCTTCTTTTTACGCCAAACCCACCTTGAGTGTTGGTTGCCGAAAAGCTCAATTTTCGTTTCATCTGGCCATAGAACAGGGTTCCAGTCAAAGTTCCAGTAGCGTTTAGCAAACTCCAGGTGCTTACATTTGTGGTGAAATGACAGGAAAGGCTTTTTTCTGGCATGCCGTCCATATAATATTTTGGCATGGAGGTGACGCCTATGGTAGTTTTGGAGACTTGATGACCCCAAGATGCTACTTTCCTCTGTAATTCTCCAACAGTGATCCTTGGGGATTTTTTTGTCTCTCTTACCATCCTCCTCACTGTGCGTGGGGGAAAAATAAACTTGGGTCTTCTTCCAGGCAAGTTTATAACAGTTCCAGTTGCTTTGAATTTTTTAAGTATTGCCCTATACGGTAGATATGGGCATTTTCAGGTGAGTAGCTGTTTTTTTATAGCCATTCCCTGACTTATGAAGCTCAACACACTTTTCCCTCATTTGATTTGTGTGTTCTCTTATCTTTCCCATGTTGATGTATGAATAAGGGAATATGGCCTCTGTGTCACCTCATATTTATACCCCAGTGAAACAGGAAGTCATGGATTACACTGCTTGAAAGTTCCTAAACACTCTGATCAACTTTAAAAAGTAAAATATAAATGGAAAAAATGCTTCAGTTACATTTTGTTCATAAAAATTTTTAGGGGTGCCAATAATTGTGGCACACATGGTTTTGTTAAAAACAATTATTTCTTGATGAGGGATTTTTTTTTTCTCAGAATAAATTTACTTCAATTAAAGGTTGCATTTTTCTCATTTGTTCAGTGTGAGATTAAGCTAATTCACCCAAAGGTGAATTTTTTATAACCACAATATACTAATAGAAAACCACACTTTGTTGCCTTTGTCAATGAACTTGAGGAGTATATAAAAACAATATCTAAGTCTAATAATAAAAAAGCTGTTAAAACCTTTAAGTTATGTCTATTATACAAGGTCTTTGTGTAATAGTATATGATTGTATCCCCCCTGGCTTAAACACTTGCACGATATTTCGTCTTCAGTCCCACACTCTCAGAGCTGTGAATGTCACATGACCAGTTCCACACACTCACAGAGCTGTGAATGTCACATGACTTCAGTCCCACACAGACAGAGCTGTGAATGTCACATGACTTCAGTCCCACACACACTCACGGTAAAGCCCCACGGAAAGCGGTGTGGAGCGGACTTCTTGTGCGATTACATCGCCTCCATTCATTTTCAATGAGAGGCGATTCCTCGTGTCTGCAAAGCATGTTGGGATTGCTTGCGATGCGAGGAGTGGCATGCGATTTCACCGCTTTCTGTGGGGCTTGGGCATCAAAACTGTGAATGTCACATGACTTCAGTCTCACATTGACGGCAAAGCCCCACAGAAAGCAGTGAAATCGCATGTCATCGCTCTCGGCTCCCGCAATCTTTAATCTAATTGGTTATTACGCCACGTTCCCCGTCTCATCTGGACTCCTCGCATCACAAGCAATCCCAACATGCTTTGCAGACACAAGGAATCGCCTCTCATTGAAAATGAATGGAGGTGATGTAATTGCACGAGAAGTCAGAGTTGTGAATGTCACATGACTTCAGTCCCACACACACACACAGAGCTGTGAATGTCACATGACTTCAGTACCACACACTCACCTGCTACATGAGTTCTCCTCGTCACGGGAGGCTGCTGTATTGGACGAAGTGATGGAGAAGTTGTCTGTGTAGAAAAAAAAAAAACAAAGTATTGTTTTAAAGCGATAATGGTACGGCTGGATTCACGCGATGGTACGCACAGCGTGAGAATCCTCAGAGCAACTGCAGGTCTGCTCCGTTGTTCCGTACGTTAGCTTTGGGCAGAGAATGGAACAACGGAGCAGATTCATATTTAGCACTGGACACTGGAGCAAAAACATGGACTTGAGAGTGCATATGAGCTCTTTCCCAAGGCTGACATGCCCTGCTGACCTAATCAGATCCCTCCCGGGGCTGACACGCCCTGCTGCGCTGATCAGCTCTCTTAGAAATCTGGCCCCAGCTTCCACACTCACTCTCCACAGAGGGCAGGGGCCACTTCTATAAGAAATAACACCAGTAACCCACACTGACTCTCCACAGAGGGCAGGGGCCACTTCTCTAAGAGAAAACACCAGTAACCCACACTCACTCTCCACAGAGGGGCCACTTCTCTAAGAAATAACACCAGTAACCCACACTGACTCTCCACAGAGGGCAGGGGCCACTTCTCTAAGAGATAACACCAGTAACCCACACTCACTCTCCACTGAGGGGAGGGGCCACTTCTCTAAGAGAAAACACCAGTAACCCACACTAACTCTCCACAGACGGGCCACTTCTCTAAGAAATAACTCCAGTAACCCACACTCACTCTCCACGGAGGGCCACTTCTCTAAGAAATAATACCAGTAACCCACACTGACTGTCCAAGCCTGCGCGTGGAGCAGGCTTGGAGAATGCGCGTGGAGCAGGCTTGGAGAATGCGCGTGGAGCAGAATTGGAGAATGCGCGTGGAGCAGAATTGGAGAATGCGCGTGGAGCAGAATTGGAGAATGCGCGTGGAGCAGAATTGGAGAATGCGCGTGGAGCAGAATTGGAGAATGCGCGTGGAGCAGACTTGGAGAATGCGCGTGGAGCAGAATTGGAGAATGCGCGTGGAGCAGAATTGGAGAATGCGCGTGGAGCAGACTTGGAGAATGCGCGTGGAGCAGAATTGGAGAAGGCGCGTGGAGCAGACTTGGAGAATGCGCGTGGAGCAGAATTGGAGAATGCGCGTGGAGCAGAATTGGAGAATGCGCGTGGAGCAGACTTGGAGAATGCGCGTGGAGCAGAATTGGAGAATGCGCGTGGAGCAGAATTGGAGAATGCGCGTGGAGCAGACTTGGAGAATGCGCGTGGAGCAGAATTGGAGAAGGCGCGTGGAGCAGACTTGGAGAATGCGCGTGGAGCAGACTTGGAGAATGCGCGTGGAGCAGACTTGGAGAATGCGCGTGGAGCAGACTTGGAGAATGCGCGTGGAGCAGACTTGGAGAATGCGCGTGGAGCAGACTTGGAGAATGCGCGTGGAGCAGACTTGGAGAATGCGCGTGGAGCAGGCTTGGAGAATGCGCGTGGAGCAGACTTGGAGAATGCGCGTGGAGCAGAATTGGAGAATGCGCGTGGAGCAGACTTGGAGAAGGCGCGTGGAGCACACTTGGCGAATGCGCGTGGAGCAGACTTGGAGAATGCGCGTGGAGCAGACTTGGAGAATGCGCGTGGAGCAGACTTGGAGAATGCGCGTGGAGCAGACTTGGAGAATGCGCGTGGAGCAGACTTGGAGAATGCGCGTGGAGCAGACTTGGAGAATGCGCGTGGAGCAGACTTGGAGAATGCGCGTGGAGCAGACTTGGAGAATGCGCGTGGAGCAGACTTGGAGAATGCGCGTGGAGCAGACTTGGAGAATGCGCGTGGAGCAGACTTGGAGAATGCGCGTGGAGCAGACTTGGAGAATGCGCGTGGAGCAGACTTGGAGAATGCGCGTGGAGCAGACTTGGAGAATGCGCGTTGGAGCAGACTTGGAGAATGCGCGTGGAGCAGGCTTGGAGAATGCGCGTGGAGCAGACTTGGAGAATGCGCGTTGGAGCAGACTTGGAGAATGCGCGTGGAGCAGGCTTGGAGAATGTGCGTGGAGCAGACTTGGAGAATGCGCGTGGAGCAGACTTGGAGAATGCGCGTTGGAGCAGACTTGGAGAATGCGCGTTGGAGCAGACTTGGAGAATGTGCGTGGAGCAGACTTGGAGAATGCGCGTGGAGCAGACTTGGAGAATGCGCGTTGGAGCAGACTTGGAGAATGTGCGTGGAGCAGGCTTGGAGAATGTGCGTGGAGCAGACTTGGAGAATGCGCGTGGAGCAGACTTGGAGAATGCGCGTTGGAGCAGACTTGGAGAATGTGCGTGGAGCACGGTGTCTGATCATTGGCGGGTGAAGCCAATCTTCTCACGGCAGCCATAACGGCCTATGATTGAATGTCTTTATAAACAGCAGGGATTCAAAAAAACAGATCTCCATGCTTCATCTGGTGTGGAATCAAAAAACCTGTGTGTTATTACCTACATTTGTGATTACGGGTCACAAAAAGTCAAAAGGATGTTTACTCCACTACCAAGTCTTTTCCATAAAGCACTTAAAATCTCAATATCTTTGATTATAGTGTCTCCACGAGACATGGGTTCCGTCTAGGTGCTTACAACTTTGCAGCTTTAGTTGGCTGACCCTTCCAAGTGTCAAATAATTTCAAAAAGCCTGATGATACAGAGTGTAACAGATGGCAAATAACCTTGGGGGGGAAAAGTCTGTTTCTTTTCATATCAATGATCATGACTTCACACCATTCTACAGCAGTGGCATGCAAAAAAGTACACCCTAAACTTGTCATAGCTGGTTTAATGCACAAATGTAACTCCAAACAATAATTACTTTCTGCACTCTCAGTGGGGAGAAATTGGCACCTTAATCATGTTGCCAGCTGTTGAGTATATTTGAAGCCCTTGTACACCACACCAATAAATACATTCTGTTGGAAAATAAGGCCCTGTGTGATTTCCGCCAGCTAATGGTGAAAACAGTCAAAAATAACAAAAGTACGGCGGCTGGTGATGCGTGTCGCCGGGGGAGACGTCTGCTTATCCTCTCCGCTGTGCCTCAGACCTGGAGGCTTCTGGGACGGTGGTCTGTCGGGATCTGCTTAACTTCACATTTCATATCGCTTAATCCTGAAAGTGTGGGAGCACGATGGGGGGTAATTCCCTCAGGTGAGGAGACCACTCCCCCACTGGAGTACAGGCCAGCAAGGCCTCTCCGCTCAGAATGGCCACAGACGCCAACCAATCACAGGCAAGCATTTCCCCACAAAATTTGCATGTGATGTAAGGATGGCCTTATCAGAGATCACCACCCAATGTCTGTTTTGAAACAATGAAAAACAAGCTCTTGCCATGTTTCTATATACAGTGAGCACCATAATTCATTGGACAGTGACACATTTTTTGTTATTTTGGTTCTGTACTCTAGCACTTTGAGTCTGAAAGGATACAGTGACAATGAGCTTGAAGTGCAGACTGTCAGCTTTAATTTGAGGCTATTTTCATCCATTTAGAAATTATAGAACCTTTCGTACATAGTCCCCCCCATTTTCGGGCATCAAAAAAATATTGGACAGTTTAACATAATGTAGAATAAAGTAATCATTTTTAATATTTGGTCGCATATCCTTTGCATGCCATGACTCCCTGATGTCTGTGACCCAACAACATCCAAAGACTCTTGATATCTTATTTTCTGATACTCCTACAAGTGATACTATAACTTCTCTACATTTAATGGAATACATGGTTGGCAAAATGGCTGTAAGTCATCAAGGGTCTGAGGTATCAAACGAGCCTCAAACCATCACTCTGCTGCCAGATATGCAGTAGATATGGATGGATCACTTTAAAGGGTTCCAAGAGTCTTTTGATATTGTTGGGTCACAGACAATCAGTAAGTCATGGCATGCAAAGGATATGCAACCAAATACTTTATTCTACATTATGTTATATTATTTTTTGATGCCCTAAAATGGGGGGACTATGTACAAAAGGTTCCATAATTTCTAAGTGGTTCATCCGATATGGATGAAAATACCCTCACATTAAAGCTGACAGTCTGCACTTCAACCTCATTGTCATTGTATCCTTTCAAACTCAAAGAGTACTGAACCAAGATAACAAAAATGTGTCACTGTCCAATGAATTATGGTGCTCACTGTACATATACTGTGTATGTGGTGTCCTCGCTATGATTTAGCGGATTGGATTCTTGCAACCCCAATATTGTATACCACTGACTTTGTGCAAAAACCTTGTATGTCCACTTTTTGTCATTTTAATTTAAAACATTTTAATTTATTTATTTTTTAAACAGTACACAGTTCTTTTCTGGCTCTGTGCACTGTTAGTTTCATAACTCAGCAACTAATAAAGTGGTTCAAAACCCCAAATGAAAAAAGCATAAATCTCATTTGAGAATGGAAACCAGAATCAGTTTTTTTTCATTTTTTTTTTTTCATATGCTATTCCTGAGAATTCCCAGTTTGGAGAAGGCGAGGTTTATACAGGACCCCGAGGTGAAGTAAGGAATGGGAATGGGGACATACCGTGACTGTCTTTCTCCGGTCCTCATAGCCACTTCCATAATCTCCAGAGGCCTGCAGGAAAAGGAAGAGACCGTAAGCACAGCATTCCCTGGAATGTTCGCCTGACACTGGTTCCGCTTCTTCACAAGAATTCCCTGGACCCGTCCCTGGGAATTTCCCAACATGCGCGGCATTCGCTGAGCTCCACTGCTGTTCCGTTCCAGTTTGGGGTCCACTGAGATTTGAGTTTTGAGAGACTGGCTGGATCAGAATATCCCTTACAGGCCCACTTTACTCTTCTTACTATTTGGTTTTCAAATAAAACCTTTTTTAGACTGCAGAGACTCAGGAGAGAAATGGCTGTACTTTTATCCCGGATTCAGCTGTCTGCTTACCCACCGAAGGCGCTGTACCAAATATCCACGCCAGAGAGTTTAGTGCAAATTTGAATCCAAAACCCTTACCAGTGAGATTTCATGGGAAAAGTACAGAGTATCCAATATAACTCCACTGCATATGCAGATCAATATACAGTATAACTCCACTGCATATGCAGATCAATATACAGTCAAATTCTCTCATTTAAATGGCTATATGGCAAAAGGGTAATTTAAAAAGAGTTTAAATTATATTTAATTGATTAAATCAATGAGGCCCTAATTGTATATTAGGATCACAATAACACGTTAACGCTGTTCTACATGTTTATAACTAGCAGAAGGTAAAAGAGAAGATGAGTCATTTAAACCAATGATTTTATTCCCATATTTTCCCCAAATTCCTCATAAATGCAGCTACGGACACTGCTTTCATTGTGTCAAATTTGAGATGAACTTTGGAAAAACCCCACACACACACACACACACACACACACACACACACACACACACACACACACAAACACCTACACACACACACGCACACACACATACACACACGTACACACACACTCGTACATACACACACGCACACCAGGGGTCGCGTTAGGCCGGCATTTGCGGTTTTGACCGTTTTTTTTATGACAAAGGCCGGAAACTGTAATTTCCTCCGGACATTTGGGCCGGTAAAAAAACAAAAAAAATGTTTTACTTTGCAATATAGTAATTTCTCAAAACCACGGCAATTTATCATTAGGCCAATTATCACCGCAAATCAGACACCGCTACTCTCAGAGACGCAAAACGCGACGCTATTCCAATGATGACAGCTCTCCGGGGCTACGGAGGATTAAGATTTCAAACAGCCTGTGAAGTTTTGATCCGAGAATTTCCCGACATTTATCCTGACTGGGCGAAGGTGGCAAAGATGGCCTGTGTCATTCCCGTGTCAAGTGTGCTAGCAGAGTGGGGATTGTCGCTCCAAAACCGGATCAAAACCGCACTCAGAAGCCGCATGCAGGAGGAGAAGGTTACGCGACTCACGAGACATTCGATTTAAGATCAGCAGCTGCTCACTTCCATGAAATGAAGCATCGTCGCAAAATTAAATGAGCCTATATGCATTGCTTGTTTTTTTTTGCCAGTTATGAAAAGGCCGTTTTTAACTGTCAGTAGGCATAGGCTACTTGAACTTAAAGAGATACTGCAGAGGCTTTTCTAAGGCCTTTTTTACCGCTTCAATTTGAACTGGAACCCGTGAGTGGGTGTGGTCATATGACGATGGTGCCACGTAGTCATATTATGAATATTCATACGGTCAAAGAGTGAAAGGGTGTGTCGATATAAGTCCTAATATTAACGTTAGCAGTAATACAAAGCAATTCACATTTGAACTTGAACGAACTAGTTAGCAGTAAGGGTCTCAGTCTCAAAGAGGAAAAAAAACCCGTTGGTCTCTGCTTTTATACCACGTGCCCAGCCGAGACCACCCCTAGGATCACCTCAACTCCACCCATTTTTATGTTAAGGATCTCGTGACGTCACGAATCCCCGGAAACTAGCGTATTGGTAAGCCTACACAAAAACTCAGATAAAACTATTTTGACTAAACATGAGATTTTCGGACATAAACAGTTGTGTATGATCATAATCTAACCCAAAACATCGGTTTTCAATGGGAAAAGTCGGTTTTTGACTGCAGTATCACTTTAATAGGCTATAAGCTTGATATAATCAGCATTTTTTTCCTTGTTAAATCAATAGCCTACACTGTTCTGGTCTGACTTTCCCGAAAGCGTTGTTCGTTAACGTTAGGTCGGATCCCAATTGTCACGTGTTGTTGCTGGCTCTTTTCCTTATAGCATCTTCCGCAACTCTGCAATTTGCCTTGGAGTAAAGAAATGTTAAAATCGTTATTCAAAATGAGGTTATTGCTTGCTATTCTGAATAAAAATGTGTTCTAATAAACTTATGATGCAAAATCAAGACAGCTTCTGTTGTTGAGAAAACATTACGCACGCAGTCACGCACACAAAATGCGCGATTTTAATGTAATTCATCTGCTTGTGCAAGGCGAAGCTGTTATATAAAATTTTTATATTATTCCTTTATTTTCAAATAGTTTTCAGTCCAAAATATAATACTATGCTGTAACATGTTGTTAGGCTACATCATTAAATGCACCTGCCTGTCGTACATGCAATGAAAATAGATATGGCCGTTTTTTTATCACATGTCCGACAAACTGTAATCATTCCGGACATTCTGGCCGTAAGTTTAAGGTCCTAGCACGACCTCTGACGCACACACGTACACGCATACATGTACACACACACACACACACACACACACACACACACACAGACACACAGACACGTATACGCACACATGTACACATACACACACCCACACAGACACACACACACACACACACACACACACACACTCTATGTGTTGCTATATTAAATAGCTGAAGTTATCCTCTGTCTAGCTAACTAAATCCACTAAAAGCCAAGAGCCGTTCTCTTTCCATCACATCCATGCCTCTGATTGGGTGCCTTTGACTTTCACTCACAGAAACATGTCAACTAAGTAAGCTATAAAAACATACACACTGTAGGGAAGCTAGTCTAATCTTTTACACATATACAGAAAAATGCACGAGGAGAAAAGTCTTTCCACATACACTTCTGACTACACACATGTGAATCTAGACTGATGTGAAGGTTTACATAAAACATGTGACCCCCAGGTCAGATTATCAGCCAGCACCCCCGGTTCTCTGGAACCCCACTCTATCACACTCTTAGCTGTGTGACAGCCTCAGCATTCTTTGCCCACGTGAAGTCTATCAGCGTCACTCCCATGCAAAGCTCTGCACATCTCCAAGCTGCTTAGGATTTCCCAACAGGACATTCTGGAAGCTCCACCTGCTTGACATGCAGCTCGAGTCTCTGAGCAAACCGGTCAGTGAGCAACTCTGCCTTCAGTTGGACAGGAACGAAAAGCCAGCACTCACAATTAGACAAAGTGCTTAGTTTACAGTTATTACTTTTGTCATTACACAATTAGAAATACAAATAGCTGTGTTATCTCTCATTGCAACAAACAGGATATGTTAGTCAAACTTTAATGCGAGCAGAGAGTTTTTCCTTGCCACTGTAACCTTTGGCTGGCTGTTGTGGGGGTTTAGGTCAGGGTTTGTGAAGCATATTGTGACAATTGTTTTGGACTGGGAGGACTGGGGGGGGGGGGGTAACTCACCACGTCTGAATCATCTTCCTCTTCCTCGCAGTGCCTTTCGGCTGCTCGAGGGTCTCCCGACACCCTCAGCTCTCCAATCATGCCCTGAAACACACAAACATACACTCATAAGGCCAAAAGCTCCAACCATTCTTGTACAGAGATCACCTGGACACACCTGTACAGCCAGGACTGCGTATGAATCCTGTCACCATGGTTTCAACAATGCCGTTTTTCTGCATTTATCGTGTGACCCTCTCAGACGGCCTGTTACTGCATAACAGACTGGCTTTGCTGTTGGGTTCATCCCATGGAATTACAGCCACTGGCATTTCAGAGATGGAGATCTGCAGTGCAGCTATATCGCCCTCGCTTTGGTCACACCCTTCATCTGTGTGGGCACAAAACAATGAGCCCTTTCAATAACTCCACATTTCAGAAAAAAACATTCCATCTCCAGTCCAGTCACTAGGACCAGCGTTTGGGGGAATTCATTCTCTGGTAAAGCAGGCGTGTCGCCTCCTCCTCCTCCTCAGACTGACTGCCCTGGGTTGGGTTCACTGGTCCAGCCCCCTAATTCAAAGAGGCTTTATAACAGCTTAATTGAGCCTTTGTGTGCACCCCCTCCCCCCCCAATCCTACAGTGGCAGACCACATGCAGAAGCCCCTCCCATCTTTGAGATCCAGCCCAATCACAGAACACTGCCCTGAAGTATTGCAGATAAGGACCAACTTTGTACGGGTTCACACAACACTGCAACAGGTCTGCATGCTTCAAGAGTCAAAATATTTATAGAAAATTCATAACTTTATAGTCATGCAGACAATTAGGATCTCTCACACAAGCTTGGTATATCAAAGGGATAGTTCGGAATTTTGGACATAATGTCTCAATTACGACTTACCCATGATGTAGTTGATTGATGGAAACCGTTTTCAGCTAATTCCATGCTGTCCCTTCTTTTGGACATACACAAGTTGCTAAAGCTAGCGCAAATCTATGGTAACCGGTAGTATCCACTACCAAACACGCTTAAACACTCCACAGTGCACCCAAAGCAAATAAAATACGACGACAGTCTATCGGGGTTATTTCGAGTGTTTAAATACCATAATTTTTTATGTCAAACTATCGTTGAATCCTTTACTTTGTGCTGACCTATATTCTCTGGAAGTACGGCGGCAGAGCGATACTTTACGTCACCTACGACTGTAGTGCCGGCACTGGTGGACTACAACAACAAAGAAGAGCAACAAGTTGCAATGGCCACGTTCGTTCTGCCGCCGTACTTCCACAGAGAATATAGGTCAGCACAAAGTAAAGGATTCAACGATAGTTTGACTTCAAAAATGATGGTATAAACACTCAAAATAACCCCGATAGACTGTCATCATATTTTATTTGCTTTGGGTGCACTGTGGAGTGTTTAAGTGCTTTTGGTAGTGGATACTACCGGTTACCATAGAGTTGAGCTAGCATTAGCAACGTATGTCCAAAAGAAGGGACAGCATGGAATTATCTGAAAATGGTTTCCATCAATCAACTACATCATGGGTAAGTCGTAATAGAGACATTATGTCCAAAATTCCAAACTATCCCTTTAAGATTGCATAGTTCATCTCAGTGGTTCTCTTTCTGAACCCATGACTAATTTAACATGTGAATGTCTTTCCTGTACTGATCTCTCATTCAAATTTAGCATGACATACATTCAAATGAGCTCAATTATGGAACTAAATGCGATATTTTAGATATGTTAAAACAACTATAGAATAAAGAATTTGCATATTTTAAAACTCCATGGTGACTGATCATGTGAATGTTAATGGGCAGGGTATATGGAATGTTTTTTTTTTTTTTCATAAACGTGTCGTCGCGTGGTCTACTTTATTCCTTTTCATGACTCACATTTTGAGAGCCAGAGAGAAGTAGAGCATATATCCTTTATTGCCATTATTACCATTCTGTACAGAAAGGTTGAGGGCTGCCATCTTTGGTAGCATCAGTGGCAAATAAGAAAACTGACCCTCTGACACACCGGGGCAGGTAATAAATGGACGTTTACACCTGTCTGACGTATAAAGTGCAAAGCACCTACTAACCCCCGCCTGCTGTTGGCAGCTTTTGTCACAGTGGATTTTTTCCCCCCTGTAATTGGCCCGAATGGACTTCTCTGTGTCCCTCTCCCACGGCCCGTTATCCCGAGGCAGGATCAGACCCCCCGCCGTGAGCAGACGGGCGCATTGCCCAACCCAGACGGGTGCCCCACGTCTCAGCATCAGACACAGAAGGCGCGGCGCGTTCATGTGCACTGCCTACACTCAGACACAGAAGGCGCAGCACGTTCATGTGCACTGCCTACACTCAGACACAGAAGGCGCGGCGCGTTCATGTGCACTGCCCACACTCAGACACAGAAGGCGCGGCACGTTCATGTGCACTGCCTACACTCAGACACAGAAGGCGCGGCACGTTCATGTGCACTGCCCACACTCAGACACAGAAGGCGCGGCACGTTCATGTGCACTGCCCACACTCAGACACAGAAGGCGCGGCGCGTTCATGTGCACTGCCCACACTCAGACACAGAAGGCGCGGCGCGTTCATGTGCACTGCCTACACTCAGACACAGAAGGCGCGGCACGTTCATGTGCACTGCCCACACTCAGACACAGAAGGCGCGGCACGTTCATGTGCACTGCCCACACTCAGACACAGAAGGCGCGGCGCGTTCATGTGCACTGCCTACACTCAGACACAGAAGGCGCGGCACGTTCATGTGCACTGCCTACACTCAGACACAGAAGGCGCGGCACGTTCATGTGCACTGCCTACACTCAGACACAGAAGGCGCGGCGCGTTCATGTGCACTGCCTACACTCAGACACAGAAGGCGCGGCGCGTTCATGTGCACTGCCTACACTCAGACACAGAAGGCGCGGCGCGTTCATGTGCACTGCCCACACTCAGACACAGAAGGCACGGCACGTTCATGTGCACTGCCCACACTCAGACACAGAAGGCGCGGCACGTTCATGTGCACTGCCTACACTCAGACACAGAAGGCGCGGCACGTTCATGTGCACTGCCCACACTCAGACACAGAAGGCGCGGCACGTTCATGTGCACTGCCTACACTCAGACACAGAAGGCGCGGCACGTTCATGTGCACTGCCTACACTCAGACACAGAAGGCGCGGCACGTTCATGTGCACTGCCTACACTCAGACACAGAAGGCGCGGCACATTCATGTGCACTGCCCACACTCAGACACAGAAGGCGCGGCGCGTTCATGTGCACTGCCTACACTCAGACACAGAAGGCGCGGCACGTTCATGTGCACTGCCCACACTCAGACACAGAAGGCGCGGCACGTTCATGTGCACTGCCCACACTCAGACACAGAAGGCGCGGCACGTTCATGTGCACTGCCCACACTCAGACACAGAAGGCGCGGCACGTTCATGTGCACTGCCTACACTCAGACACAGAAGGCGCGGCACGTTCATGTGCACTGCCTACACTCAGACACAGAAGGCGCGGCACATTCATGTGCACTGCCCACACTCAGACACAGAAGGCGCGGCGCGTTCATGTGCACTGCCTACACTCAGACACAGAAGGCGCGGCACGTTCATGTGCACTGCCTACACTCAGACACAGAAGGCGCGGCACATTCATGTGCACTGCCTACACTCAGACACAGAAGGCGCGGCACATTCATGTGCACTGCCTACACTCAGACACAGAAGGCGCGGCACATTCATGTGCACTGCCCACACTCAGACACAGAAGGCGCGGCACATTCATGTGCACTGCCCACACTCAGACACAGAAGGCGCGGCACGTTCATGTGCACTGCCTACACTCAGACACAGAAGGCGCGGCACGTTCATGTGCACTGCCCACACTCAGACACAGCACGGGCGGTGACCTCGCTGCCGCGTGCTCAGAACAATACCGCCAGACGCCAACATGCTATCGCACTGCCACTTTCACTCACTCTGCACAACAAACACAACGCACTCAACAAACACAACACCAACGGAAACGCACCGAACGCTGCATTATAAAAATACTCCACACAAACCACCAACACCAAATGTTTCGCAAAACCAGTCAAATATCTACTTCTGTAGTCTTTTTTTCTTTTTAAATTGATCATATTTATAACATGCATCTTTAGCATGCACTCTAGAGCCAATGGAACTTCACAAACTGCATTTGGCCAACCGAAGAAAACACTTCCTCATCTTCCCACTCAACTTGAACAAATTACAAAATTCCCCATGGCGGACATCCAGATTTAAATGGAATAGAAACCGCAAGCACTTGTTTGATCTGAAGTGTTTGAAAGACCTGGTGGGAAAAAGCCTCTCCCATCTCGTCGCTACAAAGCTTAGAACGACCTTTGTGCCTTCACAGCTGGTCAAGCAATTCGGCCTAAATCACCGCGTTTGTTATCGTCAACCCCGGGCCAGAAAGCCCAAAGAGAGCAGACCAACAAATTCCTATATGGGGGTGGACTGTGCTCCTTTCAATACCCTAAGGCATGCTGCGCAGAGAAACCTGCCAAAACAGCGGCTTTCAACGGCTATGCGACTCTGAGTACTACTACCCATATACGTGGTCAAAATATACAGCAAACCTTCAATGAGCGGTTCTCATTTACATCGCCTTCAAGCTGTTTAAATTCCTCACTATTTAAGGACGTTTGGGGATAGGAGTGCTGTTTCCAAATGTTATTCGGCCTCCAATAAAACCATGCAGTGTTTCCAAAATCTTTTTTTTTTTTTTTTCGGTTTTCAGTCTCGTCTGATTATGAGAGGGGTCAGAGAAAGTCACCTCGGTTATGTTCACCCATCAGGGGGAAGGGCACACAGGTCAGCGTATGATTTACTCGGGAAAGTAAATTATTCCCCCTGCGGTTAACCAGAGTAATTAACTCTTGAGTTACCTTGAGGAGACGAGGGCCCCTCTTAGAGTCAATGAGTTCTGCTTCATCGGAAGCCGATTTGGGTAATTAAGGGGAAAATCACAGAGGATTTTTCATACAAATATGATTCCATTTTCTGTGCTGGCACCGCATAGACACATTGTATGCTTTAATATAGATGTGTTCCAAGCCAAGCGTACCTCCCAACATGTCCAATGGCAAAAGGCAGCGACGCTCTTTTAAAAACTAAACCCTGGCATGGCATTAGAAAAGGAAAACATTAACAAAGCTCGCAGAAAAGTAGATAATTATAACTTTGCTTCAATGTCAACATGAACTCATGGGACTCTCAACAATACCTGGCAGAGTTCCTTTCAATGGCACACCCACAAACCAGACCATAAAACCTTGAAAAAATGGGTCAAGGATGATGCCTACAAGTTTGGGCAAGAGTACTTTAGACAACTGCCCAGTCGCGTTCTTGTCCATTCACAAATGGAGCAACAAATTCACACACAACTCGGTTGATGCAGGGCAGCCATTTTGTGCCAGAGCGCTGGCCACACATCAATATATTTCCATGAAAAATAAAGGCACGTACCAGGAATTTATCTGGGTCCGCTCCACCGGCCTGGCCCACAAAGACCCCCGCCCCCGGCTCCAGCTCCATCTCATCAGGCGAGCGCTCAAATCGCACCACCTGGGGGTCCGAGTCACAGTTGATGTAGAAGTTGACCCGGTCTTCCACCACCGCGATGGAGAAGCGGGTCCAGGTGTTGAGGAGCGAGGGGACACTGAAGCTGGCAGCCTCGTACGAGACCTGCGAGCCGGGCTCCGTGTAGTACAGGATGACCCGCTGAGTCCCGCCGGTGACAGCTGACAGCTTGATGCCCACGTACATGATCTGCTGCGAGGAGTCGGTGATGGAGAAAATGACACCTGCTTTGGGGGAGGTGGGCTGTAGGTTGAAGAGCAGGGAGAAGTCTCGGTAGAAAGGGCTCGGGAGGTGAGCGCGGGCCAGCTGGCCCGTGTTAGCGTCCGGCCCGAAAACATAGCCAGGGCTGTTGTCGGGGCCGTAGACCTTGGTGATCTCATCGGGGGGAGGGTCTCCGATCAGCTGCAGGAGGGACACCCCGCTGTGACCTGCAGGGGGGTACAGGACAGGAAGTCAGGGGACGGCGGTCAGCTACCGAGAGACGCCCACAGCGGAGGAGTCAGTTAGAAAGCACTTTCTATTAGTCGGCTTTAATACACATCTCAACAGTGAGTGCTTCGAGTTAAAGAGTTGTACAGAAAACACAAAAGTCGCCGCCTCTTAGTGCTAGCTGTGTCTTTGAAGCGTTTCGTGAGTACAGTGCGAAGCAAATGAAATGCGTTCCTGTTTCTCGCTTCACTACCGTTCAATCACCAAGGGTACTCTTGAGCCGTTCACGTCACACTGTTGGACAAATGTCAATATTTTCTGAAGAAGCTTATTATATAAACTATATTCTGCACATGTCTACTGTAGTCTCCTCCAGGAATAACCCTCTACACTTTGCCAGGTCAGTCAGAGCGAAGTAAAAGCAAACATATTGTGACTAAGAACAAACATATATCAATCCAAGCACTAAAATGACGAGAGATGTGAATTTTCCCATTCTAAAAATGCTGCTGTACTCTAACTGTAAGAGGAAGCTTGACCCCTGCCTTGTCTTTAGACCTGATTCTCACAAGAAAGTTCAACATTGGGTGTCTTGGGGAGGCACAAATTAAAATAATCCTCTTCCCACTGCTCCAAAATAGGGTATAGAAGCCCAAAGTGGCTCTGACCCCACCGAAAAGCCACAAGAAAAGCCATCTCCAGGGCCCAAAAACGAAGTCTATTAAACAGACGCTGTTTGTCCCCTGAGTTTTTTTAATGTTAGATTTACTTTACGGCTTTGATTATTACTGTGCTATCCAAAATAGCTGATCTGAAAAAAATGCTTCTCACAATGAATGGAAAAAGCAGAACTCCAGACTAAACCTCAAGGCAATGGCTTGAGAAATGGCTTCCCAAGGTTTAGAACAGGTATATCATGCATTTTGCGATAATGTGAAATCTATAGGGCTGAGCCAAATGCTTCGGAGCTCCGAAGCTCCGTTCGTTGGATTGGGATTCGGATCCTAAATTCAGATTCGAATAGTTTGTTTTTTTTCCTCAAAAAAAACAAAAAAACATTTTTCCCCCTCAAAAAAGAAGAAGAAAATAGATGGTTTACTGGATGTTTGTCAACATATAAGTGTTTATTCTATACTGATTGAGCTTTGAATCGCCTGGAAGTTTATCGAACGTACAAGGATGCGCGGTTCAGCCTTCCACGTGACATGTCTCGACATTCGCTACGCTGTTGCGCTGTTGCCCAAAGCCTGAGGTGAAGTTACAAGATGTCAAAGTAGTCAGCTGTGTGGAAACATTTTAATATTACCGCTGACAAACCAAAAAATGTCAAATGCAAATATGCCAGCAGAAATTGGCATACCATGGTGGAACTACGAATTTGACAAATCATTTTAAAAATGTAAGTAGCCTAATTTATATATCTTTGTCAGCGTAATAGCCTAGCAACATTAGCATTAGCTAGCCGATCTGACTAGGCTACATTTCATGATATAGCCTAGGCTAGCATAGCATGACAACCTATTACGTTTTGGAAAGAAAACAATACAGCCTACACTCGGCTTTATATAGCCTACACTCGGCTTTAGACTTTTTTTCCCATACCATACGCAGTATGGAGGCTACGTGAAGTCTGAGAGTGTATAGGCCTGCACATAACTGTGAAGACTGCGGCTTATATTTAACTTTTAAATTTATTTAGGCCTATGTTTCATGTCCTGAACTTTTGTTTCATTTCAATTTAATACTTTGTTGTTTCAAAAAAAAACAAACAAAAAAAAAAACGGCCTTTCTTCATGCGCATATTACTGAAATAGATGTGAGCGCCCCCTCTACTGGACGTATCGTAACATTGTTTTCAAAGACAAAAAAATATATATATATTTTTAATAGATTATTATTATTATTATTATTATTATTATTATTATTATTATTATTAAAACGAAGCTTCGGAGAAAATTGCCAACGAAGCTTCGAAGTGTAAAAAATGGCATTCGGCTCAGCCCTAGAAATCTATGCAGTGCAGAAAAAAGGCGTCACAACCACTCTTCAGCAAAATGTCTTTACATATGATAAAGAAGATACAGAAGATACATGCAAGGCCATGTTCATAAAGGCAAATGATGCGGTCTTAAACCTGGAAAAATGGGGAATCTTTGGTCATCACAGTAGGACCATTTTAGAGGCAAACACAATCGTCCAAAAGCAGTGGGTTCCTTTCTCATTAGAGAGGAACTTTGAGCCCCCTGTTCTGGACTGCCTCTAATCTCACACACAAAGTGTTCAATCGGCACAAGCTCACAAGATCACCAAGTCTGACCGGTTGTATAATGAAAGCAAATGGTTAAATACACCCAGAGCACTTCCTGTTCATTTTGTGTTCATGTGGCATTAATTTTTAAGCCTAAAGTCACTCCGTCAGGGTGGAAACGATAATGGACTGTGCACACATGACTCAGACCCATTGAGCACAACTCAACGCATGATTGTCACCTCGTTTTAAAAAAATTACAAATTTGGCGCCCAATGTGGGGCTGAGCATGTTCAATACCCACCATAATTTGGAATGGCCAGCCAACTGTAGCTGCGGTTATGCATGAACCCAATGTTGTTTCAGGGGAGTGTACACATCCATGGCTCTCCTCTAAAACATGATGTAACCAGGCTGCTCCTTTTTCACACCGTAGACTACAGCTAAACTCGGAGTAAGACCTTTCATTATGCGGCTTTTACATGCAGTCCCCGGGTGCCCGGTCGACCAGCGGGGGTCGCTAGAGTGTGATGAAACGCGGACCCCTAACCGACTGAACCTTCCCATACCCTGAACGCCCTATGGAGCTACCAGCCAGTCAGCTCGGTCCGGATTCGATCCGAGGCCGTGGGGCTCCTCTACGCACCACAGCGTGGTGCCTTAACCGAATGAAAAACCAAGCAGAGCCCACGTGTCAGTCCGCCGAGGCAGGATTTACCTTTCTGACGCGTCTGCGGCCAGAAGTCACACAGGGCAACAACAACTGCGTGGCTGTGGAGAAATATCCCCGCCTGAGAGGACGTGAGGATCACAGACGCTACTGAAATGGCCCATAAATGGCGGACAGAGAGTTATGTGTCCGCAGAGGCTAAAAAGCTTTCAACCGTTTGGCACGGGGGCCAAGACTATTCACTGCAGACTGTAATCCTTTCTGACATCCTGTTGATTATCCCTTCACTTTCCATAAACAATCCCACGATGTCCAGAAGCTCTTCCACTCTGCATGTTCCGAGTGCAGCGGACCTATGGTTTGGGTATGCGAAGGAGAATCAATAACGGGGCAGAAATGGCATTATTAAAACAGGTGTACAAAAATGGCAGATTACGCGTTAAAATTCATTACCCGTTGATTTTGTCTTGTGTCTTTACATAAATGCTTTGAGCGTGTCTTGGTGGCTTGTACCAATGCTTTTATTTATTCAATTAGGTTCAGAACACGCAAGAACACTTTCCTTCATTAGGGACCACAGATGGTGATTGTACTGCACTAAGTAGATCCATATGAGATGGTTCCACTGTACACGTGACCTCTAACCCCCTTATAGGAACTGAGGAATGACACTTCACTAGCCAGAGGCAGTAAATATATTATACTGTAGACAGAAACACATATACAGTGCATGGGCCTCTTCCTCTTTTGGGGTTTACCCCTCATGTCTCAAGCATGGGTTTAGCGGTATAAGAACATGTCAGGACTGGTCAAGATGTGGTCCCAAAGAGGAAGTGGTTGTCGTCCGTGAAATTACACCTGAGCACGGTGTTGACATAAGCCCCAGAATACTGGCGTGCTTCGGTTGAGACTTTGTGCGGATATACACAGTTGGCGTACTTCGGTAGTAGTTTTCGAAAGAAAAAGAACAAAAAAACATGCAGAACAAGGTCTGTGGATGTTTGTGAGTAACTGCGTCATTATATTTGGAAAGAGACTGTTGATTTTTTCAAAAGTATATTTTTTACACCACAAACTTTGGACCCGTTGAGGTCCGTTCTATCAAGGTAATGTCACGGTGAGCTGCAGCGGATATCTAAAAACCCAGTGAAATCTAATTTCATTTTTGGGTGAACTGTTCCCTTAATTCTCTGCTCTACAGAACGTGTCCGGATTGGCTGTGGGCAAATCAGCGCTTCACACACAGTGAAACCTCATGGCATGTGGCATGCCTGCTACACAGCTAAGACAATTCCGAGTCAGACTGGGGCTCTTCAACAGGATTTTTAACTAAATCACTCTTTGGACCCCAAGATCTCTGATTGGCGCTTCCTCCGTGGCAGGTGATAAATCTCCCCCGGCCAATCCAGGTGTTTGTTTGGATAAAGTAAAACCCCTGGGGCAGCGTGGTCTGCTTTTACAAAAAAAGAAAGAAAAACGCTGCAAGGCATTGGCGCATATAATTTGCAAATGCGCTGGCATGCTGGCATATTATGTTACAAGAACCATTCCAAACCCCATCGGGGGTTTATCTACGGAGAGTTCTGTGTTTGCTGAAATTCACTTCTTCACACATAGCGGTCAGCAGTCAGCAGTAATTGATTCCCAAGGAGAGGGAACCCAAGAGGGGGTTAATGAGCGGTAACGCGATATATCTCCGTAAAACACGGCTCTTAGGGGATCCTGTTTCTCCATATGGAAGATATGACAGTGTTTTACACTTCAACATGCTTTTCCAAAGATAACTTCTTTTGATTTCTAAAGGAATTTGACTAAATTTGGGGCAGCACTAAAATGATTCAATCAATATATACTTCATAAACTTGAATGTAAAGACAAATACAAGTGTTTGTTCCCCCCTCTATCTCAATCACAGTTTGATTATTTCACCTTGGAGATTGCAGAACTCAGCAAACAGTGTTGGTAAAAGTAAAAACTAACACTCGCATTTGATTTAAATTCCAAGTTAAGGATGCTGATGCAAGGATGCAAAGCCCCTGAAAGGGCAGTAAAAATACTGATAAAAACTCAACCAACATCATTGGAATCAAAAGTCACCTTGTAACTTTATATGTAACTTGTTTTTAAAAACTAACAAAAAGCAAAGCATTTGATCAAAACCATGAGATAGAACATTCAAATGTGTAATTGGACACCTGAAGCAACCATAATTTGACACAACAAACATTTAATTTAATGTTCCTGTCATCAGTAAACACCTCTTAAACTTTAAAAAAAATAGAGAAAAAAAGCTTGTTTTAGGAACCGCTATTAGGGTTTTTCCTCAGAGGGGATTTCCGAAAATTGTCTCCATACGTCTGAGCCAGAGAATAAAAGTCAATGACAGTAAAAGTGGATGCAGCAACACTGTGTGCAAGAGTCACTTGGTTTAATCAGTAAAGCTGATCTCTGTCCCGGGGTTAAAAATTAGCACTTTGATTGGAATGTCTATTCAGGCATGAGCTCTTTATCTCCTTGCAAACCTCTGACAGCTAAACAAGTACTGCAGCAAATGAACTAAAGAAAGAGATTGAACGGACTGACAGGGTTTACGACCCTCCTCTGTCCCGTCTTGGTTTATATCATGAGAGTGAACACAAAAGACACTGTCGCCCTTTAAAAACAGGGTCCCCACACACACACACTCACGCACACACTCTCTCACACACACACACACACACACACACACACACACACACACACACACACACAGACAGACACACACACACCTAGACACAAGCTTGCATACATGGGAAATACTGTATATTATCTCTCTGTATACATGGACTGTGATGCAGTGAGGCTCTTTAACCCTATAAGATTAGTGGGAAACCAAGAGAAATGACCGTTGGGAGTGTGAAGACAGGAACCCTGTTGCCGGGCAGTGCTGTTCCGAGGTTATCCATGGGAAAATGGGAAACATCTGGTGGAATCCGAATTACCATGGTGAACTCCCGTCCCCGCGGTTACGCTTGGTCACCAGTCAAAACATCTCCATGAGGCTCCTGACGATAGCCAGGATCCTTTCTAATACTGTAACAAGATGCCCATGGCAGCCACGTCACCAGCTGTGGGCGCGGGAGGGTTATATATGACACAGGGTGGGAAACACAGCACATCCTGTGTGCTATCATCAAGCCTGGAGAACCTGTTACGGTTCGTTTGCCTATAAACAACCCTGTGTACCATAACGGTGTTAGCACAAATCACATTATGTGCAAGAGGGTGATGCTTCACTCTGAGAGCTTACTTTACGCAATGAGTGCAATTCTGCAGTGATTTATGCAACATTCGATGTCAAATTCAGCTGTCGAGGCTTTGAAGGGCCTTGTTCCACTGGTCGCACACAGGCCCGATTTAAGTACTTGGCAACAGTAGCATTTAATTCTTTTATTCAGCATTTTTCAAGACATTTCTCTTAGTCCCTCAGTGATGTTCCTGAAGAACCTTCCAAAAATAATAAATGCACAGCTTCGTGACACAACACACGCAGCTCAGGCCTTGAGGAATAATCATCTTCTGCTTTGGTAATGGAGACAGAAATTTGAATATTGTAGATAACTGTGAGGTTCAGGGTTTCAGTTTTGACATGTTTAATTTCCCTCAAGTCAGAAGTGCCAGACAGGAGCTTATCTAAATATCTCATGAAGGGAACAGATGTTTAACAAGTCAAAAATCTGCTGTTAATACACCACTCTACCATGAGAGTCTTATTGAAAGACTCTGCAGTGGAAGGCTCAAGATAAGCTTCCAGGAAACCAGACACATCTACTCCTGCCTCTCCATCTACGCATACAATTCACACCATTATATTCTCTGCATAAACAACTTGTCACAGGCCCTATTGTTCTATAGGCATCCGCATACAAAGACAAAACCCTACAATAAACAAATAAAAGTTTTAAAACATGAAGTGGAAAGAAGCAGCCGGCTGCCCAACGACCATGCATATACTGTAGCTTGCAACGTGATGCCTGTAGGTGACTTGGACAACGCAAATGCAAGTGGTCACAGTTTCCAAACATGTTCCCAACACAGGGAGACAAACAAACAAAGAACACATAAGTGGTCGCTAGTTCCGTCACACATTCTGCAGCCAGATCACCGGAACTGCCCCGCTTTTCTTTCATGAATGCGAGAGCTATCGAGAAACAATAACATTATTAACAACTCCCCCAGGACACGGACAGACCCCCCACGGACACCCACAGTTAGCACAATAATGCACACAAACCCTTAGCATCACTATGTAGGTCCCCCTGGACACAAGGCATTAGCTGAGGGGGTAACTGATAGCCGCGCTATGGAGCAGAGGATCCTAATTACATCACTTCCTGTTCACTGGACTGCAGGAATGCAGCCGTGTGTGCCAGGTTGTAACTTCTCTCTTTCTCTGGCACAGCGGCGTCAAAACCATCTCCCTCCCTATATCTGTATTCAGAAGCAAGGGGCGGGGTGTTACCGTGGTTTCATGCTCACTATTTGCCACTAATCTCATCTCCCAAATATCATAGATCAACTGTACACAACATGGGCGCGTTTCCCAATAGGTTATTCACATTGGATACACCCCAAATCTGAATACACCTATAAATTATTACAGAAATTAATCTGAATTAATTTTCCCAAAACCATGACAAGCTTTGGAGAGCAGTTTCTATAATGACTTCAGACAGAGAAGGAGAGGAACATAAAGTGCTCATTAACTACACACGTTTCCTGCGTTTATATACACAGCCTCACACTTCACAACCTTGGCCTCAGTGTAGCTAAAATACTCATACTGTAGTTTATATGTTACCACCGCATACACAGCCTCACACTTCACAACCTTGGCCTCAGTGTAGCTAAAATACTCATACTGTAGTTTATATGTTACCACCGCATACACAGCCTCACACTTCACAACCTTGGCCTCAGTGTAGCTAAAATACTCATACTGTAGTTAATATGTTACCACCGCATACACAGCCTCACACTTCACAACCTTGGCCTCAGTGTAGCTAAAATACTCATACTGTAGTTAATATGGTACCACCGCATACACAGCCTCACACTTCACAACCTTGGCCTCAGTGTAGCTAAAATACTCATACTGTAGTTAATATGGTACCACCCCGCATACACAGCCTCACACTTCACAACCTTGGCCTCAGTGTAGCTAAAATACTCATACTGTAGTTAATATGGTACCACCGCATACACAGCCTCACACTTCACAACCTTGGCCTCAGTGTAGCTAAAATACTCATACTGTAGTTAATATGGTACCACC
The DNA here is from genome assembly GCA_029718625.1 of Synaphobranchus kaupii. NCBI lineage: Eukaryota > Metazoa > Chordata > Actinopteri > Anguilliformes > Synaphobranchidae > Synaphobranchus > Synaphobranchus kaupii. The sequence goes on along the minus strand of CM056384.1, from coordinate 14,807,244 downwards.
CCGCATACACAGCCTCACACTTCACAACCTTGGCCTCAGTGTAGCTAAAATACTCATACTGTAGTTTATATGTTACCACCGCATACACAGCCTCACACTTCACAACCTTGGCCTCGGTGTAGCTAAAATACTCATACTGTAGTTAATATGGTACCACCGCATACACAGCCTCACACTTCACAACCTTGGCCTCAGTGTAGCTAAAATACTCATACTGTAGTTAATATGGTACCACCGCATACACAGCCTCACACTTCACAACCTTGGCCTCAGTGTAGCTAAAATACTCATACTGTAGTTTATATGTTACCACCGCATACACAGCCTCACACTTCACAACCCTTGGCCTCCGTGTAGCTAAAATACTCATACTGTAGTTTATATGTTACCACCGCATACACAGCCTCACACTTCACAACCTTGGCCTCAGTATAGCTAAAATACTCATACTGTAGTTAATATGGTACCACCGCATACACAGCCTCACACTTCACAACCTTGGCCTCAGTGTAGCTAAAATACTCATACTGTAGTTAATATGGTACCACCGCATACACAGCCTCACACTTCACAACCTTGGCCTTCGTGTAGCTAAAATACTAATACTGTAGTTAATATGGTACCACCGCATACACAGCCTCACACTTCACAACCTTGGCCTCAGTATAGCTAAAATACTCATACTGTAGTTAATATGGTACCACCGCATACACAGCCTCACACTTCACAAACTTGGCCTCAGTGTAGCTAAAATACTCATACTGTAGTTAATATGGTACCACCGCATACACAGCCTCACACTTCACAACCTTGGCCTCAGTGTAGCTAAAATACTCATACTGTAGTTTATATGGTACCACTGCATACACAGCCTCACACTTCACAACCTTGGCCTCAGTGTAGCTAAAATACTCATACTGTAGTTTATATGTTACCACCGCATACACAGCCTCACACTTCACAACCTTGGCCTCAGTGTAGCTAAAATACTCATACTGTAGTTTATATGGTACCACCGCATACACAGCCTCACACTTCACAACCTTGGCCTCAGTATAGCTAAAATACTCATACTGTAGTTTATATGTTACCACTGCATACACAGCCTCACACTTCACAACCTTGGCCTTCGTGTAGCTAAAATACTCATACTGTAGTTAATATGGTACCACCGCATACACAGCCTCACACTTCACAACCTTGGCCTTCGTGTAGCTAAAATACTCATACTGTAGTTAATATGGTACCACCGCATACACAGCCTCACACTTCACAACCTTGGCCTCAGTGTAGCTAAAATACTCATACTGTAGTTAATATTTTACCACCGCATACACAGCCTCACACTTCACAACCTTGGCCTTCGGGTAGCTAAAATACTCATACTGTAGTTTATATGTTACCACCGCATACACAGCCTCACACTTCACCACCTTGGCCTTCGTGTAGCTAAAATACTCATACTGTAGTTTATATGGTACCACCGCATATACAGCCTCACACTTCACAACCTTGGCCTCAGTGTAGCTAAAATACTCATACTGTAGTTAATATGGTACCACCGCATACACAGGCTCACACTTCACAACCTTGGCCTTCGTGTAGCTAAAATACTCATACTGTAGTTAATATGTTACCACCGCATACACAGCCTCACACTTCACAGCCTTGGCCTTCGTGTAGCTAAAATACTCATACTGTAGTTAATATGTTACCACCGCATACACAGCCTCACACTTCACAACCTTGGCCTTCGTGTAGCTAAAATACTCATACTGTAGTTAATATGTTACCACCGCATACACAGCCTCACACTTCACAACCTGGGCCTCAGTGTAGCTAAAATAATCATACTGTAGTTAATATGGTACCACCGCATACACAGCCTCACACTTCACCACCTTGGCCTTCGTGTAGCTAAAATACTCATACTGTAGTTAATATGTTACCACCGCATACACAGCCTCACACTTCACAACCTGGGCCTCAGTGTAGCTAAAATAATCATACTGTAGTTAATATGGTACCACCGCATACACAGCCTCACACTTCACAACCTGGGCCTTCGTGTAGCTAAAATACTCATACTGTAGTTTATATGTTACCACCGCATACACGGCCTCACACTTCACAACCTGGGCCTCAATGTAGCTAAAATACTCATACTGTAGTTAATATGGTACCACCGCATACACAGCCTCACACTTCACAACCTTGGCCTTCGTGTAGCTAAAATACTCATACTGTAGTTTATATGTTACCACCGCATACACAGCCTCACACTTCACAGCCTTGGCCTTCGTGTAGCTAAAATACTCATACTGTAGTTAATATGTTACCACCGCATACACAGCCTCACACTTCACAACCTTGGCCTTCGTGTAGCTAAAATACTCATACTGTAGTTAATATGTTACCACCACATACACAGCCTCACACTTCACAACCTTGGCCTTCGTGTAGCTAAAATAATCATACTGTAGTTAATATGGTACCACCGCATACACAGCCTCACACTTCACAACCTGGGCCTTCGTGTAGCTAAAATACTCATACTGTAGTTTATATGTTACCACCGCATACACAGCCTCACACTTCACAACCTTGGCCTCAGTGTAGCTAAAATACTCATACTGTAGTTAATATGGTACCACCGCATACACAGCCTCACACTTCACAACCTTGGCCTTCGTGTAGCTAAAATACTCATACTGTAGTTAATATGTTACCACCACATACACAGCCTCACACTTCACAACCTTGGCCTTCGTGTAGCTAAAATAATCATACTGTAGTTAATATGGTACCACCGCATACACAGCCTCACACTTCACAACCTGGGCCTTCGTGTAGCTAAAATACTCATACTGTAGTTTATATGTTACCACCGCATACACAGCCTCACACTTCACAACCTTGGCCTCAGTGTAGCTAAAATACTCATACTGTAGTTAATATGGTACCACCGCATACACAGCCTCACACTTCACAACCTGGGCCTTCGTGTAGCTAAAATACTCATACTGTAGTTTATATGTTACCACCGCATACACAGCCTCACACTTCACAACCTTGGCCTTCGTGTAGCTAAAATACTCATACTGTAGTTAATATGGTACCACCGCATACACAGCCTCACACTTCACAACCTTGGCCTCAATGTAGCTAAAATACTCATACTGTAGTTAATATGGTACCACCGCATACACAGCCTCACACTTCACAACCTTGGCCTCAGTGTAGCTAAAATAGTCATACTGTAGTTTATATGTTACCACCGCATACACAGCCTCACACTTCACAACCTTGGCCTCAGTGTAGCTAAAATACTCATACTGTAGTTTATGCCTACAGTCGCGGCCACTATTATTGGCACCCCCTGTAAAGATGAGCAAAAAGGGTTATAAAAAATTCACCGTTTGGTGAATTAGCTTAATCTCACACTGAAAAAACAAGAAGAATCCAACCTTTAATTGACGTTAATTTATTATGAGAAAAAAAAATCCCACATCAAGAAATTATTATTTTTAAGAAAACCACATTGGCCACAATTATTGGCACCCCTGCATTTATATATAGAATAAAGTAATAATTTTTAATATTTGGTCACATATACTTTGCATGCCATGACTTCCTGATGTCTGTGACCCAACAACATCAAAAGACTCTTGATATCTTATTTTCTGGTACTCTTACAAGCGATACTATAACATCTCTGCATTTGAATGGATCTCTATGGGAATTGGGGGGTGGGTCTAGATTTATATAAACTAATTTTTTATAACCCTTTTTGCTCATCTTTACAGGGGGTGCCAATAATAGTGGCCGTGACTGTATTATTGAATTGGGCATACCTTACAACTGACATCAGGCAATTATGTGCTTTTGGCAAAGCCTTCTTTTGTACAAAGACTATGACCATTATTGGACAGAAAATGTAGCTTCACTCCATATTAAATGGTGAATAGAACGAAACATATGCCAGCTGCCAGGTTTTAACTAGCTCAGATAAATACCCATATGAAACCATGAATTCCCATGAATGCTCAGCACTGCTTATTGTTCTGTGAAACAGATTGCTCTCTCAAATCAAATTAAAAAAATGCATTTTGGAACCAAAAAAAGTTTGACCCGAAATGTATATATCAATGTGTCCCTTCACCACACACTCCCAGTTGGTTACAATCCATAAACATACAACGGGCAGATGAGAACCATTTCACCCTTGGAGACAAGACGTTCGATTCTTCTCAGAACACTGCTGTTCCTTCCTGTTCAACTACAGTAAGGGGCGGGTATCTCAGAAAGCAGGGGTTCAAATTATGAGCCCTTGTCCTAGACCGTGCCCCACACCCCCAAGCAAAAATATTCTGGCATCCAGTCTGGTGGCAGTCACAGGCATCCTTGTAACCCAGAAAACTCAAAGGCCACACACCCCCACCCCCACCCCATCTCTCACAGACGGGATAGGGCACAATCGACAACTCTTCCCACGGCGGCCATTTTCTCCCCCGCACGGACCATGCCTTCATCGCGGGAATGTCCGTGAGGCTCCATTGTCCACGGGGACACGGTGTTCACTTCCCAAAGTGGGCTGCAGCTCTTCCTATGAAAAACTGTCCCGAGTGAATGCAAGCATATAACCCCGTTAAAAAGAAAATTTGCTTATGTGAGGTACATTTAGGGTTTAACATTCGAAGCGCGACCGGGAGGCCTTGCGGTGCCAGAGAGAGATAAATCACATTTTCCTGTAGCTGCCGTCTCGGGACTTGGAGGCAGTGCAGATGTGAGGTATGGTACCCCATGGAAAACTATGCAAGGTTACAACAACACCGGCGACGGAGATGTACGGCCCACACACATGCTGTGGCTAATGCGACCGAACACTTGATTTACACACAGAGAAAAACCATGAGCGGATACAACACTTCAGCTCTTGTCAACAATAAAATGGCCTCAGTCACCGGCTCTGAGCTGCTCGCACAATTAACCCCCCCCCCCCCCCCTCAACAGCCCAGTTCTAGCACATTCTACAGCTTCCTCAAGGCATCGCCTCTATCGACAAAACCACCTGACAAAAGATGAAAAAAAAGTGACCCTCCAGCACCGCAGGGCTCACAAAGCCCCATTCAATCCCTCAGATGTCTAAGTACGGATGAATCCCGATGCGTCAGGAATTCCTTCGTTGGAAGGAGTGTTTGACACCTCGCGTACAGAAACCAGTCCATTCAAACAGACCACTTACTGTACACTATGGAGGTGAGTGTACAGCTTCTGCATCTGTGTTACAACAGACTCAACAGCTCCCATCATAAATAGAGAAGAGAAGAAGCCGGGAAGCCGTCTGCTGATTAGTGAATTATTATTGAGGCGCGTGACCCTGGCGGTGAGCAGAAAGCGAAGTCATGCTTCGCCATGGCTCACCGCCCTGACTGAGAACAGCACAGATCAACGCTCATCCAACGCTCATCCAGAAAGGCAACGGACAGGAATCAACCAGTTCTAAGAAGAAAGCCATTTTAATTCAAACCTCTGGTTTGTGTGTATGTGTGCGCGCAAATGCATCTCTTTTCATTATTTTTAGCCCCATTTGTTGAAACCACCACATAAACCCCAGGGTTTGAGGGCTGTAAGGACTGGTTCTATCCCAGGTAGTACACTACCATGATTTGCAAACCCAGAAAATAACGACCAAACAAATAAATCAATTTTAAAGGGTTAGAGTTAGTGGGCAAGCTAGTCGGTAAAAGCCAATATGCCAAAGAGGGTAACGCGAGAGGATCATTTTGTCTTTACCTACATGCTTATCAGAAACCCTACACCACTTCAGCTACGGGCTTGCAGGACCTGTCAAAGCTACTTCTCAACGAGAAATTCCAGACGCTGTCTCTCTGTTAGGTTATAATCTAAGTAGATGTCATATAGTGGAACCGACAGATCAGAAGGCACTCAAGCCAATGTGCTCTTGCAAAGCTCTAAAAACAGACTGACTACAGCGCAAGACATGTCTATGGCCATATTTCGGCATTGACATTCCTTGAATGCAGAAGACCTCAACTTCTGCAGTTTGTCACTTTCACTTTTGTACCAGATGCATCATGTCCATGTCAATGCAACAAGCCGTTTGTGAGATAGGGGCCCCTATTAGATAGACCCAATTTATTTAGAGCACGTTGATATGACATTGAAACAAACAGGAGCTGTGTATACCATGTCCGCTTACTGATAAACTCCATGTATAAACCAGACACTACTATAGTTTCTCTATTTTAGGATACACTAACTGTTACATAAAATCACAAATATCTATGGAAACAGACGACATATGGGAGGAATGTGTGTGAGTGTGTGTATGTGTGTGTGTGTTGGCATGTTTGTGTGTGTTTGCGTGTTTGTGTGTGTGAGAGTTTTTTTAAGTGTGTGTGTATGTGTATGTGTGTGTGTTTGCATGTATGCGTGTATGTGTTTGAGTGTGTGCATGTGTTTGAGTGTGTGTGTGTGTGTGTGTGTGCATGTGTTTGTTGGGGGCGGGAAACTCATAACTATCAAATCAAAATTTCTAATTTCCTTGAGAAATTCAGCAAAACTATAAACCAAATATGATTACTGCTATACATTTCCTCAACATAGGAGATATTTTATCAGAATATTTTGTATGATCATGTAAATCATGTGCTCGAGCATTTTTTTTCTCCAAATCTCGCTCAAGCCAAACCCATAATTCTGATTCTCTTTCACAAGACTGCAACGTAAAGAAATCCATCAGTACGCAAGCACACGGCATGCAGCTGCATGAAAGAACATCATTCCCCCACAGACACGGGTAACATATGAAAAAAATAATAATATGCTCTTCAGAATAATCTGTGCACAAGAAACTTTTTGAAAGATTTATATGTGGTGTGAGGCTCATATCTAAAAGGAATGCTCTGCTTAAGAGATCTGAGGAATGGACAAAGAAAGGAGAATAACATGTATTGAGAGGGGCACTCAAATCCAGTGTCTCAACCTCTCCATTTATAATGAAAAGGTTCTGTGTTCCACTGCAACTTATCAAAAATTCATATCTAGCTATTATACCGCAATTAAGCAATTTAGTTCAATGATCTTTGGAGACTTTAAGAATGCTCATCTCATCTTTTGCAACCAGGTAATGGAGCCATTTCCTTTAAAGTGCAATTCTTTGGAACTTGATATTTTTGCAAACTTAATCAAGAAACGTAGAATTTGCAGTAAGTTTACATGCACATAACCCAATATCACATTTGTTGTATAAACGCTTGCAGGACTTGCTGAGTTGGAACTATGCAAAAATAGTGTTCTGTCCAATGTACTTGGTGCAGTACAATTGGATTATCAAAGCAATTGATTTAGAAACAGAAAACCATTCTGTCCTCTGGAATGTTTCATGCCAAAAAAAAAAAACAGAACAAATATGAAAGCACATTCCATTTCTGATCTTCCGTGTGGTAGATGCAAGGCTTCCCTTATTTAAAAATGAATTGTCCTGCCAAGGATACCTTGTACATCAATTCAAGGAAGCCTGTATTTTGACATTAAATGTGTGCCCACATTGTACTTTGGAAAGGAATTCATATTTGCAGCTGTTTCCCCTTCCCTCAGTCTATGTAGCACACTCAGGTCAGAGCCTGCCCTGCTCTCACTGAACAGTGTGCTAAAGTAATCGAGCGCTACAGTGGAAGACTAACACAGCCAAGGACAGAGCACAATTAAGCCAAAAATAACTACAGTCAGATCTATGCAACACGCTCCTGCTGGCATGCATGGCTACGCATGGTTTTGGATAAGTTTTATTTTATTTTTTTTTTTATTTTTTTAAACACAGCTCCACAGTGTTTGACTATTCTCACTTTATGGAAATAATTTTAAAGAATGCACAACTGCACAAATAAAACAGCTCCTCAGAAGCTGATGGTGCACTTTAAGAAGAAAAAAAAATGAAATTCCCTGTTTCGGTCACGGCGTATGCGATGCATTAAAAAACGACAAACGACTGCGCGTGCAACGCTTTGCGAGCTGCAGGTTACTGGCCGCATGCTCTGCGGGAGTCAGTCAGTCAGCGCGGGGAGATTGCATGCAGAAGTGCGCGCGAAGATCCAGCATGTTAAATGACCCGTGACGCCGTGCGTTAATTCATGCCGCTTTTCTGTGCGTGTGCAGGAGAGACAAGGCGGCGGGTGTCAGAGGAGACTCTGCTGCGAGTCCCCCCCGTCCGCTCGCACAGCGAGCCGCAAGCTTACACCCTTTAGAGCCCCGCCCGGGGGTGGGGCGAGGGGGGCTCCTGTGTAGCTCTTAAGGATGGAGGGGTTTTAGTATTAAAAACGTGAGCCGGCTTCATTAGAGGGACAGACAGACAGGTGATGCCGGTTCAAAATGCATTCCCGGGAAGGGATGCATTTTAACCTGCCGTTACCTTTCTGGTTACTAACTGACTGGAAGCGATAGGCCTGGCAGTGGTGGTCTGGCAGCGAGGGGCACGCCACTACGAGGCGGCCCTGATGGAGGACGCTCCAGCAGCTGTCGCTCAGGACCTCACAGAAGCTGCGACAGGGGAGAGGCGGCGCCTCCTGGCCCGGAACGCCGCACCGGGGAGCCAGCAGGAGGCAGAAAAAACCACTCCAGGCCACCGTGGCAGCGTGAGTTCAGGAGCCACGCCCACCTCGCGCAGAACCGCGCGCATCTCCTCCGTGCTGCTCTGATTGAGGAAATTGGGTACGGCAAAGCTCTCCTGCCCCATGCCTGTGCAGGAGGGCAAATCGGAATCTAGGGGCAGGCAGCGGGCGGACCCCGGGGCGGCGGCGGCTTCAGCTACAAGAGACCGGTTGTTTTTACGAGAGGTTAGTAGATGGCCTGGGATGACATGCTGCTTGGGATACCCCGCTGGCTCACCGTTCTGACTAGAGTTACCGCTAGAGTTACCGCTAGAGCTACCACTACCCCTCTGGGCAACTCCCTGAGGTTTAGAGAGACTAAGGCTTTTGATGGGCTCACTGTTAAAACTGTTACCCTCAGGATTAGCACTGCCCTCCACAGTTGTCCAGTTACTCCTGTGCTTAGCATTCTGGGTAAGGTCTATCGCTATCCCAGCATGCACCTTGCCGTCAGCAGGTATAAGTGTGCCCTCCTGTCTGCCCCCTACCGATGATACGGAGCCCCCCTCTTCTCCTGCCAAGCCCCCGTTAGCAGACCCAGACCCTAAACGCAGCCCCCCCGGTGCACCATTACCCGGCTTGGCTCCCCCCGAGCCTGCCCCCCGGTTGCTTGGCAACCGGAGTAGGCGCCGCAGTAGTCCGCGCCCCGCCGTCCGGGTTCTGGTCCCAGGTTTGCACAAACTTTCGAATCCCGCTGGCCACGTCGATGATCTCCGCTCCCACGCCGGCGATGGTGGCGTCCGGCTCCTCGCCGCTGCCTCTGGGCCCAGTGCCCGACCCCTCGCTGGTCGGCGGGGGAGGGGGTTCGGTCGTGGGCCCCCCCCAGTTCCAGAACCATGCGTCCGAGCGGCCCGTGCAGAGCGCCGACAAGAAGGCGAGGGCCAACCAGATGCCCATTTTAGCCATGCCGTTGGCTAGTTCCTGCTGGTTCAGCGCCTAGCTCATACACCCTCCTCTACCACAGACCGGCATCCACAACCTCCTCCAGCTCTCAGCACAAACAGACACAGCCCCACAGCCAGAAAGAACACATCAAAAAAGGAGGAGTGTAGAGGTAGGGGGGCGGGGACCAAAACTACAACCACTTCCCCATTGGCTGAGCAACAATGCACCCCCCCCCCGAACCCTCCCCCACTCCCCCACTCCCCCTCTCCTCCTGTCACTGCTGCTGTGAAAGATTTTCACTTTTAGCTCCACTTGTCCCACTTCAAGGTTTTCGCGTCTGAAATTTTTGAAAAGAACTCCAGCCGTTTTTTTCCCAGTAGCTGCAAAGGAGATCAGGAGATTTATGGCCGGAGGGGGGCCGGAGCAGGGCGGGAGGAGAGAGAAAATGTGACAGCTGAACGTTTCATGTTAATTTCCCCCTCTGCACATCTGTCCAGCGTGTTTCTGCATATGAATCATAAGACAACTGAAATGTAATTACCAGAAATATGTCATGTGGGTCACGCTCAAACTACACAAAAAATTACAACCCCCCCCCCCCTTTTTTTTTAGCTGTACAGGTTCAACCTCATGCTTGATTTCTCCAAATGAACGAACACTTGACACATGCTCCGTCCAGTTAACCCAAACAAAATCGCCCTTATCGAGCAGTTGCATCAAATGCCAGTTAATCTTCTCAAATTTTCCCTGAAATTTGAGACTCGGTTAACATGCACGCCAAGCTCTTCAAAGGTTCCCTTCATGAAAATGTGTTTAAAACGTTATCTGTTATGAATGCCAGTGACCTATATTGAGCCTGGAAGGCTGTCCCCATTAGCAATGTCCGTGCATAGAGCCAAGTCAGATAAATGTGATCAAATAAACCAGGAGCGCTGAGCAGAGTATATAGCTAATAACCGCCAGGGCTATTGAGTAAGGCTGAAGTCAGCGACCGTCTCAGGTCCATGTCTGAGATGAGAACTTTGCTGAATTCCTCAGTAAATTCTCCCACCTTGTGCGCACACCTCCCTCCCTCTGACCATAAATCACCGTCTCCAGCTCCACCCAACAACCAATTTTCCACTTGCTTTGGGCTCCGTTTCTTTTCAGTCGCAGAATAATGCTGGTCTGCTCACTTCTGCCGCTCAGACCAGTACAGACACGCATTCGGGGGCTGGCAGTAAAGACCCCTGGAGATGTTAAAATAGGCGCTGGGAGAGTCTGGGAGATTAGCATGAAAGGAAGGCGGTTGTGTCGTTCTCTAATGCAGGCTTTAAAGGAAATGCACACCGTCTCACAGGACCTGTATCTCCGCGACTTTCTCCTTGTGAAACGAGACGAAAAAATTAGCCCCCCGAGGCGCCTGGTGGGAGCGGGGTGGGGGGGTGGATCTTTCTCAGGCCATGCTGAAAGCAAACCACCTTTATTCAACACAGACTTCAGCATGTGGGACAGAACCCGAAGTATAAAATATAAAAAACAAGACAATACGCAATGGCATATATCCCAGGGATTAAGAAAACAAAGCGAGATCCTTCTGTGAAGTTACAATACCAGGTGGTGGTTGGATAAGACCTCACAACGGCAGAACAACTTTATCCTCAAAAATGAGGAAACACACAGTGCAGTTTGGCACCACTTGCTGGCAGTGGGCCTATAAGCTTGAATGTGTGTGTGTGTGTGTGAGTGTGGGTGTTTGGGTGTGTGTGTGCATGTGTGTGGAGTGGTGTGTGTGTGTGTGTGTGTGTGTGTGTGTGTGTGTGTGTGTGTGTGTGTGTTGCGTGCGTGCGTGCGTGCGTGCGTGCGTGCGTGCGTGCGTGCATATTATGTGTGGGACTGGGAGAGAGGGACAGTCAGTAAATAATTTCTAGAGAACCGGCAGCATGCTATATACCCCTGTCAATCAACAGCTACGTCTTGTACTGTTTTCCCGTGGCTTATTTCACCTTCTTAATAGCACTGAAGAAGTCTTCCAACAAGTTTGCCAGTGAGAATCCTTAAGCTGGAATTGCTTTGTACGAGTGAGTAGACAGCAGAACAGTCCCTGTAGGTCGCTGTCTACGTTTTTTTTTTTTTTAAAGCCAGTCTCACTGAACACAATGGAGTCTTGTCTCTTCCTTTCTCTTCACACAAAGCTGAGCACTGCTGAGCAGAATGAACACAAGTCATGTGTTCATGCGGGAGAATGAAACACGCACACTGACTCACAGGCTCAAATTAAAAACCCAAATCATATCTCGCAGACCTGAGGTGAACGACCTCTGATCTAAACTCATCCCGTCCCACAGGGCGGCTGCTCGGAGTGCAAAGGAATGCTGATTGATGTGAGCCCCCCAACAGGAGCAAGCCCACCCCCGTGCGACAGATAACTATCCCCAACCCCCCAGGACGGAGTCCCCTCCCAGACACCCACCGCCACCGCCAGTCCACCCCCACCCGGTAGTTAGGGAAGGGGGAAACGCCCTGATGGCTCACTGCATAACCACACTGCTTAAACCACACTGTTTAACCACACTGCTTAACCACACTGCTTAACCACACTGCTTAACCACACTGTGTAACGACACTGCGTATCCACCCTGTTTAACCACACTGCATAACCACGTCACATACCACCCCACTATCTCGGCGTAAACCACACTGATATTTGTGATATAATGAGACGAAGAGGACCTTCGGAATCCATTTTTTATATATTTATGACATATCCTTTCCTTTGTTTGACTTGTGTTTTACTGATGTTTCTGCACAGAACAGATCATTGGCTTCCCACTTTACTTCATATCTAATTTAATATAGAAACAAAACGTACAACAGCAAAAACAATTCTCCTGTTTGTGCACCCCAGGCATATCACTCAGCAGAGCTGTCACAAACGCTGTTAATGTCCGTCAGGATCCAAATGCGCCACAACTATAAATGTCCAGGCTCCTTTCCCACCAGAGACAGGTTAATCATGAGTAAAGTGACCATGAGTAAAGCGAAGAGCTTTTAAACAGGCCAGTTGTCCAATATGAGTGCATATGTCTAACCATTTAGCTCCATTTATACAAAGCGCAGGCACAATCTGTCTGACAAAATTGGCTTTAAAATGATGACAGCGAAAATCAAAGAGCATTCATTGCCATTGCAATATTACAATAAACATTATATCAAAAAATATAATGGCACATTTTTGTAATCACATTTTCATGTAGGGCTGTAACTGGCACATACAGTGAACAAAGTGTTCAAACACACAATACCACCCCAGCTCAATATGAAATACCGTTCTATGACTCACTTTGGCATCCAATATACATTCCTATGTAAATAGGAAGCATGTTTTTTTTTTTAGCTAGCACATTGGTCTACAGAGGAAGCCGGGGGTCAATGACTGTCTGTTTCTCCTCCTGAGATGGAAAGGCTATTGACACAAGATTACAATGTTGTCTTTACATTAAACCCTTGCAGCACAGAGAGAAACGTATCAGCCACACAGCCTGAGAGAAAGCCTTTCTTAAATAAATCATCAGTACAAGAAATGATGGCTCATTTTTTGAAACATGTCCTAAATAGATTTGCTTCAGCAACCTGTTGACTGACACCTGCTGTCTTATGATCCCTCCCCCTTTTGTGTCATCACATTCAGTACCGTTAATCTCTGCTGCACCTGTTCTAGCACCTGACCCCCTTCTTCCCCAAAAAACCTCCCTTTCCTCTCTTTTAGTTCAAATGAAAGAAACCGCCATTTTGTCCTGAGAGTCGTGCGGGGCTGGCGCTTTCTCTATGTGATTACAGAGCTCTGGAAGCAGCCTTCTCAAATCCGTCTGAGGGAAACACCGGAAACTCCTCCTCCGGCGAAGGGTCTCCCAGGTCTCCTTAACTTCGGGGATATCCTCCCAATCCCGCTCGCTCAGGTGCCAGGACGTTATGACTAATGAAAGGCCTACGGAAGCCCTGGGGAGTCAAAAAACAGAGCCTCCGAATCACCTGAGGAACCGGCAAAATCAACGTTCGGAGCCGGAGAGGAAGTCTCAGTGACCCCGAGAACGTGGTTCGCAGAGTTCGCCGCTCGGAATTATGGGAAGTCGGAGGTGAGCATGGCCCACACCTCGGCCTTGGCGCGCCATCTCCCAGCTTCCCCACAGAGGCAGGAAGCTGGTTTATACGCCGCAGCGCTGGGAGATTAGATTAGATTAATACTCCACACACTGAGTGCCCAGTGCTGGCCTGACCATCTCTACCCAGGCTGGGTTCAGGCATACAGACCACTGCTGAACAAACATGTTCACACTGGGGCTCGGCGGGACGGAACATTCCAGCACTTCTCCCATCTGCTCAACATTCAGTGCTCACACATCACCATGGCCTCATAAACAACAAGCACCTGAAACTACACACACAGACGAGCACACACACGCACAGCGCGCACGCACACACAAGCACACACGCGCGCGCACACACGCGCACACACACACACACACACACACACACACACACACACACACCCAAACCCAAGTCAAAAGTCCACTGATGTCTTTACTGTATATCGGGTATAGGTTAATTACAGTGGTACACAATTTAAAAGCTAATAATTATGTGTCAAAAAGCATAATACCTCAAAACCAGTCATTTAAGAGAAAGTAGAATACATACTGCAGTCCACTCAGGATATTTAGGATAGATGTTTAGGCTAAAGTAGCAGTCATTGTACCAGGTTCCAGAAACTATGCACTTAACCCCTTAAAGTTATCAGCGTTTCTGGGCATCAGACTCAATATGTCCACTCTGTAGGAGGGGCTTGTCAAGTATCTGGCAAGACTGCAAGACAAATTTAAAAAAAATTATGGGTTCATTCCCTTATCGGTGTTATCTTAAGTAAAATTTCTGTGAACATAATGTAAGTGCCAGCATTTTCATCAAGATGAGAAATTCAAATAAAGCGCAATGGCATTTGGTTTTTATGGGTTTCACTTCTCCCGAAGAAAAATATACAGATTAAATTCCTCATAAATCCGGGTCTGCGGTATGCAACTTCCAAAAGAATACTGTGTATTTATAAATAAATACATTTAAAAAATAACCTATGGAACATAATTAAAGGGTCCTGCTATATTTCACGCTAAATCCTCCATTTCTAGAGACCTCATAGTTTTACAGGCCATCTTATAATAAAAGTCCAACGCATGTAAATAAATCTGGAGGATTTCTATTGTCCCTTAGCTTGACGCGTTGTAAGTAAAGTAAAGTGCCTTGCACAGTCCATATGGGCGGACATGGGAGTGAAAATACCCATCATGTGTGTAAAATGCTGACTGACCACAGGGATCTATAATCCTCACAGTCTCTAAAATAGCATAAATATGTCTTTCACTGACGGTTCGGCAGGGCAATAAGCTTTCAGGAGGATCTAGAAACTCCTCTCTGGCATTTCATCCTCAACTCCTCCTCGCTGTGATTTATAGATTTATGAGTCAGACAAGCTTGTTATTTCTCCGCAATTTGACATCCTGTATCGCGCGTTCCTGAATAAACCTGATGAACTCTTTAGAGGTTTGAGAAGAACAAACAGAGCTTTATCTTCAACAACACTTCAGCGTGCGGCATAGCTGTCTGTCAGCGCGCTCGCAAGTCGAGACACAGTTACCCCCAAATCCCTCAGGAATGATCACGTCTGTTTACACAGAAAACTTTGCTTAACCCACAAAAACTTCCGAGGGAGGCCAGCGCGTTGCGACGGATCCAGCGTCAGGGACTAGAACATCAGACCCGCTGTCTCTGAGCTGAGAACTAACATCGCTCCACATTTTCGACCGTTCCGTGCTTTAATTCCTGCCTTGCATTACGGCCTTCCTGCACATTTCTTGGGAAAATTTGTTTTTGAAAACCGATATAAAAGCTGGCAGTGAGTACACATTTTTTGTTCTGGTGGAAATAGCGGCAGGTGGGTGCAGAAGTATGCCCGCATGATAATGGCCTGTCTCCAGACATCAGACTGCACTGAACTCACTTGGGAAAAGCCTCTTCAGGGAGTCATTCAGTATGTGCTGTACTGCTTGTTCAGCTGTCTGACCGTAACAACACTCTCAGTGCCTCTCTTCCCAGTCTACATAAGACACTATGAGCCAATGATAGTCAGTTCAGTGAATTCACCTCAAGAGTTGAGTCCAGAGCAGACTGGCCATGGGATGGATTCAGTTTGGTAACTATTAAGACTGTACAGAACTGTGACCTTCCTCCTGTGAGTTTTCCCCTGTATTATTCATGAGTAAAGAAGAAGTCTGTGTGTAAACTGGGAAGAGTGGCCAGTAAACAGGATGGAGAGAGCAGCTGTGGGCAGGACAAGCAGCAGATTTGATTGGATTTGACTGATTTCACGCTTGTCGCGGTCCTGGCACCACACTACGCTTTCGGTGGAAACCCAGCTAGGCGCAGGTGGCTCCGAGTTCCCCAACACCAGCCCGGAGAGGATTTAAAGTGCCCCCCCGGCCCGGCCCATTCTCATTCCATTCCCAGTCCCTCAGTGCCATGTGCAGCTGCTACACTATTCCACACCTGGCCTCTCTCACTCCCTGTTCCCTGCCCTCTCTTCCTCTCTCTCCCCCTCCTTCTCTCTCTGCCCTCTTTCTCTGTCCCTCTTTCCCCTCTCCCTCCATCTCTCGCTCTCTCTCCATTTCTCCCTCTCATCCATTCACTTTAGCATACTCTGTTAAAACCTTCTTTGTGATCTCAAAACAGATTGGATATTTTCTGTGTAGGCATACATGGGATTATACATAAATTGTTCGAAGATTAGAGGACTGGGAGCTACAGACTCAGGCCCCCTGTGTGACCAGGCTGGTTCATGCCAGCGGAGGCAGTTATATTTGATATGATATCTTCTTTTTATCAGCCTCTTTTGCTTGTTATTTATAACCTCGGTGTGAGTAAGACTCACCCCTCTCTTATAAACAGAACAAACTCAGTCTCGGCCTTGATCAAACGCCACCCCTTACCTTCTCTCCGGCCTGAATAGACGCCTGTGTAACACAAACCGCACCGCTGTAGTCCTCAGCGCACAGACTAATATCTTCCTAATTAAAACTCCATTGAAGTCGCTAAACGTAACGCGATACCCACACATCTACGCGCGGAGCTGACAATGCAGTCCGGTCTCCTCCGCACCTACTGTCATATATCTTGTCTTGAACGGCGCGGTTCACATAAAGTATTTACAACTGCCAAAGAGCGTCCTCGCAACGTGAAACCGCCCATTCAGCTGGGCCTGATTGATTGGATGCTACCATGAAAGAAATGTCCGCAGAGCGCGGTAAGTGTGTGTGTGTGTGTGTGTGTGTGTGTGTGTGTGTGTGTGTGTGTGTGTGTGTGTGTGTGTGTGTGTGAAAGATAGAGAGAGAGGGAGAGGGAGAGAGAGAGAGGCTTTATCATATTATTTGACCATTAAAAACCTTAAAACCCTTAATTCCATTTAAAGTCTGTTCCATATTTGTAGCACATGCCAGGAGAATATCCACCCCGCGGACATGCCTCTTGTGTCCCAGAACAGCTGTCCCACACCGTATACATTCTGACATCTTCACCCCACAGGGCCACTCGCTGGGGTGACCGCTGGGCTCAAACATATAAACCAGGGCCGGGACATCTGCACGCAAACTAAACAAGACCCGCAACTTTTTATCGCGAGACATGAGTCAATAATAAAGTCAAAGTAAGCAGAGGTGTCCCTTGACCCTGGAGTCCCACTGGAAGGCGTAACCCCCCCTTCTCCCAAGCCCCCCTTATTATTACAGACATGGAGAGGCTGTGACCTCTGTTCGGGGTCACAGTAAAACAAGGCCTGCCCAGAGCAAACAGGCGGGTGAGCTACGCGCACAGGGAGACCCGCACGGCCGCTTTGTCACAGCCGCGTCTCGGATGATGGATCCCGCGGGATTGGGCCGACGACCCACGGTGGCCTGGGGTGGTGGGGGGGTATGGGGGCGGACGACCCACGGTGGCCTGGGGTGGTGGGGGGGTATGGGGGCGGACGGACCGCAGGGATGAACTGCCCTGCGTTACCCCACCGTCACATGACCGCAAAGGACAAGCGAACACATGCGCGGGGTGGGGGGGTTGTGGGGGGTACATTCTTTGTTGTGGAATGAGGAGGTCAGACCCCACACACTGGGGGGGGGTGGAGGTACTGTACGTGGGGAGGGGAAAGGACAGGATGAGCCCCCGGCCACTTAAAAACACAGAAACACGCGGACACTGCTTTTCTGATGAGCTTTCTGCTTCAAAGGGCTTCGGTTACAGCGTGACACCATTCACATTTTAACTGCTACTTCTAAGGGCTTTTTGGTGTGGGGGGGGGGGGGGGGGGGGGTGGGGGGGTGCGGCCCCGCTGTTCCCACAGTCCCTGTGAAGTCCACAGATGAGCCTGGATGCATTCGGTGAACACCGAGGCTCTCCATGGAGAGGGAGGTCCAGGTGATGCATGTCCGACGGGTCCCCCCCCCCCCCCGGCTCCTCTAACCTCCGGCTGAAGGGTTTAACCCCGTCCCCGCCACGGTGGAGGCGAGTCGAGCTCTACGGCCTCTCGCAGGGGAACCCAACGTGCGCTTGTGCAAAACAAACAGGCTCGTTAAGTTACGAGATCGCCCGCGCCATGACTGTCACACGATACGTCTGGAGTACATCGCCAACAGATGTGCCGGGGGCTCATCTTTTCCCCCCACGGCTAATCGCTGTGTAATAACCGCGTGAAGCACCAAGAGAGGAAAAAAAACTACACGGAATCAGTCAAGCACGGAATACCAACAGGGTAATTCCGTGTTCCATTGCCAAATCAAAAAGGGGAGGAACGAGGCATTCCCAAGCACCTCCGGTCTCCAGGGACAGATGGCAGAGTAATGAGGTAAGATTTGGGAGATTTGAGGAGAACATGGTGGGCCTCACCCCCGCTAACCCCCGACAGCTGCCCGCTGGATGCGCGCCAGCGTTCCCACACCGCGCCGAGGGCAGCAGCCGGGGAAACGGCCCCTCCCAGCTCCGTGCCCAAGTCAATCGCTGCATTTCCCCAAACAGCCTCAAGCCCGTTCATCGCAGTTCGCAAAACAAGGTCGGATTCGTTTGTCGCGTTTCGCTTTCGTTCGGCCTGAATCGATCCCGGAATTTCCCATTTTCTACCAGTGCTAATGGGTCAGAGTTGGTGCAAAGACACAGAGAACAAACACAGCAACAAAATGAGAAAAAAGGGGTTTCATCTCCCATTCACATCAAAGCGACACCAGCATATTGCTGTTCCCATTTTGCTACACACGGCCTTTCAGCTTCCATTGAGACAAGAGTATCGATTTATCTTCTGCTCGACGACTCTAGTCAGCACCAGCTGGCACTGTGACACCAGCAGGGGGCAGCACTCAGAGAGACACTCCCCCGCTTCACATCGCAGAATGGACAGCGTGGTTTTATCTCGGTTATTCCTTTCCCGTGTGCCGTATTCTCAGCGCTGCCTGTCCGGGCTGGGGCCGGCACAAAAGGTCAAAGGTCACACCTCCAGTTCTCCTCACGGCCCGACCGCAGCCAGGCACCGTAAACCCAGGCTGTACGCGTGCGCTCCTGTCACACTCGGCTCAGGAGCACGTATGAAGGGGGGATGACGTAGGAGCGCATTTCTGGCACTCGTCTCTCAGAACCCCAGCCCCCTCCCCCTATACCCACCCCCACACACACAGTAATCTCAGGCCCAGAGGGCCACACAGCATTGCACCGGCAAGTCACAACAACTCCCCCTCACCAATAAATTCCACTTTCAGAGGGAGGACCGAGGCAGATGTCGGACCCTCGGGTTCTCTGTAAAAAAAACCCGGCTTAACTTCACAGCTCTGACGGCGAAACATCCGCCATTATTTATCAGGATACCCTAAACTTATTTTTATCCTTCGCGTTTAGCGGTGACTTGCAGGTGAATTGCAGTAAATCCTGCTAACTCACTCATGGCTCTATTTATGGTTATAAATATTCATGCTGCCTACATATTTACATGTAAAAGCACATAATCCAGGCGGCAAAATAATCATAGTAAATTCAACGATTATCCAAAGGCTTTTAGGATATTTTACACAAACATTGTAAGGGACTCACACACATACATACACACATACTATTGAAGTAATTTGACACACACATTTAAATAAAAAGAGACCTTTCAGATTGTCCGTGTAAGAGCCCATAATGTACTAATCACAGCAGTGTTGCTTTGGCAGTGCCTCTGGGACAGCTCTGATATATGAGTTTAATTAGGCAGCAGCGCTACTCAGGAGACACTTTACATATTAACTGAGAAACAAATGTATGTACAGCAGCTCCCCCTGCTGTCCACAAAGGAACCTGCAACAGCCTAAATCCTGAATTCTGACTATTAGGGCCCCTGGCAGTTAGGGCTCCTGGCAGTTGCTCTCGTCTTCAAGGGAAGGAGAATCTTAAAATGTTCCACTCCATAAACGTGCACTGTCCTCAACCAAGGTAAAGATATTAAAAAGATGCGTCACATGTCAAACTGATGAGTACAGGTCTATACAGATACTGCTACTATCAGCAGACTATGTCTTTGATATAGAGCATAATATATTAATCATAGCAACCTTAACCTTCCATAGTTACCCTGTCTGTTCTAGACTACACCTGGAAAAGAGGGCATGTCTTTAACCCAGAAACAGACTCTTCTGAACCAGGCCATGGCTTCTACTGATAAAACTCATTCTCTGAGGCAACCAGAACTTCTGCTCTACTGCCTCTACTGGCAGCTGGAAGGTACTGCATAGCACAACTGTGTCAGTGCATCATATGGAGAACCCAAATGACTGCTTGATTTGATTTGGATATTCATTCACCTGCAGTGCAACTGTAGATGCTGCTGATTTGCCAGTAATGTTTGTCTCACTCTCCCTGGTGACATTGACTGCATGCATGCTTGTAATACTGATAACAACCACCGGAGGGCAGATATTTTCAGAATGCGTAGCAGAAAAATAAGTTTATTACAAACTGCATTGAACTTCAGCTCAAGATTTATCGGACAGTGGTCTCATAGTTATATTTACTTAAAGTGAACTTCAACTTGAAAAATATGAACATGATCAATTTAATAGAGAGAATTATATGTGTAAATCTCTCAGGCTGGCACGTTAATCAATAATCGTGATAAAAAATATCACAGACATGATTATTTCAGACTAGTTCTTTTAATGCCCCCTTTGCCATTCAAATATAGGCCGACGCACAGGAAGCATAGCCCATGTTTAACAGGATATGATAGAGATAACATCAACCTCTTGAAAATATGCAGTCTGATCAGATTAATCAGAGAGGGAATAAAGCAAACAGCCCAGCCTAACAAAGACACAGCTGTCTAAACAAAGACAGGTATTCTGAGTGCTAATAAGACTCGTCAGCAGCGGACGGCCTATAAACAGATAAGGCAGCAGCAGAGGGAGGAGCCGCGAGTCGTAGAACAGGCGACCGCACGTCGCAGTCTCTTCCTTCTCACGCCGAGACCGTGACATCATTTAGGTGCATGATCAATAGCAGGGCGGGAATTGTTATGGTAACTATGGCAACTGAATCAAATTAATCAATGGAAAATGGCTCTCACTATTTACTGCTTAACGCTCCTAATCTTTCAGCAGACAGCCCATGTGCATCCACATATAAAAATACACACGCACGCACGTACAGTATTTATTTGAAATAAGGTCAATCTGCAGGTAAGCTGATGAGATGCTCAAAGTGAATCCCAACATATACGGATGTACATGTAGTAACAATATTTCTCAGAATAGCATACAAATTATGTGCAGTATTTAACTATACTTTATCTTACACATTGTTTTTTGCTGTACTGCATGTTTATCAAGTGATTATCATTATTAAATACTGCATTGCTACTGCAGTTTAGTTTACATGGGGGGGGGGGCGTGAGATATTCAAAAATATATCCTTCTGATAAGTCCCGTCTGCAGTGCATTCTCATGTCAATAGGGGGAGACAGAGGACCGTTTAGAGCAGAAACGGCCTCAGGTGAGGAGGGTTGAATGCTCACAGATTTGACACCATCAGTGGGGAATGTTACACCTGAGGGCTGTGATTATCAGGGTCTAAAGGCAGTGTGTGGAGTGTGTAGAGGCTCACGGCTCGATCTGGGGTGACCTGCATAGTTCCACATACGGCTCAGGCAGAATTTGCCTTGACTTGTGTCTCTCACCAAATGTCACCAACCCCAGGGGCAAAACAAGTGTACAAAACGCTAATCATTAACCTGTTTTCAGGCCGCAGACGTCCACAACCACATCTCCCAGGGATACAGACATGGGTGTGTCAAGGGCCAGGAATTTCAGAGGCCAGTAGGGTAGAACAGGTGACGGCTTCTTACCAGAAACATTTACCAAGAGCAAATGCGTAGTAGCACAGGTTACAAATTAAACAAATTATCCTTACTGAAGGCCAGAGATGGCTTAAATGGCTGCCCTCCGTTTAACTTGCAACTGTGGACAAGAATTGTGCTGGAATTGTGCTGGAAAAGAACGGCTCCAAGACTATGCCTCTTCAAGTTCTAAATGGGGACCGTTAAAAGTGTGAACGGACGTGGTAAAAGGTTTCCCAGGCTCATTAATAAAGCAAGACTAGCCCCAAACACTTGACCCCCCATCTCTGCTTGGCGTGGCCAGGCCGCTGGCGAGTGACGGGGTGAAAGTTGGCTGTTTCCGAGCGACTGAAATGCAAGCGCCCCCACTGCCTCGCCGGCTTGATGGCTAATATCACACAGACCTCAGACGAATGCCACAAACATCTGACCCTTCACTGTCCTGTCCGGCTTTTAAAACCGCCATCCATCTCAACGATGAAAAAGGCGGTTTGCAAACTCCAGTTTTTCAAACTCTATTGAAAAGGAGGCAGGGGAGGGAGCGGAGACCACAGACAGCAGCTGCTTGTCGGGGAGCATAGGGGTAGGGGTCTTTGAAGAGCCCCCACTCAGCGGTCTGGCCTGATGGGGCTTTGAACTGCATGGAGCAGCTGCAGTGCGACTGACCAATGGGAACGCGGCACAAGCGATCCACAAGACAACCGGCAACCAGAGATGGCAGGTCCTTCTCGGGCCTAGAGGCGTACACCACCCTACCTGATCAAAGACTCACAGCGACTGAAGGCCACGCCTGCTAAACCACAACCAAAACTAAAAGATCTGCTTAGATACCCGCCTGCCACTTTAAACTATAAACGACCCCTCTCAATGCATCTGAAGGAACCGCGGTAGGGAACTGCCGAGTTTAACAAGAGGTTCTTCTCATCACAAATAAATAGGCCTGATTAAAAGCAAAACTGCAGTGTCAGGTTTCTGGGACGGTCGGCCCTGCCAGGAGAACGGGAGGAGTCACATGATTCCGAGCGAGGCAGGCGACGACATAACAAGCCGTCAGTCTTTAAAAGCCACCCCTACCCACGCTGCCCACCTCTGTGTGCGTGTCACCCTGCCACAAACGCATACTAACACAGGGAGAGGCGCTGTGCAGCTCTGTGTGCGTGTCACCCTGCCACAAACGCATACTAATACAGGGAGAGGCGCTGTGCAGCTCTGTGTGCGTGTCACCCTGCCACAAACGCATACTAATACAGGGAGAGGCGCTGTGCAGCTCTGTGTGCGTGTCACCCTGCCACAAACGCATACTAACACAGGGAGAGGCGCTGTGCAGCTCTGTGTGCGTGTCACCCTGCCACAAACGCATACTAACACAGGGAGAGGCGCTGTGCAGCTCTGTGTGCGTGTCACCCTGCCACAAACGCATACTAACACAGGGAGAGGCGCTGTGCAGCTCTGGGGTTAATATGTGCTTCTGGGATCCTGGCCTCACGCAGCCAACTGTACCTTAGAAACGCTTTCTGTACTGTTTCTCTTTTCTTTTTCTATTCACGCTTTTACAGGAGAAGATATGAACACATTGGGGAAAATAGGACGCTTGTAATTCTAAAATTGTCATAACTTTGAAAGAGGCAAACTATTTAATTTTAAAGAATTTAACCCTGTATTTATTGGAATCATCACTCACAATAAACTAGCTGTTTTAAACAGGCTTCTCTGAAGTTGTAGCAATAAACCTCTGTTGAAGTTCATAATCATAATCAAATCAGGCTTAGTCAAATGCTCATTTTTGGCATTAGTGATAATTAGGAGCTTGATATTAATAAGAGATAATTGCATGTTCTACATCTACTTTTTATACCAGATCAGTTGACCAGACAGTTTGTCACTTTTAGGCTAATAACTCTGGGTTCTACTGTAATTAAATGCTGATCATTTATGGTGTCATATCATACAATGTCAACATTATAGTTTCCCCTTGGGATCGTCTGTAATACATGCATGTTTAAATAATCTTTTTCTATAGACAGTGTCCATGTACAAACAGAAGTATTTGCTGTTCTGCAGTAGCATCACAGGTTAGCTTCCTTGTGATGAAGCTGCAGCTGTACTAGGGTTTGAGTGTGCTGGCATGTGGGCGTGGGCGGACTCTTCTCTCTGCTAACATCATTTGGAAAGATGACAAAGGCCATTGAAAAAAAAAAAAAGGCCCATCAAAGGGTAAATAAGTGGAAAATGGTGTCTGCCAGTCAGAGAATAGCTGGCCCCTGGGTGTCCGCCCCCTACCCCACGCCTCACCGAAAATCAGAGCGGTCACTCGGGGTCCTCTCCAGGCTACCCCCCCCCCCCCGCCACACACACACACCCCCATACCCTTCAACTGTCCACCACACACACTGGCATATTCTACCACATCATAAAGCATCAAAATTCAAATGCCAAACTCTCCCGTCCACACACATACAACATACATCAGTCCCAACTTTGAAGTAAAACTCTCTTTTGTAAAGGGGTTAGTAATGGAGGATTGTTGTGGCAGCCCCCATAATTGAGACTAAATTACGTCTCCTGCTTGGACAAGAAGCCCCGTGTTTTTCATCGTGCTACATGGAATGAGCTACACAGACCTCCAACTGGTGTATAATAAAGGGCTTAGCTTCATGCTTCTGCAAGTGGAAAAAAAGGTTATTTTTCACCTGAGGAAGTAATGGAGAAGCGGGTGATATGTTAAGACATGCATTTACCTGGAGAGTACATGACTGACATAAAAAAATAAAAAAAAATTTAAATACTGTCAGGGTTATCTCAGTTTTTAAAAAAGTTTTTTTAGACAATTATGTACAGTTTTCCATGACTCATGTTCAGGAGTGTCTAGCTTACTGTGCTCGTTTGCCCTCACGGGTAAATGTGATGGAGATGCAAGACTACAGAAAAAACTAGTCATCAAATCTTATTGCTAAGTAACACGCACCCTGTTTCAGATATACTGTGAGACAGATACTGTGATGTTTCTTTCTATGAAAATCCACATGGAGACTTCACAGAAAGCCAAGGAGATGTTGAAGAGGCATCCCAAACTATATTATTTAGAAGGCTTCCGTAAACAGCCGAACGTACACAAACACGGTACGCGAAGGCGTGGAGGGAAAGGCCATACACGCGGCCAGCGTTCTTCCTCTCCATATTATAAACATCCACCTTCCCTGAATGCCAGCCCCAGCACACAAATGCAGCCTGAACGCCAGCCCCAGCACACAAAAGCAGCCTGAACACCAGCCCCAGCACACAAACGCAGCCTGAACACCAGCCCCAGCACAAAAACGCAGCCTGAACGCCAGCCCCAGCACACAAAACGCAGCCTGAACACCAGCCCCAGCACAAAAACGCAGCCTGAACGCCAGCCCCAGCACACAAACGCAGCCTGAACACCAGCCCCAGCACAAAAACGCAGCCTGAACGCCAACCCCAGCACACAAACGCAGCCTGAACGCCAGCCCCAGCACAGAAACGCAGCCTGAACACCAGCCCCAGCACAAAAACGCAGCCTGAACACCAGCCCCAGCACACAAACGCAGCCTGAACGCCAGCCCCAGCACAGAAACGCAGCCCGAACGCCAGCCCCTGCACATAAACACAGCCTGAACACCAGCCCCAGCACACAAACGGAGCCTGAACGCCAGCCCCAGCACACAAACGCAGCCTGAACGCCAACCCCAGCACACAAACGCAGCCTGAACACCAGCCCCAGCACATAAACGCAGCCTGAACGCCAGCCCCAGCACACAAACGCAGCCTGAAAGCCAGCCCCAGCACACAAACGCAGCCTGAACACCAGCCCCAGCACAAAAACGCAGCCTGCCACGCCAGCCCCAGCACACAAACGCAGCCTGAACACCAGCTCCAGCACAAAAACGCAGCCTGAACGCCAACCCCAGCACACAAACGCAGCCTGAACGCCAGCCCCAGCACAGAAACGCAGCCTGAACACCAGCCCCAGCACAAAAACGCAGCCTGAACGCCAACCCCAGCACACAAACGCAGCCTGAAACGCCAGCCCCAGCACAGAAACGCAGCCTGAACACCAGCCCCCAGCACATAAACGCAGCCTGAACGCCAGCCCCAGCACACAAACGCAGCCTGAACGCCAGCCCCAGCACAAAAACGCAGCCTGAACGCCAGCCCCAGCACACAAACGCAGCCTGAACACCAGCCCCAGCACAAAAACGCAGCCTGAACGCCAACCCCAGCACACAAACGCAGCCTGAACGCCAGCCCCAGCACACAAACGCAGCCTGAACGCCA
Source organism: Synaphobranchus kaupii (assembly GCA_029718625.1). Classification (NCBI taxonomy): domain Eukaryota; kingdom Metazoa; phylum Chordata; class Actinopteri; order Anguilliformes; family Synaphobranchidae; genus Synaphobranchus; species Synaphobranchus kaupii. The sequence continues at coordinate 14,780,967 of CM056384.1, read as the reverse complement.
ACCCCAGCACACAAACGCAGCCTGAACACCAGCCCCAGCACATAAACGCAGCCTGAACGCCAGCCCCAGCACACAAACGCAGCCTGAACGCCAACCCCAGCACACAAACGCAGCCTGAATGCCAGCCCCAGCACAGAAACGCAGCCTGAACACCAGCCCCAGCACAAAAACGCAGCCTGAACGCCAACCCCAGCACACAAACGCAGCCTGAACGCCAGCCCCAGCACAGAAACGCAGCCTGAACGCCAGCCCCTGCACATAAACACAGCCTGAACACCAGCCCCAGCACACAAACGGAGCCTGAAGCTGAAATTAGGGCTCCATTATATGAATCACAGCTCTCCGATTTCTGCCTTTTCACCTTAAAGCAGACAGCTTAACAGCCTCCCAGGGTAGTGGAGTGTGTGCATTTAGGTATGCCAGAAACCACAGCGGCCCCTCCTTGAGCAACATACTCAAGGTAAACATGTACATCTGATCTGGGACAGCTAACATTCAGGCACTATTTTCTAAATGGTTTATTTTGCTAACAAAAATAAGAGACACACTCTGTCGATGTCTTTTAAAAAACATTAGTCATTGCCCCCCCCCCCCCCCGCAGCACAAAACCCTTCCTAATCTCTGTGTAATTTCAGTACAGTGCTGAAATCTTTACCCCCCTCCTACCCTAAGGTCCTCACTAATAACTCACCAGGACTACACAATTTCACTACGCGAAGGAAGCAAAGGGTTACATCTCCTGCACAGACCGGCCTTGTTCCCCCGTAATCCTGAAACGAGACTCCAAAGTCACCAGGTTTAAACATCAAAACCCCTCTCTGAAAACGACCTTGCGCAAACACGTTCTCTGCTACCCTCGTAAATGAAAGGGAGCCATTTTTGGTAGCTTTACAGGTGATAAACCATTTCATTTGTCTGGGAGGCGTGCTTCAACTTGGTCTCTTTCTCATACAGCTCTGAACCTGATTCAGCGTGAGTAGTGTTAGAGTCAAAGTCATTCCAGGCTTCAGTGAGACGCGTATGAAGAAAATCCCACCCCGGTGAGTAAGGGGGATGTGAAATCAGACGACCCAAGCACAACCTAACCTCATCAGATATTAATTCAGAACTCTGTGAAATCAGACAACCCAGACACAACCTAACCTCACCAAATATTAATTCAGAACTCTGCGAAATCAGACAACCCAGACACAACCTAACCTCACCAGATATTAATTCAGAACTCGGTGAAATCAGACGACCCAGACACAACCTAACCTCACCAGATATGAATTCAGAACTCTGTGAAATCAGACGACCCAGACACAACCTAACCTCACCAGATGACAGCAATCATGGAATGAAGTTGAGCGGATAGCGTCGTATGGATAAGCAGCTCAAGGCTCTTAGTCCGGACAGTGATGAGGGTTATTACGGAAGACAGCTGACCCTTCCACCAGCTCCACCTGACCCTGGCGTTAAGCCGTCTGCTGGCCCGCAACTAAGCCACTTTCCCTGGGGAAACACCCTGAAGTGGGCTGAACAGGATAAAAATGTTTTAAATGCGCTCAGCCTTACAAATGCCTCTAAAAACTGTCCAGTCTCTCTCCCCCTCCGGCAACTTTGAGAAACGTTTTCCCACACTCGGGGGAACATGGCTCCAGAATAGCTTATGTTGAAAAGGAAGAAGACGGAACATACCGTCTCACAATTAATAATAAAAGGAAAAAGCAGCCAGCCGTCAGCTGTCGCATTCTTGTTTATGGGAGCTGGCGTGCAGGCGCGAGACGCTAGTGAGCATGCTCAGAACGTGCTGTAAACCGCCAGGGCCCAGGTGAGACAGCACTAGGCAGCACACAGCTGTTTGGGCTGTAGTCCACATCATGAACAGCCCTGTGGACGGCCTGGCTCAGCAGACAATGGGGCCAAACCGCAACCATCCGGCGTGCAGTGGAGGGATGTGATGTTGGCAGTAAGCGTGAGCTGAATGCATGAATGGGGGTTGAGAGGGAGAAGTGGTTGTAGAGAGGGGCCAGGCTCAGGACAGAACAGACCTCTTTCTACCCCGTCTCTGCCCTGTCCCACTGCCAGGTCCCTCCCTATCATCCAAAACCAGTGCCCCCTGTAGGGCATACATTCCAACTTAATTACCACACAGGAACAAATGCCCCACCCCCACCCCCCCCCCACCCCCCCCCCCCCCCCCAAAAAAAAGAAAAAGAATTCCAGTCATGTCTGTTCAGGCTTGGCCTTACCTCAGCCTCATATGCAAAAAGCTTCTCCTGGCTAAACATGGAAAGGAGCCTTTTAGCCAATCAGCATCTGACTATTATTTTAGACATTTAGGTGAGACTCTGCCAGAGCAACTTAGACAGCTTTGATCCTTTTCATACACTCAATTAATACTGCTGTATATTTTACTGAACACCAGCACCCCACCTGGGAATCCAACCTGCAACCTCGGCGTTGCAAGGCCAGCTTCTGGCGTTCAGGTACAGGTTCCGCTGCTACAGGTGCTGTTGCCAGTATAAGGGCGATTCCATACAGGTGTGCCTGCTCGACTCATCATGCATTTCAAAGGACCTTTTTAAACCATTTTAGTGACTTATCTCACTGTGATTACAAGTGTGTTTTTACTGGTGTTGTATTTGTATTTGAATTCAATTTTTTATCATATTCATATGCCTTTCCACTGTGTTATCATAGTCTTTATAATATTGTAGTGTTAAAGAAGTAAACTTGGTATCTGGTATCTATTAAGGCACGGTTGTAGTGTATGGATAAGCTCTATGGTCTGGTATCTGTTAAAGGCATACTGAATTTTGTTTGAACATAATGTTGTATAGCTACCTGACACCGATATTAGTCATAATATTCACACTCACCTTCATGAGTTGCTCCAGTGGTCAGAAACTGATCAACGAAGAATGGCATTTTTTCTCTCTCCATTCACCTCCATTGCACGGCGAAAAAGGTCTCAAAAGCACACTTTTAGCACATAAACGAATGCAAACAACGCGGATTATGCCGATATATAAAATCACGATATCCAGTACCGAACATTTGAAACTTTTGGACCAATTTTTGATTGATTTGATTTTGAAGAACTGTTTTTCTGAGAACTAGCAACTGTTGCTAGCTTCTTTGCTGTTCGGTTTCTTTGCTGTCGCACGCTTCAGGAAGTGAGTGGGACAGTTACGGGGCGCAAGAACGAAACAAAGTAAGCTGACGACCGGATCTTCTTTCAAAACCTTGTCTGGAAAAAGTGTAAAGTATCGTGAATGGAGCCTTTTATCTTTTCAAACGTTCGGTACTGGATATCGTGATTTTATATATCGGCATAATCCGCGGTGTTTGCATTCGTAAAGTGAACACAGTAAGCCCCTTCCCTGTGCTCTGGTTCACTGTGCTGAGAGAAAAAGCACAGTAAAGTAAACACAGTAAGCCCCTTCTCTGTGCTCTGGTTCACTGTGCTGAGAGAAAAAGCACAGTAAAGTAAACACAGTAAGCCCCCCTCTCTGTGCTCTGGTTCACTGTGCTGAGAGAAAAAGCACAGTAAAGTAAACACAGTAAGCCCCTTCTCTGTGCTCTGGTTCACTGTGCTGAGAGAAAAAAAGTAAACACAGTAAGCCCCTTCTCTGTGCTCTGGTTCACTGTGCTGAGAGAAAAAGCACAGTAAAGTAAACACAGTAAGCCCCTTCTCTGTGCTCTGGTTCACTGTGCTGAGAGAAAAGACACAGTAAAGTAAACACAGTAAGCCCCTTCTCTGTGCTCTGGTTCACTGTGCTGAGAGAAAAAGCACAGTAAAGTAAACACAGTAAGCCCCTTCTCTGTGCTCTGGTTCACTGTGCTGAGAGAAAAGCACAGTAAAGTAAACACAGTAAGCCCCTTCTCTGTGCTCTGGTTCACTGTGCTGAGAGAAAAGACACAGTAAAGTAAACACAGTAAGCCCCTTCTCTGTGCTCTGGTTCACTGTGCTGAGAGAAAAGACACAGTAAAGTAAACACAGTAAGCCCCCTTCTCTGTGCTCTGGTTCA